>JAKSZT010054335.1:3592177-3639704 GCA_026826555.1 Tolypeutes matacus | reverse complement strand
CCCCACAAATGCTCCGGAGCCAACACAAAAGGGAGAATCCCTTACCAGATTCCTCATGGCCACTGTCCTAGTCCGAATCCGATCACGAATTAAAAGCAAAGGCGAGGAAGTGGAGGGACTTCCCGCTTAGTCTGAGGAGGTCGACCCCAATTAAGGGGGACCTCGCGGTTGATCCCGCTGGGGCCTCCAAATGTTATAACCCAGGAAATCGACCACACTCAGACTTTAACCACTTTTATGAAGTTTATTGAGCTAAGCCCGCGGGTGTCTGCAGCACCTCTCACGCAGCAGAGAACTGCAGCCCCCAGGTTCTAAAATGGCTCCCTTTTATAGGGGGTTGCAGATGCAGTTTGCAAGCAAGCAGGATGTCCAGAAGCGGATTCTGGCAGTTAGCTAGCGTTTGCACAGAACGCCCTGATAGCCTGGGGCATGGCTGCAGGGTTGAGATGTCCTTGCAAGATTGTTCAAGGGAGGGGAGGCTGTGTGCTTTTCAGATAGGACACTTAGGGGACAGTGGAAAATTTTCTTGTCTACGTTACTCTGGTTGCCATGAAGGCCTATGGGTAGGCTAATTTAGGGTTCAACATTATGAGCAAAGCAAGCAGGTACAGTTCCAGAAGCTGCTGCTTGCCATTAGCGTTCCAGCAGGGAGGGGGAGTGGGTGATCTTTGACGCCTGACGTGCTGATTCTTAACAGACCTGCATGGGCACCTGGGTTTTTCCCACCCGCAATTGTTAGAGGACTTTTCTCCTGGGAGCTTCCTAGTACTGGTTTACCTCCCTCTCATTCCGGTAAAAGCATTAGTCAAACCATTGACTCTGCATCAGTGGCCAAGGGAGCATATTGAGTGGGCAATACCATCCCCTTCACTGCCTGTATTCTCTTTCAGATGTAGGAAGTGAGGCAGTTAATGAAAACAGGGCCTACTAGGAATCCTAGTAGAACGAGGACAAGTGGGCCTGCAGCGGCGGTGACTAAGGTAGTTAGCCATGGGGACCATGAATCCAGGCTTTCATACCAGTTTACATTTTTGGTCCTGAGTTCTTCTTGTTCCTTTAGCCTATTTCTAACTAGTGAGAGGCTTTCTTTAATTATTCCTGAGTGGTTAGCGTGGAAACAGCAGGTTTTGCCTAAGGCCACACACAGTCCTCCTTGTTTTAAGAATAACAGATCTAACCCACGCCTATTTTGTTGAACCATTTCAGCCAGAGAGGATAAGGATGTTTCGAGGTGACTGACTGACTTTTCTAACTCCTTTAGGTCTGAGTCAATTTGAGTAGATAAGGTTTTAAAGTTTTCTTTACCGGTGACCAGGGCGGCCGTTCCCACGGCTGCTGATCCCCCAGTCCTAATACCAACCACAGTGGGAACGAGAATGGGAACTCGCTGAAATCGGCTTATGGTTCTAGAATGCTCGCGGCCTCCTTCGCCTGAATACCAGTATACCTGTGGGATGATATGCACCAGGATGCAGACAACGGGGTTTTCTTCAGGTTCGGATTGTGATAGGGTTTGAGGAGAGAGACAAGGGGTGATTCCTCAAGGACAGGCGAACCAGGTGCCACTAGGAGCCTTCCAAAAATAAGATTCATCAGTTTCGTTAGAGAAAATAACTAATGAGCAGTGGGGGCCTAGGAAAGTTGCATTAATTCTGGCTGAGAAGGGGGCAAAGCAGGTGCCGTTCCCTTGTAGGTCCCCCAGAGTTAGAATCGGCTCATGACCCCACTTACACAGCTTTTGGCTTCCGTTCACTGATATTTTCTGAACATAAGAGTGATGCATTGGGAACACTTCTCCCATTTGCTCCAGTCCAATGTAATAAGGAGGTTGGGGGTTTAGGCAGAGCCAACAATCTTTGGTGGCTTTGGTTGGCTATTGTTTAGGAAGGCGAAGACAAAGGACAACATGGACAACAAGGGGGCTCTGGGGGGTTTTTGGTTGGAGAAGTTTAGGTTTTCTGGTTCATTTTTGGGTGGAGTTTCCGATTCTGAATTAAGGAAAATATTTCAGTTGGGGCCAACTGGATTAGGTGGAGGGGGCTTAAGAATACCTCTCTATGGAAGCAGCTGTGGCTCACTCAGTAGGGCTCCCGTTTACCATATGGGAGGCCCCGGGTTCGGTCCCCAGGGCCTCCTGGTGAAGGCAAGCCCGCCCGCACGGCGTGGTTAGCTGACCCAGCGAGCACAAGCAGCAAGGGGGGGATAAATGAATAAATAAATAAATCCTTTAAAAAAAAAAAAAAGAATACCTCTCTGGGGGGCGGATGTGGCTCAAATGGTTGGGCCTCCGTCTGCCAATGTTGAGCCCTAAATTAGCCTATTCATAGGCCTTCATGGCAACCAGAGTAACGTAGAGAAGGAAATTTTCCACTGCCCCCTAAGTGTCCTATCTGAAAGGCACACAACCTCCCCTCCCTTGAACAATCTTGCAAGAACATCTCAACCCTGCTATGCCCCAGGCTATCAGGACGTCACATACCAAGGAGATTGTGCAAATGCTGGCTAACCGCCTGTACATCCTGCTTGCTTGCAAACTGCATCTGCAACCCCCTATAAAAGGGAGCCATTTTAGAACCTCGGGGCTGTGGTTCTCTCCTGCATGAGAGGTGCTGCAGACACCCGCGGGCTATAAACTTCCTAAAAGTGGTTAAAGTCTGAGTGTGGTCCATCTCCTGGGTTACAACACCATATGGAGGGACCTGGGTTTGATCCCCGGGACCTCCCGGTAAAATAAAAAATATATATGTGGAGGTCGCATGGGCTGCTGGGCTCTGTGTGCCGGTGAGCCGCCGGGCCCCAGGAGCCATGCAGCAAGATGATGACATGGCAGGGGAGGGACACGGGGGAGAGACGGGGCGAGATGCTCCAAGGGCTGCGAGGACCAGGGGCTGGGGTGGCGCAGGTGGCACAGCACCTCTCTCCTGCATCAGGGGTCTCCGGGATCGGGTCCTGGTGGGGACTGGAGGAGGAGGATGGGAAGAGATGGCAGAAAACAGATGCAGAGTGTTGCCCAGCGAATGGACACAGAACAGCAAATGGGGAAGGGGGGTTTGAAATGGGTAAAATAAATAAATAAATCTTTAAAAAAAAAAGAATACCTCTGTGGATGGTGAACTCATTTCCGGGGTCTCAACCAGTTACATAAAGCCTGAGGCTCCATGTTTTACCTCCTCCCAGGCATCATCAAACCCATTAGTGATATGGATGTGGACGAGGTGGCCGGACCCTATAGTTGGGTTCCGGGGCCTTGCTTCCCTATTGAGGCTGACGGCAGCATCTTTGGAAGTCCATGGGGCTGAGGTTCCACAACCCCATTGGGCCCAGTGATACTGCCCTTGAGTACTGCATTCTGGGGGCCCGTCTGCAGGGCAGACATAGAACGGAACCTGAGCTAGTCCTTTTTCAAATTTCTGGTTTCCACATCCCCAACTTGTAAAAGAGCTTGTAAAGGGACGTGAGCTGTTTGGCTTAACGTGATATTCTTCTTTGAGGAGGGAACATAAATCGAAAGAGAGGGTAGGATTTTTCTTGGTAGTTTGAGTAGCATTTAGAACCTCCCCGTCTTCGGTTCTGGTTATGCTCCAGTAACAGGAGGTTAACCGAAAGCTGCTACTAGCACGAACGCTAGTAACCATGAGGGACAGAAAACTCATTTGCCAGGGCATTGTGATATTCTCCCCTCCTTCCCCACCCTTAGTCTTAACTTATCCAGTGAATCATGATTTTTAAAAGGTTTTCTGTCCCGGTGACTGTCCACTTTCCTGCTCTTGAGTCCTTCATTCTGGACCTGATGGCTTTTAGCTGGGATGCATGTATCCAGTGCCTTTTCCCTGCAACTTTTACTGCTGTGGGTGTTCTGAGGATCACCACATATGGGCCGGCCCACCATGGCTCCAGTGTTCCAGCCTGGAGCTTCTGAACCCAGACCAGATCTCCGGGCTGTGCCTGAAATAAAGGAGGGTTAGTACTTGGACAAGGGAGGTGGGCTTCTTGGACCGTCCAATTGACCGTTTTTCTAATCTGGTCCAGTGCCTTTAGAGTACAGAAAAGATATTGGTTGTCATATTCGGATATTTTTTCTAACCCCAACTTGGGCAACACGGGCAGGGGTCTGCCAAATAATATTTCGTAGGGCATAGTGCCCTGCACATAGGGGGTACATCTGGCTTTAAGGAGGGCAAAAGGAAGGAGACTCACCCAGTTTTCCCCAGACCCTAGAGCCAACTTGGTTAGAGTTTCTTTCAATGTGTGGTTCATCCTTTCAACCTGTCCCGAACTTTGGGGCTGAAATGCACAGTGCAGTTTCCAATTTATAACCAGGGCTTTAGCCATAGCCAATTGTTGAGTCACCTACACCATGAAGGCTGGGCCGTTATCTGACCTATTCTAAGAGTAAGCCCGAATCTCAGAATGATTTCTGCTATCAACTTCTTAACTACTACCGTGGCTGTTTCGTTTTTAGTCGGGTAGGCTTCCACCCGTCCCAAAAACGTATCCACCAGCACCAGGAGATACCTATATCCATATTTCCCCAACTTTATTTCGGTAAAGTCTATTTCCCAGTGCACTCCTGGTTCCATCCCGTGAAGCCTAGTTCCCACTGGAACTTGGACACCTCCTCTTTGATTTACTTTGGCGCAGACTTCGCATCTTGATGTGATACTTCTGCTGATTTTAGACAAGTCTGAGAAATAAAAGTCTCTTTTTATTAGTTCCATTAATTTGGTGCCACCCATATACATGGTGTCGTGCAGCCTTTTGACCAATTGTCTCCCCACTGCTTCAGGTAGCTATGTTCTGCCATCAGGCAGGACTAACCAACCTTCTGGGGAATTTTTAGCTCCTAGACTTTCCCCGTTTGACGTCTTCTGGAGAGTAGCGCATTATCGGGGGCTCCCGGCTGGGAACTGTCGGAAGCATTTGGACAGGGGCGACCGGTAGGAAGGCGGCGGTCTGCGTGACTTTCAGCTGCTAGTCGGTTGCCTTCAGCCTGCAGGGAGTTTCCCTTCTGGTGTCCCTTGCAGTGAACAATGGCTACTTGGTCAGGGAACCAAATGGCTTCTAATAGCGCTAGGACTTCAGCCCCATTTTTAATCTCTTTTCCTCCAGATGTCAGGAATCCTCGCTCTTGGTACAGTGCCCCGTGTACATGGGCTGCAGCAAAGGCATAGCGACTGTCCGTGTCAATATTGGCAGTCCAGCCTTTTGCCCATCTTAGCGCTTGGGTAGGGGCTATTAGTTCGGCCCATTGGATGGAGGTGCCATGGCTTCAGGATTGAGCCCAGATAGTTTCGGGTGGCTCTGCTACTGCTGCTCCCGCATAAGGGACTCCGTCCTTAGTCCTTAACAAAGCTGCTGCCATTTCCATAGAGATTATGGGAAGCCTCAGGCAAAGGCACATTGGTGAGGTCTGGGTGTAGCCCCCTCATGGTTTCCAGCAAGTGCAAACAGTCGTGGGCCACGGGGGGGGGGGGGCGGGCACTAGAGTCAGGGAGTAGGGTGGCCGTATTTAGAGCCTCCGTTTTTGAGAATGTTAAGAGGGTGGGTTCAACAATAACACTTGATATTGCGTGATTCCGGCCTTAGATATCCAGCAGTCTGGGGGACTGCGGAGGAGGGATTCCACCGAATGTGGGGCCGTTACCACCAGATTCTGGCCAAAGGTGAACTTTGAGGCTTCCCTGACTACAAGGGCAGTGGCCGTGACGGCTTTTAGGCAGCTGGGCCACCGGCTGCTACGTAGTCCAGCTTTGTTGAGAGGTACACTACTGGCCGGTGCCAAGGCCCAATGCACTGGGCTAAGACTCCTTCGCTAACCCCGTGACTTTCATCAACGAATAGGTGAAAGGGTTTGGACAGGCCAGGTAGCCCGAGGGCGGGGGCACTCACCAGAGCTGCCTTCAGGCATGTAAAGGCTTCCTGCTGCTCTCTGGTCCACAACAAGTCACTTCCCTTGCCCGCCGTGGCGGCTAAAGGGGCTTAGCAACTTCCGCAAATCCAGGGATCCACAGTCTGCAATATCCCACCGTGCCAAGGAATTCGCGTACCTGTCGTTTTGAGGTTGGAGCAGGGAAATACGGCTTGTATCCTGTTGCGTGAAAGTCGCCGCTCCCCTTTTTCTAAGATGTATCCTAGATATGTTACGGAGTGGGGGCAGAGCTGAGCCTTTTTGGCAGATACATGATACCCCATTTCTGCCAAGGCTTTGAGCAGGCTGAGAGTTGCCGCTCTGCATGAGTCCGAGTCCGGTGCGGCTAGGAGGAAGTCATCTACATACTGGAGTAGAGTAATACTTGGATGCTGCTCCCTGAAGGGGGACAAGTCCTGCCCCAGAGCCTCCCCAAACAAGGTGGGGGAGTTTTTGAATCCGTGGGGAAGTCTGGTCCATGTTAGTTGCCCGCTTCCCTCGGGCCAAGGGTCTTCGAAAGCAAAGATGGGTTGGCTAACCGGTGCCAAAGGTATAGAAAAGAATGCATCTTTTAGATCCTGGGCAGAGTAGGTAGTATGTTCCAGAGGGAGCTGGCTTAGAAGCGTGTATGGTTAGGGACGGCAGGGTGTATTGTTTCAACCCTCTTATTTACTTCCCTAAGACCCCGGACCGGCCGATAGTCTGTGCTCCCCGGCTTTTGCACAGGAAGTAAGGGGGTGTTCCACGGGGACTGGCAGGGAACAAGAATACCTGCATCGAGTAGAAGGTTGATGTGTTTTTCAGTCCCAGTCCTGGCCTTGTGACTGATTGCATACTGCCATACCCGGATGGAGAGAGATGTGCTGAGTAGCTGCACTACCACGGGGCCTGGTGCTGAGCCAGCCCGGGGGGACGGGTTGTTTCAGCCCAGTCTCCCAGAACCAGGTGCTGGAACTCTTGCAGCAACCGATTAGCCATTGGCGGTGTCCCTGACCTGTTAGGAGATATTCTTCCGAGATGGGGCAGGTTACGAGATGAGTCTGGGGCTGAGCTCCAAAAGGAGATGGTGGTCTTTAATTTTTGTAACAAGTCTCACCCCAACAAGGGGTAGGGACAGTCAGGCATAGCAAGGAAAGAGTGGGTAATGGTCCCGGATCCAAGATTAATAGTCCGGGAGGTGGTCCAGGGATAAGAGTGTATTTTCCCAGTGGCTCCTTGAACCAAAGTTTGCTCAGCAGCAAAGGGACCAGGGTCCGATTTCAGGGTGGAGTACGTAGCCCAGTATCAACCAGGAAGTCAACCGGGCTGCCCCCGACTGTTAGTTTCACCATGGGCTCCTGGGGGCCTGGTGAGCCCTGGCCCTGTCAGTCTAGCAACTGCAGGGCTGGGCTGGGGTCTGCCTGGCGTCGGGGGCATTCATTTTTCCAGTGTCCCTTTTCTTTGCAATAGGCGCACTGGTCTCTTTGTAGTCCTGGTCTACCCTGCCTTGGCTTTTTCTGGTTCCCAGAGAATCCATGGGTGGAAGAAGAGGCCCTGGCGCTTTCTGTTGCCATTGTGCTCAGCAGGACCTTTGCCACCTTCTTGGTTTTTAGAGTATAGGCATCCTCTCTATTGTTATACACCTTTTGCGCCACCTCCATTAGTTCAGATAATAGCTTCCCTTCAAACCCCTCTAGCCTTTGCAATTTCTTTTGTGTGTCAGGAGCAGACTGTGATACAAATGCTATATTTATAGCCCTACGATTTTCAGGTGCCTCCGGGTTTATAGGGGTGTAATTTCTATAGGCCTCCATTAGTCGTTCTAAAAAGGCAGAGGGTGACTTATTAGGCCCTTGGGTGGTCTCACTCACCTTAGAAAGATTTGTTGGATTTCTGGCAACGGCTCGAAGGCCACGTAGGAGAGTCTGGCGAAACCGTTCGAGAGCCTCCTTACCTTGATCCTGATTGTAATTCCAGTCTGGTCTGGTTGAGGGGAGCACAGTTTCTATTCAGCCAGGGTCAGTAGCGGGTTCGCCGTCTCGACCCATGACGGTTTTTACAGCCTCCCTCCGGATATGATCTCTCTCCTCCAAGGTGAAGAGGACCTGTAACAGTTGCTGGCAGTCGTCCCAGGTGGGGTTATGGGTGAAGAAGATAGTTTTTAGGAGAGAAATTAAGCCTTGGGGTTTTTCCGAGAATGGCGGATTTTAATTTTTCCAATTATACAGGTCTGTAGATAAAAAGGGGGCATATACCATGATCGGGAGACCATTGTCACTCAGACCTGGACCTGCTTAGTGGAGGGGCAGTAAGGGGACTGGGTCAGGCAAGTTGCGGGGAGCTGCAGAAGCCTGATACTGGGTGCCCCTTTGCGTATGGGGGGGCTGGTTAGAGAGGTATCAGCGGGTGTGGAGAGTGGAGGGTAGAGATTGTCTGTGGGTGATTGGGTTAGAGGAGGAGGAGGGGGAATGGACGGAGGGGGGCAGACGGAGGGGGGCGAGGGGTAGGTTGGGAGATAGTAGGTAAGGGGGGGTTCATCAGGAGGGTCCCGAAGGACCAAAGGACTGGGGTTCTTCACAGGAGCTATTAACGGAAGTTGGGGCTCTGGCTGGGCCGGGCGCCTTTGTCCTACAAGACAAATTTTCAGTTTCTCGGGAGTGTCTGTGAGAAGATCTATCCATGCATCAATGTAGGGAATCTTGTCCGGGTGGCCAGGTTTGCCATAGATGACCCTCCGGACGGTGCGGACTGTCGGGAGGTCCGTGGTTCCTTCAGACGGCCAGCCCACACCGAAGGTGGGCCACTCCAACTAGCAGAGGGTTCGGAGGGTCCCCGGGTTGACCTTGGCTCCATATCCAGCTGCTGCCTTCTTGAACTCCTGAAAGTTCTTTAGAAAACAGGCAAGGGGTGTGGTAGAACAAGAGGAGGATTGACCCTTAGCGACAAACAAGAGAAGCACGGAACAAATACTGAGCAGAAACGTCACAGACAGACAGCCGGCCACACACACAGACACACGAACCTTGAGCCTATTCTGAGGCCCTGGGTGACGTCTCACCCGTTGGCCAGGCCACAGGAGTAGCGCCACGTCCGGCAGCTCAACGGCCTCCCCTGGATCCAGACTTACCGAAGCAGAACAGAACTGGCGGTACCTTAGGTCGAATTAATAATCTCCTATGGAGTTTCTGGCCAGACTGAGAACCTACCGCGGCTGAGGAACATCTCTCAGAGGCCTTCCCCTGGAAGCCTCAGTGTGGCCGGCTACGGTCAGTCTCGCTGGGGCCTCCAAATGAAGCAGAACGCTTCATGCAAATAACGACTCCCAGGAGAAAATTTAATGGAAACTTCATTACCCACCGGGGCGCACTCCCTAGTGAGAGTTGCGCCTAATGTCTGAAGACAGCAGTTTTTATAGATTCCTTTCCCACGCGCGCCACTCCTGCGCGCGCCAAAAGGCAGGATTGAGTTAAACATATACATTTCTACATACAGTTATGAGCAAAGCAAGCAGGCACAGTTCCAGAAGCTGATGTTTCCCGTTAGCGTTCCAGAAGGGAGGGAGAGTGGTTGATGTTTGGAGCATGACGTGCTGATTCTTACCAGACCCGGATGGGTTTTTCCCAACCGCAACTGTTAGAGGATTTTTCTACTGGGAATTTCCTGGTACTGTTTTACTTCCTTCTCAATACTGTTATTATTCCCCAAATGTCCTCGACCCCAGGGCTGTTTAGAGTGATGAGGAAAATTGCCACAGTCCTACTCCTCGCCCCCCTTCTTCGGCTCCACTCCTCCTCTTCAACGGAAACTTTCTGCTTTAGAAAGATAAACTAAACTCTTTTGTAAACCCCGCCTGCCCGCTTGCTTAAAGGAATTTGCCCACTTGCCCAGCAACCCACTAACCAATGAACAAAATGCACGTAAGTTCCTATATAAGCCCGTGAAAGCCAAAGCTCGGGGCTCAGACTTTGGAGACTTTGTTGTGGCTGTCGCGAGGAGAAACCCAAACGGCACTCGGAGAAGCGGAGGAACCAGCCTTTATTACGCACGCGGGCCCAGAGGAGAGTTCGGTTTCCAAATTCTGGGCCCCGAGCCCCAGTTTTCTGGAGTTTTTATTGGGTCTGCAGGCTCCCGTTCATTGGCTAGCGAGTTGGCGGGTGGAATTTTCCATTACCTTAGGCAACTAAGCAAGCGTGGTTACAGAAGCAGAACTGCAGGTTAGGAAATCAAGCGGGCAGGGTTACAGAGCCAGAGGCGCAGGTTCCAGTTCTAAGGCAGGAGATTCCTGTCAGGAAAAGGGGGAGGGGGAGGGCTGCAGTGACCTTCCTTTATCATTTCCCCCTTTTGATACCCTTGTAATTCCCATAGGGCATCATCTGTGCTCAGGGGGCTGTATCCCCTTAGGGCTAGAATCTTGGTGGTGGTTATGCGTGATGTGGTAGTTTCAGTGAACCTGATGAGTGCCTTCATCAGGCAGGGGCCAGAGATGGCTGCTCCCAGCAAGATGGATAAGGCCCCAGCCAGGGGCAGAAGCCAAGAGGTTTCCAGCCCCAGAACTTTAACTGGTTTTCCCTCTTTTGGATTTGATCTCTAAGTTCTTTCACTTTGGTAGTGACTATTCCTGTCTTATTAACATAATAATAGCACTCTTCCCCCAGGAAGATACACGGTCCCCCCTTTCCTCACAAACGGAGGCTTCGGATAACTTATAACATTCTGCCGGCATGTAGGTACAGTGGGGAAAGGGAGAGGAGGGTTGGTATTTCCCTGCGAGCTGTCTCAACCTATCCGTTGCTGAGAGAAGGGCAGTCTTGTAACAACTGCAGCAGGGCTGGGAACTGGCGTCAGCCCTGAAGGAGAATGGGAGAAACAGCCTAAGGCACGGAAACATCCTACTATGCACCAGTGTGCTATGGCAATTAGGGTTCTACTCACAACAGTCCAGTCCGCGGGGGCCACAGCCCCGAGTCCAGTTCCAAGCACCAAGGCGATCAGGCCGCGTAAGCACAGGCCCCACCAGGAGCAGAGTCCACGCAGCTGGCGCTCGGCGGGGTTGGTGCTCGAGGGTCTCGGGTGATTCGCACTCGGGGTGGTCAGGTAGGGTTCGGCTGCCCAGCTGTTCTGCTCTTACCGTGACGGGCCTCCTTGACCCTGGAATGATAACTCCGGGGGGGATGCCTGCAGCTCTAAGAGCAGTGGGATTTACGAGGATCACAGCATGTGGACCTGTCCAGGAAGGCTGCAGGGGCTCTTCCCTCCAGTCTTTGACCCAGACCTCGTCCCCCGGCTGATGAGGGTGCACCGGGTGTCCCAAGGGGATGAGGTTTCGGGACAGGACGGTTTTATTATTTCAGCTAGAGTTCCTCTAAGCTGCTGGAGAATGGAATCTAGGATGGCCTCCCCCGGAAGCCCGAGACTTCCTCTGAACGCCCGGACCATTGGGGGTGGCCGCCCAAACAGAATTTCAAAGGGAGAGTAGCCTGTGGGTCCTGGGGTGCATCTGATTCGGGGAAGGGCCAAAGGGAGCAAATCTACCCAGGGGAGACCAGTTTCCTGGCAGAACTTTGCTAGGGTGGCTTTGAGGGTCGATTCATGCCCTCAACTTTCCCTGAACTCTGAGGCCTGTAAGCGGTATGGCGCCTCCACTTAATTCCCAACATTTTCGTCAGTTCTTAGACTGTGGCAGCCACGAAGGCCGGGCCATTGTCACTTCCAATGGACAGTGGCAGCCCGTGTCGTGGAATGACGTCTCTAAGCAGAGCCTTAGTCACTTCTCTTACCTTTTCTGTGCGAGTGGGGAAGGCCTCGACCCAACCTGAAAAGTTGCATATCATCACCAAGTATTTGTACCCTCCACATGCTTTTACTTCCGTAAAGTCCACTATGAAATTTTCAAAGGGGGCCATTCCCATGTGCTGGACACCTGCTGGAGTGCAGGAGCCTTGCAAGGGGTTGTTCTTGGCGCAAACTTGGCATTGGCCGCTGACGGTGGTGCAGAGAGAAGTCAGCCGGGCTATGTAATAGTATCTCCCGAGCAAGGCTTCCAGTGCAGTTTTCCCTAGGTGGGTGAGCTGGTGGTACTGCTGGATAAGGGCATGTGTGGTTCCTTTTGGCACAAAAATCCGGTTATCCAGGAACAGCCAAGCCCCTTGGGGGGTTCGGCTTCACCCTTCCTTTTCAGCCCATTCCTGCTCTTTTCGGGTGTAGTTTAGTTGATCAGTCCTTTGTCCCAAGAGGGACAGCTGTGGTGTTAATTCCGGAACCTGTACTTTGTAATTTTCTTCGGCCTCCTATCATGCTGCTTTGTCGCGAGTCTGTTTCCTTGCGCGACCACGTCCATTCCTTTTTGATGGCCCCGACAGTGGATGATGGCGACCTTATTCGGTTCCCACACTGCTTCTAATAGTTGGAGAATTTCCTCCTTGTTTTTGATCTCTCTTCCCCAAGCGATTAGGAGACCTCTTTCTTTATAAACTGCCCCGTGGATATGAACGGTAACAAATGCGTACTTAGAATCAGTGTAAATGTTTACCGCTTGTCCAGTGGCTAGCTGCAGGGCTCGGACCAGCGCCCAGAGCTCTGCCCATTGCACAGACCATCCTTTCGGTAGAGACGCTGCTTCCACTACCTGCTCGGTGATGGTGACTGCGTATCCGACAAGCTTTTCCCATTCTTAACAAAACTGCTCCCATCCGTGAATAGCGTCAGACCTGGCATGGAGAACGGTTTATCCTGGAGGTCGGGGCAGCTGGCGTAGATCTCTTCCATCACTTCTCTGCATTCGTGATCTGGGGTCCCTTCTTCCTCAGGCAAAAAGGTGGCAGGGTTCAAACTGCGCACCGTTTCTATAGTCACTCTGCGGTTTTCGCAGAGTAGTCCCTGATAATGTGCGAGCCGGGGATCTGATATCCATTGATGCCCATGGGAGTTCATTAAGGCAGTGACTGCATGTGGCACCATGACGTGGATGGCCTGTCCAAGAGTTAATTTGTCTGCCTCTTGGACGAGGATCACGGTGGCCGCCAGGGCTCTTAGGCAGGGTGGCCATCCTGCAGCCACGGAGTCTAGTTGCTTGGAGAGGTAAGCGATAGGTCTTTGTCAGCGGCCGTCTGTTTGCGTGAGGACTCCTAAGGCTACTTTGTTTTTTTCATGTACAAACAAGTTAAAGTCTCGAGTCACATCTGGAAGGCCCAAGGCGGAGACTTGGTTGACTTGTTTCTTGATGTTTTGAAAAGCCCCCTGTTGGACATCTCCCCAGGCAAGAGATTCCCTTTCCGGCCCCGCCAGAGTTTGGTAAAGGGGTCTGGCCATTGCTGCAAACCCAGGGACCCAGATGCGGCAGAACCCTGCTGCTCCAAGAACCTCACGGAGCTGTCTTTTCGTGGTGGGTGTGGGGATGGAGCAGATCACCCTTTTCCACTCGGGTCCTAGCGTCAGGAGCCCTCACGAGATGTTGAACCCTAGGTATTTGACCCACGGTCTAGAGATCTGAGCCTTTCTCCATGATACTTTGCACCCAGTCTGTGTTAAAAGTTGGAGGAGGGTTTGGATTCCCTTCCAGCAACTTTCTTCCATCTCACTGGCATGCAGGAGATCATCCACAAATTGCAAGATAGTGGACTTGCAGTCTTCCCAGGGGTAGGTGGCCAGATCTGCTGCCAAGGCTTCCCCAAAAAGGGTTGGGGAGTTCTTGAAGCCCTGTGGGAGCCATGTCCAGGTTAATTGAGTCTTTTTCCGGGTTTTGGGGTCCTCCCATTCAACGGCGAACAAGGGCTGGCTAGTGGGGGCCAGCTGTAGGCAGAAGAAGACATCTTTTAGATCCAGGCAGGTGAGCCAGGCAGCTTTGGGTGGCAACTGTCCCAATAAAGTGTACAGGTTAGGAAAACTTGATGTAAGGTAAGAATAGCATCGTTGATGGTCCGTAGATCCTGTACTCGTTGGTATCCGGTTCCATCTGGCTTCTTCACTGGTAATAACGGGGTGTTCCAGGGTGACTGGCATTCAATCAGGATTCCTTTTTTCTTCAGGCGATCTATGTGCTCAGCTATACCCAACTGTGCTTCGCGGGGGATTGGATACTGCCTACGTTGGACCGGGATCAGTCCGGGCTTTAAGTCAATGATGATGGGTGCATGGTTCCGTGCCATTCCCGGTGGGTTATTTTCTGCCCAAACTTGGGGGAAAAGTTCCAGCAGTTCTTCCAGATTCTGACCTGAACTTTCTTCCATGTGAAGTCTCCATTCTTTGCTTTGGGGCATGGTGACAAGGAGAGTGAGACTGCTTCTGAGGCTTAAGCTTGCTGAGCCTTCAGGTTTGAAGGTAATCTGGGCCCCAAGTTTGGTTAGGAGTCTCTGCCAAGCAGGGGAACTGGGCACTCAGGCAGGTACAGAAACTCATGAGTTACTTCATGGCCACCGAGCTGGCAGGTCCTCGATTGGCAAAAGGGCCATCGGTTTGACTGGTCTCCAGTTGCCCCTATGATATTAGCGGTCTTTCCGCTAAAGGGGGCTACAGGGGTTGTGACTACAGAATGTTCAGCATCAGTGTCCACTATGAAAGTCATTGTCTGGCCCCCAACTTGTAATTTGACCATGGGCTCATGGGGGCCAAGTTCCAGGGAGCCCGGTCGCCCCTATTCAGGGTTGAGTCCTGCCAGCCCGATCAGGTGGTCGTGGGACTCAGGTTGGTATTTTCCTTTAGGGGTGCTTCCTCTTGGTGTCTGAGACTTCTGGGGGCACTCATTTTTCCAGGGCCCGCTCTCTTTGCAGGAAGCACATTGGTCTCTGGCCAGCGGCGTCCTCCTGGTGCTTCCCCCCGCTTTTCGAGGTGGTCCGTTTGGCCTGGCAGGGTTGGCATTTCCCAGGGCTGCTGCTAGTAGGGAGGTTTGGTGTTTCACTCGCTTTTTGGCTTCCCGTTCGGCGACCTCGTCCAGATTGACGAACACTTTGTTGGCAACTTCCAGCAGCTGAGAGATGTTCATGCCCATGAATCCTTCTAACTTTTGGAGTTTTTTTTTTTTTTATGTCTGCTGCCGCTTGTGCCACGAAGGTGGCATCCACCATCCTCTGGTTTTCTGGAGCTTCTGGGTCAAAGAGAATGTAGAGAAATGCAGCCCCGGGAAGAGAGGAACCCAAGAAGTCTGAACCCTGGCAAACGTCGGCAGCTGTTTTGCTCCAACACGTGGCAATGGACTTTGGTGAGGGAAGAAACTTATGCTTTATAGCCTGGTAACTGGACTTCTACCCCAAATAAAAACCCTTTATAAAGACCAACCCATTTCTGGTATTTTGCATCAGCACCCCTTTGGTTGACTAATACAACTAGTAATGACAAATCTGAGGAAGAAATCAAGAAAAAATTAATTCATAATAGCAACTAACATAATCAAATATCTAGGAATAAATTTAACCAAGGATGTAAAGGACCTATATACAGAAAACTGCAAAACATTGCTAAAAGAAATAAAAAAAGAAACTAAATAAATGGAAGGACATTCCATGTTCATGGATTGGAAGACTATAGTGAAGATGTCAATCCTACCCAAACTGGTAGATTCAATGCAATAGCAATTGTGATGGTTAGGCTCATGTGTCACCTTGGCCAGGTAATTGTGCCCAGTTGTTTGGTCAGCAAGCACTGGGCTAATTGTAATACAAGGACATTTATGGACTTTAGTCATCAGTTTACTGCATAGATGGCTGATTACATCTACAACCAACCAGGGAGATTGCTATCAGCAATTAATCCAATCAATTAAATGCCTTAAAAGGGGAAGTGATCTCAGCGTTCAGGGAGAATTTCCCAGCTCTCTTTGGACAGCCATCGTCTCCTGGGAACTCATCAACAACCTTCATCAGTATTTCATCTGAGCCCCTGGTTTACAGCCTGCCTGCAGAATCTGGACTAGCATATCTCTGTGGTAACATGAGAGAATTTTATAAAATCTCATACTATTTACAGATCTCTCCTGTTGATTCTGTTTCCCTAGAGAACCCTAATACACCAATCAAAATTCCAAATTTGCAAAAATGGAAATGCCAATTATCAAAATGGAAAAGCCAATTATTAAATTTATTTCAAAGGATAAGGGATCTTGAATATCCAATAACATCTTGAAAAAGAAGATAGTGTGGTGGTTCCTCAAGAAGCTAAGTATAGAATTGCCATATGATCTGGCAATCCCACTTCTAGGTATATACTCAGAAGAACTGAAAGCAGGGATGCAAACAGACAAAAAAATGAAATGAGAGGATAAAACATGGGACTGTATAACACAGGGAACCCCATTGTGGACAATGACTGTGGTTAATAGTACAAATATAAGAATGTTCTTTCATGATCTATAACAAATGCATGTCACTATTAAAAGGTGTTAATAATAGAGTGGTATGTGGGAAAAATACACCTAGTGCAAACTATGGACTACGGTTAGCAGTAATGTTTTTAATATTCTTTCATCAATTGTAACAAAGGCACCACACAATGCCACTCTCCCCTTGACGCTAAAATGTTAGTTGAGGCAGGAGGTGCGATTGTGCTGTCCCCAAACCCCCAGCCTTCTCTGGAGGGACCTTGGCTGCTGGTTCAGGCAGGGATTCAGGCAGGGGCCTGCTCCACGGAGCGCGAGTGACTCAAAAGGGGAAAGTGGAGGTTTTCAGGGTATTGGATACCCAGAACCCTGTCCCAGGAGCCTGTAGGGAGTACTTGGGGCTCCCCAGGGAGGGAAGCGGGGTCTTGGGACTGTGGCAGAACCACTTGTCAGCTCCCAGATACCTTCCTGACCCACGACAACCCCTTAAAGACCAACAAACGGTCCCTTCTCCAGCATCTTCTCCAGGTCTGACAAGTCTCTTTGGATTAAATTTCCTTTTGTCCACATTCTTCTTGGATGGGAGTGGCCAGAAACAATCACACAGCTCCAGCTATAGTTGGATAAATAAGGCTGCTTGCTTCATTATCCCCATTCCACCCCAACTGACACAGAAGAAACTCTTTTTTTTTTTTTTTTAAAGATTTTATTTATTTATTCATTTATCGCCCCCCTGCTGCCCGTGCTCGCTGGGTCAGCTAACCACGCCATGCGGGCGGGCCCGCCTTCACCAGGAGGCCTCGGGAATCGAACCCGGGGCCTCCCATATGGTAAACGGGAGCCCCACTGATTGAGCCACAGCCACTTCCCCAGAAGAAACTCTTGAAGTGGGGTTCACAGGAGAGGATCATTGCAACCTCGTCAGTCATTAACAAGTATGCAGGGAAGTGGGTGGGGCTCAAGCGGTTGAGCACCTGCTTCCCACATGGGAGGTCCCAGGTTCGGTTCTTGTTGGTCGTTGCCACTGCCCTAAGAAAAGTGCTGCTGGTTTTTCTTAGGGTGCTGCCACCCCCAGAGGGATGCTTGTCCCCCCAGCTTTTTTCTTTGTGCATGATCCCATAGAAAGCTAAACCTCTGTATCAGAACCCTAAGTTTCAAGGGGACAGTAAGAGGCAATGATGAGTGGAAAGAAGGTTAATTATTTCAACTAGCCTGTGAATAGAAGTGCCTGGATCTACCTACCTCTGGATTTCAACCTTCTCCAGCTTCCATCTGGACTTAGATTCCACGAAGAAAGGACCACAGAGCACAGAAGCTTTCCCAACTACATAGCGAGAAGCCAAAAGGAGCACTTTGATGTGGGAAGTCAAGATACTGATGACCTTTGGCCTCACTCTTGTTCTTGGTCTGTGGCAGTGGGTATCAAGCGGCAGGGCCAGGAGAACCAGAGCCCGGGGTCACAGTGCAGAGGGTCAGGGTCAGGCTAGGCATGAGGATTGTGACGCCCTAAGGTTGTCACAAGCTTTGCCTGGTGGAGAACTGAAAGGCTCGCACAGGGAGCAACAGACAACAACGATGGCCGCGCCGAGGCTGCTTTGAGCCCAGGAGCTGTCCCTGGGTGTCACCTCTGCAGACAGAGAAGTTAGAATAGCACTTAATTTAGTCATAAAAATGCCTTACATTTTAATATACCAATAGTGACCTTTTTCATATTTATTGAAGATATGTTTAGGGCAAGGTTAAAATGGTACACTTAACTTGCACATTAAAATTACACTTTGGCAGTCGCTGCTTGACTCAGTGGTTAAGCAGTTTTCCTTTCCGTCTTGGTTTCCCGGCTGCTATGACAAATACGACATACGGGGTGGGCTTCACAGCAGGAATTTACTGGCTCACAGTTTGAGAGGCTACAAGGCTGGCTTCCACCCAGAGTCGGTAGTGCTCTGGCTGGCTGGCAATCCTTGGGTTCCTTGGATTTCCCGTCTCTTCCACTGACTTCCAGTTTCTTCTCCAGATGGCCTTTTCTTCATAGAGCCTCCAGGTGGATTCAGGCCCAGCCTCATTCAGTTGGGTCACAATTTAACTAAAAATAAAGTCTTCAAAAGGTTCTATTTACAAGGACTCACACCCACAGGAATGGATTAAGAACCTGTTTTTTCTGCAGTACATAATTCAGCCTACCACACTTGCCATCTTTCTCTTTGAATTTATTACCTTGGTGTTCCTTGTCCACAAGTTCCAGGAGCTGCCTGTGTCAGGGGTGGAGTCACGTCCCTTTACTGTCCATTTACAGATTATGGAAGGGTTAGAGCTCATCTCTGATATAGGGAATTATATCAAGCTTCCTGTTTCCAAAGGAATGTTGGACAGAAGAATTCCCATTTCCTTCAGTGCCAAGTCTGACTGTACTGTCAAGGAAACAAAATAAAGTCAGTTAATTGGAGATTTTATTCAGCTGTTGCACATCAGAGGGGCTCAAAATTAGGTAACTCTCTGAGCCGAAGCAGGATTGGAGATTTTAAAATAAAGTGAGGAGAAGAGAAAGATGCGACTGTGGTCTTGTCACTAGCTGCAGTTTTATCTGTAGCTGCTGCAAAAATCATGGTTGGAACGGTTGGCACGTGCTCAGTTTCCATGTCTCTTTCTCGGGATCGTTGGTGCAGCTCATTTTTGGCAGCAGTAGACATAATCCTTTAGAGAGCTATCTTTGAAAACCTTGCAGGGTGTCTGTTAACTAATGCCACTTCCGGTTCAGGAGAGGAAGGGGATGGAAAAGAAAAAAAAAAAAAAAAAAAAAACAGGCGGGGGAGGAGAAGAGAGAAAAGAGTGGAGGCAGTGTGGCAGAGGAAGGGGTGATGGGGCCATCGCCCGTGTGCCCAGCTCCAGGCTCTGCTCTGCTCTGCTTTGGGGACACACAAGCAGTGTGTCAGGGCTGGGGGCGCCCATGGGACCAGAGCTCCGTGGTGCACTTGTACAATAGGGCTCGGGAGGGTGGGGCACAGGCAGAGACATGTGGCTTCCAGGAACTCTGCGGTTCCTATGATCCCCGAGGGGGCTGTGCCTCAGCCGAGGAATGCTGGGGTTTCACGTTTCATGGAAAGGGCTCCAGGAGGGGCACCCCACACCCCTCAAGGGTCCGGCGAGGTGACCCTGTCAGGGGCGCTTCCTAGAGGAAGTAGGCTTTGTTAGAGCCTCGTGTTCAGCACCTGGTCCCAGCTTGCTCTTTGCTGAGAGGTTCAGATCTGCTGGGCTAATTCTCTGTAAGGGAGAAAAGGGAGGAGGAAATGAGCCTCCTGGGCTCACTGGATTTGTCTCCACGCGGTGAATTTGGGAAGGAAGACTAAGCCCGGTGAATTTGGGAAGGAAGACTAAGCAGAGACTAACGCCGAGGTTTAGATGAGGAGCTGGGAGTTCGGGTCCCAAAGACCTCGGTGAAGGGAAAATGGGCTTAAAGGGTTTGCGTGAAGGGGGCCTGGGGGATATCTCCTTTTGGAGCCTGTGAATTCCCTGCACGAAAAAAAGTTAACACATTCAAATTTTCTGTCTTAAAACGCTGATGCAGGTCAGATGAGAGCTTTCTTCCTAAGGCACAGGGTGCCAAATCCCCTACAAAGCTTGCCAGCCATGACCTTGAAGAAATAGTGTCTGGGCTATGCAGAGAGTTTTTGATTGAGTAGGTCTATGGTGGGACCTGAGAATTGCATTTCTTATAGGATCCTAGGTGATGTTGATTCAGCACACCTGGAGAATCCGTTTTGTAATGGAAACACTCTGAACTGATCATTTTCAACCTTAGCTACACATTAGAAATGCCAGAGGAATTTTTAAAAATGCAATCCTCCACCCCACCTAAAACCAATTAAATCAGAATCTCATTGGTGGAGGCCAGGCATTGGATTTTTGCAGAGTTGCCCAAGTAATCCTTCTGTGCAATTAGAGTTGGGAAGCACTGCCCCACTCATTTTGCCTCCTGTGGAAAGACTCCGAATTGATTTCTTAAGTAGAAGGTCATAGGGACCTCCTCATCCTCCATAAGGCTGGAAACTGATTGGAGACTGGTGCCGGGTAAAGGACTGTTCCAGCCCAAGCTGACATTGACCCCAAAGCCGGCCAATGGCTCCTGCCTCCTCTCCCTCTGCCCCTGGATTTTGGAATCCACAGCTGTCAGCATGACCTACTCACTGCCAACTCCAATTATGTGCCTTTTGCTTTGCAATTTCTCTTATTTGGGACTGTTGGGGCTCCTAGAGATGAAGCAGGAATCATAAATAGAAGATTTCACCCAGACCAGTCCTTCTCAGACTTTAAGGTGCAAACAAATCCCTGAGGACCTTGCTAAAATGAAGAAGATTCCGACCTAACCAATGCATGATAACCAATACATATCTGCTCCCCTCTCTGTAATACCCCCCCATATAAAATGGTAACCTAATAGCAGCCAATCAGAACATTTCCTCACTTATTTCTGTGTTTGCCCTATATAAGCTTCCCCTTTCCACTCCCTCAGCAGAGCTGCCTTCTACCTTCTGAATGGGATGCTGCCCAATTTATGAATTGCACAAGAAACCTGGGAGATCTTAAACTTCATGACAAGTTTTTCTTTTAACACAGGTTAACTTATGAGGTTAAGGAAGTTCCTTTCTTTCTTAGTTTAAGATTATTTTTAAATAAAAAATGAGTATTGAAATTTTATTGAATCCTTTTAAAATTTTATTTAGATAACCAAATGCTTTCTCCCTCTTTTGTCCGCTAATTTCATATATCGCATTAACAGATCTTCATGATCATTAACCATCCTTACAGCATTTGCTTAACTTCAATATTACCATTCTCCAAAGACCTCAAGTAAGTGGCTCAGTAACTCCTTGAAGAGGCTGGACATTTTCCCAGTGGTTATAAGTTGTCTTTTTTCTTTTAAACTCTCAATTTTGAAATAATTTCAAACCTATAGGACAGTTGCAAAAAATAATGTAAAACAAATACAGAAAACTCTAATATATCCCCTACCCAGATAGCCCAGATTTGCTTCATTTGTTTGATCACTTTTTCTATCTGTCTGTCTGTCTGTCTGTCTATCTATCTATCATCTATTTTATAAATATTTGAGAATAGGTTGTATATATCATGCTCCTTGGACACTTAGTACCTCCATGTATATTTCCTAAGAACAAGGACATTCACTTATGTAACCTCATAAAGTATAGTTATCAAGTACAATAAATTTAACATTGATATAAGGCATAGAATCTATATTCCATTTTTTCCAATTGTCCCAGTAATGTCCTTTTAGGCATTTTCTCCTCCATTATTAGATCCAGTCAGTCCAGCATCATGTACTGAATTTAATTCTCATTGTCTCTTTAGTCTGCCTCTCTTCTTTAAAATTATGGAATCATATCTAACATAAAATTTCCCAACCCAACAACTCCTAAGCATAGACATCAGTGGGATAAATCACATTCACAGTGTGGTTGCCTTTACCACCATCCCACACCAAAACTTTTCTACCACCCCAAGCAGAAGCACTGCACCCAGGATACCTCAATCCCCTAGTCCCCCTTTTCCCACCCTCGGTAATCTGTAGTCTTTCTGTCCTGATGAATTTGCATATTCTATGCACAAATTGGGCAGTGCTCAACATCAAGTGGTAGAGAGCTCTGTGGAGGTCCTGGAAAGGGGAGGCTTTTATAGAGCAAATGTGGAAGCAAGCAAGGAAATGCTCTGATTGTCTGACATTAAGTTTCCATTTTACGTGGGAGAAGGTCCAACAAAGTGGGGAACAGATATGCATTGATCCGTATGGTCTGTCCATTCTGATAAGCTGCCATTCTTGGATAAAACTGGTTTATCACCAAGAATTGCTTATCTGCAATTCTGTAGGGTGTGTTCCATTGTTCCGTTTTCTCAGAAAGCTCATTCAGGTCAATTGTTTTTGTCTTCTGGAAAATCCTTTCTCTGAAAGGAGTCTCTCCCAGCAACACCCAATGCAGGCAGCCATTTTATTTTACTTAACAATACAATATCTGTCATTTTGTGTCTGACAAGGTTCATCCATGTTGTAGAATGTATCAGAACTTCACTACTTTTTTTTTTTTTTTTTTAAGATTTTATTTATTTATTCATTTATCCCCCCCTTGTTGCTTGTGCTCGCTGGGTCAGCTAACCACGCCACAAGGGCAGGCTTGCCTTCACCAGGAGGCCCCAGGAACTGAACCCGGGGCCTCCCATATGGTAAACGGGAGCCCTACTGATTGAGCCACAGCCGCTTCCCACTACTTTTTTTTTCTCATCATTTTTTTTTTTAAATCATGGTCCAGATACTTCATTCCTTTTTACAACCAAATAATATTCCATTATATGAATATTCCACATTTTTTAATCCATTCATCTGTCGTTGGACACTTGGGTTGCTTCCATCTTTTGGCAATTTTGAATAATGCTGCTATGAACATCAGTGTACAAATATCTATTCAAGTCCCTGCTTTCAATTCTTTTGTGAGAAAGTGGGATTGCCAGGTCATATGGTTGTTCTATATTTAGCTTTTTGAAGAACTGCCAAACTGTTTTCCACAGTGGTTGCGCCATTTTACACCCCTACCAACAATGCATGAGGGTTCCCATTTCTCTGCATCTGTGCTAACACTTGTTATTTTCTGGGTTTTTTGTTTTGTTTGTTTTGTTTTTAATGATAGCTATTCTAGTGGGTGTGAAGTGGTATCACATTGCGGTTTTGATTTACATTTTTCTAATGGCTAGTGATGTTGAGCATCTTTTCATGTGCTTATTGACCATTTACATATATCTTTGGTGAATATAAATTAAGACCGCAATGATTTTCTCTGTGGTGTGGATAATTTGATATCTAAGGAGAGATGCATGCTGACTGAAGGGTCTCTCAGACTACAGCTATAGGGGCTTCTCCCCGTGGGGTTTCTGTGATGTTGTTGCAGCTAGCCAGAAGTAACCCAAGTGGCACTCTTGGAGGCACGGATGGACAAAGTTTTATTACATGTGGGCCCAGAGGAGAGTTCACTCTCCAAATTCTGAGCCCTGTTTTCTGATTTTCATAAGTTTATATAGGTACACTAAGTGGGCAAATTCCTAAGCAAGCAGGCAGGCAGGGTTACAAAGGCAGAGGAGTGAGGTTAGCTTATCTTCCTAAAAGCAGAAGGCCATTAGGGAGGAAAAGAGTCATTATCTGTATAGAGTTGAAAATTTCAATTCAAAGGGGCAGCCTGGGGTGCTTATCTTCCTGGATTCCATGGAGAAAAGGGGAGGAAGGAGGGGAGAGAGGGACCAGGGATCGAGGGGAGTTTATTTTCTTAAAGCTATGGGTTTCTGCTGAAGGTGGGGTTGGGGTCCTGACACTTCCCTCATCATTCCCCCCTTTTGAGGCCTTTATAATTCTTTATGGGGCATCACTTGCTATCATGGGGATTCTTCTGTAGTCCCCAGGGGCTGATATTTAACGTGAGGCATCACTTGGTGTTTTAGGGTGTTTAAGCGGGAAGTGATGTATTATGTTAGGTACCGTAGATCACATGGCCCAAAAGTTAAGAGGAAAAAGACAGAGACTGTTACTGGCATAAATGGCAAAATCCAGGAGAGGAGATACTGGAAGTAGTTCCCATTGGCAGATGCCTGGCATACACGGTTTAAACGGTCTTTGGCTCGTTCTTTTAGTAGGGACAGTCTGTCCCTAACTATTCCTGAGGAGTTTGCATAGAAACAGCATTCCTCCCCCAGGGCCTGACAGATCCCCCCTGAACTTGCAGTGAGCAAGTCTAATCCTTGCCTGTTTTGTAAAACCACTTCCGCCAACGAGTCTATCTGGTCTTGCAACCCATTGAGAGCCCCCGATATTTCTTCGAGATCATTTGATGTTTCCCATGCTAATGTTTGCAAGCTCTCCTGACCAACTGCGAGGGAGGCCCCCGCTACTGCTGTGCTCCCAACTACTCCTAGTCCTAAGAGTATCGGAATTGCCTGTATTGCTTGTTTGGCTCGGGAGAGCTCCAGGCAATTCATCTCCATACACCGAGAACGATGGTACTGGCCAAGCCAGGTGGCAGAAGCCCTGGCCATCCTGGAGTAGGCACCGGTAGGCGTTGGTGCCACAGACCCAGATGGTGGCGTTTGCGGCGCATCGGTCAGGCTCATTGAGTGGGTGGCTGGTGTCACAGTTGGCCCTTCCAAGAGGGGGGATGGTTGAAGGAGACCTGGTAGTTATGTCTTTATAGTTAGCCAGTTTTCCTGGGGGTTCGGTTATGCGGCCTGGGGGGGGGGGCCCCGGGTCCCCGCCACAGAGCTGTCAGGGGTTAGGGGGGTTACATTCCATCGGACAGGTACAGGGAAGATGGTTAGAATGGAGGAAGTACAGAGCCAGCAGGAGGCAGCTGTGTTGGGCTGAGATTTATTTAGGAGTTGGTGGAAATTTCGAACCTGGTTCAGAAGGACGTTGTGGGGGGCTGCTCTAACCTTGGCTTTTAGCGTCTGGGCAGCTTTACTGATATTTTAAATCAGGGCTTTTTCTGGACGTTGGGTTACCGCGATCAGTTGGACCAGTATGAGGTCTCCTGGGTCTGGCCCGAATGGGTCGTATATTCCGATTCCTAGTTTCAGTCTTGCCTGGGCCTTTCAAAAGGAATTTTCTGATCTGTGGTTATGTTCAATAAGGTGAGTTTTATGGGGTCACAGGTTTCTATGCCACACCCTGCCAGGCTGGGGGTTTCTGTAGGAGATACAGAGAAGTCGGCGGGACCCCCTTCCAAGGAGCAGTGGCACCTACCAGCAAGCTCCGAGAGTGGCAGAACCCTCCACCCTTTTGGGGGTCTCGGCAGAGGTATTTGTCATAAGTTCCATAGTTGCGACCCCTACACCCTCTCCTGGGGGCAGGTATGGGGGTGTGGGGGTATGGGGCAACCAGCAAGGTGTAAGGAGCGTGATCTTGGATTGCCCTGCAAGCGTCAAATATTACAGAGGCTGAAGTTGCCCCTGCCAAGAACAGGACTGAAGTGTTCAGCACGGATTGTTTGCCCCAGCTTTGACTAACTTGCAGCTGCCATAGATTTTGGGGACGGGTATTGGCTCTTAGGGAGGGGGCAAGGAAGGAAAGGACAAGCAAGTCAAGGCACAGAAGCATCCTATTATACACTAGTAAGCAATTGCAATTAGGGCTCTCTTCAAAACAGTCCAGTCTGCAGGGGCCACAGCCACGAGTCCAACTCCAAATACCCAGGTGAGCAGGCCGTATAGGCACAGGATCCACCAGGAGCAGGGGGCCATTCAGCAGGCGTTTGACGAGGTCGGTGCTTGGGGATCCCGGACGACTCGCACTCTCAAGGATTGGCCGGGTACGGGTTGGGCTGTCAGCTGTCCTGCTCTTTATCGGGGTGTGCCTTCTTGACCCTGGAATGATGGATCCAAGGGACGATGCCTGCAACTTTAAGAGCTGTACGAGTTACAAGGATCACAGTATGTGGACCTGTCTGGGAAGGCTGGAGGGGCTCTTTTTTCCAGTCTTTGACCCAGACTAGGTCCCCTGGCCAGTGGGGGTGCACCGAGTGTCCCAGGGGGATGAGATTCTGGGACAACACAGTTTTATGTATTTCGGCTAGAGTTTTCCCCAGCTGCTGGGGAATGGAATTTTGGCTCGCCTCCCCCAGAAGTTTGAGATTTCCTCTGAGGGCCCGGATAATTGAGGGTGGCTGCCCAAATAGAATTTCAAAGGGTGAATAGCCAGTGGGTCCCTGACCTAACTCGGAGAAGGGTCAAGGGAAGTAAGTCTACCCAGGGGAGACCAGTTTCCTGGCAGAATTTGGCTAGGGTGGCTTTGAGGGTTTGATTCATGTGTTCAGCTTTCCCTGAGGTCTGGGGCCTGTAAGCGGTATGGAGTTTCCACTTGATTCCTAACATTTTCGCCAGCTCTTGGACTACGGCAGCCACGAAGGCCGGGCCATTGTCACTTCCAATAGACAGTGGCAGCCCGTGTCGTGGAATGATTTCTCTAAGTAAAGCCTTAGTCACTTCTCTTGCCATTTCGGTGCGAGTGGGGAAAGCTTCGACCCAACCTGAAAAGGTGCATGTCATCACCAACAGATATTTGTACCCCTGACGTGGTTTCACTTCCATGAAGTCTACTGTGATATCTTCAAAGGGGGCTGTCCCCATGTGCTGGACACCTGCCGGAGTACAGGGACCCTGAAAGGGGTTGTTTTTGGCACAAACTTGGCACTGGCTGCTGATGGTGGCACAGAGAGAAGTTAGCTGGGCTCTGTAGTAGTATCTCCTGAGCAAGATTTTTAGTGCAGTTTTCCCTAGGTGGGTGAGTTGGTGGTATCGCTGGATGAGGGCATGAGCGGCTCCTTTTGGTACAAAAATCCGGTCATCCGGGAGCAGCCAAGTTCCTTCGGGGGTTCGGCTTCCCCCTTCTCTTTCAGCCCACTCCTGTTCTTCCCGGGTATAGCTTAGTTGATCAGTCTCTTGTCCTAAGAGGGACAGCTGCGGTGTTAATTCTGGGACTCGTATTCCGTGGGTTCCTTCAGCCGCTTGCCGAGCTGCTTTGTCAGCTAACCTGTTTCCCTGAGCGACCATATCCATTCCTTTTTTTTTTTTTTTTTTACCGGGAGGTCCCGGGTATCGAACCCGGGTCCCTCCATATGGGAGATGGATGCCCAACCATTTGAGCCACATCCGTCCCCAAAGATTTTATTTATTTATTCATTTATCCCCCCCTTGCTGCTTGTGCTCGCTGGGTCAGCTAACCACGCCGTGCGGGCGGGCCTGCCTTCACCAGGAGGCCCCGGGAACCGAACCCAGGGCCTCCCATATGGTAAACGGGAGCCCTACTGATTGAGCCACAGCCGCTTCCCCCTCCATTCCTTTCTGATGTCCTCGGCAGTGGATGATGGCGACTCTGTCTGGTTTCCAGATTGCTTCTAACAGTTGGAGGATTTCTTCTTTGTTTTTGATTTCCTTTCCCCCTGCGGTTAGGAGACCTCATTCTTTATAAACTGCCCTGTGGATATGAACAGTAGCAAATGCGTACTCAGAGTCAGTGTAAATGTTTACCGCTTGCCCGGTGCTAGCTGCAGGCTCCGACCAGCGCCCAGAGCTCTGCCCATTGCGCAGACCGTCCCCGTGGTAGAGACGCCGCTTCCACCAGCTGTTCGGTAGTGGTGACCGCATACCCAGCGAGCTTTTCCCTGTTTTTAACAAGCCTGCTCCCATCTGGAAATAGTGTCTGATCTGGGGAAGGGAGCAGTTTGTCTTGGAGGTCGGAGTGACTGGCGTAAACTTCTGTCACTTCCACACAGTCATGCTCAGGAACTCCTTCTTCATCTGGCAAAAAGGTGGCAGGGTTTAGACCGTGCACTGTTTCTATTGTCACTCCGGGGTTTTCACAGAGTAAACCTTGGTAACGTGCGAGCCGGGGATTCGATATCCACCGATGCCCGTGTGAGCTCATTAGGGCAGTGACTGCGTGTGGCACCATAACGTGAGTGGCCTGTGCGAGAGTTAATTTGTCACCTTCTCCGGTGAGGGTCACGGTTGCTGCCAGGGCTTTCAGGCAGGGCGGCCACCTGCAGCCACGGGGTCCAGCTGCTTGGAGAGGTGAGGATGGGTCTTTGCCAGGGGCTGACTGTGTGTGTGAGAACCCCCAATGCTACTCTGCTCTTTTCATGCACGAACAGGTTAAAGTTTCGAGTTACATCTGGGAGCCCCAAGGCAGGGGCTCAGCCAAGTTGTCTTTTGATGTTTTGAAAGGCCCCTTTTGAGCTTCTCCCCAGGCAAGAGGCTCTTTTTCCAGGCCTACCAAAAATTCCTAAAAGGGCTTGGCCATGGCTGCAAACCTAGGAATCCAGATGCGGCAGAACCCTGCAGCCCCAAGGAACTCGCGAAGCTGTGTTTTTGTCGTGGGGGTAGAGATGGTGCAGATCACTTTCTTTCGTTCCGGTCCAAGCGTCCGGTGCCCTTGTGTGATGCTGAACCCCAGGTACTTGACCTGCTGTTTACAGATCTGGGCCTTTCTCCAAGACACTTTGTACCCAGTCTGTGTTAGAAGTTGTAGGAGAGTCTGGGTCCCTCTCCAGCAGTCCTCTTCTGTCTCACTGGCAAGCAGAAGGTCATCTACATATTGCAAGAGGGCACACCTGCAGTCTTCCCAGGGATAGGTGGCCAAATCTGCTTCCAAGGCTTCCCCGAAAAGGGTAGGGGAGTTTTTGAAGCCCTGCCGGAGCTGGGTCCAGGTTAGCTGAGTTTTCTGCCAGATTTTGGGGTCCTCCCATTCAAAGGCAAACAGAGGCTGGCTCGGGGGGGCAGCTGCAGGCAGAAGAAGGCGTCATTCAGGTCCAGGCAGGTGAACCAGGCGGCTTCAGGTGGCAGCTGTCCTAACAAAGTGTACGGGTTGGGAACAACCTGATATAAGGTGAGAGTGGCGTTATTAATGGCTCGTAAATCCTGCACTGGTCGATATCCAATCCCATCTGGCTTTTTTACTGGCAATAATGGGGTGTTCCAAGGTGACTGGCATTCGATTAGAATCCCCTCTCTCTTCAGGAGATCTATGTGTTCAACTATGCCCAATTGCACTTCGCGGGAGATCGGATACTGCCTCTGCTGGACTGGGACCGCTCCAGGCTTCAGTTCGATGATGATGGGTGCATGGTTCCATGCCATTCCTGGTAGGTTTTTTTCTGCCCAAACCTGGGGGAAAAGTTCCAGCAGTTTTTCCGGATTCTGACCTGAACTTTCTTCTGCATGAAGTCTCCATTCTTCCCTTCGGGGCACAGTGATGAGGAGAGTGAGGCCGGTCCCGAGGCTTAAGCTTGCTGGCCCTCCAGGTTTGAAGGTGATCTTGGCCCCCAGTTTGGTTAAGAGGTCCCTACCAAGCAGGGAACTGGACATTCAGGTAGATACAGAAATTCATGAGTCACTTCATGGCCACCAAGCAGGCAAGTTCTTGACTGGCAAAAATGCTGTTGGCTTGACTGGTCCCCAGTCGCTCCTGTGATATTAGTGGTTTTTCCACTAGAGGGGGTGAAGGGGGTTGTGACCACAGAATGTTCAGCACCAGTGTCCACCATGAAAGTCATTGACTGGCCCCCGACTTGTCCTGCTTAGAAAGCAGATGCAATGCCTGGAGGTATTAAGAAAAATAAACCCTTCCTTGTTTAAGGTGCTGGTTGGGGTTTCTATTGTAACTGAAAGCATTAAGTTGATACTGAATTTGGACCCTGTAGTACAATTTGGTGCTGCTTGGTTGACATTTTTTGTTTATCATGCCTGGGCAAGGGATATGACTGGGATCATATGCCCATATGGTGGGCAGAGGCCAGGGATGCCACTAACATCCTACAAGGCACAGAACAGCTCCCCATAACAAAGAATTGTCCAGCCCAAAGGTGGATAGGGCTGACGCTGAGAAGCCCTGCTGTAGCAGACGCTGCGGTGACCCTGATTCTGTGGTGGAAATGCATTTGTTCAGCCACATGCGAGTGAAGGCTATGGGATAGACAGAGGAAATGGCAGAAAAGATTCAGCATTTTACCTCCATGTTTGGATAAAGTGTTGATAAGTGGCCCAGCGCCGTGGCAGGTGTATGGCAGAGCACAGGTGCATCAGTTCCTCCTAACCATTGTGTCCAGGGACAGAGAGGAGACGAATGAACCAGTCTCAGCTGAAAGTTGGGAAAAAGGACAGAAAATCATAGAATGTGTGGGAAAGACTGGAAATAAAAAAGACAAGTCCTAAACTTCCCTGGAGCCCCCTCTTCAAAGTGGGGAATTAGCATGAAAAAGAAACAGACCCAATCTACTTCCAGTGAGCAGCCTCAGGGGACTGCCGGGTTCCAGAACTCGTAGGGCAGAAAGGAGGCCACAGTCCTCCTGCACCGCTAACTGGGGAGGACCTGCCTGGCCCCCCAGAACGCAGACGCTGATGGGGGGAAATGCCCACTCACGTCGGGAGTTCCACACACCTAGTCTGTAAGAAAGCTAGTGCCGTTAAGGCACAGGGTGACTTCCTAGATACTCTTAGAAAAGAGGATACAGGCTTCGCTATGAAGAGCCTATGTCCAGTGAGGAAGTTAAGATAAATGGAACCAAAAAAATTACAACAGAGCCCCTGACTATATCTAGAAATGGGTAGAGCATGTTAGGAGTTACAGGTGGTAAGTCCTTGGAGAGAGCACATTCTTAGCTGGGCTTTTAAGGGGTCTGTGGGCATGAATAGGCAGGCAGGAAGAGGGAAATCTAAGAAGGAAGAAGGGCACTGACCACGGCCTAAGGCTAGAGGCGGGGAGCCATGTGTGAGATGGCAATTGCATTCTTTAGTAACAGCTGAAGCTCTGAAAACGATGCTTGAGACAGATGAACAGCCTTTGGAAAGATTTCTAAGGGAGAACAGACAGGTTAGGGTAACAAACTGGACTTGCCAGACAGAGAAGTGAAAGAAAAAAAGTATAAGCAGACTTCCTGGGGGTAAGAATACCCAATCTACATGGAGATTTTCTGGTTACATGCACAGATACTTCGAAACATATACAAAGCAAACCTTAGGCGATGGAAAGGGTGAATATCATCTTGCAGCTACTGAGCTATGGGCTGCGTTTGACACTTTGACAAGCTCTAACCTTTTGCGACAGTTGCACCCATAACTATCTTACATAGTTCATGTAAAATGCTTGTCAGTGGTAGGGTAGACTCTAGGGCCCTGGCACCGGTTTTCTTCAACATAAATGAGACAGGAAATTAAATCAAATTCTTAATTGTGGCAGCTTCAAATTTAATGAATCAAATCCTGTGCTCCAAAAGGCTTTTCTCCAATATATATTCTCTGATGCATATGGTGATTTGTGCTCCAGCCAAATGCCTTCCCACACTGAGACACGTGTCGGGCTTCTCTCCTGGATGGGTTTTCCAGTGGGCATGGGAGTTGTTACAGAAGGCTTTTCCACATTCATGGCATTTATAGTTTTTCCCCAGTATGGTTTCTTTGAAGTCAAAAGAGACTCTAGCTCTGTCTAAAGGCCTTCTTGTACTCTACATTTGAGAAAGGAAAATACCTTGGACAGTAAAATTTTGTCCTGCAAGACTAAAAGACACAAAGCCAGCTGCAAAGTTAACAGGAAGCCATACTCCTCCCAAGGACATGCTGAAGTGGTCAAGTCTCAAAACCAACCCCCTTCTTCTAGTGACTACTGCGCTCTAATTCACTGAGAGACTTTGTTCTCTAAAGCCATAGTCTCAGAAACTGCTGTTTGAAATTATATCAGTAAGAATGAAATATCCCTTTTTGCCCAGACGATCTAAGTCACTTTGACACAGAGAAGCAGCCTCAATGTCCAACCCAGGTGCAAAGCTTCAGATAAGGATTTTCTGGACACAACACTCCACATCTATCTTTTTTCTTTTTAAGATTTATTTTTTTAATTTATCCGCCCCCCCCCCCCCCGCCCCAGTTGTTTGTTCTCGCTGTCTGCTTTCTGGGTCTGTTCATTGTGTGCTCTCTATTTGAAATGTGGCAAGGTTGGGAGCAAGACTCAAGATTTCTCCAATTCCGAAGTTGCTTTCTGAGGTGCCATGTTGTTTCGTGCGGTGTTTGTGAACTTCCACCATGGCTTACCGTGGCCAGGGCCAAAAAGTGCAGAAGGTGATGGTGCAGCCCATCAACCTCATCTTCAGATATTTGCAAAATAGATCCTGGATTCAGGTGTGGCTCTAGGAGCAAGTAAATATGAGGATAGAGGGGTGTATTTTTGGTTTTGATGAGTACATGAACCTCATATTAGATGATGCAGAAGAGATTCATTCTAAAACAAAGTCAAGAAAACAACTGGCTGGGAAGCGGCTGTGGCTCAATCAGTAGGGCTCCCGTTTACCATATGGGAGGCCCCGGGTTCGGTTCCCGGGGCCTCCTGGTGAAGGCAGGCCCGCCCACACGGCGTGGTTAGCTGACCCAGCGAGCACAAGCAGCAAGGGGGGGATAAATGAATAAATAAATAAAATCTTAAAAAAAAAAAGAAAACAACTGGGTCAGAGCATGCTAAAAGGAGATATTACTCTGCTACAAAGTGTTTCCAACTAGAAATGAAGTGACAAGTTGTTGAGAAGTCAATACATTTTTTAGGTGTACTTTGTTGGAAGTATAGTTCTAAAACAATTGTTCATATTGTTTTTTATTACCCTTATATTATTACCAGATCACAATAAATGCTGTGGGGTTGTTTTTATTTAAAAAAAAAAAAAAAAGATTTCTCCAAGTCCCTTCTATATCTGCTTTTGCTCACTAGCTTGCTCTCTCCCCCTCTCCCTTTCCCCCTCTCTCTCTCTTTTATCTGTCTTTCCAGTCACCAGCTTCATATCACTTTCCTCTTCCCTTATCTTTCTACTGAAGCATGTTCCACCTGCCTCTCTATCTGTCTTCCTGTTTACAGGTTTTTCTAAACGTGGCTCCAGGGAAGCGGATATGGCTCAAGCAACTGAGCTCCCATCGACCACATAGGAGATCCCGGGTTCGTTTCCTGGTGCCTCCTGGAGAAGACAAGCAAGACAGCAAGCTGGTGCAATGGGCAGGCATGGCAAACTGATTCAACAAGATGACACAACAAAGGAGACACAAGGAGGAAAGACAATTAGAGACACAACAAACAGGGAGCTGAGGTGGCTCAAATGATTAGGCACCTCTCTCCCACAGGGGAGGTCCCAGGTTCAGTTCCTGGTGCCTCCTAAAGAGAAAACGAGCAGATGCAGAGAGCACACAGCAAATGGACACAGAAGCAGACAGCTCATGCAAACAACGAGGAGGGGGGAAATAAATACAATAAATCTTTAAAAACAAACAAACAAAAAACAGGGCTCCAAAAGCAGATGGAGGGGCATCCTGTAAGCCTCCTAAGTAAAACGCCTTTGAAATTCCTGGAGTATCAATAGCTGGTCTTCAGTGTTCACTCATGTTGTATCGACCAGAACTTTATTCCTTTTGATGCTGAATAATATTCCATTGTAGAGATATACTACATTTTGTTCACACATTTATCTGTTGATGGACACTTGGGTTGCTTCCACCTTTTGGCTATTGTGAATAATGCTGCAGTGGACATTGGTATTCAAATATCTGTTTGAGTCTCTCTCTTCAATTCTTGAGGGTATATACCTAGAGAAGAATTTCCAGGTATATTAGTCAGGGTTCTCTAGGAAAACAGAACCAATAGGAGATATCTGTAAATAGTAGAGATTTTATAAAATTGTCTCATGCGACCATGGGGATGCACAAGTCCAGATTCTGTTGTGCAGGCTGCAAGCCAGGGGCTCTGATGAAGGTCCTTGATGAGTTCCCAGGAGACATTGGTTGTCTGAAGAAGAGATTGGAATTCTCTCTCTGAATGCTGAAATCGCTTCCCCTTTTAAGGCTGTCAATTGATTGGATGAGACATCACTCATTGCTGACAGCAATCTCTTTAGTTGATTGTAGATGTAACCAGTCATCTATGCAATCAACTCACTGATGATTAAAGTTCATGAAATGCCCTTTATTACAATCAGCTCAGTGCCTGCTTGACCAAACAACTGGGCATAATTACCTGGCCGAGAAGACACATTAGCCTAACCATCTAAGTCCAACCCTTGTCAACTTGGCAGCCATATACATCACCTTAAACCACACTTAATCGCTAAATAAAAACAGTAAAACACACACACACATATATACGTATATATACATATATTTCCCCCTAACAATATTCAACTGTCCTGCATACAAATGGAAATGAACTAGTTCCCTCCAGGATAGGGTGCAAGTCCTTGGGTAATATTCACTCTTTTTTTTTTTTTTTAAAGATTTTATTTATTTATTCATTTATCCCCCCCTTGCTGCTTGTGCTCGCTGGGTCAGCTAACCACGCCGTGCGGGCGGGCTTGCCTTCACCACGGGGCCTCCCATATGGTAAACGGGAGCCCTACTGATTGAGCCACAGCCGCTTCCCAATATTCACTCTTAAACTTGACATCCTTAAATACTACAATATAAAACTAATACAACTTATGTCATATGATAAGGGAAAAAGTTAAGAAAACAAAGATATTTGTTTTATGTAAATATACAAAAATAATCATAACAAATTAGGAAGAAATATTCATGTCCATTACATCCTCATTTCTATAAATGGTCACGTGGCCGAAGTATTTATTACTACCTTCTTCCACTACCTATTCCATGTTCCCTTTACCCTCAGCAAGCATCTCAGCTGGCCGGGGTTCTTTGTCTGGTGGGGTGACCCAAATTTTCATTCCTGAAGATTCTGGGCCATTGTTAGTCCAGCTTGGATTAGGTCATTGCAATTTTTCCTTGACTTTAATCACAGAACATGGTAGTACTAAGAGATGCCCTAGAGAATCTCCTGTATTCCAGGCAAATGCTTCTTTTTTTTTTTTTTTAAATATTTTTTTTATTTATTCATTTATCCCCCCCTTGCCGCCTGTGCTCGCTGGGCCAGCCAACCCCGCCGTGCGGGCTGGCCTGCCCTCACCAGGAGGCCCCAGGAACCGAACCCGGGGCCTCCCATATGGTAAATGGGAGCCCTACTGATTGAGCCATAGCTGCTTCCCAAGGCAAATGCTTCTTTACCTCCATTGGGTAGGTGCAGTCCTATTTCCCCTTAATAGTCAAGCTCAATCACCCCAGCCTGTATAGTAATTCCATTATTTGCCTGATGATTCAGAGGCACAAGGAACCCAAAGTGGCCAGGTGGCAGTTTTAACTTCCAGTTCAGTGGAATCATTGCTGTGTCCCCTGGTGGAAGCACTCCTCCTTGGAACTAAGACCTGTAGACTAGCAGAGCTTAAGGTTGCAGGGACAGGAAGCAAACATTTTCCTAGAGGATCACTAGGGGTAATAGTGAGTGGTGCCACTCCCATTTCCACCCCTTGATTCCTGGACCCAAGAATCCTGGCTATGGGAGAAAGGGCACCAAAGACTGGACAATGATTTAGAGCATACACAGCCTCCTGGAGAATACTGCCCCAGCCCTGCAAGGTATTGCCACCTAGTTGCCACCGTAATTGAGTCCTCAAAAGGCCATTCCACTATCCTATCAATTCAGCTGCTTCAGGATAATTGGGAACATGGTAAGACCAAATTCCATGGGCATGTGCCCATTCCCACACATCATTTGCTGTGAAGTGGGTTCCTTGATCAGAAGCAATGTTGTGTGGAATGCCATGGCAGTGGATAAGACATTTGGTAAGTCCATGGATGGTAGTTTTGAAAGAAGCACTGTGTGCAGGGAAGGCAAACCCATATCCAGAGTATGTGTCTATGCCAGTTAAAACAAATCGCTGCAGGGAAGCGGCTGTGGTTCAATCAGTAGGGCTCCCGTTTACCATATGGGAGGCCCCGGGTTCGGTTCCGGGATCTCCTGGTGAAGGCAGGCCCGCCCGCACGGCGTGGTTAGCTGACCCAGCGAGCACAAGCAGCAAGGGGGGGATCAATGAATAAATAAATAAAATCTTAAAAAAAAAAAACAAATCGCTGCCCCTTCCGTGATGGAAGTGGTCCAGCGTAATCAACCTGCCACCAGGTAGCAGGTTGATCACATCAGGGGATGGTGCCATATAGGGGGCTGAGTGTGGGTCTCTGCTGCTGGCAGATTGGGCACTCAACAGTAGCCATATCCAGGTCAGCCTTGGTGAGGGGAAGTCCATGTTGCTGAGCCCATGAATAACCTCCATCCCTACCTTCATGGCCACTTTGTTCATGAGCCCATTGGGCAATGACAGGAGTAGCTGGGAAAGAGGCTGAGTGCTAGCCACAGAGTGGGTCATTTTATCCACTTGATTATTAAAATCTTCCTCTGCTGAAGTTACCCTCTGGTGAGCATTCACATGAGACACAAATATTTTCATGCTTTTTGCCCACTCAGAAAGGTCTATTCACATACCTCTTCCCCAGACCTCTTTGTCACCAATTTCCCAATTATGTTCCTTCGAAGTCCCTGACCATGCAGCCAAACCATTGGCAACAACCCATGAATCAGCATACAAATGCACCTCCAGTCATTTCTCCTTCCAAGCAAAATGAACAACCAGGTGCACTGCTCAGAGTTCTGCCCACTGGAAGGATTTGCCCTCACCACTATCCTTTAGGGATGTCCCAGAAAAGGGCGGCAGTGCTGCAACTGTCCACTTTCAGGTGGTACCTGCATATTGTGCAGAACCATTTGTAAACCAGGCCCAAGTTTTCTCTTTCTCAGTCAAGTAATTGTAAGGAACTCCCCCAAGAGGCCATAGCTGTGGGCTGGGAAAGAGAAGATAACGTGGCAGGACTAGTGACCATGGGCATTTGGGCCACTTCCTCACAGAATTTACTTCCGCCTTCGGGACCTGCTTGAGCCCTATCTCGTATACACCACTTCCACTTTATGATGGAGTGTACTGTGCACGCCCAACTTTATGGTCTGGTGCCTGTCATGAGCTAGACAATACCTAGCTCATGACAGGCAACTCAGGTCTCATGGTAATTTGGTGGTCCATGGTTAAGCCTTCAGTTTCTACTAAGGCCCAGTAGCAAGCCAAAAACTGTTTCTCAAAAGGAGAATAATTATCTGCAGAGGATGGCAGGGCTTTGCTCCAAAATCCTAAGGGTATGCATTCTGATTCCCCTACTGGGGCCTGCTAAAGGCTGCAGAAGGCATCGCTGTTTGCCACTGACACTTCCATTGGATCTGCTGGATCATATGGCTCAAAAGGTAGTGCAGCTTGCACAGCAGTCTGGATCTGTCAGAGCCTCCTCTTATTCCAGTCCCCAATCAAAACTAGCAGCTTTTCTGGTAACTTGGTAAATGGGCCAGAGTAGCACACCCAAATGAGAAATATGTTGACTCCAAAATCTGAAACGACCAACTAAGTATTGTGCCTCTTTTTTGGTTGTAGGAGGGGCCAGATGCAACAGCTTATCCTTCACTTTAGAAGGGATATCTCGACATGCCCCACACACTGGACACCTAGAAATTTCACCACAGTAGAAGGCCCTGTATTTTTGTTGGATTTATCTCCCACCCTCTTATGACACTCAAATGTCTTACCAATAAGTCTACAGTAGTTGCTACTTCTTGCTCACTAGGCCCTATCAACATGATATCATCAATATAATGGACCAGTGTGATGTCTCGTGGGAGGGAAAGTTGACCAAGGTCCCTGCGGACAATATTTTGACATAGGGCTGGAGAGTTGATATACCCCTGAGGTAGGACAGTGAAGGTATATCGCTGGCCTTGCCGGCTGAAATCAAACTGTTTCTGGTGGTCCTTACTAACAGCAATTGAGAAAAAAGCCATTTGCCAGATCAATAGCTGCATACCAGGTTACCAGGGGAAGTGTTGATTTGCTCAAGGAGTGATACCACATCTGGAACAGCAGCTGCAACTGGAATAACCCTTGGTTAAGTTTACAATAATCCACCATGATCCTCCAATAGCTATCTGATTTCTGCACAGGCCAAATAGGAGAGCTGAATGGGCACGTAGTGTAATCACCACCCCTGCATCTTTCAAGTCCTCAGTGGTGGCACTGATCTCTGCCATCCCTCCAGGTATCCGGTATTGCTTTTGATTTACTATTTTGCTAGGTAGGGCCAGTTCTAGTGGCTTCTACTTGGCCTTTCCTACCATAATAGCCCTTACTCCACAAGTCAGGGATCCAGTGTGGGGATTCTGCCAGTTGCTGAGTATGTCTATTCTAATTATGAATTCTGGAACTGGGGAAATAACCACAGAATGGGTCCATTGTGAGACTGATCTGAGCTAAAATTTCATTGATTACCTGACCTCTGTAAGCCCCTACTTTGACTGGTGGACCACAGTGACATTTTGGGTCTCTTGGAATTAATGTCATTTTTTTTTTTCCTAGTTTTTCTCATTTTATTGAAACAGTCATCAGCTTTGGTCATTGATGTTAGTTTTCAATTTGATAAACAAATAACACACATACCCTCAAACTTTGGTGTATGTGTGCATAAACAGAAATGTAGACATATTAATATTAAGGAAGTTTTATTGGCTTTATATTTTACTTAGAGTATTTATCAGAAATCCATGTTGAATTAGAGTAGATTAATTTTGTGAATACTGCTCTATTAGCAGTATAGTTGTTAGGTTTACGTTGATATGTAAATTCTTAAAATTAATATCATTTCTGAATCAGTGTCTAATAATCCCCGAAATGTCTGATCATTTCCTTTTCCCCAATGCACAGTTATCCTGGTAAAAGGGCATTGGTCTCTTTAGGGAAAGCTAGGGGGAAGATTAACAGTATAAATTTTTGGCAGTATAACAGAGTCATTTCCCAAGAGGACCCAGCCTTCCCTTCATTCAAGGAGCTCTGGGTCTGTAAACTGTCTCAATTCTGGGAATTGATTAAAGGGATGTGACTCTCTGTTTCTGTAATTCAAGTTAGGGTTTTGTTCATTCAACCTAGAACACTTCTGCTTATACAGATCAAGTAGGAATTTAGTAGACTGCCCACCTATTTTACTTCTAGGTACCCCATGATCTATTTGCCAGTGCCATAGGTCTATGCAACGCAGACTCTCGATTGCTGCTTTGGATCTGCTTTTCAATGTGGTAACCATGTCCACCTTGTCTTTGGCAATTAAGTGCTGCTACTTGGCTTCTGCCAGCCTGGGATCCGATCATCTCCATGTTGTTTAAGGATTCTAGTTCCATGACAGCAGTTCCCAAGGTAATATCTAACTTACAGAGAAGAGCAACCACAGAGCTTTTCAGGGAAGATGGAGTTAGTCTCACAAATTTATTCCTCACAGTCCTGGTTAAAGGTTATATCCCTCTGGATATTACTGGGGTGGTTGAGCAGGTCTTAAATGGTAAATCCATTCTAACATTCCAATATCTCTAAACCTTTGGCTCTCCTCATCTATAGTATACCAGGGCAGTTCTGGCATCTTCACTTCAGGTAATGTTGGCCATCTTGTGCTCCATGTTTCAGCCAGCCACCTGAACAAACTGTTAGAGGCCTTTCTAACCCCTCAAGCTAAAACAATGAATCCCAAATCTCTGCTTAATGGACTTGTATCAATAAATTCAGCCTGATCCAACTTTATATTCCTTCCACCATTACCCACACCCTTAATATCCATCCACAATATTCCCCTGATTTCTGTCTATATAAATTGGAAAACTCATGCAGTTCCTTTGGAGTATAGAGTACTACCTCATGATCATACTTTGTACTTCACTTTTGGGGGCTTGTTGTGACTTTAGAAGAAAAGGGAGGTGAAAGGGGTGGGTAAGGAGAAGCATTGGAAGTGTCTTGCAAGCCAATTACCTCAGGCCATTCCATTGCAGTTTTATCTGGTGAGACAGGATTAATCTCTTCAGGTGGCAGTTGGATGGCAGACTCCTTGGGGCAGGCTGGAGGTTGGGTGGTCATTTCTTCAGGGCAGGCTGGAGGTCAGGTGGCTGTCTCCTCAGGGCAGACCATTACAGGTTTATCTGGCAAAGTTTCAGCAGAATTTAGGGTTTCAACGTCCCCACTGCTGTCATCACCAACCCATATGTCTTCATCCCAATCCTCAGGATTCCACTCCTTTCTAATCAATGCCCTCACTAACAGCAGACACCCTGCAAGGTTGAGACTTTAGTTTCCTGGCAACTCTGCTACTCACACAATGAGATTCTGGATCTTTCACAGCATGTGGCGTTTTTGCAATTGCAAATTTGAAGTCTTCAGCTCATCCCTTTCTTTTATAACTGTATCTAGTGTATTTAGGAACAACCAGCCAACATCACTGTAACTTTTAATTCCACAAAACTCTGTTAAATTGTCAAAAACACTCTTACCCGGAGCCTATCCTCTTATAAGAATGTGTCCAGGTGATATTTTACGTATCTCTATTGTCTATGGACTGTCAGTGGCCTCTTAATTACTGGAAACAGAGTCATTAGTGCCTTCTAATCTAATCAGAGTAGAGAGCCAATTGCCAAAAAACAACCAACAAACAAAAAAAAACCAGAACCAATTCAGAAATCCCATTTTAAAGATTCTGTTTCTCAAGAGCCACTCCTGGTACCAAGCTGCATTAGTCAGGGTTCTCTAGGGAAACAGTACCAACAAAATATCTGTAAATAGTACGAGAGTTTAGAAATTGTCTCATGCAATAGTGGGACACACACGTCCAAATTCCATAGGGCAGGCTGCAAGCGAGGAATTCCGATGAAGGTCCTCAATGACTTCCCCAGGAGATACTGACTGTCTGAAGTAGAGTTGGGAATTCTCTCTCTAAATGCTGAAATCGCGTCTCCTTTTAAGGCCTTCAACTGATTGGATGAGACCTCACTCATTGCTGAAGGCAATTTCCTCAGTTGATTGTAGAAGTGTATTTAGGAACAACCAGCCAACATCACTATCACTGTAACTTTTAATTACAATTAAAAGTTACAGTTAATTCTAATTTTAATTAGAAGCTATAGATGCAAGCAACTCACTGATGACTAAAGTCCAGGAAATGTCCTTGCATTACAATTGGCCCAATGCTTGCTTGACCAAACAACTGGGCACTATTACCTGACCAAGTTGACACATTAGCCTAACCATCACAACTCCCTACATTTATTACAACAGCTACCCTTAAAGAGTCATAAAAACTCTAGAGATAAACACCAATATGTGCAGCAAGAAGTAAAATATCTAGGGCACATGCTCTCCAAAATGTCTTAGGAGTTTTAACCCCAGAGCATGGAGAAGTCAAGAGGCCCACTGGATGTTACAGTATGCAATTAGATCCTGTAGCCCTAGAATACCCATCTTGTCTCTGATCAGCGAGTGATCATAGCAGCCAAATTAGTTGAAGTTACTGCAGATATAGTTATGCAGAACCAATGTGATCTTTTTTTTTTTTTTGATTGCAAAATAAAGACAAAATTATTTATTCAACAAATATTTTTAGTTTCTACTATATAACACACACCATGCTAAGCAGCAGAAACAGACTTTCAGGCTTTTTAGTGGAAAATCTTGCCAATCATGGTGGATACATTACAAAAGCGTGATCTTTTTGTTCTTCATGGTCTGGAATCCTTAATTCTGCTTTAACTCAACAGCTCTCTGCTGCACGACTCACAGCTTTTGAACATAAGCTTCTCTCTCCCTCTTACATGTACATTCATAAATCTCCTCCCTAAGCCCTGCCACTCTGCTCTCACTTCCTGACGAAGGAGCACCTGATCATGACTGCATAATTCTTACTGAAACCCTAGTTTCCCCATGCCCAAACTCAAGGAAACCCCTATAGACAATGCAGATCCAATCATCTTTACTGATGGGTCATATTTAAAAATTGAAACCTCAGATGGTAGATGTCAACATGGATATGCAGTAACTACCTGAGCAGAGGTTCTTGAGATCAGTCCCCTTCCTAAGGAAACTTCTACTCAACAGGCAGAATTAATAGCTCTTACTAGACCTTGCCCAATATCCAAAAGGTTAAGAATAAACATTTACATTGATAGCAGATATGCCTTTGGTGATAGTACATGATTTTGGTATTTTTTGAAACAAAGAGGGTTCCTCACCTCCTCTGGAACTGCCACTGGGAACAGAAAGCTTGTAGCTAACTTATTAGAAGCTCTTTTGCTCCCAAGGCTTTTGAAGTTATCAACGTTAAAGCTCATACTGTGAAACTCTCAAAATTCTCAATTCAAATGAAATCAAGGGAAATAACTTGTCTGTTTGGGCTGCTGAGGTAGCAGCCTGAACTCTCACAAAAACCAGCTGAACTTTGTACACTGGGTCAAGCCACTACTGCAAACCCAATGACTTAATAAAATATCAAGAATTGGCAACTTCCAAAGAGAAGAGCCTACGGAAGGAGTCAGGTTGTAAATTAGACCCCAATCAAAACATCTGGATAGGGCCTAACAGGTGCCCAGGATTACCAGATGTCTTAAAATTATCAATGTTCTGAGCATTTCATTCACTCACATACCTAGGAACAGCCAAAATGATAGAAATAATGGAAAAAATACTGGTGGAGACACTTTTATAATATTGCTCACCAGGGCTATACTTCTTATCAAACATGTCAACAATACAACCCAGGAACGCCATTAAAGTTTCCCAGGGGACATTTTCCTTTACCTTCCAGGTCAATATTAATCTGGTAAATGGACTTTATCCAGCTTCCCCCTTCTAATGGATATAAATATGTGCTATTAATAACCTATATGACTTGCCACGTGACCCTGCAATACCACTACTGGGTATATACCCAGAAGACCTGAGAGCAGTGACACGAACAGACATCTGCACACTGATGTTCATAGCCACATTATTCACCATTGCCAAAAGCTGGAAACAACCCAGGTGTCCATCAACAGACAAATGGATAAACAAACTGTGGTCTATTCACACGATGGAATATTATGCAGCTGTAAGAAGAAATGAAGTCATAAAGCATATGGCAACATGGATGAACCTGGAGGACATTATGTTGAGCGAAGCAAGCCAGACACAAAAGGACAAATACTGTATGAATGTGTTACTATGAACCAAATATATTGTGTAACATATTGTTTGATTTAAAAAAAAAAATTATATGTATCCATTACATTTAATTGAGAAATGTATATATTTATTCATCTGTGTTTACTTTTTAGTTTTTAATTGTTTATATTTTCAATTATTAAATGTAAAAAAAAATAACCTATATGTTCTCTCACTGGGTAGAAGACTTTCCTTGTAGACAAGCTACTGACTCTTTTGTAGCCAAAAACGACTTGAAAATTCCAACTTAGGCAGCCCCACCGAACTTCATAGCACTCAAGGTTCTCATTTTACAGGGCAAATAATTAAAGAAATATGTAAGGTCTTCCCTAAATCAAAGGCTGCAATGACCATACTACTCCAATCTTGTAGCCTGGTGGAAAGGACCAATGGGGTAATCAAACAACAATTAGGCAAGCTTTGTGACTAAAATACTTCCACTAGTCCTGCTTGACCTCCACTCAACCCCTTTTGGAAAGATAAACTCAAACTCCATGAAATTGTTACTGGAAGATCTTTACTTCTTCATCACATATTATTTACAGACCTCAATATTGCTCAACAAGACCTACTCAGATTTTGTGAGGCACTAATGAACTACTCTCAAGCTTATGTTCACACATTGAAAAAGCCTTTGAAGGAAGAAAACATCACCTGCTTCCAACTAACCCCAAAAATCTGCAGCCTGGAGAGTATGTATACTGGAAAAGAAATCAATTTAAAAAATCTCTTTGGAAGCTCAATGGAAAGGACCTTATTGGGCCTTCACCAACCAATGTGCTGTTAAACTTGTTGTAGGCCCGTGGATACATCTACCTAGGTTAAATTAGCACTACCTAACCACCGAAAAAGTATAGCCACTAGTGACCTCAAACTCACCCTAAAAAGACTTCCAGGTCATCCAGAAGTAGACGGCAATTGATGTGGACAGCTTTCCCCAAGAGCTACAGATCAAGAAACATGCATTTTTTCCCCTTTTCTTTCTCCTTTCCTTTCCTTCCTGACTCCTTGCTATCCTGGTTTGCCTTTTGTGGGCCCAGAAAATTATGTTCTTAAGCTAGTCTATATCTGTGCCTGTAAATGCAGTGTAGATGGGGCCTTTTGATTAGATTCAGTTAAGGGTTCTAGATAGACATAAAAGGTCTATTTTGCACAGACTAAGTATGGGACAAAAGGGATGGACACTCAAAAGATAAATATCAGAAATGGTTACCCCACTGGACTTATTTTACTCTTGAAGAAAAGGAGGGCCCCGCAGCATAAATTGCCCAGACTGTAATGAATTTCCCTCTTTGCATAAACAATGATAATGGTACTAGATCATACCTAGGTACTATCACAGCCAACCTGTGCAATCAGACTCTTTGGTAGGACAAAGAGGAAGACAAATGAATCCTCTCTACAATGACATAATAATCAAACAGGACTCTGATGATGTTGTACTTGACACTTGAGATTTCGAGCTACATGAAACAGCCTTTCTAACATAACTTTTCAGAGCATTGGAACACCAGTGTCATCCCTTGTCTATAACTCTGACAATCATACAACCTACCTAGACCAATTATCAGGTCTCGCTTGGACACAAGTCCCTAACAGTACCTCACTCATTTATAACCATTCCCACAGCCAGTTATTATATCAACTACACCAAAATATCCATTGTTCATACTCCACTAGACCCCTATAATTTTATGGACTCTGCCTGTAGAGATGTTAACTCTTCCATATCTGGAGGTCGTGAGAGGCACAAACGAAACCACTGGATTATGGGTAGTACTTTAACTCTCAGCCTCGCCACCACACACTATTTCTTCCTGTGTGGAAAGAATGTCTATATAGCCTTACCACCAGCCTGGAATGGGACGTGCACAGTAACAGCCTTACTCCCTGACCTAGAGAAGAGGAACCAATCAGAAACAAAAAATATGTAGCCATGGGAAGCGGCTGTGGCTCAATCAGTAGGGCTCCCGTTTACCATATAGGAGGCCCCGGGTTCGGTTCCCAGGGCCTCCTGGTGAAGGCAAGCCCGCCCGCACGGCGTGGTTAGCTGACCCAGCGAGCACAAGCAGCAAGGGGGGGATAAATGAATAAATAAATAAAATCTTTAAAAAAAAAAAAAAAAAAAATATGTAGCCAATCTGGGATCTTTGGTTAATCAACTCAAAAACCATTTCAGACCTAAGTGGGTCCCTATAGAATACAATCCATTAGTTTAAAAGCCTGATACAGGCTGGACATTTCTGAGAAGTATATTTTAGTTTCATGGAATTCCTCAACTTGAAAAAGTCATCCAAAACATGTCAAAAACTATTGAGCTGGGGGAAGCGGCTGTGGCTCAATCAGTGGGGCTCCCTTTTACCATATGGGAGGCCCCGGGTTCGGTTCCCGGGGCCTCCTGGTGAAGGCAAGCCCGCCCGCATGGCGTGGTTAGCTGACCCAGCGAGCACAAGCAGCAAGGGGGGGATAAATGAATAAATAAATAAAATCTTAAAAAAAAAAAAAAAAACTATTGAGCTGGGAGCAGGTATAGCTCAGTGGTTGAGTGCCTGTTTCCCACATGTGATGTCCTGGGTTAAATCTCCAATACCTGCTTAAAAACAAACAAACAAAACAAAACAAACAAACAATTTTTGTGGGCATCTTTAACAATACCATCAAGGCATCAGAGAATTTACAACTCCATGAAGATAGCCTAGCAAAGGTTGTCCTGCAAAACCATAGGGCACTTGATATCCTCACAACTCAGCAAGGAGAGATGTGCCCTCTCAGGGAGTAATGCTGCATTTATGTAACTCAATCTGGCAAAACTGAACAAAACGTTAAGGACATCAAATAAAAGATTCAGCTGCTGCAAGAATTAGGGACTCCTAGGACTTGGGATTTATTTACCTGGTTGAATACAATGTATTCAACCAAGCCAAACGAGGGGTTCTCTCTCCAATGCACTCAAATGACCAATTCCAGAGACAGTAGGGTTTCAAAGAGAGAAAGGGTTTACTGCTAAGTACAAAGTAGGCTATCAGATGGCCAATTGGCCTATAATTCTGTCTCCCTGAGTCTAAGGAGTTTAGGATTTTTATGGATTTACACAAAGGAAGATGGAGTGGTTACCATCACAATAGCAAGTATAAAGAAGGGCAAGGGTTGGGACAAGGCTAGAATAACTGTTGTAACCCAGGAGATCGACCACACTCAGACTTTTACCACTTTTATGAAGTTTATTGAGCTAAGCCCGCGGGTGTCTGCAGCACCTCTCACGCAGGAGAGAACCGCAGCCCCGAGGTTCTAAAATGGCTCCCTTTTATAGGGGGTTGCAGATGCAGTTTGCAAGCAAGCAGGATGTACAGAAGCAGATTTTGGCATTAGCTAGGGTTTGCACAGAACGTCCTGATAGTCTGGGACATAGCTGCAGGGTTGATACGTTCTTGCAAGATTGTTCAAGAGAGGGGAGGTTGTGTGCTTTTCAGATAGGACACTTAGGGACAGTGGAAAATTTTCTTCTCTACCTTACTCTGGTTCTGGTTGCCATGAAGGCCTATGAATAGGCTAATTTAGGGTTCAACATTCCCCACTTCTCTTCTTAGTGGGTCAAATCATTGACTCATAGTGGTCTCCAGTCGTTGGCAGGTGTTGGCAGGGTTGGGCTAATACCATTAGTTTGACCGATTGGACTCTGTCCTTGACAAAAGCTACAAGCCTATTAATTATGATAGGTCCGCAGGTGAGACCTAAAAGTAACAGTATGAGAGGGCCTACTAGGGCTGAAATTAAAGTAGTCAGCCATGGAGACCAATTGAAAAGGTTCTGAAACCAAGATTCAGAGGCTTGTTCTTCTAGATCTCTCTCTCTGAGTCTCTTTTGCAGTTCTTGCATTGATTGTTTAATAATTCCTGAATGGTTTACATAAAAACAGCAGGCTTCTCCGAGGGCGGCACATAAGCCACCCTGTTTCAGAAACAGTAAATCTAGTCCTCTTCTGTTCTGTATAGCTACTTCTGCTAAAGAGTCAACTCTTATGTTGATACTGTACTTGGGTCTGAAGGAGAGCAACATCAGCAGAGAAAGTAGCTGAAAGTTTTCTAATATCAATATCAGAGGTAATCATGGCCGCAGCTCCTATGGCTGCTGAATCTGCAATCCCTAAGGTGGCTAAGATAGGGACTAGAATTGGAGTCCTTTTTTGCAGTATAAAATGTTGATCCTGAGCTAGGAAGTGGGCAGTACCTGAGGGTCCAGCATATAGGTAAACCTGGGGAATTATATAAACACCAATACATAGGTCAGAAGCATTACAAGGGGCAATACAGCAGGTGATACCAGATGAACAGGCAAACCAGGTACCGTTGGGGGTGATTAAAGTCCAAGTGGATCCTGAAGCAGTGAGGGGGACAGTGTTTAGGCAATTGTCCTTATAAGGTGAGTTGTCCATGGAGTAGCTGCTGCTGATGAAACAGATCCCTTGTCCTTGGAGATCGCTGAGGGTGAGTTTTCCCTGACAAGAACAATCAGACAGGTTACCAGTCCCAAAGTTGTCGGCATCAGTGTAGGAGACATTCCGGGGGGCTATTTCTCCCGTTAGGTTGGCACCAATCCCCACGTAGTATGGTGGTGTGGGATCGACGCAGAGCCAACACTCAGTGGTGATGGCCGGCTGAGTTTCATCAGAAGGGAGAAAACAGAGTCTAGCATAGTTAGCAAAGAATTACTAAAGGAGTTTAATGGGTGCGATGGCGCTAGGAGTTGGGGATTATGGGAGGTGGTCTTCCATAGATTATTTCA
>JAKSZT010054335.1:3548218-3587177 GCA_026826555.1 Tolypeutes matacus | reverse complement strand
GGTTACAAAATTGGTCCAGGCAAAGGCGGCACACAAGATGAACAACTCAACCCGCTTCCGGCTCGGCCATTTTTTCCACTGCCTCAAGCTGAGGCCGCCTTCAGGAACGTGCAGTTTGGAGAACAAGACTTAGGGGAAATAGGATAAGGAAAAGCAGCCTAAGCTCTGACCAATGAGTTTCGGACAAGTTTCCTTCTGCCTTGAGGTTCCAATGAGCCGCTAGAACAGAACTCGCCTGAAAACCGCCATTTCTTCTCTTTTTTTTTTTTTGAACTATAAATTCCCAATGCTCACCAAACGCTTTGGAACGCCTGCTTTTACTTGGTGTTGGCCCAGCCTGCAAATTGTTATAATGTTACTAAAAGTCTCTTGTTCTAGTGGCAGTGGCAGTTCTTTTGACATTCTGTGCCATGATCCACATTTTACAGGTGAAAAGCGGACACAGAGAGGCTGGGTACCTTTCCCAAGGTCACCGGTGGGGAAGCGACGGAACCTGCGGGCGCCTGCGTTGCTTGCACTTTGAGGGGCCTGAGAGGACCCTCCGCCTTCCGCCCGCGGCCGCACCGCGCCCCGCCGACCCCGCTCGCGGGCCGCGTGACGTCCAGAGCCCGCCTGCCCTCCTGGCCGAGGCGGCGGGGGCGCGCGCCCACCGAGGCGACCGAGACTTCCGGAATCCTGGAGGGGCCGGAAGTGGGGGCCTTACCCGCTTCCGGCTCGGCCATTTTTTCCACTGCTGAAGGCTGCGGCGGTGCCGGGCTCCCGCGCCTAGGGGGTCGCTCGGCCGGTGCCCTGGTGAGCGGGCGGGGCGGGGAGGGAGGCGCGGCCGAGGCCGGCGTTGCCAGGCCTGAGGCGCCGCGGCCCGGAGCCCAGGTCGCCGAGGCCGGCCGGGTCTACGCTTCGCCCCCGCGCCCGGCGGCGCCGACGCTCGGAAGCTGCCGGATAGAGAGCGGCTCCTTTGTCCCATCCTTGTGACCGGCCGGGCCTGGCACGAGCCGGGCACCCGCGGGCACAGCGATGACCAGGGCAGACGCGGCCAGGTGAGCCGCCCGGCAAAAACCTGGTTTAGCGCGAAATGTAGATGATGCTTTTCCAGCTTTTCACTGAGAACAATACGTTGCGTCTGACCTGGGTCAGATGAGGTTCCGGAAGTATGAAGTGTAGCTTGGAAAAAAGAAAAATCCAGATGAGCTGAGCTGCTGAGTAGTCGGGAACAGTAAGGGAAGTAGGAAAATGGCCTCAACTTCCTAGATGCGTGGGAACTCTTCATTTATTTTTTTGGGTCAGCTTTACTTTTTAAAGAAAGTGAGGCTCAGAGAGTAGTTTACCCAAGGAACCAGGATGCATGGTGGGTTGGAAGCATAGCTCTGCAATTGGTTAGAGTAATAAACGCTAGAAACCAAATTTAAAAAATATTTACCCTCAGATTCATGTGACAGATTTTATGAGTTGAATACAGAGAGAAAGCCTCAGAAATCCTTAATAGTATGAACCGAGTGAATCACATTCATTCATTCACTAAATATGCCATGCATGGTGGGTACAAAGATGACTAGACGCCAACTTTGCCCTTTCGGTCCTTCCAGAAAATGGGGTAAACACCTTGTAAACCACAAAACAGTTAAAGTGAGAAAAGTGCTCCAGCAGAGGTTTGAATGAAAAAGGCACTTAAGCCTGAAGAGATCAGAAAGGCTTTCTAGTAGAGGTGAAAAAGTTCTGCATTTTCTAATTCCATCTGGTTCCTTTTCTTTGGTAATCATCCAGCAATTCAGAGTGAGTGGCTAGTGGTGCAAAAACCAGTTGAAATACAGTGTCGTTGTGAGAGGCCCAGAGAGCAAAGTTACCATCTCTCTGCATGGGGCAATCAGGAGAGCCTTCAAGAGGAAATGGCGTTGGTTCTGTGTTTTGACAGATAAATAGGAGTTGTCAAAAATTGAAAGGAAGATGACAAATCCAAACAGGGAAAGAGTATGTGTGGCTTCCAGCTCTGTCTCTAAAGTTATATTAATGCACTCCTATCAGTAAAAGAGTTTTGAGCATGCACTCCCAATATAGATTTATTTGTAAATCAAAGATATGTGCTATTAGGGGGTGGATGTGGCTCAAATGGTTGGGCGCCCGTCTGCCATATGGAGGGACCTGGGTTCGATCCCCGGGACCTCCCAGTGAAATAAAAAATATATATATAGGGGGACAGCTGTGGCTCAAATGGTTGGGCATCCGTCTCCCATATGGAGGGACCTGGGTTCAATCCCCGGGACCTCCCGGTAAAATAAAAAAAAAAAAAAAAAAAAAAAATATATATATATATATATATAGAAGGCACATGGGCTGTCAGGCTCTGTGTGCTGGTGAGCCGCCAGGCCCCGGAAGCCATGCAGCAAAATGATGACAGTAACAGGAGAGAGACGCAGGGGAGAGTCAAGACGAGATGCTCCGAAAACTCCAAAAACCAGGAACCGAGGTGGCGCAGATGGCAAAACACGTCTCTCCTACATCGGAGGTCTCCAGGATCGAATCCTGGTGAAGACTGGAAGAGAAGGATGAGAAGAGATGGCAGGAAACAGACACAGAGAATTGCCCAGCGAATGGACACAAAACAGCAAATGGGGAAGGGAGGGTTTAAAGTGGATAAAGTAAATAAATAAATCTTAAAAAAAAAAAAAAAAAGATATGTACTATTATACAAATTTCAATGCCTACTATAAGACATATCCTAAATAGGAATTTAAAAGGTGAAGAAGAAAGAAAATTAAAACATTTCTTTACCGTTTGTGTTATCTTACATATCCCACATTGGAGACCATTGCTGTCTTTCTTGTCTGGGTATTTGGGGAGAGTGGTAGAGGGTGTGGCTGAAATAGGTCTTAGGCCAGGTGTGAAGGGGTGTGAATGTGTGGTGTAAACATCTAGGTTTTATTCTGTAGGTGATGGGAGCCACTGAATGTTTAAGAAGGGAAGCAAGAGATACTTGGAGAGACTGCCCTGGTTGTGCTCTTTTTTTTAGCTTTGCTTTTTAACACTGGATGGTCTATCATTAGCCTGGAGCTTAACACTCTGAGGACCCTGATTTCTCTCTTGATGTTTTTTATTTATTTATTTATCTCTCCCCACCCCCCTCATTGTTTGCACTTGCTATGTCTGTTCCTCATCTTTGTTTGTTTTAGGAGGCACCCAGGAACTAAACCGGGATCTCTGATGTGGGCTGGAGGCACCTAATCGCTTAAGCCACCTCTGTTCCCTGCTTTGTTGTGTCTCTTGTTATGTTTTTCCTCTTGCATCTCTTGTTGCGTCATCTTGTTGTATCAGCTCACCATGCCTGCCTATCACGCAAGCTCGACATCCTGCTCATTCTCTTTAGGAGGCAACGGGGACTTCTACTCCCTTTTTGTTGTGTCTTTCACATTTGTTCCTTTGTGTCTCCTGTTTCGTCATCTTGTTGTGTTAGCTTGCTGCGCCTGCCTGTCGTGCCAGCTCGCTGTCTTTAGGAAGCACCGGGAACCAAGCCACGGACCTCCTATGTGGTAGGCAGGAGCCCAGTCGCTTGAGCCACATCTGCTTCCCTCTTGATGTTTTTTAGGTGATGCTTCTGCCACCTCCCTCTCCCCAACCCTGAAAAGCAGCTCCTGAGACCTGAATTTTAACTGGACCAACTGCAGCTGCAACAAGCTTCTCCTTGGGGTTGCAATGGCCACTGAAGGTAGGGGAGCTTTAGGCCTCACCCCCAGGGGCCTTGTTTTCCAGAAGCAGGAGGGGCACCTGACTGTGAAACAGGAGCCAGGAAGCCAGTCCTGGGGACAGGGCTGTAGTCTCCAGAAGATCCACCCTCCTGTTTGCGAAATCTTCCGGCTGCACTTCAGGCAGTTATGTTACCACGAGATGTCTGGGCCTCAGGAGACTCTGAGCCGGCTTCGGGAGCTCTGCCGCTGGTGGCTGATGCCCGAGGTTCACACCAAAGAGCAGATCCTAGAGTTGCTGGTGCTGGAACAGTTCCTGAGCATCCTGCCCGGGGAACTGCGGACCTGGGTGCAGCTGCATCACCCTGAGAGTGGCGAGGAGGCTGTGGCTGTGGTGGAGGATTTCCACAGACATCTTAGCGGACCAGGAGAGGTGAGTGGTTTGAGTCTAGAATGGCATCTGGGACCATTTCTAATGCTTGGGTTAGGCTGGGAATAGGCAGTCTCCATTCCCCAGGCTCCAGCTCAGTTTACCCTAAGGATTCCTGAGCTAGTTCCATGGGTAGAGGGGAAATAGTCCTGCTCCAAGCCATAAGCAAAAATGTGAACTCCAGACAACTCTTTGAATCACTTTGTGAGATACTGTGTCCTGAGCCCACATCCTAGAGATGCGCATTACCCTCCAGGCAGATGGGGGATCTGTACCCTGACTGGAATGTGAGGGGAGTGGGAGATTGGGCCTTTGGGTATGCTGATAACATTTAGACTTCTCAGAATCAATTCTTTCTCTTCCTGTCTCTTAGGTTCCTTATGAGAGGTGACGCTTCTGGGCCTCACAGTCATTTATCCCTTTTGCTAGCTTTCCAGGCCTAACTGGGGTTTTTGTTCCTCTTTAATTCTAATTTCGGTTTTCCCTGTTTCCTGGGGTTCTTGAAAGTCTAAAGCTAAGGCAACTCAAGCTAGAGGAGAAGTTGTAAAAAATGAGCAGTAGATGGAGTGGTAAACCTGGCTTCTAGGATCATGGAGCTAACCAGCTCTATGACCATGTATGTCAGTCAGGGTCCAACCAAAGAAGCAGACCAGTAGGATTTATATATATATTGCTAGGAATTGGCTCACATGATTGTGGGGGCTGGCTTGATTTCTACCTGAAATCTGTAGAGTAGGTTGGCAGGATGAGCAGGCTGGAAACTTGAGCATGGGCTAAAGCTGCTGCCCACAGGCAGAATTTCTTCTCTGTGGAAGCCTCAGCTCTGTAAGGCCTTCCAACTATTTGATTGAGATTATCTAGTATAATCTCCCTTACTTCAAGTCAGCTGATTATGGACTTTAATCACATCTACAAAAAAAAACCATCATAGCAACACCTAGAGTAGTATTTGATTAGTGCCAAGCTGACATATCAAAAAACCATCATACCATGGATAAGTCAGTTCCTCCTACCCAGTATCAAATTGCTCCCCTGTACCTGAGCAGGGTGGACTAGGGTCCCCTTTACCTATATGCGTTTATGATTTACCAGGGAAAACTAGTGTATGAAACTCCCCAATATGAAGCACATCATTTTACTGCTTTAAATAAATGCTTTAAATAACATGTCTCTGTCTAAGGAATCCGTTCCAGTCGATTGGAGTCCTGGGGGCTAGACCTTTTTTCCAGAAGTGCCAGCCCATTTGACATTATCACATCTGTTGTCAGCCATCATTTCCTTTGTGTAAACAAGTAAACGTGAATAAATCAACCATTGCAAGGGCTTAGGGAGCAGCTAGGCCCAACCATGGGCAGATACGTGGCTGAAGAAGTGCTTAGAGTGCCATTTAGTGAGGCGTGTGGAAGGGGAGTGTCTCCATTTCCTGCCTGGTTTTGCTTAAGCAGAAGAGAATACTCCTTTTTTTAAATCCAGGGAGCCTCAGAGAAAGGAAACTGAGTCACAAACCCTAGTGACTGACAGTTGACAGACAGGGCAGCTGAGCACTCATAAGTCCAGCCTAGGATTGGGGTCTTTGGACTCCATTTCTCTCTCTGCCCCTACTGTCAAAGTATAAGTTTCCCAGCATTAGGACATGAAGACATAGCTCTACTGGCAGGGGCTTAGAAAATGTTTACAGGATGGCTGAAGGAATCAACAAGCTTCTCCATGGCATTTGGCCAGGAGATCAAGGAGGAGCAGCACAAGTCAGTCATCCTGTGCAGCAGGCGTGAGCCACTTTATTGCTGCAGATGGAGCATGTGCACGTGCGCACTTTGGGGCTGGGGGAGGATTTTAGAGTAATCCCTGCTGGGCTGCAGTATTGTGCCATTTAAAGAATGCTTTCATATGTTGTATCTTATTTCAGCACCTAGCAGACCAACACAATAGGCAAAGTAGTAATGTTAGCTCCATTTGACAAGTGAGGAGAGCGCAGAGAAGTTAACTGCCTCATCTAAAGTCACACAGCTAGCAAATGTTCCCTTTCCATTGTCCATAAGACTTGGCCAAAGTGTGGTTATTGCTGACTACCACCAAGGGAAGGGACCAGGATTTTCTGGCTTCCTAGGTTCTAAGCCACTGGCTGGTCCCTGGAATGAGAATGGGTTTTTCATGCCTGTGAGGAAAGGAACCATGAATCTGAGTCCTATGAAACAAATAACTGTACGAGGATTTAGTTGCCAGCGAATCACAGAGCAGTTGAGTTCTATCTTCTCCCAACACCCATAGCTACTATGTTGAAAAGCTGTGAATCCCACTTACAAGAACTGCCCAGTGGAGAGCCTGGAACCACAGCAGAAAGCCTCTGGGTCTACCCTCGCTAGTGAGATATATACTAAAGAAGAGGGTCCTCAAGCCTTTTAGCAGATGTAAACCCAACAGGGCAGATCCAGTGTGATTTATTGAAGAAGTTATTTTCACCTTATGCTGTGCTGTGAACAGGACAGTGTGTGAACTTGTAAATATTATTTAGGCACCGTTTTAGGTTTTCTGCTACAAATGCTGGCAAAGATAGTAATGATGAGATTGTGGGAGGCTGGTTTGGTGATAACAAGGGAGGATTAGTGATAAAAGGTCTATGCCCTGAGGTATTCTCAAGGTCTCTAAAGATTGCTGTCACCTGATCCTATTTAATTTTTTATATAAATTATTGCAGAGAGGTAGTACATACTGGCAGCTGGGTTTACAGATAACTCGAAAGACTCTTAGCAAAACACCACGAGGAAGACAGTTAGCAAGTAGCAGTTGGACACCGTGTTGAGCCAGGCGTTGTTCTAGGAGCTGGGGATCACGGTAGACAAAGTCGTGACCTGCACAAGCTTGTTCCCCAGTGGGGGAGATGGGCAGGAGACATAAATACGTTAAATAAGGTAACTTAAAGACTAGTGTATGCTGTATAGAAAATTGAATTGGGTAGTTTGAGAAAGACTGATTGTTTCTGCTTTGCCAGTGTGGTTAGAGAAGGCTTTTCTGAAGAAAGACACTTTTGCTGAAAGAAATTAGAACAACTTTTTTTTTTTTAAAGATCTAATTAATTTTTTTATTTCTCCCCCTCTCCCCTCACTGTTTTGCGCTCGCTGTCTGCTCTCTGTGTGTTCTTCTGTGTCTGCTTGTCTTCTCTTTAGGCAGCACCAGGAACCGATCCTGGGACCTTCTGGAGTGGAGAGAGGTGCTCAGTCTCTTACCACCTCAGCTCCCCGGTCTGCTGTGTCTCTTGTTGTCTCTCCTCTGTGTCTCTTTTTGTTGCGTCATCTTCCTGCGCCAGCTCTCCGTGTGGGCCAGCTCACTGCGTGAGCTTGCCTGCTGCATGGACCAACTTGCCGCATGGGCCAGCTCGCCTTTCACCAGGAGGCCCCGGCAATTGAACCCTGGACCTCCTATATGGTAGATGGGAGCCCAATCACTTGAGCCACATCCATTTCCCTGGAAAAGCTCTCTTGAGGTTTGTTAGTCACCATCCTAGGATATTGCTTCAGCCAGGAGCTTCAGTGGCATTAATTGTGCATATACAGGCACATACCCCTACCATTTTTTATTTCCTCTTTACATCTGAATGGTCTCTTCTGTGGGCTAAGAGCCTGGAGAGTATACTAATTGTTTTCTTGGCTCCCTTTTCTAGATGGTTCTTCATAAGCAAATTTGTGTTTGAAGACCTGACAGAATAGGAATGGTTACAGAGTCTTGTCCTTCAGCCCCTACCAAGAGGGTCAGCAGAGGGATGGTATCTTGGGTCACCAGGCTGCTGTGACAAGTACCACACACTGGGTTGGCTTAAACAACAGGGATGCTTGGTCTTCAGGTTTCAGAGGCTAGAAGGCTGGCTTCCTCCCTGGGTCAGTAGTGTCTGGGTCCCTTGGGGTTCCTGGCCTTGAGTCTATGCCACACATCACATGGAGGTGTTCTCTTTCTCTTCCAGGTTTCTGCTGACTGCCTGCTTCTGGCTGCTCCTCACAGCTTTCTCTCACTCTGGCTTTTGGTTTCTTTCTATGTATAAGGCCTCCAGTCTAGATTAAGGCCAAACTCATTCAGTTGGACGAAACTTTAACAAAAATAATATCTTCAAGAGATCCTATTTATAATAGGATTATACTTACAGGAATGTGGATTAAAAATAAGAACATGTCTAAATCAGGATTCATAATTCAGTCTATGATAGACGGCAAGTGTGATTGCAAACTTTTGGTTCTTCTTTAGGTGTCTTTTCTCATACTAGGCTGTACTGGTGGGCTTGGAAGGACACTCTGACTCTTCTTTTCTCTGCTTTTAGAGGGGCTTCTTGGAGGTTTTGGGTTCAGTACCATCAGGGATACTCTCTTGAATCCAATTGTATTTCATTGTCTCTAGGTTTCTGCCCCAGCACAAGAACAGGAAATGCATTTGGAAGAGATGACAGCTATGGATTCAACAGAGGAATCACCTCCTACCTCACCTCTTAGTGGGGGCTTAGCCCCTGGCATCCACCTGGAGCCTCCCCATGACCCAGTGGCCTACCACCTCCCCAGCAGGCACTTTGGTACTCAATTTTCCAGCTCTGGCCCCAAGTCACACCTTTCTTATCTCTCTGGAGTCTCCTTTCCTTCATCTCCCTACCTCCCCATTGGAATCCTTCACTGTCCTCCTTCCCTGGTGACCTTGTCTGTGCCCTTTGCTTATTTTCCAATCATTCATGTATTTAGCAAGATTTTTTTGAGCATATGGCTTATGAAAGGCACTGAAGGGAGCCAGAGAGATATAGTACCTTGTCAAAGAGCTTGTTATCTAGTTGGCAGGGGCTTAGTCATACATGTAAAGAACAGGTAGCCTCATAAGATATGCACATGTGATATCTGTTCCCAGACATTTATTTGATCTAGTCACAAGTGAGCAATGTGGGCATTGTAAAAGGTGAGCGAGATCATTGTGGACTGGAGCCAGTAGGGGATGCTTCATGGAGGAGGTAGCAGTAGGATTGGACAATGAAGACTGGGGGAGGGTTTTGAAAGAGAGAGAAAAGTGGTAGAGGTGCCAGGAAAAGGGGATATAAGCAAAGACTCTAAGCCAAGGGTTCCCTAAGCTCCCATTGAGGTGGGTTCAGGGAGAGCTATGGATTTGGGAGGCTGGGGCCTGCTTGCACAGGGCCTTGGGGTTGAGGCCAAGAAGACTTTGGGAAGCAGGGAATGATGTGCTAGATGCTATTTCAGGGGAATTACTCTGGCCTAGGAGAGCACTGTAGGTTGAATGGGGACGCTTCTGTCAGGGAGCCTGGGTAGGAGAGACTAGTGCAGCAGAATAGGTAGGAGGCAATTACCACCTAAACTGGAATGGAATGAGATAAATGAGAGAGACATGAAGGAAGAATCTACAGGACTTGGGTTTGCAGAAGGGAAGGGGGTAATTAGAGGGTCTGGCCAAAGTCTGGCATCATTGGAGAACTTAGGAAGTCTAGAAAAGAAGAAGATAAGAACATGCATTTTAGATATTGAGTTTAAGGTACTATGGGACACTCAAATAAAATATCCAGTAGACAATTGGAAATGTATTATTGGGCTATGGGAGAGAGGTGAGAACTGTGAGAACAGCATTAAACAAATGAGAGTTGGTAAGATCTCTGACTGAGAGAAAAGAGAAGCACTGAGGCCTTAGGTTTGAGGGGTGCCCATAATGAGAGGGACAGAGCAGGGAAAGAATCCAGGCAGTGAGGCCACGAGATGTGAGGGGGAAATCAGGCTTGGCTGGTGCTAGGGAAGCCAGTGGGAGGAAGAATGTGGTCGGAAGTAGAGCTTCCTTGAGAGAGGTAGAGAGAGTGAGGGCTAAGAGAAGCAGCCAGTTCTGTGTACTGGGGGTCTTCTAATGCTCCCTCCAGGGAAAAGTCACAGTACACTTAGGAAAATGCCTTAATGGAAAAGGGCTAAGAATCAGTGTATGGGGAACTGCCTGGGTTCTCTTAAATCTGCTCATTGGGCATACAGATCCTATTGAAGCCCAGAGCAGAGCTTGTCCCACTCACAACTTTCTTTCCTCCCTCAGCTCAACTTGCTTCCCCAGTTCCTGTCCTTCCCCAAGTGGGGAACTCAGGAGACCACGGAGCAACAACTGTGCTTAGGCTGGTCAGGCCTCAGGTGAGCGTGATTCTTTGTGTATTTCTTGAGTTCCCATTTCTGTGGCCTGAGAATGGTTAGAGCTCATCTCTAGGCCTCTACCCCATTCTAAGACTCCTCCTGTGGTTTCCCTGCCTAATTGCTTCACCCCAGAGCTGTGTCCCTTCTGAATTAATGAAGTGTATCTTGCCCTGGACTTGTCCTTTTAGATGTCTCTCCCCAGCTTCTTTTCTTTTCCCATCTCCTTACCCTCTTTGCCCACCAAAAGTCTGTACCCTGTACCCTTTGTACTGCTGATAGTTTTGCCCTTCATGGTGGGAAGGTTCCTGAGCAATAGAAGCTTGTCATTCCAGGAGTCTGCAGTGTCTGAGGACCTGTCTGTGGACTATACTCAGAAGAAGTGGAAAGGTCCAGCACTCAGTCAGAGAGCCCTGTACCGGAGCATGATGCTGGGAAATTACCACAGGATGGCCTCTCTGGGTAATGATTCTGTTCCCCAGTAACTTAGAGTCCATATTTTTTACATTTTCTTTGCTATGTATTTTTTAAGCTTTTTATTATGAAAACTTTCAAACAAAAGTAGAAAGAGTAGTATAATGGATCTCTCTGTACCCATCACCAAGCTTTAACAATTATCAACCTTTTTTTTTACTTCATTATTACCAACTGACATTTTTAGTTATAAGGAATAGAGTCACTCAAGTTATTGTAATAACTTACATGTTGAAGATATAAAGGCAATGGGAATCCAGATCAAACCAACCAGTTAGTCCAGTCTGTGGGGAATAGGGCCTTGTGGAAACTGGACCTTGACCCAGGGCAGCCTGGAGCCCCAGCAGGAAAAACAAATGAAGCTTTATGCCAGTGTTCCAGTGAATTCAATGCAGCTGCTCCCTGCTGCTTCTCCTGTTCCTACCCAGTTTTCTTTACTGTGACTGTTATTTCCCTCATAGCTCCTTAGTTATAGTTTCTCTTCCCACATAATTTCTGCCTGCTTTGGCTCTTAATGGCTTGACTTCCCTCTGTATATTTCAGCTTCAGCTCCTGCTCTTACTTGTCTTATCTTTTCTCTACTTCCAGTTCAGAATCTCCTAAGAGAAGGATTCCAATTGACTCAGCCATTAAATCATTATCAGCCTTGGCTGCAGGCCTTATCTGAGGCTAAGATTAGCAACAGATAAGCTACAGTTGGATCTGATGGCTGGTTCTGGCCAGCAGTTTGGCCTTATTTATGAATTCCAAAAATAGATATTGGATTATGCTTGTAAACTGTCTGTTCCTCTGGGCCTGATTAAATTGTGATTAGGGCTTTGATTGGGCCATGTCACGAGGGTCTTGAGCCCCTGTTTCTTAGTGGGTGGGGACTCACAGATAAAAGACATGGCAAAGGACAGAGTTGAAGTTTCGATGCTGGAGTCTTGAGCTGGAGCCCCAGGAAGTAAGCACACAGAGGATCTTGGTTGTGAGGAAAGAGAGAAGGCCCCAGGAAGAGAAACAAGCTGTTTGCCTAATAGTCTACAGCTGGTCTTGTGAGCCCCAGGAAGAGAGGAACCCAGGAAGCCTGAACCCTTACAAACGTCAGCAGCCATCTTGTTCCAACACATGGCAATAGACTTTGGTGAGGGAAGTAACTTGTTCTTTATGGCCTGGTAACTGTAAGCTTCTACCCCAAGTAAATACCTTTTATAAAAACCAACCGATTTTTGGTATTTTGCATCAGCACCCTCTTGGCTGACTAATACACCACCTATGGTCCATCGTGAGATAAGCAGGGTCATTTTGCACTAAGCTTCCCTTCCCTCAAAGACTGGGTCAGGACAGCTTCCTGGAAGGGGCTGTTGGAAGGGCAGGTTCTGTACTGACAAGTCTTTCTAGTACAGTAGCTACCTCTGGAGAAGGTGGGCTTAGGAGGCAAAGACCCAGACATCTTTAACTTCTCATAAACTAAAATAGCATGATGATTTGTGGCCCTGGTTAAGACACGAATGAGAGGAGCTAACATCTTCATATTTAGCTATGACCGTGATTACTCTGCCTTCTCCCAACTTTTGTATTTAGCCTCCAGAATTCAAAAGCAAATTCAAGTTTTGGTTTCCTCATCATTACAAAGAAACAAGATCCCAGACATATTTTGATTCATATTTCAAGTCATTGATCCGATCTTGTAACTGTCCTGTCACATCAGAATCTCTCTTTTTTGTAGACTTTTTCCTAATCATACCCTCATAATTCTCACATCAACTCTGTCCATCTTTGTCCTCATTTTTCCTTGTATTTGACTTGAGGTGTTAGCTACCCTTCTCTCTCCAACATCTTTTCTGAAAACTCTGGAACTATACAAAGTCATAGTTGGAAAAGGCCTTAGAGTTTGTCATTTAACTAAAGAAATGTTGCATTTAAGTGATTTCTGTATGATCACACCATGCTTTACTGTTGTCTCTTACCTTGCCAATTTCCCTTTCAACTAGGCTGTGGTGGCTCAACATCTTTTAGCCCAACTTCATTCACAGACCATAGTCCCTCTTTGTTTCACTGTCTGTGTGGAAAAAAAAATGAGCTATTTCCCATTTCTTCTCCTGTTCTTAATGTATCACCTCGTTTCTTACCCATGATGTAAGGTTTATTTTCAGGTACATTGGTCTCTTGATGACTCTTTTCCCATAGTAGGGTAAGAAACGAGTAAAAGTTTTCTTCTTTCTTTTGGCAGCAGGTGAGAACTGGATGGAGAGTTCAGAGTTGACTCCAAAGCAGGAAATTTCTAAAGGATCTGAGAAGTGTGGTAGGACATCAGGACGACTCTATGGGATAGTTCCTGGGAGTCTGGAGTCTGGAGATGCCTGTGAAGATACTTTAGAGAAGCCAAAAGGGCAACCCTCAGATGAAGAAGGGAACAGACTGGAAAATGATTTCTCAAAAATAACAGGTGAGGATAAAAAAAAAAACTACAAAAGACAGATGTGAGAACTGTAAGGAACTTGGGGAACATCCTGATCTGTCCTTCAGTCCTGGTGAACATCAAGGAGTTCTGAAGGGACAGAAATTCTATCAGTGTGATGAATGTGGCAAAGCTTTCAATCGGAGCTCACACCTCATTGGCCATCAGAGAATCCATACTGGAGAGAAACCCTATGAATGTAATGAGTGTGGTAAAACCTTCAGGCAGACCTCTCAGCTTGTTGTTCATCTCAGAATCCACACAGGGGAGAAGCCCTATGAATGCAGCAAGTGTGGGAAGACCTATCGACACAGCTCTCATCTCATTCAACATCAGAGACTTCATAATGGGGAAAAACCTTATAAATGCAATGAATGTGCAAAAGCTTTCACTCAGAGTTCCCAGCTCATTGACCACCAGAGAACCCATACTGGGGAGAAGCCTTATGAATGCAGTGACTGTGGGGAGGCCTTCATTCGGAGTAAAAGTCTTATCCGACATCAGGTGCTTCACACTGGTGAGAAACCTTTCAAGTGTGATGAGTGTGGGAAAGCTTTCTGTTCCAATAGGAATCTTACTGACCATCAGAGAATCCACACAGGGGAGAAGCCTTATGAGTGTAATGAATGTGGCAAGGCCTTCAGTCGGAGTAAATGTCTTATTCGACATCAGAGCCTCCACACTGGGGAAAAGCCTTACAAATGTAGTGAGTGTGGGAAGGCCTTCAATCAGAACTCTCAACTAGTTGACCATGAGAGAATTCATACTGGAGAAAAACCTTTTGAATGTAGTGAGTGTGGTAAGGCATTCAGTCTGAGTAAATGCCTTATTCGGCATCAGAGACTTCACACAGGTGAAAAGCCCTATAAATGTAATGATTGTGGAAAGTCCTTCAACCAAAACTCACACCTCATTATACACCAGAGAATTCACACTGGTGAGAAACCCTATGAATGTAATGAGTGTGGAAAGGTCTTCAGTTATAGCTCTAGCCTTATGGTGCATCAGAGAACCCATACTGGGGAAAAACCCTATAAATGCAATGATTGTGGGAAAGCCTTTGGTGACAGCTCTCAGCTTATTGTGCACCAGAGAGTACACACTGGAGAGAAACCCTATGAATGTAGTGAGTGTGGGAAAGCCTTCAGTCAGCGTTCCACTTTTAATCACCACCAGCGAACCCACACTGGAGAGAAGCACTCAGGTCTGGCTCGGTCAGTTTCCTAAAAGGTGACTCCCTAAGGAAGAGAGCAAGGGCCTTTGATTTAAGCCTCCTTTTGGAACCACTAATCACAGTGGACCATTCCTTAAATATTTTCTGTTGGGTCCCTAAGGTGGGAGAGTGGGATTAACTTAGTGTAATCCTTCTCTACTATTGGGAAAGTAAGGACCACACATTTCGCTTATTTGTAGGTTTCTTAAACATACACACTTTAAAAATCTGCTTAACTTCTTAGTTATACATCCCATAATCATGTTATGCTTCTCAAGGACAAAGATCATTTCTTTTTTTATTCTATTCCAGCTCCTTCATTTTACCGTTTACATAAAATTATTCTCCAAGATTCATTCTTTCCTGTGCCCTGATATGGCCCTTTCTATCTACTTTTTATTTTTTATTTTTATTTTTTACGATTTTTTTTTTTATTTATTCATTCATTTATCCCCCCCTTGCTGCTCGTGCTCACCGGGTCAGCCAACCACGCCATCCGGGCGGGCCTGCCCTCACCAGGAGGCCCCAGGAACCGAACCCGGGGCCCCCCATATGGTAAACGGGAGCCCCACTGATTGAGCCACAGCCGCTTCCCTCTATCTACTTTTTAAACCTCTACTCTAATCTAGACCCTCATCACTTGTCATTTCCTACCTAGAAACCTTTTCTTCCTGTTTGTTAATCCGTATTCGTTACAACATAAGATCCAATTCTTCTCTTCCTCAAATTCTTCTTCATTCCAATTAAACTTCTATTTTTTTTTTTTACCTCAGTGCTGAATTAACTGGTGCTACAATCTGCAACTGTTGTTATATTGCCTTGTAAGTTATTCCCAATTTAATGTATTTGTGTATACTTTCATGCCAACTTCAGGTAGGCTCTTTGAAGTCAGGTATGATATCTGTTTCTTTTAGCATATAGATAACAGTTTGCTCATCATAGTTAAATAAATAAAATTTTTGACTTGACTCTAAATTGAATCATTGTTAAAGTAGACATATTCCCCCCACCCCCAGACTAGAAACCTCTGAAGATGGAAGTGGCATCTCATCGTAAGATATCAGATACCAAGACCTCATGGATACCTTCTGCATATGCCCTTAGAAGTCTCACTGTTTGTGTTTGAACCTCAAAGAGCTAATGGACTTGTGTGTGAGTGAGTGTGCATATATATCTAGATATTACAGTGGACCTTCATGTCCCACTAATGTGTATTTTGCTCTGCACAGACTCCAGTTCTGCAGAGCTGACTGTTTCCTGCTTCCTAAATAAACAGGTTAAGAGCAGAGTCAAAGTTTACTACAAAGATGATTTGATTTTTGTGGCCCTGGTAAAGCTGAACGAAAATCCCAGCTAGTAGTATTCCTGGATGATTGGAATTCACAGTGATGAGGTTTGTGGCAAGAAATCTGTTTTCCTTATCAATTAGCCTATCTACCCACAGCTGCCACCTTAATATCGAGGCAAGAGCTGTACCCTTAATTATTGTGATTACCTTCCAGGCCATCTTTTCACTCCCCAAACACATAAGAACAGGAAATATTTCCAGAGGATTTCTTCTCTTTCTGCAGTCATATATTAGACATGAGCTTGAACAACTCCCTTCCACCCTTGCAGAGGGCTCCAGTGCTGGGGGACCTTTATGTCTGGTGTCCATTCCCTTTCTTCCCATCCCCAGAACTTGCTCTTAACAGGATGACGGTCTGGTGGAGGTGGAGGCAGGAGGCTAGAGAGACAGTGTCAGGTATGTAACCTCTAAGGGAGAGATCTGGTGAACTGTGATTAACTTCTCAAGAGACAATGGAGAAGAAAGAAGACAGTTGAGGCTCAGTAAAATAAGATGTTATTCTGGGGGAGACATCCCAGACAAGGTTGGAAAGAGTGATTATTGGTGGCCTAAAAAAATTACTGAACCAAGGGCACAACTTTGCCATTTCTGAATATGAATTTTTAAATAAATTTGTTTTCAGCTCTGTTTTTTGATGTTTCACTTTCCTTTATTTTTATTTATTTATTTGTTTTTTAAAGTTTATTTACTTTATCCTTTTTAAAACCCCCCCCTTCCCCATTTGCTGTTTTGTGTCCATTCTCTGGGCAATTCTCTTATCTGTTTCCTGCCATCTCTTCTCATCCTCCTCCTCCAGTCTTCACCAGGATTCAATCCTGGAGACCTCCGATGTAGGAGAGAGGTGTTCTGCACCTGCGCTGCCTTGGTTCCTGGTTTTCGGAGCTTTTGGAGCATCTCGTCGTCTTTCCCCTGCGTCTCTCTCCTGTTATATCATCATCTTGCTGCATGGCTCCCCGGGCCTGGCGGCTCACCGGCACACACAGCCTGGCAGCCCTTCTATATATATATTTTTTAATTTTACCGGGAGGTCCCGGGGATCGAACCCAGGTCCCTCCATATGGGAGACGGACGCCCAACCAGTTGAGCCACATCCGACCCAAACTTGATCCATTTGGGTCCCCAAGTACTTGGGGAACAATTGGGGAAAATGGAATATCTGGAATGGATATATCTAATAGGTCCATTTGATGATGTGGTATTATTTTTAAATTTAAGTGTGACAGGTGGTATTTTGGTTATGTAGAAGAATGTCCTTATTCTAAGGAGGTGCCTGCTGCCGTATTTAATGTTGAAATATTATGGTATCTACAATAGTATCTTCAAATGGCTCAACAAAAAAATGTATACATGTGTGGGGAGAGAGAAAGCAAATGTGGCAAAATGTTAGCAGTTGTTGAATCTTGCTAAAGGATGTATGTATGTTTGAAGGTTACAAAGTAAAGTTAAAAAAAAAAAAAAAGAATTATGGATGGCACATTATAACTCAACACCCTTTGGCAGAAATGAAAGTAGTTTTAGGTAGGGGGGCAATACAGAAAAGAGCATGGTAGCTGTAGTCAGAAGACCCAGGTCCAAGTCTTAGATTGTCCACTACTGGCTGTGCAACCAAAAGCAAATCATTTCATAATTCGAGGATTTAGTTTTCTTATCTACAAAATAAGGACTAATATATGTCAAAATTATTCTGAGGCTTAAATTAGTTAATGCCAATGAAAGCTCTTTCTAACTTGTAATATATTTTGCAGTAATGTCCCATTTACTCTAATACTTTTTAAGTACCTTTGGATCCTTTCTTATATCCTGAGAAACGTATATCCTCAAATAAATTGTGACCTCCCAAAGGGAAGCACTGTATTTCTACCTCTTTGAACAATAAAGTAAAACCCACCAACTGGATATTAATTTCATTTACCCAAATGTGAGTTTGAGTTTCTTTGGCTGTCATGAAGACAATAGATGTCATAATAAAGATTGAAACTGCTGTATAGTTAGGCAGTTGTTATGCAAAATGCTAATACCCTGGTTAATGAATAATGACATCATTCTCGACTGAATACAGAAAAATATGCTTGTGGATAAGAGCAACAATTTGGTTGGATGGGTAAGCACCTGGAATTTGGTTGTTGTTTTTAATTTGTATTTTTAACATGCATCCAAGTGATTCTTATGCTCTCTAAAATGTGAGACTCACTGAGCTAGAATGTCAATGAGTAATCATTACTCCCTGGGACCAAATGTGGGGCCAGAAGCTTTGAGTCAGAATGAATGACACCACCCTCCAAAAAGAAGAGTAGATAAAAAGCAAAACAAGTTGAAGATTATTATAACTGTCCTAATATACATGGATATTCTTCTTAAGTGATTTTTTTTTTTTTTTTTTTTAAAGATTTATTTATTTATTTATTCATTTATCCCCCCCTTGCTGCTTGTGCTTGCTGGGTCAGCTAACCACGCCGTGCGGGCGGGCTTGCCTTCACCAGGAGGCCCTGGGAACCGGGCCCGGGGCCTCCCATATGGTAAACGGGAGCCCCACTGATAGAGCCACAGCCGCTTCCCTACATATTTGTTGACTGATGAAGCACTTCAAAAGCTCAATCCTCAGATGACTTCTTTTATTTTTATTTTGTTTTATTTTTTTAGGAGGTACAGGGAATTGAACCCAAAACCTCATACACGGGAGGCAGGCTCTCAACCACTGAGCTACAACCGCACCTCCTCAGGTGACTTGTTTATAATTTTTGCCTACATGATCTCATCCTGCCCTATGCAGAGACAACTCACAAATCTCTATCCCTAGCCTTGACTTATTTATTAACTCCAGACGCCTATCCCAACTGCCTATGTGACATTTCCTCTTGGATCTAATTGGGATCTTAAAAGTAACATGTCTTGGGGTCGGATGTGGCTCAAATGGTTGGGCGTTCGTCTCCCATATGGAGGGACCCGGGTTCGATCCCTGGGACCTCCCGGTTAAAAAAAAAAAAAAAAAGTAACATGTCTGGGAAGCGGATGTGGCTCAATTGATAGGGCTCCCGTTTACCATATGGGAGGCGCTGGGTTCGATTCCCGGGGCCTTCTGGTGAAGGCAAGCCAGCCCGTGTGGCGCGGTGAGCTGAAGCAGCAAGACGACACAACAAAGGGATACAAGCAGACACAGAAAAACGCACAGCAAATGGACACAGCAAGCACAAGCAGCAAGGGAGGCTTTTGAGCATCTCATCTTGTCTCTCCCTTGCATCTCTCTCCTGCTACGTCATCATCTTGCTGCATGGCTCCTGGGGCCTGGGCGGCTCACCGGCACACACAGCCTGGCAGCCCATGCGCCTTCTATATATGTATTTTTTATTTTACCGGGAGGTCCCGGGGATCGAACCCAGGTCCCTCCATATGGCAGACGGACGCCCAACCTTTTGAGCCACATCCACCCCCCACCATACTAGCTCTTAATCGAGATACCTACTTCCATTCTTGCCTACCTTCAGACTATTCTTTTTTTTCACTTTAAAAACAATTTATTGAAGTATATCATTCATACATGAACATAAACAATAAGTGTTTAGTAAACATTGTGAACTTAGAAAACAAATATGCATAACATCATACAGGGCTCCCATACATCACCCCATCACAACTACTTTGAGTTGTAAAATATTTGTTAACAAATTATGAAAGAGTATCATCAAAGTATTACTACTAACTATAGTCCATATCTTACTCCCCTATACTTTTTTTTCTTAAGGATTTATTTATTTATTTACTTGTATCCATTTTCACATACCCCCCCCCCCCGTTTTTGCAGCTCTGGTGTCCATTCGCTGGGCAATTCTCTGTGTCCGTTTCCTGCCCTCTCCTCTCATACTTCGCCTCCTGTCTTCACTGGGACTTGATCCTCAGAACCTCCAATGTGGGAGAGGTGTCCTACTGCCTGCGCCACCTTAGTTCCTGGTTTTTCAGTGTCTCTCATCTTGGCTTTCCCTTGTGTCACTCTCCTGTTATGTCATCTTGCTGTGTGGCACGAGTGGCCTGACGGTGCACCCACGTGCGGGGCCTGGCAGCCCACAAGCCTTCTATATTTTTCTTTTTTTAATTTTTACCAGGAAGTCCCAGGGATCGAACCCATGTCCCTCCATATGGGAGATGGATGCCCAACTGAGCCACATCTGTCTCCGTGCTGTATCTCTTAAGGTTGACCAAAGATACCTAGAGAAATACAGTCATTTCCTATAGAGGATGGTCACATAATAAATCAGGCTTGGTTTATCGCCACCATTCTAAAAACCAGACCTAGAGAGAAAAACTAGGTCTGGGGACATATGCATGGTTTCTACTATGGCTAATGTTTAGCCTACCCTGATTATCATAAAATCAAGACAGTGAGAATATTCGCATCAGACTATTCTTTTTTTTTTTTTTTTTTGATGATTAGATCCTGTTTATTGGTGGTGTTATTCAGTTCTATATCTTTGCTGGTTTTGTTTTTTTTTTTTAATTTATTTTTTATTGTGGGTAAAAATCAAAATTTTCACAATACATACCACTATTTGTAAAATGATATATAAATATATATGCATATATGTGCATTTGCTTACAAAAATGTTATTTTTATATATATATATAAATATATTTTAAGAGGTGCTTAGATTACTGAAAATATTACACAGAACCCCCTGGGATTCCCATGTTGCTCACCTCCCCAGACTATTCTTAACAGCACCAGGAGCAAACATTAAGTCATGGCATTACAGGAAGTTTCTTTACTCCTTTTGTGTCTGACAGCTAATAATCTTTGAACATTTGACAGGGGAAAAAAGACATCGTGTCACTCCTCTATCCTTAAAAACCCTCCAATAGCTTCTTATGTTACTCAGGACAAAATCTCCTGCCCACCCACCACCTGATTCAAGGCCTTTGCATCTGCTTTTCCATTTATCAGGAAAACCCTTCCCTCCAGATATCCACATGCCTGCATCGCTCATTTCTTGTTCCTGCCTTAGCTAGCATCTCTAAAGACGGCCCACCCCTCTCTCTATTTCCTATTATGTTCTACCTATTTATCGTCCATCTTCCTAACTTGACTTGGAGACTCACGGGGCAAGGAGTTCATTTTGCTTCACGGCTGCATCCGCAGCGCCTACAACAGCGTCCCGCACGAGGCAGGCCCTCGGTAAACAGTTTTTGTGTGCTGTCGATAAACGGAAGCCCACCCTGGCTTTACGGCTGAAAGCCGCAGCATCCGTGGAAGGCAAGACGATGGCCTTGCCGCTCAGCAGGCAGAGACGGGCGCGTGACTTCGCGCAGCCTCCTCCTGAGAGAGGCGGCCTTCTAGCCCTCTTCCCGCCGCCACCAGGCCCTTTCCCAGGCTCCTTCCAGGGCCCTCCTGCCATTGGCTGATCTCTACAGCCCTTCCGTCCTCGTAGCCAATGGTAGCGGGGAACGGGGTGGGGGCGGGGCCACGGCGCTGCGGGGGCGGTGGGAGGACGCCAGTCTGGGGGAGGTAACGAGATCCGGAAACCTCCCTATGCCTAGAGGGGCCGGAGCGTTAGGGTGGGCGCCGGTGCGAGCAGGTGACGTGCTTCCGTCTCCGCTTGCCTTTAAGATGTGGGCCCCGCGCTTTCGGTGAGGGGTGCGTGGCAGCCTGGCGTGGGGGCGGGGGGAGGCCGCCCATGTTCTGGGGGAGTCGGGGGCACAGGCCCGGGACCAGGCCTCAGCCCGGCCGCCTGCTGCTGAGACCCGCGGCGGCAGCCCAGTGGGTCGTCGGGGGCCGCCCCGACCCTCGCTTGTCCCTGCCCCTTTGTCTTGGTTCTCGTCCCCTACTCCGCGTAGCTGCTCGCTAGCACCCGGCTGCTGGTGGTGACAGAGCTTTGTCATCCCCGCCCCTACACCCTGGGCTTGATCCCAGTGGGCCGGGGGGCCTCAGGGTGGAAGAGTTTCCTCTCAGCCCCGGTCTTGCCCAGGTAATCGTAGTGGAGACTCTTCCCAGGCTCCGCAGCCTCCACAAGTCCTGACTCAGATCACCAGTCCAGCCCCCGCTCTGTGAAGAAACTGGGGCCTAGAGAGGGGACGGAGTCTTGGGCAAAGTTACCCATTCGTCCGTTTATTCATATAACAAATATTTATTGAGCACCAGCACAGTAGTGTGCTAGGTCTTGGGGTTACAGATACAAGGCAGATACAAGGCAGACCTATATTCTGGTAGGAAGAAACGAAACAAGCTTGGAAAGTTAGAAGCAGAGCTGGGGGAGCACGAAAGAGATTTTGAGGCTTAATAATCCTGAGAAATGGATAATCTGAAAAAAAGATTCTCCATCTAGCTTCTCTTTGATGTCTTATTTCTTAAACACAGTACCCTCAGCAGAGTTTCCCTCTCATCCCCCTTCTGTAAACTTTCTAAGGGAAATTGGGTTGCAGAGAACTTTTTGGAATACATTTTGCAGTTGGAGGAGAACATCAAGGCTTTTAGATATCAATAGAACAGGTAAAAAGGAACAGCTGGCTCTGTTGTGATGGGATGAGCATTTCCTTCAGACACAGTCTTGTTACTAACTATAGGATCTTAGGCAAGTCATTTAATTTCTGGGAGCTCATTTCCTCATCTTTAAAATGGCAGTGGGGAGCAGATGCAGCTCAAGCGGTTAAGCACCTGCTTCACATGTGCGAGGTCCCCGTTTCGATCCAGGGTACCTCCTTTAAAAATTTTAAATAAGTAAATAAAATGGCAATGAATGGAAACTTACTGCCTAGGGTTCTATAGGAAGGGAAGTTTCCCAGAGGATGGCACATGACTCTTGAGTGTCTACTTGGAGTTGAGTTGTCAGAGGGCTCAGTCATTTCTGTCTGTTTGCAGTGATTCCAGACCCCAGTAGAAACTTCTTCACCAAACCCACAGAGAAGATCAGGCAAGATCTGTGCTGGGCAGAGCCTTTGGAGTGAGGCTGTGGTGCACAGGAGTGAGGGTGAGTCATTCCCTTCTCTCCTGGGCAGGTGAGACCTATACTGTGAAGTTAATCTAGGGACAGGAATCCTGCCTGCCAGAGGATATGGGGATCAGGGCTGAAAGAGAATATGTCTGCATGGCTATTTATTGATCAGCAGAGAAGGTAGGGGGTGGCTTCTGGACCTTAAGGAGTAGAATTTTGGGGTGGGAGGAACGGTGATGTAGTAAAACTCAAATTTCAGTATCAGGAGACTTGGGCTTGAGTACCAATTCTGCCTCCAAGTCCCAATTTCCTCATCTCTAAATTTGGCTGTAAGACTAGATGGTGTGGGAGATTCCTTTCAGCTCTGATATTCTGAGTGTCACTGAGTAGTGGGATTCTTAGGGAACTTAGGCCCTTGGATGGCCCTGTTTAAAGAGAATTGCCAAGATTACACATACCTTTATGATAAACGGACAATATGAAGCACAAAACAGATGAGCAGGTAGAGAAGGGATGGTGATGTTAAGGTGTAATAGAGGTCCAGTTCACCTTTCACCATCCCCATGTGCACTCCAGATATTAGATAGTATCCTGAGCTTATTGAATTCTACATTTCAAATCAAACATTTACTGAGCACTCTATGTGCCAGGCACTGTGGGATCGACAAGTGACTATCATGGGTCCTGTTCTCTGGCAACTTCCAGTTTAATGTGTACAGGTGAGGAGGAAGGACACACATATACACAAATAATTTTAGTATATAAGACACACTCTGGTTTGTATACAGAATTTTTATGGTGGTTTTTGGAAGTAAAGAAGTTTTTATATGCTCAAATCTATCAATTTCTCCATTATGCTCTCAGCCTTTGTTTTATTCTTAGACTTTAGACCTTTCTCTCCCTGAGATCAAGTAGTCCCCTGATATTTTCTTCTCAGGTTTTTCTTTTCTTCCCCAGTTTTTACATTTCACACCTCTGTCTCTGGAATTTGTTTTCAGATATTGCCTCTCATTCCTTACTCCACTGTAACTAATCAGTAACCAAGGATCATAGGACCATGGCTCAAAGAAACGTGAACCTGCATGTGCTGATGGTGGTTAAAGGAACACAGCTTATCTGGGTAAAGCCTCTCCCTCCCTTTCTTTCTTTGGGAATAGGACTCTGCCCTTTGTGGTTTCCTCAGAGGCTCAAATGGATGGTGGTCCTGGGATCAGAAGACTCACCCACCACTCTCAGGCTTATGCAGGTCAGGGAGCTGTGGGCCTCACTCGTCTTCATCCCTTCCCCAGCCATTGGAGAGTGTGCTTATGCACAGTTGCTTGGATACCCCTAGTGTCCTGCTGGCCCCATGGTCTCATCTTTGCCTCTTCCTACTTCTCCAGCAAAGATACCAACTACCTAGTGCCTGGGAATTCTTCCAGGATTTCTGAGGGAATTTCCCATCCATTTGGCTAGAGGGCCAACAATTTGGTCTTTTTTTTTTTTTTTTTTTTGAGCAAACTCTCCTCAAACTAGCCCTCCCTCTTCTCTGATGAGTCTCACGCTCTCTTCTGGTCCTCCAGGGACCTTCCTCACAACACCTCTCAGAGCATTTCCCTTTCTCCCTACCTGTCCTTTCTATCCCACATTCCTATCTCAATAACTTACTCATTTTATGACTTACTCTGTCCCCTCTGTCTTTTTGTTCTCAAACTCGCATTCCTGGCATATTCCACCCTTATCTAACTTGTTTTCCCATGTCTCCATTTTTCTTAATGACTCTATATAACACTCTGTATCTAGTCTGATATCTGTGGATGCTTTTCTGGAACTAGCTAGATATTGTTGTTCTCTGTCCTAACTAGCAAGACCCAGGATCTTGCTATCTCACTCATGTCTCCTTTCATTCAACTAGCATTTATTGGGCACCTACAAAGTGCTAAGTACTCTAATGGTCACCCATACTGCATTCCTGAAGTTGTCTCCCAAACAATTTCCCTTTCTACGTTCCTTTTTTCTCCACTAATCCATCTGGTCTAATCTTCCTAAAACATTCTTTTCCTAATTTCACTTTTGGATAGGGTAATAGATAATGTATTTTCCAAACTGGGGTAATTTTGTGAACTAAGGAGTACGTTATTGATAGTGATGCTAGAATAGTAGAGATAAACCAGCATCATTCTGGAAAAACCAGGAAATATGTTCACCCTGTTCCTAGGTGACATCTTAGATTCTTTCTTTTTTTTATTTCTCTTAATTTACTCCCCCTGGAAGACCCCAATACCTCTCTTCTCTGTTCTTCACTTCATGAAACTGAGAGAAACATAAATGTGTAGAGGGGAGGAAGGAAGTGTGGGGACTGGGGGAAATGAATGGCAGTGCATGAAAAACCATATTCTTGACAAGAGAGAGAGAAGGAAAGTAACGAGAGAAGAATAGCAAGGTGGAAAAGAGAAAATAGAGTGGAGAAAGATAGTTAAGGGTAGATGTCACTCTTCTGTTTAGAACTTGTTTTCCCTTAATCATCAAATTATGTCCATGTATTTTGTCTTGTGATGTCCAACCTTCGTAATTTGATTCACTCCGTGCAACTTGAGTCTTTCATTCTTTTATCTATTCATTCAACAAAAATAATTATTGAGTGCTCATATGCATCTCCTTTCTTCTATGTACTAAGAATACAATGGTCAAGTAAACAGAGCAAAACCCCTCCCTCATGAATCTTACATTATAGTGTAATCTCTCACTTATTTTTGAGTACACCAACCCTATGCCACCTTCTCTTTGAGAAAACAATTTCTGCTTCTCTTCTAGGGCTCAGACTAAGTTCAGCCCTTTTGAGAATCTTCCCCCAAGCATTCCAAGATTATTCCAGTAATTGCTTCCTCTCCTGGCCACCTTCATTTCCTAAAGGGGTACTTCTCATCGTTTTGCTATTCTACTCAGTTGTAAACTTCTTTAAGTTATGGTTGATAAATTTCACACTATAAAAAAAATTTTCCCTAAGAGAAAAACAAAATATAAATTTCCCCCCATATTAGACATGAATAGTGATGTGTACATGGTAGGGTGCTCAATAATTATTAGTTTAAGAAGTATATGAAAGAAAGAGAAAGTTTCACAGAAAATTAGCAATAGAAAAGAAAATCAGAAAGAACTCTGGAGGTGAGAACTTCTCTGTTCTGTGGTCTCCTGGCTTCTCACTGATTTTCCTCCACCTGCTTCATCCTATTAGTTTATGAAAGGTAGCAGCAGCTAGATGTGAGGGCGCGCTCAGGATCTTGGCAAGAATCCAGTCTCCCCCACCATTCTCTCCCTAATCTTCCTATCTTGGGCGTGAGCCTGTGTGTGTGTGTGTGTGTGTGTGTGTGTTTGCACATGTGAATGGAATCAGTGGCACCTGTACTTCTGAGATGTGACCCTAACCTCCTCTTCCCCCATGTCAGTTCTCTTTTTACTGGTCTTGAGCATTCAGCTCACTTCTCCAGAGAGTGTGACTCAGTTTATCAGAAAGCTATGAGACAATGGAAACTGGCCAAACTTTTGAAAAGCAAATTGGGTCCTTCTGACCCAATAACCCACTCATGGAACTTTTGTCCTGGAAATATATTTAAATAGGAAGAAAATGTTAGATGTTTAAAGTGGTCATGATACCATTATTGATAGTTGTTAAACCTTGGGGAACACTAGCAATATGGTAGATAAATTAATGAATCCAAATGGTGGTGTTTTATGTTGCCCTAAAATGATCATATGAAGATTAACTGGCAATGTGGACAAATATGAAAAATTAAGTGAAAGAAGTAGGATACAAAATTATATCCACACCATGTTTCTAACTGTGTAACAATACGCATATGGACAAGTCTGACAAGGAACATAGTAAAAGGAAAGTTGGTCATATGTTAGTATCATGCAGTTGTCTTTCAGTTTTCTTTTACAACTCAACCCCCTCTAAATTTGAGATCTGCTAGAGTTACCTGCATGTCAAACCTTGTTTTATGTCAGACCTTGGTTTCATGTATTAGCACCCCTGGTCATGCTGGCCCCTATTCTCACCCTTTTGCCATCTTAGATACTTTACTGTTACATAATATGAGGTCCTATCAGAGTTTCCCTGTCATGCTTTCACTAGCCCTCCTCCCCAATTAAGCCTCTGTCACTCACCCAGTAGACTTGGTCTGTCAGAGTGATAGCTTGGTGAAAAGCAAACAGACTAAACTAGCACATAGACTAGATCTAGCTACAGACCTGCCTCTATGGAACAGGCTACAATGCTACTAGGCCCCAATATTGAAAGAATTGGGTTACCCCTTATTAAGGCAGGACACTTAAGTATAGGGACATAGACCTTGATTGAGAGTAAAAGATGACATCTTGGTCACAGCCTAAGACAGAATCCCAGAAGCTATTCTAAAACAGTTCTTGAACACATACATTCTGCCAGCCATTATATCATTAGTACTAGGGGAATATGTCAGCTTGGACTAAAAGCCAAATTGAGCTGAAGATATGAACTACTGATATAAGGATCTTTTGCTAGAGAACAGGTTATTGGGTTTTTTTTTGTTTTTATAAGATTTATTTTATTTATTTATCTTTCCCCACCCCCTCGTTGTTTGTGCTTGCTGTGTCTGTCTTCTTTGTTTCTTAGGAGGTACCGGGCACCGAACCCGGGACCACTAATGTGGGAGGAAGACACCTCTGTTCCCTGCTTTGTTGTGTCTCTCATTATGTTTTTCCTCCTGTATCCCTTGTCGTGTCATCTTGTTGGGTCAGCTTGCCGCACCTGCCCATCACACCAGCTCGCCGTCCTGCTCATCCTCTTTAGGAGACACCAGGAACCTCTGCTCCCTGCTTCGTTGGTCTCTCATTATGTTTTTTCTTCTTGTGTCTCTTGTTGTGTCATCTTATTGTGTCAGCTTGCTGTTCCTGCTCGTCGCACCAGCTCCCTGTCTTCTTTAGGAGGCACCGGGAACCAAACCATGGACCTCCCATGTGGTAGGCGGGAGCCCAATTGCTTGAGTCACATCCGCTTCCCAATAGGTTATTGTTGAGTTTGCCATTAGGAGTTAGATGGTGCTAGATCTGGGAGTGGAGGATGAGGCAGGAGGAAACCAGGGTGGATTTTATACTATTCATTGCTCATTCAGATGCTGGGCCTGTTGGGCTTCTCTTAACCCCTTGCTTTCCATAAACCTTCATTTTGACCACTCTGCCCTCATTTCTCTCACATTTTCTTTGATCAGTTCCTCCTGCCTTTGATCAGTTACCTAATGTGGTCTACCACATCATGTTGTCCTTGGATAATTCTCTTCCTTCTAGTACAGAGAACAGATGACATGTGCAATTTCTGTTTCTCATGTCAGATGGTGAAATGGGGAAGAGGACTCCACAGAGGTGTTGCCAAGGAACTCAAAATTTAAAAACCCTCTGAAGGGAAAGAAGATTAGAAAGGCCACTGGGATGCTCCAAGCAGGAGAAAATGAGGAGGAAGATAAGAAACTTCAAACATAAGACGGTTCAAGACAATAATACACTCACAGAAGTGAGTGACCAGGAATGTGAAAAAGATTCTGACTCTGCAACAAATGAGAGACTTCAAGCTGAAAAGAAACAGTATGTCTGTAATGAGTGTGGGAAAGTCTTTAGTCAGAGTGCAAACCTTACAGTACATGAGAGAATCCACACAGGAGAGAAACCCTATAAGTGCAGGGAATGTGGCAAAGCCTTCAGTCATAGCTCCAACCTTGTTGTTCATCGGAGAATCCACACTGGACTGAAGCCCTACAAATGCAATGAATGTGGGAAATCTTTCAGTGGCAAGTCACACCTCATTCGACACCAGGGAATCCACAGTGGAGAGAAAACTTATGAATGTAAAGAGTGTGGGAAAGCCTTTAGTAGGAGTTCAGGTCTTATTTCACATCACAGAGTTCACACTGGGGAAAAGCCCTACATTTGTATTGATTGTGGGAAAGCTTTTAGCCGTAGTTCAAACCTTACTCAACACCAGAGAATGCACAGAGGAAAGAAAGTTTACAAATGTAAAGAATGTGGAAAAACATGTGGTTCTAATACAAAGATTATGGACCATCAGAGAATTCACACTGGGGAGAAGCCTTATGAATGTGATGAGTGTGGAAAGGCGTTCATTTTGAGGAAGATGCTTAATGAACATCAGAGACTTCATCGTAGAGAGAAACCTTACAAGTGTAATGAGTGTGGAAAAGCTTTTACTTCTAATCGAAACCTTATTGATCATCAGAGAGTTCACACTGGAGAGAAACCCTATAAATGTAATGAATGTGGGAAAACCTTCAGGCAGACTTCTCAAGTTATTCTACATTTGAGAACCCACACTAAGGAGAAGCCCTATAAATGTAGTGAATGTGGGAAAGCCTATCGTTACAGCTCACAGCTTATGCAGCACCAGAGAAAACATAATGAGGAGAAAGAAGCCTCATAAATAATATATACTGTTGGCAGTAAGGTTAATTGGTACTTTCTGAAAAGGAATTTGTTAGGATATCAACCTTAAATCTATTTCCAAGAATCCATATGAGAAAGTGGTCAGAAGTAGAAAAAAGATTAACAAAAGGGATATTCATGTCAACATCAAATGTAATTGAGAAAAGGAAGCTAGATTTTCAACAGTGCAGAGTTTAAATGAATGAAGGTCCATCCATATGATAGTTTTGCAGCCATTGTAAAGATTTTTAAAGAATATTTAATGCTATGGGAAAAATGATTTGGATGAAATGGAAGATAAAAAACAATGAAGTATGATACAAATTTTTAAAAAGTATTTATACATGGGGAAAAATAGGAAAGAAATAAACCAAACCAAAATGTTAACATTGGTAATCTTTGGGTGATAGTATTGTAGGTGATTTCTATTTTCTTTTTTATATTTTTCTATGTTTTCTAGATTTTGTACAAGAATGTATTACTTTTATATTCAGAGAAAAATTTCAGTATTTTTTCAGTGCAATGAGCAAATGCTCATTTTCATTCAACAGTGTTATGAAAGGGACATAGAATATACACTGAATTTTGGGATTGTACCCTAATGCTGCTTGGTAGCAGTGAAATCATGGGCAAGTCACTTCCCTTTAGAGCCTGTTTTCTATTTAGTAAAATCATAAATCCTTTATATTTAGTCATTTTGAGATAAAATGGCTTTACAGTTGTCAACAAAGTGTATAATCCACATACTCAAATCACTTTTGGGTTAAAAGAACATTGAAGGGAAGCGGCTGTGGCTCAGTCAGTGGGGCTCCCGTTTACCATATGGGAGGCCCCAGGTTCGGTTCCCGGGGCCTCCTGGTGAGGGCAGGCCCGCCCGCACGGCGTGGTTGGCTGACCCGGCGAGCACAAGCAGCAAGGGGGGGATAAATGAATAAATAAATAAAATCTTAAAAAAAAAAAAAAAAAGAACATTGCAAACATTTCCTGCATCTTCCTTTTCCACAGTTTTGGAAGGATGGGCAGATAAAAGAGAATCACCTAGGCTCCATCTTTTCACTATATGTAGAAAACCAGAAAAAAAAATGTGCCCTTAAGAAACTGAAACAATTTCAGGTTCAAAAACTTTAAAGAAATGTAGTTACCATAATATAAAACTAGGGGAAGATTCTGCCTTCACTTGTTACGTATCACTTAGTGGCTAAAACCACAGACTTTGGGTCAGATCTGTGTTCAAATCCCAGATCTGCCACTTACTAGCTTCTAAGACAGATCACTGAACTGCTCTGAGCCTCACACTTATCTGTACAAAGGGAATAACTACCTCACAGGATTGTTGTGAGGATTAAATGAAGTAACACATGTAATGGAGGACAAGCCTGGCATATAGTAAGTAATAATAGGACATTGGAGCAGTGTCTCTAAACCCTTACAGAGAGTAACACGAGAAGTTTTACCTACAGTAGCATTAAGAATGTTTTCCGGTTTAAAAACAAAAAGCACTAGTAGCTGAACCCTTGACGTTGTTTACGTAATGGGGAGTCTAGAGAAGCAGTTCATGAGGCTCCCACCTGCACTCCATAATCTTCGACATTTGCGGCTTCAAATGGTGATCACACCTGCGCCTTCTTTTCGTCATACAGCCCCTTCAGAGCGAGGAAAGGAGCAAGGGCAGGCTTTCTCCTCTGCTTCCTCTTCTCCTTTTATCATTAAGAAAAATCTTTCCCAGAAGGGAGGAATATTGAACAGTCAGTTCTACAGATGCTCACTAGTCTTTTCTTTATGTCCAGCCCTCCAAGAAGGCTTTAGCCCACCTTCAGCCAATATTTAAAACTTTGCAGTACCTATCTCAAAATCCATCTGGGAATGCTTAGACTCTCCCCATTCTTAATTCAACGCATTCCTCTTTATTTGTATGCAGGTGAGTCCCTAAGCCTAATGCCATTTGCCTTATGCACATAGTGATTTAATGTTTTAAGAACTATTGAGGTTATGTTATCTCATTTAATCCTTAAAGCATTTGGATAAGAAAATTGAGTTTCAGTGAGTTTAGGTGACTAGCTATTGAGTGGTTGGTGTCAGGATTTGAATTCAGATCTGCCTTCAAAGTCTTAGGCTTTCTTCTTTATAACAAAGTGCTTGTGCCTACCGTGGTGATTCTGTGTGGGAGGGGGACACCAGTCACAGTCCTCCTGGGTAGCCACCTCCATGAAAGAAATTATTTGACATGGCTTCATAAGGAGGATGCTGTCAGTGTTCTCTGAGTTAGATCTACAATCTATTTCTACAGCTTATAATTTAGTTTTAAGGTTTGTATAGTTCTTATGTTTCTGGAAAGAAAGAGGTGGAGAGTGTGAAGGTTGTATATTTATGAAAAAAAAGATAGTTTGGTTTTGTCCTGTTTTGATAGGCTAGTGGGTAACATAATTTTGTGATATAGATAATTGCATGGTTTTTCAAAGAAGAGTTTGGAGGTCCTCAAACAGATTTACTGCTTTGAGGTGACAGGTCTCTTGTATTGTCTGTCATCCTGGGGTAGGGACTTTTCCAGGCATCTGGGTGGACACAAGAGTCAGGTAACCCACCTGTGGCAGTGGCTAAACAGCACTGTGGCAGTAAGAGTGCTTACCATTATTTCCCCCTTATCATATGTCCCTTCACAATAAACCAAGGGGTTTGTAAGTGGTGTTCCATGCATTTTATCATGCCAGCCATCCTTACCTGCAGATTACCTACATGAACCAATGTCTGGTCCTGCCAAAACCACCTTAAGAAAACAGGCAATTAGCTTCGTATGTAGCTGTCAGAGGGTATTTTTTTTTAACTTTTATTATTGCTGGATAGAGTTATTAATGCTTCCTGTAGCATTGAACCCATATTTTCTGTCCAAAACATTTTCTCATCACTCTGTCACAGTGTCTGAAATTCTTCCTTCAGATAGGCTTTTCTTTTTCATCTTAAAAGAGTTGTGATCTTCAGGAATAAACATCTTCTGAGAAGGATACCATGTCATCTCAAACCCAGATATCTGAATACAATCACGGTTTAAGTATCCAGCTCATACTATCCTTTCCAGCCCTTACATGGTACCCAATGGAATTCAGCGTCTTTCTCTTTGAATGTGTTTTCTTCAGCTTCTTGTTCTAATGGAAACTGGTTGTTCTCTAAAGGCAATGCTTCCTTTGCAGCCCTGCAATTGTTGGTTTTCATCTCCCTCAACTCACGTGCCTCTCTGTACTGCCATGTTTATTCTATTCTCCATCAAAAACCCAGCTCTTTTGAAACGCATATCAATAAACTACTATTACCTACCCCTGTTTTTGCCATACCCTGACCTCTTGTGCACTCTCATTCATTTTTTAGTACACTGAATGTTCTTGAGGAATCTGAAGAGGCATTATTTTTAGCCACAGACATCCTGGTTGTGTAGAATTGCTCTGTAGGTAATAAAAATATGTCTCTTTTTAGTTGAGAGAAAAATGTGAAATAAAATCCCATTTGGTATAGCTTTGATAAAAGGGAAATCAATGCACAAGACAAAACATCCTACATGCAGAGGAAAATGTCTCACAGAACTTAGAGGTTTTTTGCATAAATGGTGTGTCTTGTGTTAATGTCTTACTTGAGAAGAAAATTGAAACTAAAAAGAGCTTTAAGTAGCTGAGTAATATAGTTGGATCCAAACTCTTTTTTTTTTCCTACCGGGAGGTCCCGGGGATTGAACCCGGGTCCCTCCATATGGGAGACAAATGCCCAACCATTAGAGCCACATCCGTCCCCCTTGGATCCAATTCTCATGACTAATTTCAGCTCTGTATCCCGTGATAGACTTCATCTTTTGATTTTTTTCCATTTCCACGTATTGTTGGATTGTGTTTAGTAACTACATTGTCTTTAATCACCTCTGATGTTATAAAATGAGCCATAAATCTGTTTTTGCAGGAAATAATGGTAATTGCTCTAATAAATATCTCTTATTCTTTACTTAGGGTATAAATAACATAATTGCTTTTTGTTTTTTTCTTTTTGCTTCCTTTTCTTTGTTCAGAGTGGGAAGAAAACAGCTCAGTCTGCATTTCTTTAAGCAGCTGACGAATTTTGAAATGAAGTGATTATGACTTGTTTCTGATTTCAAACAAAATGAAGCTTGTTACTTTCATACTTATAAAAAATGATAGTTCTATAGCCATTAGAAATTTCCTTCTGTTATTTCCTTCAAGGACTTGTACAGCCAGTTAAGAGTCCCTCTTTCTTTCTCTCTGGCCTCATCTGTGTTTCAAACCCATACAATTACATAGACCTCAGTTGCCTGTATAAAACCAGCCACGTTTCCTGAAATCCATTTCTGCTCCATAAGGCAGATTTGTGGGGTTAAAAAAAGGAGATGGCAGACTCCTTTCTGGGATAGATTTAGGGCCTGACTAGTTCCTACTGATCATTTCAAAACCAGATGGTACAGTTTGACTATATAAATTAGAGATATGCAAGCCATACGTAACCAGTCTCTAAAACTATCTTAGAACAGTAGAATCCAAGTCTGGGAATCACAAGGGGCAAGTTTATCCCTACAGATAAATTTCCCAGGCCCACCACATCAGTATGTCTGGAATGGGGCCTAGGAATATATATAAAATAAAACTTGTAAAAAGGGTGTGCAAAAATTTTCCACTAGGCGCTTTGACTTATTACATGACTATTTTTATGATTGCCCACTTTTCCTCAGAAGAACCTGAAAATCACGAAATTGTTGAGCCATATACCAAAGTCTGTATAATCATATGTCAAAAATGCTGTCACATTTGCTGTGTTGGCTTAGCCACAGAATTGAGCAGGGATTCATGTTTCAAACAGAATAGAACAATATGGCAAATTAATCATAAAGTCCTTCAGCTACACAACACCTAGAAATGCTGGGTAAAACATAAACATCCTTTTCAAAGAAATGAAAAATCCTCAGAGCTAAAAATGAAATGAAAGGTAAGTGGGTTATAATGCTTTGTATGCCATGAGATTGTTTGGTAGTCTTGGTAACCAAAGGACTTGGGTTTTATCAGCCATGCAAGGGCAGGATTTAAGTCCTTGGGCTTGCAAATATATATATTCCTCTCCACAGGAAGCCCAGATGCTTAAAGGACTATACCCTCAATGAAAGCATGGATTGGGGGGCGGGGGGGGGGGAAGCCAGTAGCCAGAGAAGACAACAAGGATGCTTGTGGGACTTGACCTGGATTTTAAGTAGAAAACAAAAGTCTAATGATTTGTAACATAAGCCAATCCTCATGCTAGTTTGGGGTTCAAATTTGGGAAATACCAACCCAAGAGAGTAATATAAAATTAGGAGTATGCACATTTTTAAGTATACATGAAACAGTTATAAATTTTTAAAGAATTTTATCTAATTGTAAGTTGAGCATCCTGAAAAGTAAATTCAGAATAGCATGCTAAAAATTTACTGGGAAATGTTACTGATATTAACATCTGGAAAATGAGAGACAAAAGCAGGATTGGAAGTTGGAGAAGTTACCTATATTGCAATCACAACAATGGCTTCAGCTGGCCAAGTGGGATGGCCTTTCAAAATTATCCAAACTTGAGGTGAGAGGCCTTGGCCATTATACCCCTGCAATTGAGATGGACTTCAATTGAGGATAGTTCCTGGAGAGGACTCACAGTTAAGGGCTTTCAGCCTGCCCTTCTAGCGAGGGTGGGGATGGGGAATCTGGACTGTGTAGCACAGTGCCCTCCACACTGATCATGATTCTATTAGGATAATGTGCAGGCATTGGGTAGAGCTCTACTGAGAGTTGCCTCAGTAGCAGGGAGCAATACCATAGGCTAAATGCTGCTCTGATTCCACCTAACAAGTCTTAAAAGCAAGACTGAAAAGGATCAAACTGCTTCCAAGTATCTTAACCAGAAAAAAAGGCTCAAGAATAAAATAAATGCAACACCCAAAAATGTAAAATTCACAATATCTACCATCCAGTCAAAGGTTACAGGCATGCAAAAATGCAGAAAAATACAATTCATAATTAGGAGAAAAATCAGTACAAACCGATCCAGAACATACACAGATGTTAGAATTAGCAGGCATGAACATTTAAAAACATAAATATTTCATATTTTCAAATAGTTAAGTAGAGACATAAAGAACAAAAAGAGCCAAGTGAAATGTCTAGAGAAGTAAATTATGATGGCTGAGATGAAAAATACAGTAAATAAATTAGTGGCAAATTGGACCTTACAAAAGAAAAAATTGGTGAACTTGAAGAAAGCAAAGAAACTATCCAAAATGAGCACAAAGAAAAAACAATTTAAAGTTGGAGGACTCAGACTTCCCAATTTTAAAACTTACTACAGTAATCAAAGCAGTGTGGTATTGGCACAAGAACAGACCTACAGATTAATGGAATACAATTGAGAGTTTGGAAATAAACCTTCACATCTACAGTCCATTGATTCTGGACAAGGGTGCTAAGTCCACTCAATGGGGAAAGAATAGTCTCTTCAACAAATGGGGCTGGGAAAACTGGATATCCACATGCAAAACAATGAAAGTGGATCCTACCTCACACTGTATACAAAAATTAACTGAAAATGGAACAAAACCTAAATATAAGAACTAAAACTATAAAACCCTTAGAAGAAAACATAGGGGAACATCTTCAAGACCTTGTATTAGGCAATGGAGTCTTAGGCTTTACACCAAGAGTATGAGCAACAAAATAAAACAGATTGTACTTCGTCAATCTATTAAGAGTGAAAAGGCAACCTACAGAATGGAGAAAATATTCAGAAATCATACATCCTAGAAGGGCTTTTAAATTATTTTTTTGTTTCAAAGTGTACAATCAATGGTATTTGGTATAATTGCATAGTTGTGCATTCATCATTTCAATCATTATTAAAGAATTTTCATTATTTCAATAATAAAAACAAAAAAAAATTCATCACCTCTTAATCTCTATGATTCCTCTGCTGTATATAACTGCTATTTCTGGCTATTCGTGTATTTATTTTAAAGCAGCTTTATTGATATATTCACATACCGTACAATCTACCCAAAGTGAATAATCAGTGGCTTTTAGTATAATCACAAGGTTGTGAATTCATCACCAAAAAAAGTTTAGAACAATTTCATTACTCCAAAAAGAAAAACTCTACACCCCTTAGCAGTCACCTCTCAATCCCTCTATCCTTCCACAGTCCTATATAACCACTAATCTAATTCCATCTTTATAAACTAATTTATATTTACATATTAAATAAATAGAATCATACAATTTGCAGTACTTGCAGAAACTAAGTGGTTTCTTTTCACTTAGCATAATGTTTTGTTTTTTGGTCTGATATTAATATCTTGTAACATTAACATACATTTGTTCAGTTTCAAAGAAAAACAGTCTTATATAATGCAATATTACCCATATTCATATTTCACATGAGGTTTTACTCTGCTATACAGTCCCATGTTACATTTTTTAGCTTTCCTTTTTTAAATTTATTTTTATTTATTTTTTATTTATTTTACCAGGAGGTCCTGGGGATCGAACCCAGGTCCCTCCATATGGCAGACGGACACCCAACCATTTGAGCCACAGCCACCCCCCTTAGCTTTCCTTTTAGTAATTTACATTACCTTAGACTTTCCCGTCAACCAATACCCATATAATAGCACTGCTAGTTACAAACACTACAACGTGCTTTCACCATTTTTATTCATTTCCAAAAATTAACACATCCTTTTTTTTTTTTTTTTTTTTTTTTTTTTTACCAAGTCTGCACTAGTTAATTCTCAGTTATCCATTCTCTAAACCCATTCTATTTTCTGGTGACCCATATTCAAGTTATTAATTCCAAAACCTATAAGGGTTTAATATCCAGAATATATAAAGAACCTCTACAGATCATCAACAAAAAGACAAGCAATTAAAAAATAGGCAAAGAACCTACATAGACATTTCTCCAAAGACAATATACAAATGAAAAGATGCTCAATATCATCAGCCATTAAGGAAATGCAAATCAAAACCACAATTGGAAACCACTTCACATCCACTGGGATGGCTATTATTTTTTAAAATAAGGAGAATTACAAGTGTTGGTGAGGATGTAGAGAAATTGGAACAGTTGTGCATTACTGGTGGGAATAAAAAGTGGTGAGCTGCTCTGGGCAAGAATTTGGTGGTTCCTCAGCATTAGAGACATGCTCCTCGATGCGTTTCCCAGGTATGTGGCCTTGGTTGTTTTATTTAGCCAGGCCTCTGTTTCTTCAGTTACAGATATGCACACTGGATTCCTCGGACTGCTGTAACAAACTACCACATACTGGGTGGTTTAAAACAACAGGAATGGGAAGCGGCTGTGGCTCAATCAGTAGGGCTCCCGTTTACCATATGGGAGGCCCCGGGTTCAGTTCCCGGGGCCTCCTGGTGAAGGCAAGCCCGCCCGCACGGCGTGGTTAGCTGACCCAGCGAGCACAAGCAGCAAGGGGGGGATAAATGAATAAATAAATAAAATCTTAAAAAAAAACAGGAATTTAATCTGTCATTTCTGAGGTCAGAAGTCAGAAATCAAGGTATCAGCAGGGTGGCATTCTCTCAGAAGGCTCTAGGGCTGGACTTCTTAACCTTTTTTGTTCCATGGACCCCTCTGCCAGTCAGGTGAAAACCACGGACCCCTTCCTAAGTCCACACTGTACTGTGTATTATTTAATAATTATATCGTACCCTAACCAACACGTGCCCACAAGAATGATATTTTTTTGAATTTCAGTTCAAGCTCACAGACGCCCGGCTGAGAGCCCCTGCTCTAGGGGAAGAGCCATTCCTTTGCTCTTCCGGTGGCTCCAGGTGCGGCTTGGCTCTTGGCTGCATCAGTCCATCTCTGCCTCCATCGCCACATCACCTCCTCTTCTGTCTCCGGCCCCCTCCACATCTTTCATGAGGATACATACGATTGCATTTAGGGGCCACCAGAATAACCCAGATTAAGCTCCTCTCAATCTCCTTAGTTTAACAGGTTCCCAGGATTAGGATGTGGACATATCTTTGGGGCACTGCCTCACATGCTTACCCTGAAGATTAAGCAAACTGGTGAAACAATGGTTCCCAAATCTGTCTGTGCCTCAAAATGTCTTAGCAAATAAGAATGGTGGGGGCAGGTGGAAGCAGAAGATTTCGTTATTTATCCACATTTCACACCTGGGAAGACAAGGCTCAGGAGCTGTCTCGCCCAGGTCATCCGAGCCCCAGGTCTGGCAGGGAGGCAAGGAGGAGGCTTCTGCAGAGGGGAGGGGTTGGGGGTCAGGGCCCAGCCTCAGGAGCCTAGGTTTCCCTTCCCTACTGGCCCGAGACCCTGCCCCGGGCAGCTCACCTGGGCCTCCTGCTCTGAGGCCTGTGAGCTGGGGAACCCAGGAGACTCGTGCCTGCCTTTCTACCAGCCAGTTTCTATTGGAAGACAAGAGTAAATCTGAGCTGGAAGTATCCCGTGAAACCCTCAAAATGTATTTCTCTGCCCTTCTAGGATGTTAGGAGGTTTCCTCACCTCAAAGCAATATTGTGAATGTTTTTTCACATCATTAAATATTATTCTACCTTTTCAATGGCTCATAGCAATCCCTTGTTAGACATTTAGGTTGTTACCAATTTTATGTTATTATAAATAAAGGCAGAAATTTTTAAATGGGAATTCATTTACTATTCACAATAGTAAGATAAATATTTATGTCTACTTTATGAAGAAATTCCTACTTTTAAAAAAGTTGATACTTTTAATTTTTATTATTTCTTGGGAGGGGATATCAGGGATTGAACCCAGGGCCTCGTACACTCATACACAGTGGCACTCAGCCACTGAGTTACATCCACTCCCCACCCC
>JAKSZT010054335.1:3509028-3548208 GCA_026826555.1 Tolypeutes matacus | reverse complement strand
GATACTGGGGATTGAACACAGGACCACTCACTCCCCTCCCCCTACTTTTTATTTTTTAAAGATTTATTTTATTTACTTATTTCTCCCCACCCCGTCACTGTTTGCTTTTGCTGTGTCTGTATGTTGTATGTTGGTCTTTTTTAGGAGGCACTAGGAACCAAACCTGGGACCTCCCATGTGGGAGGGAGGTGCCTAATCGTTTGAGTCACCTCTGCTCCCTGCTTTTGTTGTGTTTCTCATTATGTTTGTCTCCGTGTGTCTCTTGTTGCATCAGCTGGCTGTGCCAGCCTGTCCCGCCAGCTCATCGTCTTGCTCGTCTTCTTTTGGAGGCATGGGGAACTAAACCTGGACCTCACATGTGGGAGGCAAGAGTTCAATCGCTTGAGCCACATCGCTTCCCCCTCTAATTTTTAAAACAGTTGAAACTAATTCTCAATGAGAGCTACTTTGTCAAAAAGAACAGATCATGTGTTTGAACCCAAATCTGTTTGGCCCTAGAATTTGTATCCTTTCCACAACCTACTCCAAAGGTTAACAGAGGGAGCGGATGTGGCTCAAGCAGTTGAGCACCCGCCTCCCATATGGGAGGTCCCGGGTTTGGTTCCCGGTGCCTCCTGAAAAACCAAAAACAAACAACAAGCAAAACAAACGAAAAAAACTAACTCAGAGAAGTTGATGTGGCTCAGTGGTTGAGTGCCGGCTTCCCACATACAAAGTCCTGGGTTCAATCTCCACCCCACCCCACCCCCGCCCAGTACCTTAAAAAAAAATAAAATTAACAGAGCAGTGATTGCTTTAGGGAAGAAGTGCAAGAACAGAATCATATCAGTGGTAAACTGTGAGGGGCAAACATTGATGACAAATTCAATTTCCTAGGGTTAAGGAGCAGGTGCCAAGAAAGTGGTGGCAAGGGTATAGTTTTATGCTTTCAACGAATTTAGGAAGTAAGAAAGGCCAAAGTTGGGCCTGGACTTGGGGTGGGAGCAGAATGAAGGGCTTCTTCAGGCTAAGATGAACCTAAGCATGATTATAGGTAGAAGAGACTTGAGAGACCTAGAAGCAAAAGAGAGCATGCACTGAAAAAACCCAAGTTGAAAAGGGTGGGAGAAAATGAGATCAAGGCCTTGGGAAAAGCCAGCTTTGGCAAGAGGGACTCTGTTCTCAGAGAGTCAAGTTGATTGGGGCGGGGGGAGAGACGGTGGGCAGTTAAAGAAGTTCACATAGATATTCCCAACTGTTGAGATCCTGTTTGGAGACGAGAGGGCAGGCCACGAGTAAGGGCTGCTGGAGATTGGAGATTATTGCAACAGCTGCTACAGAAAGTGGACTAGGAACTCCATATGAAAAGGACCAGACAGGACTTCTAGCCTATTAGGAGGCTTCTGTTACCTTCAAAGTGGATGAAAGGACAGTGACCCAGCTGCTTGGGCCTGGGGTGTTTGCCTGCATGCTCTAATGGCAGATTGCAATTATTTATTTCCTTGTTTATTCTATGTGGAATGTGAATAAGGCTTATTTTAACGACTATATGTTTCTATTACTATGTACTAGAAAAATAATTAGCTAGTCAAACTTGCAGTTTTTTAGAACTCATAGTTTAGGAAAAGGCTGAAGTATTTTTTTTTAAAGATTTATTTTTATTTATTTCTTCCCTTCCCCCCCCTCGTTGTTTGCATTCCTTGTCTGCTCTCTGTATCTGTTCATTGTGTGCTCTTTGTATCTGCCTTTCTTCTTGTAGGAACCGAATCTGGGAACTCCCGTGTGGGAGGCAGGTGCCCAACTGCTTGAACCACATCCACTCCCTGAAGTATGTTTTTAAGTAAAAAGTGAATTGGGAAGCGGCTATGGCTCAATCAGTAGGGCTCCCGTTTACCATATGGGAGGCCCCGGGTTCGGTTCCCGGGGCCTTCTGGTGAAGGCAAGCCCGCCCGCACGGCGTGGTTAGCTGAGCCAGCGAGCACAAGCAGCAAGGGGGGGATAAATGAATAAATAAATAAAATCTTTAAAAAAAAAAAAAAGTGAATCACTCTAAAGAAAAATATATTAAATAAATATTAGTACAGGATATGGCAAAAGTTGAGAGCAGCTTATGAATCAATGACATTTAGAAAATACTGTGTAGTGTCCTGTGTTATCTATCTCCCTTACTCTCTTTAGTCATTTATGCTCTCTGATACCTCCCAAAAGTCAGAAATGAGGTTACTCTCTGGGAATTAAACAAGGAGAAAGTGAGATCCACTTACAATAGAAGTCATTTGTCATCTGCAAAAGTAAAGCAATAGATTATTTGTAAATTTATTATTGAAATGATTAGAACCATTCAAAATTCTAATCAAAGTGATCTAGGGATAATTTCATGAAGGTGGGACTGGAATGTCATTGTAATTCAGTTAAAATGAAGCCTAAATAACTATATCATATCCTGATTGGAGAAGAAAAACAGAAGTAGGTGGCTGCCCGTGGAAGGATGGAAAATGCAGCATCACTGAGAGAAAAGAAGGCAGTGCTCTCTGTCTGCTCTTGGAGGAGGGAATGGCTAAGTTTACTTGAGCATCAAGCTATGTTCATAGTGCATAAGAGTATTTTCATAGACACCATTGGTTTTGCTTACACAGCATCTAATCCCTAATTATTCTTTCCCTACCTGATAGCTTGATTTTCCTTTGTGAATTTAGTGCATTTTTTTTTTTCTCCTGCAGGATTTTTAAAAAAGAAAAAAGGATCAGATTTGGTTTCTGGGTTTGCAAGGCAGAGGACCAGCCCTGGTCTGGGTGAACTTAGCAAATGGAGTCATTCAGTAGGAACCTGACCAGGTGGTAGTCAACCATCCCTTCCTTAGACACTACCCCATTTGTATGTGCACCTTTTTGAATTGCAACAATTTACACACCTTCAAACTCTTTTTGCCTTGAAGACCCCTCCCTCCTGTTCCTAGACTGAATTTAGCCCTGAGGCTTCCCAGAAATCATGTCTATTAGCAAAGTCCAGCCAACTTCAAAAAGTTATAGCAACAGTTTGTGTGCCTACCATTTGTGTCATTTGATAAATTAAAGTGCTCATTCAGCATAAATTATGTGATCTTCCTTTCTACTTGGCCTTCAGTTAAAGTAAATTCAAGGCCAGGTGCTCCTGGCCAAAAGACAGCATATTTTACCAACTGTACAAAATTCTGAGGAACAGAGAAAAAGCACAAGTGCAAAACTAGTCAAGTGACAGCAAAGCTGGAATGAAAATGCACAGTGATTATCAAAACATTTCACAGAGACAGAGCCTAGATTTTGCTAAGAAAGCTTTGGAGCTATGGTATAATTTTTGAAAAATCAAATTTGTGATAATATTGCAAGAATTACAAAGTCAGTAATAGTGAATTTATTAAATTTCAGGAAAACCCTAATGGGGAACAGAACTTCATGGGGGGATTTGGTTAGGATGGGTACCTTGAATTCTCCGTTTTTTCAATGGCATTTAGTTTCTATTTTCTTAGTGCATCTCTCCATGACAGATTTTCAAATGTTCTCTAAGGTTTGCTTCTTCCCACGTTCTTTTCAATTACTGGGTTTCAGCCCATTGTGGACCCGTTGGTAGGTTACAAGCTTACTGTATTAGTCAGCCAAAGGGGTACTGATGCAATATACCAGAAACCTGTTGATCTTTATAAAGGGTATTTATTTGGGGTAGAAGCTTACAGTTTCCAGGCCATAAAACATAAGTTTCTTCCCTCACCATTCTGTTGCCACTTGTTGGAGCAAGACAGCTGCCGACATTTGCCAGGGTTCAGGCTTCTTGGATTCCTCTCTTCCCGGGGCTGCATTTCTCTCCGGGCTCAGCTCTTCTGTTTCCTCCACAAGGTCAGCTGTAGACATGAGGCTCTCTAGCTTCTCTCCACAAGGACAGCTGTGAACTGTCAGGTGAATAGCGCGTCTTTTTTCCCAGGGCCTTCTCTCCTTCCTCATCAGAACTCCAGCATCAAAACTGCTCCAACTCTGTCCTTTGCCATGTCTTTTATCTTTGAGACCCCACCCACTAAGGGGCGGGGCTCAATACCCTGCTGGCATGACCCAATGAAAGCCCTAATCATAACTTAATCATGCCCAGATAAACAGAACAGTTTACAAACATATTCCAATATCTATTTTTGGAATTCATAACTATATCAAACTGCCAAACTGCTACACTTACTCTTAGAGATGAAAGTATTTCCACATTCAGAGCATTCATGGTATCTCTATAATGGTGAATAATGTTACTTAGGGTGTGACAGCATTCCCACTAGGTATTCTTAGGAGTTCTTCCCATTGTGTATTCTCTTGTTTTCAATGAGAGATTTCCCTTAATAATAAAGACAATTGACTCAACTTCCATTTCCAGGCAAGATAGGTTAATAGGGATTGAATTTACCCTCCTGCTTGAATTGAAACAACTGGATAGAGATGTATGAAACAAAAGTTTCACCAATGGTTTTCAAGACACTGGACATCAAGCAATAGATAGTGATGCTCAAGAAAATGTAAACAAACAAGGTGAGCCCTATGATTGTCCCAGCTTATAGCTTAGATAGAGTTTACAGACCATGGCATAAAGTGTGGGAACTCAGGTGGAGTCCAGAAGATTCCCTGAGTTGAGGAGAGAAAAAGATGAAAATTCATTGGGCAGATTACAGCAGAGGAGAAAGCTGCAAAAGGAGGGAACTCCAGAGACCTGTAGAGAGTCATGCTCAAGTATTCAATAGAATACTGATCTGTACATGAGTGTGAGGAAAATTCCCAAGACTGGAGAAAGAACCATTCCCTCAAACTAGAGGGAACTGCATCCAGAGTGCAAACTGGGACAAGAGTGCCTGTTGCCAGCAGCTAGAATGAGAAATACCATAGATATGGGGTTTAAGCTCTGAAGTAAGTAGCAAGAAGGATCTTGTTGCAGTAATGAAAATAATTAAACCTTGATTAAATTCTATGGTGATCTTACCTAACAAATCTTAAAAGCCAGACCAAAAGGACCAAACTGTTTCCAAGTAACTTAAATGCATCCTGCCACCCATCTCCTCCCCCCATGAAAAGTTCAAGAATACTTAGAGGCATACAAAAATATCCTGCCACCAATCAGGTAAAATTCAAAATGTCAAGGCTCCAGTCAAAAATTACCAGGCATATGAACAAGCAGGAAAATACAACTCATAATGAGGAAAATAATCAATGAAAACTGACCCAGATCTGATACAGATATTATAACCATTATTAGATCATTATAACTATATACTACTTAATCAAAAATCCAGAGGAAAGATTGAACATGTTGAGTAGAGAAATGGAAGATATAAAAAATACCCAAACTGAACTTATAGAGATGAAAATTACTATGAGATAAAAAATACCTTGGGTGGAAGGGCCTGCCTGAAGGTCTTACCACACCCATTACACTCATAGAGTTTCTCTCTAATATGGATTCTCTGACGGCCAGGAAGCTGTGAGCTCTGATGGAAAGCTTTGCCACATTCATCACTCTGATAGAATTTCTGTTCCTTCAGAACCCCTTGGTGTTTAGCAGGACTGAAGGAAAGATTAGGATGTTCCCCAAGTTCCTTATAGTCCTCACACCTGTCATTTGTAGGTTGTTTTTTTTTTTTTAATCCTCATCTGATAATTCTGAGAAATCACTTTCCAGTCTGCTCCCTTCTTCGTCCAAGTGTTGCTCTTCTAGCTTCCCTAAAATACCTCTACAGGCACCTCCAGCCTGCAGTCCCACAGGAACTATCCCATGGAGCCCTCTCGGATGGGCACCGGGCCGAATCGCAGAGGACAGACAAACTGCATGACAAAACCGCAGGGCTACTGGGGCAACTGGTGGTGCCTCTGTGGTGACATGCTTCCAGGCCACCGTTTGGTATGGGCATTGAGTCAGTGATCTGCAGCCTAACTGGTCAGCTTGGCTTTCCCATTCCTTTCTTGTTCCCCAGCAGAAGCATTTCTTAAGCAAGAATGTCTGTCAGTTTCCCAAAGGCTTCTATCAGTCTAACAGTGTGTCACTGCCCCCTTTGTTTCCAGCCCCATAGTGGATAGCACATGTCTTCCTGGAGAAGAAAGGAAGAAGAAGACAGCTTCAGGTTACAAGTAAAATAATTTAGTGTGGGGAGAGGAAGGACCACATTGATTAATATTTTAAAACCTACCCATTCATGCTTTGAGACCCACAAAGTATGATTTCTTGATGTGGCTGCTGCTTCTCAGTCTCCTTTCTTGGTTCCGCCTTCTTTCCCCAACCTCTTCTTAGCACTTATGACTACCTGCTTGTATTTTGTGTTTGTCTGCTTGCTGTCTCTCTCCATTAGCAATGTAAGTTCCATAAGATCAAGGACTTTATCTCTTTGCTTTTTTCCCCAGGGCCAAAAACAGTGCCTGGCACATGGTAGGCACTCAGTTAATTATTTTTATTTATTTATTTATTTATTTTATTTTTATTTTTTTAAAGACTTCATTTATTCATTCATCTATCCCCCCCTTGCTGCCTGCGCTCGCCGGGTCAGCCAACCACGCCGTGCGGGCGGGCCTGCCCCCACCAGGAGGCCCCGGGAACCGAACCCGGGGCCTCCCATATGGCAAACGGGAGCCCCACTGATTGAGCCACAGCCGATTCCCTATTTATTTTTTTAACTTTTATTTTGTACATTTAATAATTGAAAATATAAACAACTAAAAACTAAAAAGTAAACACAGATGAATAAATATATACATTTCTCAATTAAATGTGATGGATACATATAAAAATTTTTTTTTAATCAAACAATATATTACATAATATATTTGGTTCATAGTAACGCATTCATACAGTATTTGTCCTTTTGTGTCTGGCTTGCTTCACTGAACATAATGTCCTCCAGGTTCATCCATGTTGCCATATGCTTTATGACTTCATTTCTTCTTACAGCTGCATAATATTCCATCGTGTGAATAGACCACAGTTTGTTTATCCATTTGTCTGTTGATGGAATGGGTTGTTTCCAACTTTTGGCAATGGTGAATATTGTGGCTATGAACATCGGTGTGCAGATGTCTGTTCGTGTCACTGCTCTCAGTTCTTCTGGGTATATACCCAGTAGTGGTATTGCTGGGTCACGTGGCAAGTCTATATTCAACTTATTTAGGAACTGCCAAACAGTCCTCCATAGTGGTTGTACCATCCTGCATTCCCACCAACAGTGAAGAAGTGTTCCTATCTCTCCACATCCTCTCCAACACTTGTAGTTCTCTGTCTTTTTAATAGTGGCCATTCTGATAGGTGTGAAATGATATCTCATTGTAGTTTTGATTTGCATTTCCCTAATCATGAGGGATGCTGAGCATTTCTTCATGTGTTTTTTTGCCATTTGTATTTCTTCTTCGGAGAAATGTCTATTCAAGTCTTTCGCCCATTTTTTAATTGGGTCGTTTGTCTTTTTATTGCTGAGTTGTAACATCTCTTTATATATCCTGGATATTAAACCCTTATCAGATATGTGATTTCCAAATATTTTTTCCCATTGAGTTGGCTGCCTTTTCACCCTTCTGACAAAGTCCTGTGTGGTGCAAAAGTGTTTAATTTTGAGGAGGTCCCATTTATCTACTTTTTCTTTTGTTGCACGTGCTTTGGGTATAAGATCCAAGAAACCACCACCTACTACAAGGTCTTGAAGATGTTTCTCTACATTTTCTTCTGGTAGTTTTGTGGTCCTGGCTTTTATATTTAGATCTTTGATCCATTTTGAGTTGATTCTTGTATAGGGGGTGAGATAGGGGTCCTCTTTCATTCTTTTGGTTATAGATATCCAGTTCTCCCAACACCATTTGTTGAAGAGACTGTTTTTTCCCATTAGTGCGGGCTTGGTAGGTTTCTCAAAAACCAGTTGACTGTATAGGTAAGGGTATATCTCTGGATTCTCAATTCTATTCCACTGATCAATGTGTCTATCTTTATGCCAGTACCATGCTGTTTTGACCACTGTAGCTTTGTAGTATGTTTCAAGATCAGGCAGTGAAATTCCTCCCACATTGCTCTTCTTTTTTAGAATGCTTTTGGCTATTCGGGTGCACTTACCCTTCCAGATAAATTTGGTAATTCCCTTCTCTAATTCTGTAAAGTAAGCTGTTGGGATTTTGATTGGTATTGCATTGAATCTATAAATCAGTTTGGGCAAAATTGACATCTTCACGATATTTATTCTTCCAATCCATGAACACGGAATGTCTTTCCATTTGTTTAGGTCTTTTTAAATTTCTTTTATCATTGTTTTGTAGTTTTCTGCATATAGGTCCTGTACTTCTTTGGTTAAATTAACTCCTAGGTATTTGAGTCTTTTTGTTGCTATTGAAAATGGAATGTTCCTCCTGATTTTCTCCTCAGATTGTTCAGTACTAGTGTACAAAAACATTACTGATTTTTGCGTGTTGATCTTGTATCCTGCCACTTTGCTGAACTCATTTATTAGTTCAAGTAGCTTTGTCGTGGATACTTCAGGATTTCCTAAATACAGGATCATGTCATCCGCAAACAGTGAGAGTTTTACTTCCTCTTTTCCTATTTGATTGCCTTTAATTTTTTTGTCTTGTCTAATTGCCCTAGCTAGAACTTCTAGAACAATGTTCAATAACAATGGTGACAGTGGGCATCCTTGTCTTGTTCTTGATCTTAGAGGGAAAGCTTTCAACCTTTCCCCATTGAGTATGATGTTGGCTGTGGGTTTTTCATATGTGCCTTTTATCATATTGAGGAATTTTCTTTTTATTCCTATCTTTTGAGTATTTTTATCAAAAAAGGATGTTGGATTTTGTCGAATGACTTTTCTGCATCTATTGAGATGATCATGTGGTTTTTTTCCTTCAATTTGTTAATGTGGTGTATTACATTGATTGATTTTCTTATGTTGAACCAGCCTTGCATACCAGGAATAAATCCCACTTGGTCGTGATGTAGATGTCTTTTGAAATGCTGTTGGATTCGATTTGCAAGTATTTTGTTGAGAATTTTTGCATCTATGTTCATTAGATAGATTGGCCTGTAATTTACTTTTCTTGTGGAATCTTTATCTGGCTTTGGTATTAGGGTGATGTTGGCTTCATAAAATGTGTTGGGTAATTTTCCCTCCTCTTCAGTTTCTTGGGAGAGTTTAAACAGGATTGGTGTTAATTCTTTTTGAAATGCTTGGTAGAATTCACCTGTGAAGCCATCTGGTCCTGGACATTTCTTTGTTAGGAGGTTTTTGATTACGGATTCAATCTCCTTATTTGTGATTGGTTTCTTAAGTTCTTGTATTTCTTGTAGTGTCAGTGTAGGTTGGTTGTGCGTTTCTAGAAATTTGTCCATTTCATCTAGATTGTCTAGTTTGTTGGCATATAGTTTCTCATAATATCCTCTTATGATTCTTTTTATTTCTGTGAGGTCATTTGTAATTCCCCCCCCTTTCATTTCTGATTGTATTTATTTGCATCTTCTATCTTTTTTTCTTTGTTATTCTAGCAAGGGGTTTGTCAATTTTATTGATCTTCTCCAAGTACCAGCTTTTGGTTTTGTGGATTTTCTCTATTGTTTTTCTGTTCTCATTTTCATTTATTTCTGCTGTAATCTTTATTATTTCTTTCCCTCTGCCTTCTTTGGGATTGGTTTGCTGTTCTTTTTCTAGTTTCTCTAGTTGTTCAATTAAATCTTTGAGTTTAGCTCTTTCTTGTTTTGTAATATAGGCATTTAGGGCTATAAATTTCCCTCTCAAGACTGCCTTCGCTGTATTCCATAAGTTTTCATACGTTGTGTTCTCATTTTCATTTGTCTCAATATATTTACTGATTTCACTTGCAATTTCTTCTTTGACCCACCGAATATTTAGGAGTGTGTTGTTCAGTCTCCACACATTTGCAAATTTACTTTTTTCCTTTCAGTTATTGATTTCTAGTTTCATTCCATTATGATCTGAGAAGGTGCTTTGTATAATTTCAATCTTTTTATATTTATTGAGAGCTTCATTATGACCTAACATGTGGTCTATCCTGGAGAAAGATCCATGGGCACTTGAGAAGAATGTATAACCCGCTGAGTTTGGATGCAGTGTTCTGTATATGTCTGTTAGGTCTAACTTGTTTATCATATTGTTGAAGTTCTCTGTTTCCTTGTTGATCTTCTGTCTAGTTGTTCTATCTAATGATGTGAGAGGGGTGTTGAAGTCTCCAACAATGATTGTAGAAATGTCTATTTCTCCCTTCAGTTTTGCCAGAGTTTGTCTCATATATTTTGGGCACCCTGGTTAGGTGCATAGATATTTATGACTATTATATCTTCCTGCTGGATTGTCCCTTTTATTAATACATAACGGCCTTCTGTATCTCATAACTTTTTTGCCTTTAAAGTCTGTTTTGTCTGATATTATTATAGCTATCCCTGCTCTTTTCTGTTTACGGTTCGCGTGTAGTATCTTTTTCCAACCTTTTACTTTCAGCCGGTTTGTATCCCTGGGTCTGAGGTGAGTTTCTTGTAAGCAGCATATGGATGGCTCATGTTTTTTTATCCATTCTATCACCCTGTATCTTTTGATTGGGGGATTTAATCCATTCACATTCAATGATATTACTGAAAATGCACTATTTATTTCCTCCATTTTATTCTTTGGTTTTTATGTGTCATCTTGTTTTTGTCTCTCTTTTTACTTTTTTGGTTATCCTTTCTGCTTTTCTTTCTTCTATACTCTCCTCCAAGCCTCTCTCTCCTGTCTTTTTCTTTCAGGTTCTAAGGCTTCCTTTAATATTTCCTGCAAAGGTGGATTCTTTTTTGCAAACTCTCTTAGTTTCTGTGTGTTTGTGAATACTTTATATTCACCTTCATATATGAAGGACAGTTTTGCTGGATAAAGAGTTCTCGGCTGACAGTTTTTCTCTTTCAGTTTCCTAATTGTATCATACCACTGTCTTCTCGCCTCCATGCTTTCTGAAAAGAAATCTGCAGTAAGTCTTACTGGACGTCCTTTGTACATGATCGTTTGCTTCTCTCTTGCTGCTCTGAGAATTTTCTCTTTATCTTTTACATTTGACAATCTGAATAGTAGGTGTCTTGGCGTAGGTCTATTTGGATTTACTCTCATTGGGTACAGTGTGCTTCTTGGACATGTAATTTCATTTCTTTCGTGAGAGTTGGGAAATTTTCAGCTATTATTTCCTCAAATACTCTTTCTGCCCCTTTCCTTTCCCTCCCCTTCTGGAACTCCCATGACACGTATGTTGTTGCGTTTTGTGTTGTCATTCAACTCTCTAAGCCCCTGCTCAATTTTTTTCATTCTTTTCTCTCTCTGTTCTTTTTTCTCTTCATTTTTAGCTGCTCTGTCTTCGGTATCACTTATTCTTTCTTCTATCATTTCAAGTCTCCTGTTGTATGCCTCAAATGTATTTTTGAATTCACCTATTTTGTCTTTCATTCCCATGAACTCCGTTACTTTTCTATTCAGGATTTCAAACTCTTCTTTGCGTTCGCTCAATGTCTTCTTGATGTCATTTATCTGTTTAACTATATTGTCTTTCATCTCATTAATTTGATTTAGGAAATTTGTGCTCATCTCACTGATTATTTCTCTCAAATTCTGCATCTCTTCTGGGACTTTGCTGTATTCCTTTTCTTGGGCCATGTCTTCTATTTTCTTAGTATGGCTTGTAATTTTTTGCTGGTGTTTAGGCATCTGGTTAGGTTATATTTTACTTAGATGCTCTATCTCTTTCTCTTTTATAGGGTTTTTGTGGCAGGAGGCTGTGAGTTACCACCGGTCTTTGATTTTGGCTCAACATTGATTGTTAGGATTGTCCTGCTTGTTGCTCAAAACTGGGCACTGGACCCAGTAATTGGTTGTAGAGTCGTTTCCTAGGGCCTTGGGCAGGGAGGCTATAGAGGCCAGGAAAAGCCTCTCATTAATTTTCTTATGTGCACTTCCTTGGTCTGCCAGGAGATGGCGCTCGTTGGCAGCTCTCAATCAATGCCTGGTCGGAGCGTATTTGTTGTGACACAGACCAGATCAATGTGATAGAGCTTCCTGTCTGGGGACTAGGAGCCCTGTGATTCAAACTTTCTGAGTCAGTTCTCCAGACTTCTCTTGTAGTGCCCCCCTTTTCCCAGCTAGGAAATATTTCCACTCCCTTCTGAATCCTCAACAATCAGTCCCTGTTAGTAGAGGAGGAGATTGGGAGGTTTGTATATCTTTAGCCCCTTGCAGGCTCCAAGGCAAACAATGGCGCAGCCCCACCCAGCCTGGAAGGGCTCTCGGGACAGGGCCGACCAAACCTGGGAGTCCAAAGCAGGGTCAGCCCCAGGCTCTCTCTCCCCTCTACGGTGGAGTCCTCAACAATTAGTCCAGGCTAGAAGAGAGGGAGGTTGCGAGGGTCGGTTTTCTCTAGTCCTTCCTAGGCTCCCAGGGCAAACGGCTGTGTGGAAGGGTCCCTGTGGGGCTCCACCGCCCAAATTTGCATGTCAGAACCTGAGTCAGCCTAAGGCTGTGTCCCTCTCTCTCCCCTTTCCAGGAGTGGTAGTTCCCTGGAGCTCCCTTTGTCTGTGGTCGCAGGCCCAGAGGCCCAAGAATTCTAAAGAGTGTGGGGGAGGGTCCCGGCAGCAGCAGTTGATGCTGGTTCCAATTCACGGTTCTGTGGTCACGATTTCCCTTTTTTGTCTCTCTCTCCTCTGGGTGGTATGCAGCCTTCACTTGCTGTCCTAAACCCTAGAAGATCTCTTTCGGGCCTCTTTCAGCCTGTCCTCTAGCTATTTTTCTGGAGAAGAGATTCCCATGTTTTACTAGTCCGCCATCTTCCTGGAAGTCTCAGTTAATTATTGAACAAATGAATGGGTAGGGGCTTAAATGTTTAAGTGAGAGTTTAATGAAAGTGACATCAAAATAAACAGAATAACATGAACTTTGCTCATTCAACAAACATTTTTCTAGAATCTAGTATGACTCCACTTTTAGATTGGGGACTAGGAATACATGGAATCCACACAGAATGGCCTTTCTCTTTTGGAGCCTACTTCCTGCGTCAGTCACATATAGAGATATCAACTCTAGAAGTTCAACTAAGAGACTGAGAACCAAAGAGAGATTTAGAATTTCACTTTCCCTTATACACACCTAATTTTATCTAGGGTGTTGGACAACTGGAATGACCCCTCTTTTAGGGGAGAGAGTGCCCCCATTTGCATATGACTTTGTAGCTTCAGCTTGATTACTGTCTCATATCAGAGCTCAGTAATCCCATCACCTGGGCAAGAGATACATCCACAGTAAGTGAATTCGCAAGGAAGTGATTTATAAACCATGCTTTATTTACAAGAACTGCCATAGATTCAAGAACAAACCAGAAAAGTGAACTAAGAGGTCATTCTGACATATGAGAGATTACTCCCTATCAATGGAAATGCAAATCAAAACAGAGAGGTCCAACTCCCTCAGGACCCTGAGGGCCTGGCTATGCCATTCATTTCTGCATTCAACAAGCAGTCACGCAGCAGTTCCTATTGAACGTTTAGTGGGACAATACAGAACCACAGCCTGTTGGTGCGTCGCCTCCGCGGGTGTCGCGCCGGGAAAAGCGAGGAACCATAGAGATGTGGTTACCTAGAGAGTCCGAGACGGTGAGTGGGGCGCGGAGGAGAGAAACCGGAAGTCGTTGTACCCGCGGCTCGGCCATTCTTCTGGGCCTCAGTGGCCCTGGCTTTGGGTTCCCGTGTCATCTCCTGGCGTCCCGGCGCCGAGGCCGTGGTTTTCCAGGCTGCAGCCGCCGCGGCAGTTTCCGGTGAGCGGGCAGGGCTCGGGGGCGGGTGGGCGTGCGCGGAGGGCGGGCCTGAGCTCAGTAGGGCCGCGCTCCCGGCGTCGCCCTCTCTGCGGCACTTGACTCCCTTCCCCGGCCCTCCTCTGCTCGGTGTCGGCGGTCGGTGCCGTGGCCTCAGCTCGGGCATGCAGTTTGTGTGTGGCTGTGGACTGTGCTGGAATCAGAATCTGTTGCCGCTTTCAGTACAGTTGCCTCAGGGGCCAGGTTCCACAGGCCGGGCCTTAGCTCTTCAATCTTCTCTGAGGCTGAGGCAGAATTAAAAGCGTTTGACTTCCCTAGAGCAGGGCCTCCCAGACTTCTGGGGACGGGTTTCTTTCTTTCTTTCTTTTTTTAGAGATGGACTAATCCCCCTCATTTGAATTTATAATGTAATGGCATTTTAAAAACCAAACAGATCATCCATTACTTCGGAGAGTACATTTTAACGCCGAAAAAGTACTACGACGGCCGTAAACTCAGAGTAAAGACTTTTTTCTTCTTCTTCCTTTTCCAAAAAAGGTTATTACTTTTTTCTTTGCAGCTTGTCATATTAAAGCTTTATCATAGACCAGCGTTTGGAAACCATCGCTTTAGAATATTTGTTGTTTGGGTTTCAGAAGTCTCTTAGATGGAATTTATTTTGGCTTTTGCATTTAGAATCCTCATTCACAGTTTGCTTCTACCACTTAACTAGCTGAGTGTCTTGAGTGAATCGCTTAGCAACTGTAACCATATTTTGTTCTTTTTATTATTATTATTTTTTAAGATTTTATTTTATTTATCCATAGGAAAGAATGCTAGTTACAGGATAATATCTAATGCTATATATACCAAACAGGTTAAAAAAAATTGACATGTATTAAGACATCAAAATCGCACAACAAGTTTATAAGGTAGGAACTGTTTTGCAGGTTAAGAAGCTAAGACTCAGAAGTGAGGTCACTTGCTCAAGGTCACACAGGAGTAGCCAGGATCCCCATTGTAAGAGTGGTGGATAAGGGTTTATTGTAATTAGATGGAGGAGATGCTGCAAGTAAAGACCACAGGAATCTCATGTGTTTGTTTAGCAGTGGTCTGGAGTGTCCCTGGGGCCTTGGGCAGGAGGCTTCTGGCAGAGGAAGCCCTAACCCCAACCCAGATCCTTGCTCTCAGGGGAGTTCCCTTTCTGACTAGGAGCTGACTGAATTCAGGACGTTTGGTTATTTCTCTGGGTTAACTTTAACAATGTTGTTTTTTTTTTCGGGTCTTATAGATGATGTTCCCCAAGCTCTAAGGAAGAAGTCAAGCAAGGATTGAGGGGGCCTGGAGAGGAGCCTTTTCTGGAATTAAGACAATGATGAGAGAAAATTGGGCCCACAATGCTCTGAGACAAGAGGGTCTTGTGAAAGGGAAGGATGATATCTGGAAATGGGGAACCAGCTTCCAATGGAGCAGCTCCTCTGTTTGGGAGACCTCACACCTGCATTTTAGACAGTTACGTTACCATGAGACATCTGGGCCCCAGGAGGCTTTGGCCCGGCTCCGGGAACTCTGTCGCCGGTGGCTGAGGCCAGAGGCACGCACCAAGGCACAGATCCTGGATCTGCTGGTGTTAGAGCAGTTCTTGAGCATCCTGCCTGGGGAGATTCGGACCTGGGTGCAGCTCCATCGCCCCGGAAGTGGTGAGGAGGCTGTGGCCCTGGTGGAGGAGCTTCAAAAAGACCTCGATGGACCAGCACTAAAAGTGAGAAAGGGTGAAGGAATAGGGTTAGGATAGAGGGAAGGAAAGAACTCAGGCAGGGCAGTCTGGGCCGGAGGATGATCCTGTGATTTTTCATTGTCAGTTAATAGCACATTGGCAACCCTGTGATTTGGATCTTTGGGCCCAACTCAAGATCAGCCAAAAGCGTCGACTCTGCATTTTTTCTCTGGGTGATCTTGCTAATGCTAAGTTTGATCCAAGAACCTGAAGAACATGATATTTGCAAGTGTTCCCCCAAATAGAAGCATATGTATTGTTTGGAATGATGATGTAGGCCCTGAGGCAGTGGCATAGCAAGAATGAAGCATTCCAGATCTGACAAAAACCTCCTCTTGTGGCTGTGTACCCCTGCTGGAGATTTTGGGAGCCAAGGGACTGGGTTGAGATACTTGCTTCTGTTAAGATTCTATATCCTTGACCATTAAAGAAAAACTTCTATGTATAAAGTGTTCTAAATATTAAGTCTGCACCATAACTTCAACTTGGGAGTGGCACCAAGGATGGGCTTAGTTATTTTTCTTTATAAAAATTAAAAACTTCAGAGCTTTATATTTCATTACAAATCACCAATTTGTCCTCATTTGAGAGATAAGAAAACTGAAGCTGTAAAGGGTTAATGAATTACCTTAGGTCAAACATCTAGATAGCAGCAAAGCCTAGAATCTAGGCTCCTACTCTAGTGTTCCTTCTTTTGGGGTAGGAAGAGATAGAGAAAAATAAGTAGAAAGTAGATAGTAGAAGGGATGTGATTGAACTCAATTCTGAATCTAAAACCCACCTTTTTATTACTGCTCATTACTTCCCATTCCCTCCTTAATCCACCCTCAGGTCTGCCTTCTGTCCCTACCATTCTGTTCAGTGTCCTCTGGGAGAGGTCACCAGAGTCAGTGCCCTCTGGAGGGCGGCTCCATTGTTTTCAAGGCAAAGCTTTACTGCTGTTTTGATGTTCCGTACTCAAGGTGGGTATCTCCCATCTCACAGTTCTGGATTTTGGGCAGAAAGAGGTCCAAGGTGGTTAGATGAGTTCCATTTTCTGAAGGTACAAGAAGAGCCAAGGTAATTTTGTCTTGCTTGTTTCCAGGTTCCAGTCCTTGCCAAGGACCAGGACACTTTCCAGGAGGGGATAAGCTCTCCAGGAACAACACTTTCTCTTGCATCTGGTGGCAACTACATGTCCACTGAAACTTGCCTGAATCCTCTTACTGACCCGGTGGTGTTCAACCTCCAGGATCTTCAACATGGTACTTACTTCAGTGGCCCTGGTTTTGGGCTTTCTTAGAACCCTTCTTTGGTTCATTCCCCTACTTCTAGAGAGTTGCTTTCTTTCCTTCTGAATAGAATGCCTCATAGTACCAAGCTCTTTCTCTTATTTCTGTTGTTCCCCTCCTTGTCCTTTCCTGGGTCCCTTTGCCCCTTTATCCATTCTTATTGCTACTGTGGTATTGTTCCAGCCCTGCACATGGGGGGGGGTCACAGAGAAAATGTTTGTAGGTCATTTTTATAGCCATCACTCTGCCTCATTCTGAGAGTACAATCTACATGAATTCCTTGTTTGTAGGGGATATTGGGCTTGGGGTGGTGGGCAGGAACAACAGTAATCTCACCTGCAGCTTTTTCTCCTTTCTCAGATCCTCCTGCCCCTGAAGCTTCTGTCCTTTCCCAGGAAGAAAACCCAAGGAATCAATTAATGGCTCTCATGCTTCTGACAGCCCAGCCCCAGGTTTGCATCTTCTTTCCTTTCCTTCCTGCTACCTAACTGTGGCTGATGTGCCCTCACTCATCCTAGTGCGTTGGTGTCCAGTTAGTTCCCATCTCTAAATCATGGTCCATGCTATTGTATGGCAGACATACATGAGGTCATCTTATTTCTTCCTGATGTCCATTGCCCACTTCATGTATCCCCTCCCCAGAAGCAAAGGGAACTAACTGTTCAATAAGGTAGCTCATGGACATGGGTAATCTTATACATATCTGTTATTTCAGGAATTGGTGATGTTTGAAGAGGTATCAGTATGTTTTACTTCAGAGGAATGGGCATGTCTGGGCCCAATTCAGAGGGCCTTGTACTGGGATGTGATGCTAGAGAATTATGGAAATGTGACCTCCTTAGGTAAGGATGCTTTCTTCCCCTAATTCTAATCTTTATCTCACCAGCCTTTGTTTCATTTTTGGTTGTAAAAGTAAGATAAACTTATTCTGGAAAACAGAAAATTAGAAGGAAGAAACAACTTCCTTAACCTCAGTATTTGCAGACAACTACAGTCAACATTTTGACATTTCTGTCTTTTTCTGTGTATTTGAGGGGTTTTTTTACATTGTTCAAAAAATATATTTATATAAAATAATATATATACAGGTTTTTTTGTTTGTTTGTTTTTTAATTTTTTTAATTTTTTTAATTTTTACCGGAAGGTCCCAGGAATCGAACCCAGGTCCCTCCATATGGCAAGCAGACACCCAACCATTTGAGCCACATCCGCCCCCTATACAGTTTTATAATCTGCTTCCTCTTGCATTCTCCTCACAGTCATAAAATTACAAATTCTTTGCAATTATTATCTATTTTGGCTACATAATTTGTTCTATAATTCAGTTAGCCATTTCCTTATTTTGGATAAATTGCTATAGCAATCATCTCGGTATCTAAGGCTTTTTTTTTATTTCTCATTAATTTTTAGAAGTAGAATTACTAAGGCCCAAGTGTTTGAATGGTTTTAAGGCTCTCGCTTCATACTGCCAAATTGCTTTCCATAATTCTGTTTGCGCTCGCTGTCTGCTATCTGTGTCTGTTCATTGTGTGCTTGTCTTCTTTTTAGGAGTCACCGGGAATCGAACCTGGGACCTCCCATGCGAGAAGGAGGTGCCCAGTGGCTTGAGCCACCTTTGTTCCCTGCTTGTTGTGTCTCTCATTGTGTTTCTTCATTGTGTTTCTTTGTTGCGTCATCTTGCTGCATCATCCTGTTGCTTCAACTCGCCACACCAGCCTGTTGCGTCAGCTCGCTGTCTTGCTCGTCTTCTTTACGAGGCACCAGTAACCGAGGCTGGGACCTTCCATGTGGTAGGCAGGCACCCAGCTGCTTGAGCCACATCTGCTTCCTGGCATTCACTTTGTTTGCTTTAACCCAAATGGCTTTTAGTACTTCTAATGCTATTTATTAAATCATATATCCTTTCTAAGAAATTTTTAGCATGCTTTATGAGTTAATTTGTTAATTTTATGAAGAACACGTATTCTAGATCCATACCTCATGCCATATAATAAAATTAATTCCAGATAGGTCTAAGAGTTAAACTTAAAAGAATAAATTATTTTATTCTTTTTTCTAGCTATTTGAGGAAAGAGATTTGAACCAGCTTTAATAAAATATACTCTAAATCCAGTGTTGTTGCTGCTTTGGCCAAGCAGGTCCACAGATGTTTATGCCCTTTGATATGGTGATTCTGATTTGAGGAGGATACTTGAAGGAAATAGTTCAGGAATTATGAAAAAAAGTGATGTATTTAAAGATAGTCCCAGATAACCAAATTCCAAAAGATAAAGTACTGAGCAGACCATGCTGTTTTTAATGTGGTATACTGTGACACTATTAAATATGACAACTCCATGGACTTAATTTCTGTACATTGATAAACTATTTGGTAGAAAAGCAAACTCCCAGATAACTTGCACACATTGTATATATATATGTCTTTTATATATTAAGAGACTGGGGTAGAATTTGAAGGAACATATTCAAGAAATATTGAATACCTACCATATCAGGCTTATTCCCTGCCTTAAAATACATGTAAGTTGGGGAGATAGACATTTACATTGATAGTTAAGATATACTGTAGTAAATATTGTAATAAAAGTATGCACAAGGTGATGTGGGAGCCCATTAGAGCCTGGGAAAAGACTGGGAGAGGGGGCAGAAGTGTGGGTGGTGCAGGGCAAGATTTATTTTTTGTACTAGCTTTTGTGATATAATTAACATATTATACAATGTATGCACTTAATGTATACACTTCACTGGTTTTTAGTATATTCTCAGAGTTATGTAACCATTACCATAATCAATTTTAACACATTTTTCATTACCTCATAAACCCTGTACCCTTTAGCAGTGACACTGTCCCCCCCATTTCACTCAACTGCCCCCTCCCACCTAACTCAAGGCAACCACTAATCTGCTTTCTGTCTCTGTAGATCTGCCTATTCTGGACATTTCATATAAATGGAATATAAGATGTATGAAGTTTTATGACTGGCTTCTTTTATTTAGCCTAGTGTTTTTAAATTCATCCATGTTGTAGCATGTATCGGTACTTCATTATTTTTACTGCCAAATAATATTACATTGTATAGATATACTGTATTTTATTTATCCATTCATGGACATTTGGTTTGCTTCCACTTTTTGACTATTTTGAATAATGCTGTTGTGAACATTCTTATACAAGATTTTGTTTGGACATATGTTTTGTTTCTCTTGGGAGTATACCTAGGAAGGGAATTTCTAGGTTATGTGGTAACTCTACATTGAGGAACTGCCAGACTGTTTTTCAAAACAGCTGCTCCAGTTTATTCTCCCGTCAGCTGTGTATGAGTGTTCTGATTTCACTGTATCCTCATCAACACCTGTTATTTGTCTAATGCTAGCCATCCTAGTGGGTCTGAAGTGGTATCTCCTTGTAGTTTTGCTGTGCATTTCTCTGATGGCTAACGATGTGCAACTTTTCATGTGATTATTGGCCATTTCTATGTCTTCTTTGGAGAAAATGTCTATTCAGATTCTTTGCCCATATTTTAATTGGGTGATCTTTTTATTATTGAACAGTAGGATCTTTTTGATATATTCTAGGTGTAATTTCTTTCTCAGATCTATGATTTGCAAATATTTTCTCACATTCTTTGGGTTGCCTTTTCAGTTTCTTGATGGTGTCCTTTGGAACACAGAAGTTTTTCATTTTGATGAAGATCAATTTTTTCCTTTTTCTTTTTTCTTTTTATTTTAATCACTTGTACTTCTGGTGCCTTTTAGATCTTAGAACCCAAGACCATGAAGATTTGTGCTTATGCTTTCTTGGAAGAGTTTAGCAGTTTTAGCTCTTGCATTTAGTTTATTTTTTTGTGTTTATTATTATTATTTTTTTAAATCTATTTTGAGTTATTTTTTGTATATAGTGTATTGTGGGGTCCAGTTTCTTTTGCATGTGGCTATCCAGTTATCCCAGTACCATTTGTTTTTTTAAAAATTTTTTTTATTTTACCGGGAGGTCCCAGGGATCGAACCCAGGCCCCTCCATATAGGAGATGGACGCCCAACCATTTGAGCCACATCCACCCCAGTACCATTTGTTGAAAAGACTATTCTTTTCTCTTCGAATTGTCCCCTTTTTACCATAATTGTGTGGGTTTATTTTTGTGCTCTTAATTCTATTCAATTCCCCTATTACTGTATTGAAATTCAGTAAGCATGAGTCCTCCAACTTTGCTTTTTCAAGATTGTTTTATCTATTCTGGATCTTTGAGTTTTCAGGAATCAACTTGTCAATTTCTGCAAAAAAAGACAGCTGGGATTTTTATAGGGCTTGCATTATTTCTGGGCATCAATTTAGGAAGAATTGCCATTTTAACAATATTAAGTCTTCCAGTCCATGAACATGGGATTTTTCCATGTTTAGATTTTTAATTACTTTTACAATGTTTTGTAGTTTTCAGAGTGTAAAGTTTGCACTTTTTTTGTTAATTAATGCTATTAAAAATGGAATTGCTTTCTTAATTTAATTTTTACATTGTTCATTGCTAGTATATAGAAATACAGTTGATTTTTGTATTTTGATCTTGCAGCCTTGCTGATCTCATTTATTTGTTCTATAATCGTTTTTAAGTGTATTCTTTAGAATTTTCTATATATAAGATCATGCCATCTGCAAATAGACATCGTTTTATTTTTTTCTTTCCAAATTTGATGCCTTGTATTTCTTTTCTTGCTTAATTTCCTTGGCTAGAACCTCAAGTATATGGGTTTTTTTGGTTGTTGTTGTTATCTTTTTATTTTTATTTTTTTAAATAAATTTTTTTATTTTTATTTTTTAAAGATACGTAGATTATATAAATGTTACACAAAAAATATAGAGATTCCCGTATGCCCCACCTCCCACACCAACAACCTCTCCACATAAACATCCTTTATTAGTGTGGCACATCACCTGCAATGGATATACACATACTGGGGCTTTGCCATTAAGCATGGACCATAGTTCACATTGTTCAAATATATGTTGAATAGAAGCAGTGAGAGCATGTATCTTTTTCTTGTTCCTTATCTTAAAGGGGAAAATTTACTTTTCACTGTTAAATATGATGTTGGCTGCAGGTTTTTTATAGGTGCCCTTTATGTGATTGGGGAAGTTTTATTCCTAGTTTGTTCAGTGTTTTTACTGTGAAGGAGTGTTGGATTTTTATCAAATGCTTTTTCAGCATTTATTGAGATGATCATGTAGTTTTTTGTCTTTTTTTAATTGACTTTATTTTCTTTTTGGTGTGCAGTTTTATGGTCATCGTGTGTCCCATCCCCCCGCTTGCTGTCGGTGTCCATTTGCTGGGTGATCTTCTGTGTCTGTTTCTTGCCTTTTCTTCTCATTTTTCTCCTCCAGGCTTCACTGGGATTCGATCCTAGGGACCTCCGATGTGGGAGAGAGGCACCCTGTCACTTGTGCCACCTCAGTTCCTGGTTTCTGGCATGTCTTGCATTGGCTCTCCCCTGTATCTCTCTTTGGTTGCATCATCATCTTGCTGTGTGGCTCGCCACACGTCCATGCAGGACTGGCTTGCCGCGCAGGCCCGGCATGCCTGCTCGCCTTTTTTATTTTACCAGGAGGTCCCGGGGAGCGAACCTGGATCCTTCCATATGGTAGACGGATGCCCACCCATTTGAGCCACATCTGCTTCCCGATCATGTTGTTTTTATCTTTTATTCTATTGTTACCTTAATTGATCTTCAGATGTTAGACAAACCTTGCATTCCTGGGATAAATACCACTTCATTATGGAATATAATTCTTTTCATTTGTTGTTGGTTTTGGTTTGCTAGTATTTTGTTGAGGATTTTTTTTTTTAAATATTCATAAAATTTATTGGTCTATGGTTTTATTTTTTTGTGATTTCTTTGTCTGGTTCTGGTCTCAGGGTAATACTGGTCTCAAAATGAATTGGGCAGTGTTCCCTTTTCTTTTTTATTTATTTATTTATTGTTTTTGAAAACTTCAGGGAGAATTGGTATTCTTCAAAGTACTCACTAGTGAAGCCATCTGGGCTTGGGCTCATCCAACTTCCTAAGCCTCATATATGAACCCATCTACATAAGGTCCCATATTCTCTCTCTGATTCTTGTTTGCATCTGTTTTCTCAATCATCATTTATATTTTTCCATCTGTTCCCTGAAGATACAGAGCTTAGAAGTGTTTCAGAGTGAGTTCTTTGTTTATCCATTTACAATATCCTGTTAACATAGCATTCAGCTTTGTACCATCATTTAATGAAAAGTTTCTCCTTTTGCCTCTCAAAATACTGAAACCTTTTTGTATATGTAAACATACACGAGTGTTTTAAAGTCATTTGAAGATCTTGTTCTCACAGGCACAGGGACTTGGTAACATTTGCATTTTCCATTTCTTTTACCAGAATGGGAGACCATGACCGAGAATGAAGTGGCATCAAAGCCAGGCATTTTGCAAAGGGCCGACTCCCAGAAAGGAACATCCAAAAGACTTCAAGGAGGTGTTCCCCAAGTTTTTGACTTTGAGGAAGAGTGTGAATGGCAAGTATTGGCAAGTCAGTGGGGAAATGAAACAGAAGAGAGGGTAGATACAGTGAAGAAAGGTTCCCTGCGGGAACGAGACAAGAAGAAAAGAACTCCACCAGAAAAACAAGGCCAGAAATGGAAGGAATTTGGAGAAAGTTTAATAAGTACTGAAGGAAAGAAGTTTTATAAATGTGACCTATGTTGTAAAAATTTCAATAAAATCTCACATCTTATAAACCATCGAAGAATCCACACTGGTGAGAAACCTCATAAATGTAAAGAGTGTGGAAAAGGCTTTATTCAGCGCTCAAGCCTTCTAATGCATTTACGGAACCATTCTGGGGAGAAGCCTTATAAATGTAGTGAATGTGGGAAAGCATTCTCTCAGAGTGCTTATCTTCTAAACCATCAGAGAATCCATACTGGGGAGAAACCTTATAAATGTAAAGAGTGTGGAAAGGGTTTCTATAGGCACTCAGGCCTTATTATACATTTAAGGCGCCATTCTGGGGAGAGACCTTATAAATGTAATGAATGTGGGAAAGTTTTCTCTCAGAATGCTTACCTCATTGACCATCAGAGGCTTCACAAGGGCGAAGAACCTTATAAATGTAACAAGTGTCAGAAAGCTTTCATTCTGAAAAAGAGCCTCATTTTGCACCAGAGAATCCACTCTGGGGAAAAACCCTATAAATGTTATGAATGTGGAAAAACTTTTGCTCAGACCACTTACCTTGTTGACCATCAGCGACTCCACAGTGCAGAGAACCCATACAAGTGTAAAGAATGTGGAAAAGTTTTCATTCGGAGTAAAAGCCTCCTATTACACCAGAGAGTCCATACAGAAAAGAAAACCTATGGTTGTAAAAAGTGTGGAAAGATCTTCAGTTCTAAGTCAAACCTCATTGACCATAAGAGGATGCACAGCAGAGAGAAGCCTTATAAATGTACTGAATGTGGGAAAGCCTTCACTCAGAGTGCTTACCTTTTTGACCATCAGAGACTCCACAACGGAGAGAAGCCCTATGAATGTAATGAATGTGGGAAAGTTTTCATTCTGAAGAAAAGCCTCATTTTACACCAGAGGTTCCACACTGGAGAGAATCTCTATGAATGTAAAGACTGTGGCAAGGTTTTTGGTTCTAATAGAAATCTCATTGACCACGAGAGACTCCATAATGGGGAGAAACCTTACGAATGTCGAGAGTGTGGGAAAACCTTCATTATGAGCAAAAGTTTCATGGTCCATCAGAAACTCCATACACAAGAAAAAGCCTACAAATGTGAGGATTGTGGGAAAGCTTTCAGTTATAATTCAAGCCTGCTTGTACATCGGAGAATCCACACTGGGGAAAAGCCCTTTGAATGTAGTGAATGTGGAAGAGCTTTCAGTTCTAATAGAAATCTCATTGAACATAAGAGAATCCACAGTGGTGAGAAACCCTATGAGTGTAATGAGTGTGGCAAATGCTTCATTCTGAAGAAAAGCCTCATTGGACATCAGAGGATTCACACAAGGGAAAAATCTTATAAATGCAATGACTGTGGGAAAGTCTTCAGTTACCGTTCAAACCTAATAGCCCATCAGAGAATCCACACTGGTGAGAAGCCCTATGCATGTAATGAGTGTGGGAAAGGCTTTACTTACAACAGAAACCTTATTGAACATCAAAGAATACACAGTGGGGAAAAAACCTACGAATGTCATATATGTAGAAAAGTCCTTACCTCTAGTAGAAATCTTATGGTACATCAAAGAATTCATACTGGAGAGAAACCCTATAAATGTAATGAGTGTGGAAAAGACTTTAGTCAGAATAAAAACCTTGTTGTACATCAGAGAATGCACACTGGGGAAAAACCTTATGAGTGTGAGAAGTGTAGAAAATCTTTTACTTCTAAAAGGAATTTAGTTGGCCACCAGAGAATCCACACAGGGGAGAAACCCTATGGGTGTAATGATTGTAGTAAAGTTTTTAGGCAAAGGAAAAATCTTACTGTACATCAGAAAATTCATACAGATGAAAAACCTTATGAATGTGATAAGTCTGAAAAAGAATTCTCTCAGACCTCAAACATTCATCTTCAACACAAACTCCATAGTGTAGAGGAATTCTCTTGGCTACAAAATAACAATGAATCCAAGATAGAGATTCAGAAAATCTAGTGTCATAAGCAAAGTGGAATAGAATCCCTACCTACTTAAGTAACTGTTGGAGGAATAGCAGTAAATGGTTCCTATAAGGAAAAAAAATCATGATTGACCCATTTATAGACAATTGAGCTTGCATGTGAAAGTAAATTAATTTAGACTTCCAAATCTACAAAAACATAAATTCTAATTGAAGGATACTGTGTGTTCTATAACATTTGTTATGGTCTTAGATTGGGATATGAAGCAGTTGAGGACTCTGAAGAATCTGGGTGTATGTTTTTTGAAATGTAATGATTTAGATGTAAATGGTAGTAAAAATATCTTTGTATTAAAAAGTGGATATTGGTTCTGAAATTGTGTATATAGCTCTGAACATTTTAAAAATAGCATCACTGCTATAGGATGTCCATATAGATATTATGATCCATACATGGAATTAGGTGGGCAAGAGTCTGCTGTTTGAGGACAACCTAAGAAGAGCACTGGATTTAGAATCAGAAGAGCTAGGTTTGTTTCCTGGCTCTTTCTCTTACTACCTAGGTTGTGTCTTTAAGTCAGTCTCTAATCCTCAGTTTTCCGTGCCAGTCAAATGTTAACATAATGCCTACCTCACAGGGTTGTTGTGAGGATTAAGTGAAAGAATTTTTGTGAAAGTTCCTTGTGAAATCATTCACTTGTCAATAAAATTGGATAAAAAAGGTTTAATTAAAGTTTAGAACATGAGGTATAGATGGCATAATGTAATTCTTTTCATTAATTCTGAGTATTAGAAATAAGGGGACTCCCTGAACCTCAAAAGGTATTCATTTTTAGAATGAATAAAAGGAACTATGATGGATAGCTAACTTTGGAATTCAGTACATTTAAGAAGAATTCTTAAAATTTAGCTTTAAAAGTGCGTAAGCGGGAAGCGGCTGTGGCTCAATTGGTTGGGCTCCTGTTTACCATATGGGAGGCCCCGAGTTCGATTCCCAGGGCCTCCTGGTGAAGGCAAGCCGGCCGGCGTGGCGCAGTGAGCTGGCACAGCGAGATGACGCAACAGAAGGAGACAAGCAGACACAGAAAAAATGCAAAGCAAGTGGACACAGCGAGCACAAGCAGCAAGGAGGGGATAAATAAATTAAAAATAAAATTAAAAAGTGCATAAGGGAGCTAATAGATAATGTGCCTAGTTCATTTCCACTTTTTATGGGAAAAATATTGGATTATTATGAAAAAGAATGTCCAGCCATTAACATTGGTGTCAAGGAAAACATTTTTCAACTTTCAAATTTAACAAATGCAAAGTGTCAAAATGGAAGGATGGTTCTATGTGCTTTCCTTGTTCATAGGGGAAAATCCTTAAACTCAGCCCCTGAACTTGATGATCTTTGCCGTTATCATCAGCTCTTATCAACATTTAATCATTGCTGTCATAAGATAATTTGTTACTCAAGAAACAACAGGGGTCGGATGTGGCTCAACTGGTTGGGCATCCGTCTCCCATATGGAGGGACCCAGGTTCGATCCCTAGGACCTCCCGGTAAAAACAAAAAAAGAAACAACATTCTATCCCAGGACTGTGGGCACAGTGCTTATTAACCGTCTGCAACCCAATCATTCATTCAGTGTGTTGCCCTTGTAAATTTGTAGATTCAGTTCATCCTGTGTTCTTGAGCTTGTGTTGATAATTCTGTTGTAATTTTCAGAACTCCAATTATACAGCTGGACTATAAGTAGCTTAATATCTAGGATTGGGTTTTCAAATACAAGTAGTACATAAGTGATGTATTGATTATGAGTTATTAATTCAACTCCAAGCTCTTTGTGGGGTAGTTCTTCATAAACAGTAAGGTACACAAGAGTGAAAACTGGAAAGGGCGTAAGGTTTCAAGTCTGGGTATGAGTCAGTATTGCTCTTTTCCTTGGACAAATCCCTTTACTTCTTGGAGTCCTCATTTGTTAAACAGGAAGAATAATATCTACCTCACAAAGTTGTTATGAGATAATGAATATGAAGATGCTTAATGAGGAGAAAAACACTATACAGATATTACAAGTTTCCCATTTCAAGCTGTCCTAGGCATCTGGGACCTCAGATGGAACAGTAATAGTTGGCTGCTGTGAAAGAGCCAAACACTGTATCCTGAAGAAAGACAAAAGTGGGTCACAAAAAGAACAAAAGCTGGGAATGCTAGAGTGGTCAGTGTAAGTTCCCACCATGATCTTGATTTCAGTATTTAAGTCTATGGATAATTAAAGTCAGAAAGAAGCCGGGATGTGAAACCAAAGAGACTCTCTGATACTGATTAAATTGACTGGTATTTGTAGCTTTTGGAAAACATGACAGTTCAGAGCTGGAAAGAGAAGATTTAGAGGAGCCAGTTGGCTGCTTGCTATGCATATACTAGATAGCCCCTTAAACCCCAAATGTTTGTGACCATAGCTAGATTGTTCCTTTGGGTTGTGATCCTCATATAGGGAGGCCAACCATAGATAACTACATACTTATGGGGGCAATCAGCATCCTGAGGGACCTGGAGGCTCCTGGTTTGTGTATGGGCTAGGAAGAATATGGGCATATTAAAAAATGTTCAGATATCCAAGCTATAGAAGTATTACTCCAGATTATGTAATTACAAAAAAAGGTACCTTAACAATGGAGAAATGCAATAACATGATAAAAGGTAATATCACTAAGACAGCCCACTTAATGGGCTCCTCGTGATATAATACAAATGTTTAACTTGGATTTAATCAAGGTTTTTGTTTTGTTATAACTTAACAGCTTACAGGAAATACTGGGGGCAGGATATATGACTAGGAAAAACAGACAAACCCAGAATGTGAGATAACGTGTAAGAAAACTGCCCTGGACTCTTCAAAAAGTAACATGATGAAAATAGGAAGGGAGGTGATAATTGTTGAAGCTGGATGAGGATACTGGGAGTTCATTATAAATCTGTTCTCTGCTTTATAAATGTGTGAAATTTTCCATAATGAAAGATAAAAAGTGGGAGAAGGGAAGCAGATGTGGCTCAGGTGACTGGGCTTCTGCCTACCACATGGGAGGACACTGGTTCGGATCCTGGTGCCTCCTAAAGAAGATGAGCGAGCTGACACAACAAGATGATGCAACAAGAGACAGTGGAGAGGAAAAAACAATAAGAGACACAATGAAGCAGGGAACGGAGATGGCTCAAGCAATTAGGCACCTCCCTCCCACATCAGAGGTCCAGGGTTTGTCTCCCAGTGCCTCCTAAAGAAACAAGGAAGATGGAATAGACACAGCAAGTGAAAAACAACAAGAGGGTGGGGAGAAATAAATAATCTTAAAAAAAAAAAAAAAAAAGTGGGTGAAGAGGGTTATTTTTAAAGATACTAAAGAACCAGGAGATACTAAGAGCCAAGAGTGGACCCACACAAATCATGCCCAATTGATGGCTGACAAAGGTGCAGAAGCAATTGAGTGGAGGATAGGTAGCACTTTCAACAAATGCTGGAGCAGTTGGATGGAGATGTATGTACATATCCTCTACCCTCTACAAAAATTAACCTAAAATGGATCTTGGATTTTAATGTAAATATAAAACTTTATAACTTTGAGAAAAGACAAAATCTTTAGGATCTAGGACTAAGTGAAGATTTCTTAGACTTGATAACAAAAGCATGATCCATAAATGGAAAAAATTGATAAATTGAACCTCATCAAAAGTAAAATATTTTGCTCCATGAAAGGCACTGTTAAGAGAAGGAAAAGACAAATTTCAGACAGGGAGAAAATATTTGCAAGTCACATATCTATAGGAAGCAGATGTGGCTCAAGTGATTGGGTCCCATCTACCATATAGGAGGTCCAGGGTTTGATTCCCGGGGCCTCCTGGTGAAAAGCAAGCTGGCCCGCGTGGAGTGCTGGCCCATGCAGGAGAGTAGGCACAGCAAGATGATGCAACAAAAAGAGACACAGAAGAGAGACAATGAGAGATGCAGCAAGTCAGAGCTGAGGTGGCACAAGAGATTGAGCAGACTCTCTCCATTCCGGAAGGTCCCAGGATCAGTTCCCAGTCCCGCCTAAACAGAAGACAAGCAGACGCAGAAGAACACACAGAGAGCAGATAGCACAAAACAATGGGGGAGGGGGAGAGAGAAATAAATCAATCTTTTTAAAAATCACATATCCAACAAAGGATTTGTATATAGACTGTATAAAGAATTCTCAAAATGTAAAAACAAAAAGTCCAAATAGAAAATGTGGCTCAAGTGGTTGAGTGCCTGCTTCCCACATGGGAGTTCCCAGGTTCAGTTCCCGGTGCTTCCTAAAAACAAACAACAAGCAAACACATAAAAAAACCAACTCAGGGGGAGCTAATGTGGCTTAGTGGTTGAGTGCCAGTTTTCCATATACAAGGTCCCGGTTATATCCCTGGACCTGGTACCTTAAAAACCAAACAAACCGAAAAAAAAAAAAAAAATAGAAAATGGTCAAAAGACAAGAATAGACATCTCACCAAAGTACAAATAGCAGGGGCCGGATGTGGCTCAAATTGTTGGGCATCCGACTGCCATATGGAGGGACCTGGGTTCGGTCCCCGGGACCTCCCGGTAAAATAAAAAAAAAATAAAAATAAAAATAAATAAAAACAAAGTACAAATAGCAGATGAACTCATGAAAAGATGTGTGACATCATTAGCCATTAGGGAAATGCAAATTAGAATCACAATGAGATAAAAACACACCTATCAGAATGGCTAATTAAAAATAGTGATAACATGAAATACTGGTGAGGATGTAGAAAAACAATCCCTCATACACTGTTAGGAGTATAAAATGGTACGGCCACTCTGTAAAATAGTTTGGCAGTTTCTTATAAAACTAAACGTGCACTCAGCATATGACCCAGCAATTGTATTCTTGGGCATTTATCCCAGAAAAATGAAAACTTATGTCCATACAAAGTTGTGTACATGAATGTTCAGACAAGCTTTGTAATAGCCCAAAACCATGGAATATTACCAATAAAAATGAACAACCTCTGGTACCCAAAACAACTTGGATAAACCTCAAGGGAATTATGCTGTGAAAAAAAGTCAATTTCAAGAGTACACACTGTATGTTTCCATTCATATAACATTCTCAAATGGACAAAACTATAGAGATGAAAATTAGATTAGTGATTGCCAGAGATTAGGGATGGTTGGGGTTGGGAGGTGGGTGTAACTGTAGGAAGCACCAGGGAAATATTTGTGCTGATGGTACAGTTCTGGATCTTAATTGTAGTGGTGTTTACACAAATCCACCCCTATGATAAAATGACATATGTGTTGCACCAATGTCAGTTTCCTGATTTTGATAATGTACTCTATGTATCATGTAGCCATTGGGAGAAACTGGGTGAAGGGTACAGAGAACCTCTCTGTGCTATCTTTGCAACTTCCGTTGAATTTATAATTGATGCAAAATTAAAAATTAAAAACAAAAAAACAAAAAAACAAAAACCAAAAGAGCCATAACCAAATGCAGTGTGTGAACCTGGTTTGGGGAAAAAAAAAAAAAATTGGAACCATTTTAGGACAGATGGGGAAATTTGAACCTTACTGGATATTAGATGTTACTAGTGAATTATTGTTACTTTTCCTCAAGCTCATGGCGGTGGTATTATTTTGGAGAACACCCTCATTCTTGAGGGATGCATGTTGAAGTATTTGGAGTCAAGTGTTCTGATGACTAACAACTTAAAAATAAAAAATAAAAAAAATTATAAAGACATACAGCAAACTTAGCAAAGTGTTAATTATTGAATCCAGATGGAGGATTCGGGTATTCCATGTAGCATTCTTTCAACTTTTCTGTTGTAGCATTTACTATTTTCATAATAAAGCGTTTAGGAGGAAATTTTCAGGGCTTTTTACAAATTAACGGTTCTTAGCTTCAGGCTCCCGGCGCGCGCCCTGCTTGGCTGCCCCTGCCCGACCTGGCGGCGCTTCCTCTGTGGGGCTCAAGGCCACAGGTCACCCACACCGTCCTTTCAGCGCTTTGCTCCCGCCCCTGGTCCAGGTCAACGTCGGACACCCACCGAGAAGAAAGCACCTCCGCGATTCCTAGAGAAGCCGGCTTGGCGGCTAGAGGAGCCGGAAGCCCGAGCCGCGGGACTTCCTGTCCGGTCATTGTTCTCGCGCCGGTGGGCGCAGTGGTCCTGGCCCGGAGACCTCCTGCTCCAGAGCCTGTGAGCGCTGTCCCGGCCTCCGCTGCGCACAGTGAGCGGGTCGGCGGGGGCGGTCACGAGTGTCGGGGGCGGAGGAGGGACCCGCCCAGAGGTGGCAGTGCGAGGGACGGCCCGCCGCCGCCTCGGGGCCCCTAGGGAACCGCAGCTCTGACAGTCAGGTGGCGACTCCGTGCCCTGCCACTTTGGCTGGGGCCCTGGCCCGGGGGAGAATGGACACGGATCGCCCCAGGGGCCAGACGGACGCCGGGCATGGGGCCGCGAGGGGCCTGTAGGTGGAGGGGATCGATTGCCCTGTTTGGAAATATGGAGAGGGCATTGGAGGGGAAGCCTTTGATAGAGAGCTCCGTGCAGTCAGGGTCTGGAGGCAGATTTGGGTCAGGTCAGAAATCTGATGAAGACAATACTTACGGAAGGTATCCTACGTATGCAAAAGATGGAACGAGTATATGCCAGGTAGACTTCAGCTAGTCATGGAACTAGTCCTCCCGAATTAAGATTTGTTGCAGAAATGAAAACATTGAATTATTCAAAAATTCAGTATATACAAGTTGTAAGGGAAAAAGGGAAAAGCCTATATATAATCATTTCAATAGCTGCAAAAGGGGATTTAGTAAAATTTAGAACGCTTTTCTACTAAAAACATCTATAGGGCAATAGAAATAAAAATGTCAGCCTCTTCATATTCAGCTGAAATATTAAGATTATTTTACTCCTATTTACAAATTTTAAAAAATATTGGGGGGAAGCGGCTGTGGCTCAATCAGTAGGGCTCCCGTTTACCATATGGGAGGCCCCGGGTTCGGTTCCCGGGGCCTCCTGGTGAAGGCAAGCCCGCCCGCACGGCGTGGTTAGCTGACCCAGCGAGCACAAGCAGCAAGGGGGAGATAAATGAATAAATAAATAAAATCTTTAAAAAAAAAAAAAAAATATTGGGGAACAGATGTGGCTCAAGCTGTTCAGGGCCTGCTTCCCACGTGGGAGGTCCAGGTTCGTCCAGGTGCCTCCTAAAAACAAAACCAACCAACCTAAGGGAGCCCATGTGGTTCAGTGGTTGAGTGCAGGCTTCCTGCATAGAAGGTCCAGGGTTCAATCCCCAGCCTGGTACCTAAAAAAAAACAACTTAAACTGTTGACTTGGCTATAAAAATGGGTTACTGATAATTGGTGGTGGTCTGATTTTATATAGTCCTTTCAGAAAGCATTTTGGCAATACTTAAAACCCATAAATCTTTGGACCAGTAATCGCTCTATTCTGAAGTAATAATTCAGAAAAAGAAAAAGCTATTTGCACAGAAAATTTATTATTACTAAGAAAATAAACTGGAAACAATCAAAACTTTTACTACAGAAATGAGTCATAAATAGAGGATGGCTAAGTAAGTTATAATATAGCCACAATTTAGAAGAATTCTGTTTTAAAATGTCAAATCTGTGTGTACTACATTGTAAGAGCTCTGAGACTATTGTGAAATATGGAAATTGGGTTCAACAAACAAACAATACAGGTTGCTGAACAATACACAGTATGCTCAGTATACAAGCAGTATGTGTGAAGGTATGCATATATGTACCTAAATGCACAGCAAAGGTACTAGGAGTACATCTAGACTGATAGCTGATTACTGTGTGTGTATAGGTATGTGTAGGGCATACATTTAATTCTGTAATACCAAAACTAATTATGTATTACCTGATTCTTTTCCAGTGAGCATGCAAAGTTATCAGCACCATAGATTATTGTGCAGTTATTAAAAATAAGCAGGAAGAATTGCACCATGGAAAAATCTTTCTTTTTTATCTTAAGAAAGATACATGGAAGATATGGAAAAAATTTTAAAATAAAACAAACATGCAAAAGGATCCTCAAAACTTCCTGTAGTGGGGGTCGGATGTGGCTCAACTGCCAACCATACCAACATGCTGGAATATAGATTCTCAGTCTTGTTCTTGAGAATCTTTTGTTCACACTATTGTGTATACTTGCTATAAGAAAATTTTTGTGCTGTAAGATTCCTTTTTAAAAATCATTATGAAAATGATTCTCCATAATAAACAAGATTGATAAAATCATAATTGTTTTTAATGTGATTGGAGATTTTCCCTTAAAAGAAATATCTTAAATTCTACAATGTACAGTGGTTATTTCTTTGGAGGAGGACCAGGGATGGTTTTCCTCAATCTTTTTTTTTTTTTTTTAAGTTTTTAGAATTAAAATATGTTAACTTTATGATTAAAAAAATCAGTAAATGTTATATAAAGCTATTTGTAATGTGATTATTATGGGGCCAAATTTCATGTTTATAATGCAACCCCTTTCATTCTATGAGGAAGGTGTGGAGAATTCCTCTGCTAGAGTGGCAGCTGCCAGGGCACTGGTGAAATTGGCCAGTGGGCTAACTGGCATCCAGGCAAACGTCTCTTCAGGGTTAACAATGTTTTCTGATTTCTCAGACAATACTCATCTGGTCCTGGGAATAATCTAAAGAAGAAGCTTTTGAAACTTAAAGATTTGATGGGGCTTGACCTCTGGTGGGCAGACCCCTGCAATCAGATTTCTGCTGCTGAGCAGGGAAGATGACTGCAGAACTGAGAGAGGCCATGGCCCTGGCCCCATGGGGCCTTGTGACAGTGAAAAAGGAGGAGGAAGAAGAGGAAAATTTCCTGGGTCCGGCATCCAGCCAACAAGTCTACTCTGAAAACATCAAAGTCTGGGCCCCTGGGGAGGGTCTTCAGACAAGCCTTGAAGGATCAGAACAGGAAGAAAAGGTAAATGATGGTCTGGAAGGAAGGAGGGAGGAGAGGCTTGAAGAAGAGCTAGAGTGGTTCCAGAGGGACTTTACCCCTCTGCTTCTCTATCTGGAATCTTGTTTCTTGACTAGGGCTCTGGTCTTTAGTCCTTTTGGAATGTAATAGAAACATGCCCTTCTGAGTGAAGTGACATTCAGGATTTTCTGTAAACCAGTGGTTCTCAGACTTTGCTGCACAGTGGAATTACCAGGAGGAGCTTTTTATAAAATCCTGGTGCCCATAGTACCCCTTTCCCATTAAATCAGAATCTCTGGGGGTGGGACTAAGGCACCTGTACTTTTTAAAAATTTTCAGGTGATTCCAGTCAGGGTATGACAATTCTAACCAGAACTTCTCAAGGTGCATGGGAATCACCATGGGGGGCTTGTTAAAATGCAGAGTCTGATTCAGGTGGCCTGGAGTCTGCAGTTCTCACTGGCTCCCGGGTGATGCTGACACTGCTGATCTGCAGACCACACTTGGAGTAGCGAGGCTGCACATTTTACAAGGAAGCATAATGTTTCCAGCCACACCCCCTGCAGTCACTCATCAGATGAGGGCAGAGGTTCCCCAGAGCTGCTCTGTTAACATGGCCAGAACCTAGCTTCTTTGACTCTTTAGACCTCAGAAAAGTCTGTTCTCAGGAAAATCTTTCCATGGGCTCTCTTTTCTCATATATCCACTGGCAAGTTAGGTAGGGATGGTGGAGTGGGCAGTGAGGTGAAACCAAAGTGATAGGGAAGAGGTTGGCAGGCTTGTGTGTTTGCCCAACTCGCCTTGGGGACTGGAGGAGACTAGCTTCTTTTTCCTTTCTTTTTATGTTTTGTGGGCACCAGGAATAGGTTATGCCTGTGTTCTTGTCCTCCAAAGATCCGGTTCGTGTAATCATCCCACCACTGCCACCAATCCCTTCATAAACCCACCTGTGCCTGCTTGTCTCTAGGGTCAGAAAATGTTCTGGGACATGGCAGTAATTCTGAAAACAACACAGGAAGTACCTGCTGCTTCACCGCTTGGCAGTTACGCATTACCAGGGGTGCCTTCTCCAGGGACTCATGGAAACATGAACTCGCTAGGTAAGGCTCAACCCTCTTATTAATAATCTTATGATTGGGGTTTCTCAGAAGTTCTTCAGCGGCTGTGAGGGTCTAGTCTAGCTTGGCAATAGGGAGTACTGAGGCATTAAAATTGTCAGTGGGGCTGGGTAGAGGAATGCTAGGGGATGCCTATGTGGTTGTCTTATTCTGTGCACAGCCTCAACACACCAAACACAGGTAGACTCTGAATTCACCTGTTAATCACATTTATCTTTCATATCTACGCACACTTGTAGGCACATGTACCCTTCATATGGTTCGTAGATACCATAGATTGGTGAGCCTGCAAGAGAAGCTACCTTAGGTAGGAAGGGTTAGCTTTAGGTGATTTTTGAGGAAATGCCCTAGACATGTTGTTTTCGTAGATCTTTTATGCAAATATAGAGGGGTTGTATTAGCCAAAATTATGTTCAAAGCTAGGTCTTCATGGAGGGTGCTGATGGCTCATCACCTGGTTCTCTCGAAGCTGGGACTTGGGAAAGGGAAGCATGTTCTGTAAGTCTGGCTAGCAGTGGTGGGAATGTGCCTATGGAGAAATGACATAACACCGTGAGTCAAGAATGAGTTCTGTGTCATGGAACTATCTCCTGGATCACTGCCAAGATCCCTACTTGTACTCAAATTTTATGAGTCTGAATATTTTGAATCCATTCTTTGCCCTTGCCAATTCCTTAGGTGTTTGGGGACCAAGACACTTTCTTAAACCACAGTTGTGGTTAGAACCTCAACCTTTTGTTTTTTCGTTGCTTCTTTAATTATTCCCCAAAGTCTCAAGAGGCTTCTGTTCCCCACCTTCTGTTTTCCGTTCCATTCTCTCTGGAGCATTCCCCTCTGTGTCACTTTTTTTTTTATTTATCTATTTATTTATGTATTTATTTATCCCCCCCCTTGCTGCTTGTGCTCGCTGTGTCCATTTGCTGTGCGTTTTTCTGTGTCTGCCTGTCTCCCTTTGCTGGGTCGCAGGCCCTGAGCTCACCGAGCCCTGCGGGAGCTCCTTTGCCAGGAAGCCCTGGGGATCGATCCCAGGGCCTCCCATATGGCAAACGGGAGCCCAACCAATTAGAGCCACAGCCGCTTCCCTGTGTCACTTTTTTTCTGCCTCCTTGCTTTATCAGCCATTCGTACTTTTTTTTTTTTTTTAAGTGGTGCATTGTTTATTCACTCTGTGAAAGACACTGTCCTATGAACTAACCAAAAAAAGTTTTATTTTAAGTTCTAGTAAAGTATTAATAAAGAATCATAAAGGGCCTAGGTATTTCAAATTTCCTTTATCTTTTTTCAGACTAAACTTCTACTCCCTTTAAATAGTTAGAATAATGGTCTATAAATAATGATACAAGCCTAGGTGATACAATTTAGCTTTTCTTCTTTAACTTTTTATCTAGAAATAATTTCAAACTTACAGGACAGTTCCAAAAATATTACAAACCCCATACAGAGAATTCCAACCTCCCCCAACCCCCAGATACCCATATCAACCCATTTTAACATTTTGTCACCTTTGCTATGTCATTCTATTATCTGTCTATCATTTACATATTGATTTTCCAAACATTTTGAGAGCAGGTTGCACATATGCTCCTTTTTTTTTTTTTTTTTTTTTAAAGATTTATTTATTTACCCACACACACACCCCCTGCTGCTTGTGCTCGCTGTGTCCATTTGCTTTGCGTTTTTTCTGTGTCTGCTTGTCTCCCTTTGTTGCATCATCTTGCTGCGCTAGCTTACCATGCGGCACAGGCCATCAGCTCACCACACCACGTGGGCTGGTTTGCTTTCACCAGGAGGCCCCGGGAATCGAACCCGGGGCCTCCCATATGTAAACAGGAGCCCAACCAATTGAGCCACAGCCGCTTCCCCACATATGCTCCTTGAACACATAATGCTTCCATGTACCTATCCTCCAAATAAGGATATTAACTTACGTAATCACCTTAAGGGCAGTTGTTAAGTTCAAGAAATTTGACTTTGATATAAAGCTTGGTTCTATGTTCCAGTTTTTCCTTATGTCCCAATAATGTCACTTTGAGCCTTTTCTCCTCCATTTGTAGATCCCATCCAATATCATATATTGCATTTAATTGTCATTGTCTCTTTAGTTTCTTTTTCTTTTTTTTTAATTGTGTGGGGGGGAAATATATGTATATATATTTATATAACATAAATCTTCTACTTGAATCCCTCCCAAGCATACCATCCAGTGGGATAAATCACATACCCTCAATACCATCCATTACTAGAACTTTCCCTTCACCCCAAATAGAAATGGTACACTTATTTTGCATTAACTACTCATTGCCCCTGCCCCCTACCCCTGGTAAGCTGTATTCATTTTATGCCTCTGAATTTGCATATTCCCAGATATTTTCATTGTGGTTACCAGGGGCCCAAACCTGTAACAGTTTTGTTTGCTTTGATACCAACTTAACAATTTCAGTGACATAAAATTATGTTCCTATATCCTACCATCCTTTATGTGGTTCTTGTCACAAATGATATATTTATGCATTTTGAGTCTAAAATTGTTATTTATCATTACATTTATGCATTTGCCTTTTAGACCTGTAGAAAGTGAAAAGTAGTGTTACAAACCAAAAATACAATAGTATTGGTACTTATATTTAAGCACATCATTATCTTTACCAGAGGTCCTTATTTCTTCATGTGGCTTCAGTCAATTGTCTAGTGTCCTTTCCTTTCAACCTGCAGAACTACCTTTAGCATTTCTTTTAGGACTGATCTATTGGTGATGAAGTCCCTCAGCTTTGGTTTATCTGGAAATGTCTTCCTCTTGCCCTAGTTTTTGAAAGACAGTTTCGCTAGATACAGAATCTTAATCTTACTGAGGCACCGTTGTATGTGACACATTGCTTCTCTCTTGCAACTTTCGGAAATCTCATCAACTTTCAGCATTCATCAGTTTGATTGTAACATGGCATGGTATGGGTCTTTTTGAGTTTATCCTGTTTGGAGTTCATTGACCATCTTGGATGTGTATATCTATGTCTTTTGTTAAATTTGGGATTTTTTCAGCCATTATTTCTTTGAGTATTCTCTCTGGCCCTATTGATCTGTTTCTTCTCCTTCTGGGATTCCGAGGAGTGTATTGGTTTGCTTGATTCTGTCCCACATGGGTTCCTCAGGCTCTGTTCACTTTTCTTCACTCTTTTCTCTTTTTGATCCTCAGACTGGATGATTTCAATTGTCTTATCTTCAACTTCACTGATTCTTTGTTCTGCCAGCTCCAATGTGCTGTTGAACCCTCTAGGGAATTTTTAATTTCTAGTTACTGTGGTCTTCAGTTCTGTTTGGTTCCTTTTCACAGTTTCTACCTGTCTATTGATGTTCTGTTCGTGTTCATCTGTTGTTTTCCTGATTTCCGTTAGTCCTTTGTCCATGTTTTCCTTTAGCTCTTTAAGCATAATTAGGACCATTTTTTCAAAGTCTTTGTCTGATTTGTCCCAGATCTTATCCTCCTCACTTCTCATTTCTAATGCTTTAATCTTTTCCTTTGCCTGGGTCTTCACTTCCTATTTCTTTTTTTTGTAATCTTTTGTTGAAACTTGGACATTTATATATATATATATATATATATATATATATATATATATATAT
>JAKSZT010054335.1:3470264-3508628 GCA_026826555.1 Tolypeutes matacus | reverse complement strand
TTTTTTTTTTTTTTTTTTTTTTTTTTTTTTTAATTACCGGGAGGTCCCAGGGATCGAACCCGGGTCCACTCCATATGGGAGACGGACGCCCAACCAGTTGAGCCACATCCGACCCCCATTTTTATATTTTAATGTGTTATCACTAGCATATAGACTCTGAGGGATCTAGTCCTTAAGCCTGTATCCAGCTAGTGTTATGACAGAGTTTCCCTAAATGCCAGGAACTAACAACAACAAAAAAATGCTTTTTCCAGTTTCTGCAGCTTGGCCTGTGCTAGTGCTCTCCTTCAGGGTGTAGCCATAAAATGAAGTTGGAGAATCGCTCGAGGCCAAAGTATAGAGGCCTCTCTGATCCTTTCTGCACATGATGGGCGTGCACGTGTAGCTGTAGGAGTTCGCCCATTTACATGGTTACAAATGTCTCCTCTTCCCTAGGGAAAAGTTTCCTCAAGATCCCAGTTACATCACTGAATATCCTGTGGCCACCAGTCCCTTGCTCCAGGTGGCACAACTTGACTTCTCTCCCACAGCATTCTGTAGGAGTGCTCTGTGAGCTGCCTTCTATAAATGCAGGGCACGTTCTGGGACAACGAGTCCCTTAGGCCACCACCAGACAGATTGGGTGAGACATAGATAATCCCAGTATGTGCACAAGGATTATTCTTCTCCCTCTGGAACCAGGACCAGGGACCTGCACTGGGACTGTGGGCCAGCTTCCACAAGATCCTACCGCTTTTAAGTTGCCTTTTTCTTGATTCAGCGCTTGCCCTGTTACTTTAATCCTTTAACTGTTTTCTGGAGGTTTTAAAAAGATGTTTCTGCCAGTTCTTGCTGGTTTTCTCTTTTACTTCCAACAGCTGCACTCATCCATTTTCCTTCTTTGCCCCTTACCTCACCACCAAAACTTTTTGGGCTGCCAACCATTTCCAGAACATCAAGTAATGGTGGGAATACTGAGCTCTAGGAATTAAGAGGGAGACCTGATTCTAATAACTCGGTGTGCTTGAGCAAGTCCTTCTCTCTCTGGGCTTCCATGTGCTGTTCTGTAAACTGGGATGCATTTGTTCAGTAAACACAAGATTTGTTGGGGGGCCTACTTACTGTGTGCTATGCAGTGTGATAGGTTTTGGGGATACAGCAGTGAATGAGACACAGCCTTGCCCTTGTTTGGCTTCCACATAAGTGAGGGAGGACAATTCCATCATGATGTTAAAATTGTATAATATACATCTGAAATTGTGATGTTCTGGGACTTTAATAATTGAGGGATTTTTATCTACAGTTGTCTATGTTTTAATTAATGTTGTGTTTATTAAAGTTATACTTTTAAAAACTAAGTTTTTAAGCCTTTAAGCATAACTTATTTTTATTTTATTTGTCCATCTAGAAGTATTTTTATAAAAGTGAGAATGCTTGTACTTATTTTTTAATCCTTGTTTATTTATGCTTCAAGTTTTACAGATTAAATATTTTAAACATTTAACCCCACCTACATATCAAATTTCTTTAACCATTTCAAAATATAATTACAAATTCAATATTTCTAATTCTTTAAAACATTTTCAAACACCCAACTAGGCAGACTTACAAATCTCATAAATAAAATGTCATAAATAGCTCAGCTTTCCTAATCTAATTAATTGGATTTTACAAATTTAGTAAATCATATTACCTTACGTGTCTTGGAATAGTTACCAGCAAAGATGGAAGGCTCGTTTAATACTTCAAATCTCTTCTTTTAAAATAATGAAAGAGAGGAGCTGATGTGGTTCAGTGGTTGAGCTCCAGCTTCCCACATACAAGGTCCTATGTTCAATCCCCAACCCCAGTACCACCAAAAAAAAAAAAAAACCTAAAAGAAAATGAAAGAAAAATACTAATTTCAAAACTTATTGTTGTGTCAGTGTTCTAATTGATCACAGAACGAGCCCCAGTGTCAGTGGTGAAAAGCTACAAGAAAGGAGGATGTTAAAAGAAGTAAAAAGGAAACTTTAGAAGGGAGATAAGTTGAGATCTAGGTGATGAAGAATAGCAGAGAATGGGAAGCGGATGTGGCTCAAGTGATTGGGCTCCCGTCTGCCATATAGGAGGTCCAGGGTTCGATTCCCAGGGCCTCCTGGTGAATGCCAGCTGGCCCACACGGAGAGCTGACCTACACAGAGTACTGCCCTGTGCAGGAGTGCTGGCCCACACGGAGAGCTGGCACAGCAAGATGACGCAACAAAAAGAGACACAGAGGAAAAAACAATAAGAGATGCAGCAGACCAGGAAGTTGAGGTAGCACAAGAGATTGAGTGCCTCTCTCCCACTCTGGAAGGTCCCAGGATTAATTCCCTGTGCTGCCTAAAGAGAAGACAAGCAGACACAGAAGAACACACAGCGAATGGACAGAGAGAGCAGACAATGAAGAGGGGGGGAAATAAATAAATAAATCTTTAAAAAAAAAATAGAGAACATAAAAGAGAAGAAAGCAGTGTGCACAATAAAAGCAGAAGGAACATGAAAGTGTACAATGAAAAAATTAGAATATTTCACATGCAAAAAACTTTTTAAATAAAAACCAGGAGAGGAAAAAGCTGAAGAGGCAGTATGGGAAAGAGGTAGCAGAAAAAAAAAAGAGAAGAAGAAAGATAAGGAAAGAAGATATTAGAGCATCTAAACTACATACAGGAAGAAAAATTAAGTAGATTAGAGAGACATTGATGAATAGAAATAACCAAAAAACAAAAAAAAAACCCAGCATTTCAGATTTGTGTTTACTGTCATATTCTGGGCTCTACTGTATCCAGTGCTGAGACATTTCCTTTCTCCACCATTGTCCATCTTGTCTTAATCATTGTTTTGGAATTTCAGAGTGCCATGGTCTTAACCTGGCAACCAGCCTGGACTATTTTCCTGCCTACCGCGACACCCATATTGCTTTGCACCACCCCAGCATCCCTCTTGCACCCACTTGTCTCATTGGTTGGAGGGTTGCCCCTGGCTGTGCTGACAGGCTCTTTTCCTCGTGGATTCTAGACTACCCCCAGTGCAGTTGCAGCATCAGTTGCAGCTCACAGCTCCATTGCTCACTTTTAGGTAGGACACCACTACTTGGCGATGCCTCCTTCCCCTGCAGGCTGGCCTCCCATGCCTGCATGTCCTCATTTCACTTGCCTTCTTATCTGAGTAGTTTCCTGACCTTGTGTTAATATACAAACACTTACTAAATGTTCACTCTGCCAACTTTGGGCTGCAGGAATGCACATTCCAAGGTCATGGGTAGTGGTGGATGTCGAAGAGATACACATAAAGAACTATGTTACAGCAGGACCTCTTTTGATGGCATTAGGGTTCTGAGGCAAGGTTGAGCATATAGTCAGAGCTTCAAAACTCTTGGATGTTTGGTGTCCTTGTGATGTCATCTGGCATCACAGAGCAGGCTATGTCATGTCTCAAACATATCACAAAAAGGTCAACTTTCCTTGACACAGGCTGGGCTGTTTAATTCCTTCTAAAGTAGCCCTCTATTGCAATAGCAACTTCCATCCCCTAAAGGTTCACCTTTCCTCCTGGACCCCCAGTACTTTGATCCACAGCACCAAAGTGTGCTGCATATGCTTACAGAACACGGACTGTGTTCTGAGCAACTGATTTCAAGAAACTCAGTTAATCCTCTTACAATTTTATAAAGGTAGATACTGCTATTATCCCTATTTTAGAGATAAGGAAATTGAAGCACTGAGAAGTTAAGTGTCTGGCTCAAAGTCGTGCAGCTGATAAGTGGCAGAGCAAGAATTCAAACCCAGGCAATCTGGCTTCAGAATCCATGTTCTTAAACTCGGTACAGCACAGCCTGTTAATGTTCCAGTTGCTTCTGGTGGCTAAGGCCCTCTTGACTTCCAGTGAGACCCTTTTTGTCCATGTTCGTCCTTTGATCTACAGAATCTTTACACACAAAAGCCTCCATTACCTAGATCTTCATTCGCAGGTAGGGAATATCCCTAATTAAGTAGCTGTTTATAAGCAAATCTGCACTAAATAGTTGAGGTAAGAAGGCAAGCCTGGAGAGAGGCTGATATCCTTCATAACCAGCCTTAATTGTGAGATCCTAGTCATCAGATGATCAGGAGGGGAGCCGGCCGGAAACGAGACTTCCCTGGCATGAAAGCAACAGATTAAATATCTAATGGAGGTGAGTGGAAGTGCTGGAAAGACCTTGAATTAAATGGATTGTACTCTAGGTATGGGGCAGGGCACAGACCTGGCAGGAGAACCTACAGTAGAGAGCTGTAACATGTGAGAAGATTCTTTTTTTTTTTTTAATGAAGCCATTTTGTAGAGGTGCAGAAGTCATATAATACTCCTTTTATGACTTAATGTTCCTACTCTTTTTCTAGGCTAGAAAAAGATGAAATTTTAATTTTCTCCTTGTTTCAGATGCTGAAACCAAGAACCTACAGTCATTGGTTCCAAAAACTGAGATATGGGATGAAGCAGAAAAACCCTTCATAATATCAGAAAGAATCCAGAAAGCTGACTTTCAAGGACCTGAGTTGGGAGAAGCCTGTGATAAAGAGAAGATGTTAAAGAGGCAGAGAATAAAGAGGGAAAAGAAAGATTTCAGACAAGTGACAGTGAATGACTGTCACTTATCTGAAAGCCTCAAAGAAGAGGGAGACCAGAAATGTAAGAAATCTGGGGAAAGATGTAGCCTTAGTTCTGGTCTTGTTAAAAACCAGAAAACCCAGCTTGGGCTGAAACCTTTTACATGTAGTGTATGTGGGAAAGGCTTTAGTCAGAGTGCAAACCTTGTTGTGCACCAGCGAATCCACACTGGGGAGAAACCCTTTGAATGTCATGAGTGTGGGAAGGCCTTCATTCAGAGTGCAAACCTTGTTGTGCATCAGAGAATCCACACTGGACAGAAACCTTATGTTTGTTCAAAATGTGGGAAAGCCTTCACTCAAAGTTCAAATCTGACTGTTCATCAAAAAATTCACTCCTTGGAAAAAACTTTTAAGTGCAATGAGTGTGAGAAAGCCTTCAGTTATAGCTCTCAACTTGCTCGGCACCAGAAAGTCCACATTACAGAAAAATGCTATGAATGTAATGAGTGTGGGAAAACATTTACTCGGAGCTCAAACCTCATTGTCCATCAGAGAATCCACACTGGGGAAAAGCCCTTTGCCTGTAATGATTGTGGCAAAGCCTTCACCCAGAGTGCAAATCTTATAGTGCATCAGCGAAGCCATACTGGTGAGAAGCCATATGAGTGTAAAGAGTGTGGGAAAGCCTTTAGTTGCTTCTCACATCTTATTGTGCACCAGAGAATCCACACTGCGGAGAAACCTTATGACTGCAGTGAGTGTGGGAAAGCCTTCAGTCAGCTCTCTTGCCTTATTGTCCACCAGAGGATTCACAGTGGAGATCTTCCGTACGTGTGTAATGAGTGTGGGAAGGCCTTCACATGTAGCTCTTATCTACTTATTCATCAGAGAATCCATAATGGGGAGAAACCTTACACGTGTAATGAGTGTGGCAAGGCCTTCAGGCAGAGGTCGAGCCTCACTGTGCACCAGAGAACCCACACTGGGGAAAAGCCCTACGAATGTGCGAAGTGTGGTGCAGCCTTCATTTCTAACTCACACCTCATGAGACATCACAGAACCCATCTGGTCGAGTAACAAGTAAATGAAGGAAAAGACCTCCAGGCATTGGTCATAACCTACTGCCCCCCAAATTAGACACCTCTTTGCTGTTTTCTTCAGCCTTTGTGAAAAAAATGAGGCCTGCTATATCGTTAAAAGTTACCGTTTTCAGGAATGCAGCACAAAACACAATTATTTCAGAGGCTAATTTAAAGAAAAGGAAAACTGAGCACTTAAAGGGAAGATTTTTTTTTTTTATTGTACCCTAAGTGGTTCTTTTTCTAAAATGAAATGTGGCTTTCTTAGGAAAAAGTCATACAAAGCTAAGTGATAAAGATTCCCAGTTAGGGGAAGACCTTTATTTGCTTAATTTTGTTTTTGAAAACTGGTAATTTCTTAAGCAAACAGGCAGGTTTTTGGATTAAATCTGTCTGACTGAATTCTGGAGCTTTGAACCTTATATCCTAGTATTTTGGGTTAAGCAGTGACTAGGAAAGTACTTGGAGTAGCAATTTATAAGCTTTCCCTTCCCTAGGTAATTTTTTAAAAACAATTGAAACAAAAACACTACTAAGTGTCTACTGCTCCTAAAATGGACAAAAGTAGGAAATATCCTTTTCCTTCATTGTCTGAACCTCCTGAGCCCTGATATCGTCAAGCTCTGGAGACCTCTGACCAGCCCTTCTACTCTTCCCAAGTCGTCATGACCAAGCACTGCAGGATTGTTGGAGACACCACATACTGTGGCCGCCAATGCTGCTGTGCTGCATTCATTCGCTGAGATCCACAACTCTCTCCAAACAACTTAACCCCTAGTACTGTCACATTCCCTTTGGGTGAGATTCTACAGCTGCCTTCCCTGACAGAGGAGTCAAAGAATAAAGCTTGCCTAGAGGCATGCCAAGTTGTCTCTGCTCTCATTCTTCTCAGGCCCAGCCTGAGTTTGGGTTTCATTCTCACCTTCTAGATGTGCTTAAAAGAAATGGTGGAACTCTTCTAATTGTAAGAAGGCCAAAGAGGGATATGAAAGGAGGGAAGGTAGGGTGGGATTTCTAAAGTCTTTTTTTTTTTTTTTTTTTTTTTTTTTTTTTGAGAAGTTTAGAGATGTTGGAATATGGATACTTTTAGAAGGATGAAGAAATTGGCTAAGGTAAGGTACTTGTGTTACCACTGAGCCTTTACTCCTAAAAATGGTCTATAAAACTATGCAATAGGTAGAGTTAGGTAACTTTGCCTTGTATTTATATAGAACTTTATTCTTTGTTGCATATATTCATATATAGAATAATGATACCAGGCAGTTATTTTGTGCTTTCACGTAGATCATTACCTTTAATCCTTGTAACACTGAAGGAGGTGTTTGCCTCATTTACCAGATAGTGGTTACTTAACTGGGGCAAGTAACTAACAAGTAGCAGAGCCTATGTTCAAATCCAGAACCTGAATTCAGGTTCTCTTTGTTCTGCCACTTTGCTGGTCTGTAGCTATAACCACCACATGTAACCCCCACCTAGTCCTGTGGGGGAGTCTGAGAAGAAAGTAACAGTCATGTTTTCAGGCAGGGAAGCTGAGGTGAAGACATGGGGATGTGCCTTAGGCACCATGACCAGAAAGTAGCAAATCTAAGACCAGAAATTCAGTCTCTCCATTTGTGGGTCTGTCTGAGAGCTGCATTCCAATGCCTTTCATCATGTTCGAGCATTTATCTATCATAAGTGCTGTACCTGATGATAAGCAGTCTGGTACAGCTCTTCATGCAGAAGTCCCATGAATTTATTGTCCCATTTTGACAAGACTAAATAACTGTAATCAACACCGTGTTTTCCAGTTTACAAAGCACTTTCACGAACAGAAGACGTATTTGTTAACTTCCCCCCTCCAACTACAGTCTCATCAAAGCAAATGCAACTTCTTGTCCTAGTTTCACTCTTAAATCATAGAAATACAAATATAGGACATCTAAAGAATTCAAGAGGACCCATGCCTTTGTTGTCCAGAACAACTGGTGGCTATGTTCCTGTCCTCCTGTTTACATCTGGGAGTGGAGGGACATTAAGGTAACACCCTGTGTCTCTGTTGAGATTAGAAACAAGTTAGATTTTCTTTTGCATGATCAGGAAACAGAACTGAAAGAGAGCAGATCTGAAGGTTTAGAATAACTGTGATCTTGACCCACCAAGGAACCAAAAGAGTTGTTACTGAAAGACAAGATCTGGAATTTATGACCATTAAGACTTAAACTCTGTGTTAGCTTCACTATCCTATATTCAGCCTCATAATTGAATACTTTGTCATTGATGATTGTGGTTCTTGGCTAAAGATTTTCATTAATAGGTAGTTCAGACAAGCTACCCAAGCAATCCCGATGCAAAGCTAGGTTTGGGGATCATTGGCCCAAACCTGCAGTAAAGCAGTGGTTTTCAACCTTGACTGTAGGTTAGAATCACCAAGGTTATTTTTAAAAATGTCCATTCCCAGGCCTCAGTATTTTTAAAAATTCTGTTGATGATGCCAGTGTGCAGCCAAGGTCATGAGCCACTGTGGTAGAGTAAAGCCTGCAGGCCAGAAATGTGTAATTAAAAAGGGGGGGCTTTAGTATGAAGATGTGTATTTGAAAATGTGTTTTCAGCATTCAGTATATGAATATGGAGTTTCAGCCAAACAAGATACTAACCCTACATTGGCTTGGCTTGGCTAGATATCCTTCAGTGCCTCTGCCAGCTCTTAGATACTTGGAATCTATGACCTAATTTTCTTTCTTATTTGTATTTTAATTGAACATACCAGATATTTATATGCACAAACTAGGTTTTATATAACATACTCTTCTGTTCCTCATTCAACAAGATGACTTTTTCATTTCTATTTGTATTTTGTCTCCATTCTGGGTTTCCACAAACCTGCACCCTGGTTAAGGACCCATGATCCTGGACAAATCATGTCAGCCTAGTGGATTACTAGGCAGATGAGATCTCTTTCCCCCACTGATTACAACTCTCTTGCCCAACTTGAATTCAATTCCAACCCTCAAAATAAACCATAACCCACTGCATTCCAATACCTTTTAGCATTACAGTTTCTAATAGGGGAGAGACCAGCAGATGTGTAGAAGTAGAATACAGTGATGTGAAAGTGATAATGAAGTAACCTAAGGTGCTTTGAGAACACGAGAGAAAATTTCTCATCACTCGCCCAGCAGCGTGTGTACACACACACACACAAACACACACACAACCCTGAATCCATTTCTCCTTGCTCAGGAAGAGGTATCTTCTTTCAAAGCAAATCCCACCTCTGTGCTCTGGATCCCCTCCCTCCCTCCCTTGCCTCTCCCACATCTGTCACTTTTCCACTTGTCCTTCCATCTAGTGTACCCAGTCTTTCTGGGATCACAAGCCCCTTTGAGAATCTGGTGGATCCTTGCCGAGAAATGCATATTGCACGTTCAGTTTTGCACTCTTTTGTTGAGATGGACATACATATGAAGCCAATCTGTGTATCCTCTAGGGCTGAAAAATCTCAGCTGGGGATGCACAACATAATCACAAGTGACATTAATAAAAATTTAAAAAACAAACAAAAAAACAGAATCAGACTACAGAATCTCTGAGGGTGTTACCCAGACACATGACCTTTTATATCTTGGCTTTCCTGAGTTCCTTCCCTCAGAAATGTCTGGATTCCTTAATGTAATTTACTGAGCTCTTCATAATCTCTTCCCAGCTTCATCACTCCACTACCCACACATCCTTTACTGTAGTCTGGAGGCACGTGCTCATTCCTCTGCCTTTGTGCATAGTCCTCAGCTACAATACTTTCCCTCTACCCATCCCCCACTTACTTTTCTTAATCTTAGGTTTTTGTTTCCTTATTTTTTAATTTTTATTTTTTTAAAAGAGGTCCCCGGGATTGAACCCAGGACCTCATACATGAGAAGCAGATACTCAACCACTGAGGTACATTTGCTCCCCTTCTTGTTTTTTAATATTTTGTTCAAGTCCCATCCCTGGGAATCTTTGGACTGCCCCCTGGCCAGGCTGGATCAGGGCTTCTCTGAACATTTAAAACTATAAATGAGCATGATGTATCTAGAGTGTTACTTTATGCTTTAAAGTGAAAAAAAAAAATTGAATTCAAAAGTGCTCGGATACTGTTAAATATACTATATACTGTTTAAAAGTATAGATAAGTTCTCTGAAGGAAAAATAAAAAAGTGTGATAAGTGGGTATAAATCGTTCATAGCCATACAGATGATGGAATTGTGGGTGATTTAAACTTTTTTTTTTCTTTTAATAATTCCCATGGTTTCTTTTTTTTGTTTGTTTGTTTTTGTTTTATTTTGTACATTTAATAATTGAAAACATAAACAATTAAAAAGTAAACACAGATGAATAAATATATACATTTCTCAATTAAATGTAATGGATACATGTAAAATTTTTTTTTTTTGAATCAAACTATATTACACAATATATTTGGTTCATAGTAACGCATTCATACAGTATTTGTCCTTTTGTGTCTGGCTTGCTTCACTCAACATAATGTCCTCCAGGTTCCTTGGTTTCTATAAAGAGTGGGATTTTTTTTTTTTTTTTTTTTTGAGGTACCAGGGACCAGAAATTGAACATGGGACCTTGTGGGAAGCGGGAGCTCAATCACTGAGCCACATCGGCTCCCCTGAAGTTGGTTTTTTTGTTGCTTTTTTTTTTTTTAAGGAGGCACTGGGAATGAACCCAGGACCTCCCATGTGGGAAGCAGGCTCTCCACCGCTTGAGCCACATCCACTTCCTGGAGCAGGAATTTTATAATCAGGAGAAAAATTATTTATTAGATTTACATCTTGAGTTATATTGTATTAACTATAGACAGCATTTCAGATCTCCATTTTGTAAGATGTGGGTTGTTCCCCTCCCTTTCTGCTCCCCTTTTCCATGTCACTGCTTCTGACATTGTCAAGCCTGATAATTCTGGCATTCTATTCTGTAACCAGAGTTAGTCTTTTATCCTTTTTTTATTGGCTCATTCAAAAAGTTGAAAGACAGAACATTGTAAATGTAAATAATGTTCACTGCAGAACTAAGCTTGCTATGATTATATTCCTTTTTGGAACTTTTTTTCTTACTGAAGTTTCTAGTTCTCTTCCCCCCCCTTGTATTAGTTGCTTTTAGCACATTCTCAATTACTTATAAATTCTCCATCCAATTCGAGTCTCAGTTGAGTTCCCTGTTTTTCTGGGTATCTCCCTTCCAGGGATTTCCAACTTCCTGCTCCAAATGGTCCTTGATGTTCTTTCTGCTTTTCAGGAGACAGGACTCCATTGTTTCCTGAATCCCACGCCTTCCTCTTTCCTCTTTTACTCCCTCATCTCACTGCCGCACATCTTCAAGTCCCTTGCCAAGAAAGGGTACATGGAAGGCATCAGTGTTGACTGCTGATATATCTAAAATGTCTCACCCTCACACTTGATTGGTAGTTTGACTGGCTATAGAATTCTAGGTTGAAAATCACTTACCCTATAAGTTCAAAGGCATCACTCCACTTACTCATGGCACCCACTGTTGCTAATGTGATATCTGATTCCAGTCTAATTCGTATTTCTTTGACAATCAGTAAGCAGTTATTTACATTACTGTGGTCTGTTCCCCACCCCTCCACCTAGAAACTTTTAAGTCTCCTTTATTCTTGGTGTGCTGAATTCCCTAATGTATTCAGTGAAATTGTTCAAGCTAATGACTCAGGTACTTCTACTCTTGGAAAATTTGTGTTATCTATTTAACAATTACCCTTTTCCATATTTTTTTTTCTGTTTTTCCTCTTTTGGGAATTACTATCAATCCAAGGTTGTTCTTTATTAAGCCTCTGTTACTTTATCTCCTATTTCCATTTCCCTGTCTTGTTCTACTTTCTGAGAGTCCCTTAAGTGTTTTTCAACCCTTCTAATGAATTTTTAACTTGGGCAGCAGTTAGTTTACTTTTTTTTTTTTAGATTTTATTTATTTATTCATTTATCGCCCCCTTGCTGCTTGCGCTCGCTGGGTCAGCTAACCACGCCGTGCGGGCGGGCCCGCCTTCACCCGGAGGCCCCGGGAACCGAACCTGGGGCCTCCCATATGGTAAACGGGAGCCCTACTGATTGAGCCACAGCCGCTTCCTAGTTAGTTTACTTTCTAAGTGCTTTTTCTCGTTTTCTCTTTGTTCCTTTTTCTTAGCATACTATTCTCATTTTAGGAATACCTCTCAAAGTTCTCTGAGTATTCTAATAAGAAAGTTGTGTGGTTTTTTTTGTTTTTGTTTTGTTTTTTAAGAGAGTCTCATCATCTGAATTATCTTCTTCCCTTACTCCCCTGCCTCTGGGTCCTTTTTTTCACTGTTTATCTTGTTTATTCACCTTGGACACCTTCCTCAAACTGATTATATATATCACAGTTGGGAACTCTGTGTGTGGGAGTGGGATTTGCCCACTGAAATGGTTTCCTTTTGGGTGATTGGTAGAGAACAGGCTATTTCCCTGGAGACCTCTAAATGTCAGAATGCAGAGATCTTTTGTCTGGGGCTCTTAAAATTTCCTTATTAAAATATCCTCTGTTTCCCGGTGGAAAAAACAAACAAACAAACAAAAATATCCTCTGTTGCTTTCATCTGGGGTTTCGGTGCTATAAGTGCTTCTCTAGGAGTGGGAGAGAAGGGAGTGAAGTGTTCTTTTGCCAGACTATGTTAATGCCCTTATTGTTAGCCTCACTTCTCCCTTCCACCCGTTATTGTACCATAAGTTTCCAAGACCCAAATCTCTGGGGCTTTGCAGGGTTGATCAGCTACCTCCTTCCATTGTATTGTCCTCAGCAGATATTCCAAGCTGTTTCTTCCTCCACCCATCTTTCTCGGTTACCACTTACCTGTTTTCCATCTTTCAGAAATTTGTTGAAACCCCTTATTCCTTCATTATTATTTATACATTTTTAACCATTTAAATCCATTTCATCATTTCAGGGGTAAACTATTTTTAAAAGAATGTTCATATCCTTTGATACAAAATTCCACTTTGAGAAAGCTGTCCTAAAAATGAATATTTGGACAAAGATTTATATACTTGTCAATGTTATTTATTAAAAAAAAAAAAAAAAAGGAAACAGCTAAGTGACTAATAATAGGCAAATGATTAAATAAATTTTATGATGGAATATTTTGCAACCACTGAAAGTCGTATTTCAAAGAATATTTAATGACAAGATAAAATGTTCACAGTATTAATGAAAATGCAAAGTGAAAATAAAATGATGTGTATCGAGAGCACTGTTCTAAAATGTACATGCATGGAAAAGACTGGAAAGAAATAAATGCAATGACAGTGGTTAAAATTCTTCTGCATTGTCTATATTTCGTACAGTGAACCAAAATTACCTTTAAGATCAGGTGGGAAAAAGTTAATAAAAGAGAAAGAATGATCATGGCTTAAGAGTGGTAAAACATTCTTATGGTGTGTAGGATGGGCAGTAGGAGCAGCAGAAGGGCCTGAAGAAATAAATTGCCCAGATACCAAGGACTTCAGTTGAGAAGTATGGATAGCCCCGATAATAACTCTGAATGAAGTGTGCAGGCTGGTGCGGGGAGAAATGAATCCTGGAGGCCACACACGGGCAGCTTTTGTCATAGTCTAGGAGAGACCATAAGCTTCTGACCCTGGGCCAGAAGTGATGTTTAGCAAATGGACTGAGTTAGCTTTAAGAGGCATAGAAGATCAAGTAGCAAATTCCCAAGCCAGAAGTCTGGGCCTCCACACACTGGTGAGATTTGTGACAAATGGGGCCAGATGCATACCAGAAAAGCCCTGGTTTCTTTGTCCCTCTAGAGCTGTCTAGGGGGTGAAAGGAGAAGAGGCAACCCAAGTTCTAGCAAGCCACCTGGCTACCTCAGGCCAGCTGGGGCATAGGTTCCTCACTTGGCCCCATCTGATGTTCCCAGATGCCTGTGATCTCACTGGTATCTTCCCTCCAAGGACCCATTTAAGACAAGCCCCCCTGCTGGGCCAATAACTAGTGATAACCACTGCCTCTTGTTGAGGAGGCACCATGCTAAATGCCAAATGAGCTTAATCTCATTTAATCCTCACCTTAGTGGGGGAAATTCTCTTATTCCCACTTTTCAAAGCCACAGAGTCACAAGCAGGATTAGAATCCAACTTTGAAGCCAGTGCCTGTGCTCTTTCTCCTCCACTCCCCAGTGGGCCTTCAGGAGGCCCCCCTCTCATCTGTTTACTTACTAGTTCTTTGTTAAATTGAAAAACCAATTTTGCATATGGTATAAAGTTCAAAAAGTACAAAAGCATACAATGAAAAATAAGTTTCCCTCCCACCCCATACAACCAATCCCCTACCCCAGTGGTAACCAGTGTTAAATTTCTTGTGGATCTTTCCAGATATAGTTCATGAGTTTGCAATCTTATTTATCCCCTCTTAAACACATACAGATACACAAATGGGAGCTTACAATACACAGTCTATGCCTTGCTTTTTTTCACTTAACCATGTCATGGAAATGGTTCTATATTAGTATATAAGCTCTACCTAATTTTTTTTTTCATTGCTGCATGGTATCCTGTTGCATGGATGTACTATACATAATTCAAGTAGTGAGTCCCTATTGGTGGACATGAATGTTCTTTCCCATCTTTTGCTTTTACAAACTGCTGTGGCAGACATCCTTGCACACCATCCTTGGCATGTGTGTGTATCTGTAGGATAAATTGCTAAATCAAAGGGTTGGCGCAATTGATATTTTAGTAGAAATTGCAAATGCTTTTACCAGTATGTGTATGAAAAAGCCTATTTCCCCGAATCCTTTATAATACTATGTAATTATTAAATGCTTTGTCGTTTCTGATCTGATAAATGAAATATTTTCTCATGTTTTATTTTGCATTATATATGAGACTGGATATCCTATCCCATGTTTAAAAACCCTATCTCTCTTTTTCTGTGAACTGCTTGTTCATGTTCTTTAGCAGTTTTTCCAACATCCAATCCAAGGTTGTTGATCCTTTTAAACTGATTTGTACTAGCTCTCTATGTAGTAAAGAAATTCTTATTTGCCATGCGTTACGAATATTTTCGTTTTTTCTTAGTCCTTTTACTTTTTTTAATTTTTACATTTTTATGACACATGAAAGACTTCCCCTCTTAAAGATTATACATTCTCACAGGATTTTTCTAGTTCTTTGAGATGGATCTATATGAAACTCATCTTGGAATAAGAAGCAACCTGGGTCCCGGCCCCATTTTTCCCCGGGTCCAGCCGGCGGAACGGAGCAGGAGAACCACAGAAACGATGACCCTCCCAGCTTCCTAGAGCAGCCGGGCAAGCTTGCAGCAGGGCTCTTCTGCCTTGGCTGGGCTCACACGACCGTGGACTGGCCCGAGGGTCCCAGGCCCAGGCTCTGCTCGGTGGTACCACCTCTTTGCATTTGTGGTGAACCTGTTTGGGTGGGAGTGGGGGGAAGAGGGAGGATCACAGGGGAGGGACACACATGTAAACATACTCAAAGGACACGGTAAAGTGCCAAAGTATGTGCAGGGAGGGGTGTGGGTGAGGCCAAGGCCTCACTGGACCAGCGCTGGGAAGATGGATTGGCACTGGGTTGATGAGGGACAGCCTGGGGTGTGGACCAGAAGAAGCTACAGCCCAGGAATGAGCCCAGGTGGACCCAGGAAGGGGAGACTGGATGTGGGGTCAGGAGGAGTGGCAGGGGAGGTGGAAGGCTTCAAGGAAAAGCCCTGGTATGTGGGTGCCACAAGCTAAAGCCAAAGTCCTGCCCACAGTGCCAGGCTTCCCATCCTCGTGTGACCCTCAGAGAGCTACTGAGTGCTCTGCACATTGTCTTCCACAGTCCAGTGAAGGTGTTGGACCTGAGGGGCTTGAGCTGTCTCTGATGCCTCTGCTTTCAGGAGCTACAAAGGCATTACTGGTCTCAGAGTGGGGCCTGACAAGGGAGAGGGGGTTAGGAGGATTTAGCTGGGCAAGAAAGGAAGAAAAGGAGGCAGGGAGACCACGTGGGGGGCAGTTGTGAAGCTCCAGCAGGTGGAGCAGCTCACAAGCACCTCTTTCGTCCATGCCCATTCATTCAGCAGACCATTTATAGAGCACCTTTTAGGTAAAAGACCCCATGCTGTGTGCACGAAGGATCCACAGTGAATGAGACCAGCTCCTTCCCCTTGGGAATTCAAGAATTAGAGGAAGTTAGGCCATAAAGGCAGAACATGCTGAGTGGAGAAGTGCTGCAGATAATTGTGTGGGAGTTCAGAGGAGTGCAGATCCTGAAGATGGCATGTAAGCCAAGTCTGAAGGGTAGGTAGGATTTCCAGAAATGGAAGGGGCAGAACTGTGCCTAGGGGAAGGATTTGTGTGGAGAGCACGAAGCACGTTGGGGACACAGGGTATTGTCTTGGCTCGACAGACAAAGATGGCACATCAGTTTGTGCCCTGGTTACTTGGTAATGTTCATTATGTGTGAGCTGGAGTGTATCCAGTGAGTCTGAAACCCTTTCCGGCACTGGCTCCTTTTATAATGTGAATGTATTATGAATCAAGAGAATGCCTGTGCTTCCACTATCACTAAGTGGTCAGCTTAAAGCACCTATATGGCCTGATCTAGTCAATTCCCCTGTGGCAGCCATATCAGCTGAGGACCTGACAGGAAGCAGAAGATTTATTTATTTTTTTTTTTTTAAGATTTTATTTATTTATTTATTCATTTATCCCCCCCTTGCTGCTTGTGCTCGCTGGGTCAGCTAACCACGCCGTGCGGGCGGGCTTGCCTTCACCAGGAGGCCCCAGGAACCGAACCCAGGCCCTCCCATATGGTAAACGGGAGCCCTACTGATTGAGCCACAGCCGCTTCCCTAAGAATTTCTTTTTTTTTTTGTACACAGGTATTATTTATTTATTTATCAAGAGAAATTATTCCATAGCCCACATATTCAAGTTACTTAATTCAGGAGCACAGGTCAGTGACAAACATCCAGGGAACTCAATCCAAATAAATTCTTTATGTTCCAAAATCACTTTGCACTCTGAAAGATACCAGCCTTCCTCATCTCCTCAAAATCTTTCATGGAATCATAGTTTCTGTAGAAATCTGCATATGCCTTTTTTCTTGGTTCAGCCACACCAAACTTATAGAGAGCTGCAAACCCCAGAGACACAACAAATGCTCCAACAATATGAATTCGCAGGCGCTTGGCCAAAAGACCTCGCATCTGAGGTTTCGCCAAAACACTGGAAGGCATGGTAGTTATTCTCCTTAACACCAACGTCCTTCCTTACAGACAGAGAAATGGACGGTGCCCTAAGAATTTCTTGATACACAGAATTTCCTAATGAGTTAAAATTTCATCAGCATTGTAGAAATGAAGAGCATTTCCTGTCAAAATGGGAGAGAGGATCTTGTATCAACTTCTTGGAACTCAAAATCTGATTGGAGACACACATAAAAATAAAGACAATAAAATAAGCAGAAGTGATTGTATGTTTCCAGATTCACAACGGTAGAGAAAAGTCTATAAACTCTCACCCACTTCCTACTATTTATGAGAGGCTGCCGTGCATACATGCAAGCACATTAACATGGAACGTGAATGGACATTAAGCCTGTTCCATTAACAATGAGCACTAGCCCAAGGAGCTAGCTGAGGTTTCTTCTGGGCAAGAGTTGCCTAATGGAGAATAGGATGGGAGCTCTGTCCAAAGGCTTTTCCACACTCGTTACATTGATAGGGTTTTCTCCCAGTATGGATTCTCTGATGCACAATAAGGTATGAGTTACAACTAAAGGCTTTGCCACACTTACTACACTCAGTTGGCTTCTCCCCTGTGTGGATCCTCTAATGGACAGGAAGGCCTAAACTCTGAAGGCTTTCCCACACTCCTTACATTCAAAAGATTTTCTCCCCAGTGTGGATGCCCTGATGAACGAGATTGGAGCTCTGGCTGAAGGCCTTCCCACATTCCTGGCATTCATAGGGGTTTTCACCCGTGTGGATCCTCTGATGTTGTATGAGGTGTGATCTCTGAAGCTTTTCCTGCATCCATTATATAAAAAAGGTTTCTCCCTGGTGTGAATTCTCTGATGCCCAATGAGGTTTGCACTCTGACTAAAGGCTTTTCCACACTCCTTATAGATAAAGGGTTTCTCTCCTAGGTAGTTTTTTTTTTGTTTGGTTTTTTTTTTTTTTTTGCTCTCTTACCTCATGCAGGGCACTTCCATCTCTGAGGGCATCACATCTAGAAATTCTCTTCCTTCTCCTTGCTCTGGGTCCTGCCTGGTTCCCCTGCTGCCTCTCTGTACTTCCCTTCCTTCCTAGGGCTTCTCTAAATCTGGCTGCCTGAGGTACAACATTATGAAGACTTTTATATGCTGTGGCTTATGTTTTGACTTCTGAAACTGGCTCCTTGTTCTTCTCTGTGTTGACTCTCAAATGTGAATTACTTGTGGACCCTAGATTAAAGCAGTTCTCAAATTTCTTACATTTCCGGCTTTTCTTCTCTGGGGAGATTTCTGCATTCTTGATTTCTTCTGGCTTTAAATTTCTGGTCCTTGTCCTCAACATCTTCCTGCAGGATTTCCCTGATGTGTTTTCAAACAGTCATCCTGATTTCTGAATCCTCCAAACTTGTATTCTTGGGGATCATTATTCTGAAGTTCTCTGGAGGTGGTTCTGTGTCATCCATTTCTTCTTGTACTTCCTGTTTAGGAACCAACTTCTCAATCTCAGATTTGGCTTCATATGTTACCTGTTTCCTATAGTGGAAAGATAAAAACATCTTCAAGTGATACTAATACGTACTCTAGACATTCATATCATTTGCGTGTCTACAGAATATCTACCCTTCTAATATGGCTGCTGAAGAAAGTTACCAGGCAGCCAGGAACAGAGAGGGCAGAGGGAGAGAGGCAGCAGGACTCAGCATTCACACACAAGCCAACAAAGGATGGAAATGTTCTTATTCCTCAATGTGAGGCTCTTGTGGATTATAAGGACCTACTGATTTTTGGCAGAGAATAGGCCAGATTCCAGGGACAGCTTATACCTCTCCTCGTCCATGTTCATCTGTTTCTGAGACAAGCTGTACCACAAAGAGCTGAGCAACCTCTGAGAGTGCTGTTTGGACCTGAAATAGCCAACTAGAGATCAGGAATTTGAGATCTACAGACCTGGGGGAAAGTTTTCACATTTCTGCTAAAATAAGCTTGGAAAGGGAGGGTGGGCCTCAAGGTGGTGGCAATGGGATAGATCAGCTTCCTTTCCGGACATTTTGTTTTCTGTCTTTTCCTTTTCTCTTCCTATTTCTTCTCTTTTACATACTTTTCCACTCCTTACTTCTCTTCCCTTCTGCTTTTTGCCTCTTTTCATTTTCCTTTTTTTTTCTTCCTCAACTCATGTTGTCATTCTTTTCACTCCTCTCCCTTAAGCAATTGCTCTCAGGTAATTCATGGACTTGCTTAAGGCTTCCTGGGCTGTTAGTGCTGGTGGTGGTGGAGATAGGGAGTGGCATTTGAACTGGGTTGTGAAAGGAGCTACAATTTCAAAGGGCAGAGAGAGCTTAGAGGTTAGGGATTCCAGGTGTAGGAAGCGAGATAAGCAAAGACATAATGGTGGTAAAGCAGAGTGTGCTGGGAGAGGACTCTCAGTGTCATCTAGGATACAGTGGGAAATAAAGCTGGGATGGGAGACTAGAGTTAAATCATTCATGGTCTCTAATGCCAGGCTGATGCTTTCAAACTTTATGTAAAAGCTCTGGAATTTGCCAGTTCTCTCTGGAGTCTGAACGCAAAAAGCCCAGAAATTTTGGTTGGTTCCAGCTCACTGTTCCTCTTCTGCACTGAACTGCTACCACTGTCTATTGAGGCCCATCTGGAAATTACCCCAGCCTACTCCCACTCCTCTCACCCTGTCACCCTGGTCTGGATCTTCACCTGGCCTTAGGCATCTCTGTTGTCTCCTTCCTCCCTTATGTCCCAGGTCCTTCCTCTATGAAATGGGCCTCCCTCATCACCATGGTTGTCACCATAACCTTCACTCTGTGAGGACCTGCCCTGGGAAACCTTCTGAATTTCAGTGGCCTCTGGACTGGGAGGGAGTGATCACCTAAGGAAAAAGACATCAGAAACTATTGTTGACAAAGAATAATGGTTGGCTGTGGGCCCCAAAAGCTCCAGGCCCAGCTATCCAAGTACCCTTATCAGACCCAGGCCCTGAATCCCCAGTTCCACATAAAGAACCAGTGCTTGAAACTGCTGGTAGTCTGTCAGACTTTGCTCAGCAGAGGGCTCTTTTTCTAAATCAGTCAGTTTCCCAAATTCTAGTGTGTAAAATCTAGAGGTGTTCTGGTCAAAGTATGAGCAGGAGTCTCATAATCTACATGCTTAGCTGCCTAAGAGCCCTGCCAGGAGGCCCCAAAGGCAACTTTGATCACTGCTGGACTAGGTTAGCTCTTAGGTCCTAGCTAGCCCATTTTCTATGACTCCTAGAAAAACTAAAATAAAACAAACAAAAACACCTGACTCTAAGGTAATAGGACTCCTCATAAAACTCTAATATGCATCAACTGATCCAACTGGCAAACCCAGAGAAATCTGATCTGACCCATTAGCCTCTAGTTTGTGATCTCTGCCCTAAGCTATTTTATTCACTCTCACAGTTGTAACCATCACCTGCTATGGTTTCCAGACCTTACGTCTGCTCAACCTTTTCCCCAGCCCCAAAGAATCTAACCAGTGCCTCCTGAAAAGTGTCGCCAGTGAATGTGTTCAGAGGAGAGCTGATTATTTTCCTTCGAAGAAACCCTGCTGTTCCTCTTATGTTCTCTCAGGTAACAGTACCATCTTCCATCTGGCCACAAACCAGAAACCTGAGAGATTCCTTACCTTCTCCCTCTGTCTTACTCTTCAATCACAAGTCCTCTGCACAGCAAAGCAGTTAAGAGCACAGACTCTGAAGCCAGATTGCCTGTGTTTCAATTCCAGCTTCGCCATTACTAGCTGTTTGACCTCAAGCAAATTAACCCCTCTGAGCTTCAAACAGTAGAATCAAGCCTTTAGAATAGTGCCTGGCACACACTAAGCATCACACAGGCATTTGCTATTGCTTTTTAACCTATTTAATGCCCCTTATTTATATGTGATCACTGCCCTAGCTTATTCTCTTAACCCCCCTTAGACTAATGCGACAGTCCTGACTGCTGCCACCTCTACACTACCTTCCTCCTGTCCTCACCCCCATTTCCTAATCCCCAATTCATCCGTAATACAATTTCTTGAAGGAGCTTAAATAAAACATTCCCTCCTCAAATCCACTGCTCTTTAAGCTCAAGGGCCGCAGGGATCCCTGCCCGACCCTCCACCCACTGGAGCCTGCAAGCCGCGTGCAGGGGCCCCGCGACAGAGCGAAGACGCCCAGCTCCTGGCAAGCCTGGGCTCCGGTCGGCCGGACCCGCCCCAGGTGCCGCATCCTGGCCCCTTGCGGTCGCTCTCCAGGGCTTCCAGGGGGCCCTGGCCCGACAAACCCAAGAAAAACCGTCTCGGTGACAAGGAACAAAAGTGGGAGGCCCCTGGGCCCTCACATGGCAGGAGAGACAGAGCGCGCCGGAAGTGATGCCGGAGCTTCTTCCAGGCCACTGGACCGACCTCTCTAGGAATCTCGGAGGTCTTCTAATCTCGACGCTTCCCTGCCTGATCCTCGTACGTCCGAATGGAAAACATCAGAAACCGTCTATGCCAATTAAAATTCTGCATTGGGGGTGGGGAACAATCTATAATCTACATGGTTTCCACAGAGAGCGAAGGAAAAAAAAATGTTTTAGGGAGTGACATGTTCCACTCTACTAACTAAAGTCCTAACTAAAAGCACCTCTAGCTTTTTAGGGGAGATGCTTATAGAAATCCTCCAACCATAGTAGAAGATTCAGGTTGTCTCCAAGACGAAGCTCTTCAACCCATTTCGAAGGGGTGGGATGGGACAGTGAAGCCACCGCAGGGATTCTTTTTTTTTTTTTTAAAGATTTTATTTATTTATTCATTTATCCCCCCCTTGCTGCTTGTGCTCGCTGGGTCAGCTAACCACGCCGTGCGGGCGGGCTTGCCTTCACCAGGAGGCCCCGGGAACCGAACCCGGGGCCTCCCAGATGGTAAACGGGAGCCCTACTGATTGAGCCACAGCCACTTCCCAGGGATTCTTGATTTGTCAAAAACAAATCAGGGATGAAAGGAGAGGGCAGGAAACAGACACAGAGAATTGCCCAACGAATGGACACGAAAACAGAGAAAAAGGTGGTGGGTGAGTGGGTTAAAATGGATAAAACAAACAAACAAAAACCAAATGAGGACTTAGGTAAGGAGAGCCTTTAGTCAAAAGGACAATTGCCAGGAAGCAGATGTGACTCAAGCGATTGGGCTCCCGTCTACCATATAGGAGGTCCAGGGTTTGATTCCAAGAGCCTCTTGTTGAAGGCAAGCTGGCCCTCGCGGCAAGCTTGCCTACACAGGAGTGCAGGCCCGAGCGGAGCGCTGGCCTGCACGGAGAGCTGGCGCACCAAGATGACACAACAAAAAGAGACACAGTGAAGAGACAATAAGAGATGCAGCAGACCAGGGAGCTGAGGTGGCACAAGAGATTGAGCAAATGTCTCTTTCTCTCTCTGGAAGGTCCCAGGATTGGTTCCTGGTGCCACCTAAAGAGAAGACAAGCAGACACAGAAGAACACTTAACAAATGGACACAGGGAGCAGACAACTGGGGCGGGGGGGGATAAATATCTAAATCTTAAAAAAAAAAAAAAGTACAATTGCCAAAGAAGAAAGAGGAATGTTGCAATAGGGGGCAGCAGACTATTGCAAGAGAATGCTTTGACCATAAGATCTGCAAGTATCTCAAAAATGAGGCAGAAAGGACTTTTCTTTTACAGGGAGAGTGGAGGAGGATATAAAGAACTGGGTGTTAGGGAAGGCAATGAGGGATGTCCTGCTCGGGCAGTTGATCAAGGAATGTCTTTCCTTGAAGTCAACTGAGATGAGAGGGTTTGTTCCACATTCTGCTGCTCACTCAGGCTGAGGGCAGTCAAAGTTCAGGGGCCTAAGGAAGGAGAGAAGCTTAACTAATGTTTGGTCAAGTCTAATTAGCAGATTTTTTTTCTAGATTGGTCAGTGAGTGTTAAAAGCCCAGCTAATCATTTATGAGCAAAAAATGACAATCTGGAGGTTCTGTGTCTGACTTTGTCATAGGTAAACAGACTCTGTGAGTCTTATCTAAGTCATATGAGGAAGGGTGGCTCTTTCCATTAAGTCATTTCCTGGAACATAGTGGGTTGGGGGTTTTCTAAACCATGGCTGCTTTCTAGAAGCACAGGGAGGAGTCAAGTATAACATTGCCAGACTCTTGGAGAAAATCAGTTTATCTATTCTGTGTTGGTATTAAAAGGGAAAATATTGGCTCAAAAAAAACACACACCCAAAATTGGTTTTATTATTTACCATTGTTAGTAAATGGCTCAGGATTCTGGGTTTTTAGGTTCTTGGCTATGCCACATAAAAGAATTTAAGGAAACAGCATAGGGCAGGCAAGGGATTAAAGGGTTTATTAAGAAACAAGAAAACAAGAAAAGTACATGGTCCGAGGCATGGCCACAGGCATGCTGTAGAATGAGACATGCATGGGGCCCCAGGTTGGGCCTTTTTTTTTTTTTTTAAGATTTATATTTATTTATTTATATGTTCCCCCCTTGCTGCTTGTGCTTGCTGTGTCCATTTGCTTTTGCGTTTTTCTGGGTCTGCTTGTCTCCCTTTGTTGAGTCATCTTGCTGCATCAGCTCACCGTGCGGCACGGGCCGACTCACCTTCACCAGGAGGCCCCAGGAATCAAACCCAGGGCCTCCCATATGGTAAACGGGAGCCCAACCAATTGAGCCACAGCCGCTTCCCAAGGTCAGGCCTTTTTAAGTCTTTCCTCCTCCCCCTTCATAATGTTGGGGCAGGGCCCCAGCTATTTGCTGTTCTGATTGGTTGTTCTACCTGTCATTTCTGAGGAGGCCAATGGTGAGGCCTTTTGAGGGTATCTGGGGCTTTCCCTTTACCCAGCAGGATCTCATTGGTCAAATGGGATCTCATTTTTCCAAATATGATTTCGTGGTGGGGGTCTTGCAGGGTCTTTCTGGCAGCCTTCTTCTCAGGAGGTTTCTGGGCAGAGTCTCACGGTCATGTGGTCTGTCGGCCATGTTGTCTGCCAGGCAAGCTGCTTTCCGCTTTCACTATATTAACCTGACTCACCGCAAAAATAATGCAGATGTCTCTTCAAAGCTATTTTGGGTGATGGATTCAAGGAAATACTTAGAGTTTGAATATATGTGAGTTATCCTCAGAGTTAAATTAGTGAAATGATCACTTGGTTGAACAAGCTGAGCCCAGGAAATTTATAGCTCAAAGATACAAGATTTGCCAGAGGGTCTTTTGCCTAGGCAAAAGCACCTTCTCCTGCTAACCACCTGACATAAGTAAGTGGTCCTCTTGGCAGGTGTATATGGCTTATTTATTTATTTTCATTTTTATTTTTTGTATGTGTTTTGAAGAACCAGTATGACTTGGATGGCTAAGGTGTAGAGAGAAAAGGAGAGGGGAGGACGACTATTCCAAAAAGTCAAAACCAGGGGAAAGGGAAGTGGATGTGGCTCAAGCAGTTGGACGCCTGCCTACCACACGGGAGGTCCCCAGTTTGGTTCCGGTGCCTCCTAAAGAAGCCGAGCAAGACAGCAAGCTGACATGACAGGCTGGCACCGCGAGCTGATGCAACAAGATGATGCAATGAAGAGACACAGTGAGAGACACAACAAGCAGGCAGAGAATGTGGCTCAAGTAATTGGGCACCTCCCTCCCACAGCGAATAGAGTAGTCCTTTGCTGAATTGGCCTGCTCTGACTCCTACCCAGCACCCTTTATATCCTGAAAGCCCCCATCTCCACGCTCCCTGGGAAGTGGGGTAATCGCTGTGCTCGGGGTCAAGGCGGTCTTTGCTGGGCCCTCAGGAACGCCGCTGAGCTTGGAGGACAGGGAAGCCCGGCTCTCCTTTCATGTCCCCTTCCAGACGCTCCTTCCGCTTCCGAGGCCGCAGCGCAGGCGCGCGGCGGCCGCTGGTGACGTAACTACCGCTGCGCCGCTCACGGCGGGGAAGACCTGCGCCTTGCGCTTCCGCGCAGCTGGGGCGGCCTCGGTTCCGGCTCGTGGCGAGTCTGGGGCGCTCAAGGTGAGCGGGCTGGGCCCCAGCAAAGGGGAGGAGAGGCTGCGAGCGCGAGCCGGCAGGGGTGGCGGCCGGGGGCTCGTGGTGAGCGCTGCCCCTGGCCTCCTTCCTCCCGGGAGGTGCGGCGCGAGCGGCCCGGCCCCGCACTCAGCCTGCAGCCAGGACGCTGCAGTCCCTGGGGGCCAGCTCGGCGCCCGGCGCAGAGACGCCTAGAAAGATGGTGGAATGCATGAAGGATGAGTGATGGCTGAAGCGCTGGGAGTTGTGTCTGGCAACGAAATCCCGGGACTCAGATTTCTAGGCCCAAATACCAGCTTCCTCCCCTCGCCAACCCCACCCCTGACTGATCTGCGGCTCACACACCGTCTTAAGAGGAGATGGCAAACGGTGCAAAGCGCCCTCGGCTGGGAATCTGCAGACCTGGGTTACAATTCCCGAGTATACAGTCTGTTTCTTAATCTCTGAAGTTGGATTGTCTAGTAATATGTCTTGCTTTCTTCACAAGACTTAATTGATAGCATACATGTCTTCCAATAAAATTTTGTTGATTATCCATTATATGCCAAACATACAGGATTCAGGGGCGGGGTTACAAAATGAATGACTTTAGAACCTGCCACATGGGTAGATTCTCTGTCTAGTGCTAAGAAGATTTTATAAATATATCACATAGTTTTGGTAATATTTAAAAAGTATATTTAGCATTTACGATGTGCCAGATTCTGTTCAGATCAGTTGTGCAAATTTATTTTAATTTTCACAAAAACCTACCATCTGTTTTTAATGAGGAAATTGGGTCACAAAGAGAATAAACTTGTCCAAGTGCACATTGCTACTGAGTGACCCAAGGCTGCAGAAGTGATAGGTGCAAAGTGCTGCTGGAGTCTGGAGGGGTGTGTTACTTTGTACCAACAGGCAAATCAGGAAGCTCGTAAGAGAGGAGTAGCATTTAAATGTGGTCTCATTGAAGGAATTGTGGTTTTTAAGCCTTGAAAAACCCCAACTGGTTTGCCCAGACTCCTGCAGCTAATTTTTTGGGTATAAAGAGATGGCAGTGGGGAGAGAGCTTATAATGTATGAGCAGGCAGCCAGATCCTTACCAGTTTTAGCAGGAGGGTTCCTTTTTATGCTTCTGTTTGTGGTGGGATGTGGGGAGAGAGGTAGGGAGGAATGGTCATAGTACCTTCCTGCCCCCAAATCTGGATTCAGATTGTTTAAGCATCTTAAAACAATCCACATCGTTCTACACTAGGTATTCCTTCCTTACTAGGTAGCTTAGAAATTAGCAAACTGTGGCTCATGAAGTTAGCAAACTTTGGCTCATGGGCAAAATTTGCCTACACTGCATTAAAAAATCTTTTTTTAAAGCTTTCTTGTAATACAGCCATACTCTTTTTGTTTTTTTTTTCCTTTATTCTTTTTCCTAATGTAGTGTCTATTTCTGCTTTCAAGCTACAAAAGCAAGCTTGAGTATTTGTGTGTTTTTTTTTTTTTTTAAGATTTATTTATTTTATCCATTTTAACCAACACCCCCTTCCCCACTTGCTGTTTTTGTGTCTATTCGCTGAGCAATTCTGTGTCTGTTTCCTGCCATCTCATCCTCCAGTCTTCACCAGGATTCGATCCTGGAGACTTCCGATGCAGGAGACAGTTATTCTGCCGCCTGCGCCACCACGGCTCCTGGCTTCTGGAGCTTTCGGAGCATCTCGTCTTGTCTCTCCCCTGTTAAGTCATCATCCTGCTGCATGGCTCCCAGGGCCCGACGGCTCAGCAGCACACAGAGCCTGGCAGCCCATGCGCCTTCTATATATATATAATTTTTTATTTTACCAGGAGGTCCCGGGGATCGAACCCAGGTGCCTCCATATGGCAGACGGACGCCCAACCATTTGAGCCACATCCGCCCCCCGAGCTTGAGTATTTGTGACAGAGACCATATAGCCTAGTAAAGCCTAACATATTTACTCTCTCACCCTTTACAGCAAAAATTAGTGTATCCCAGATGTAAACTGCTCATAGCTCAAATGGTCCACGATAGGAGGAGAGTGGCCATCACCAAGATGTCGTTGCCTCTCCATAGGTTTTAGTATCAAACATGACACTTAACCCTTTTGAGGACCTGCCATGTGCAAGGCTTCTTTCTATAAGTGCTTGACATGAATTAACTCATTTAATCAGGGATTTGCATAATGTTAGAATTGGAAGGACTCATGGATGTTATCTACTTTGTCACCTTTTTCAGATAAATAACTTGTTGTCTAGGCCCATTCATATGGGTTATGGCAGATCAAAGTTTCCTGACTCCCAGTCCAATCCATTTTCATCCTGTTGTAAGAGGCCAGTATATCCATTGGATCTCTCACTTTTTAAATAACTATTTTTATGATTATAAAGATAAGGCATGTTTATTGTAGGGAAAGTGAAATATGTAGAAGAGTATAAAGGACAAAGTAAAGTCGTCCATTAACTGGCTTAGGTATAAGTCTGTTAACATTTTGGTGGGTTTTGTGTGTGTCTGTTTTTTTGTTTTGTTTTGTTTTGTTTTGTTTTATTTTTAAGATTTATTTATTTCTCCCCACCCCCTTGTTGTTTTTGTGTCTGTTCGTCTTCCTTGTTTCTTTAGGAGGCCCTGGTTGGTGAACCCAGGACCTCTGATGTGGGAGGGAGGTGCCTAATTGCTTGAGCCACCTCTGCTCCCTGCCCTGTTGTATCTCTCATGTTTTTTCTTTTGATGTCTCTTGTTGTGTCAGCTTGGGGCACCTGCCTGTCGCACCAGCTCACTGTTTTCTCTAGGAGGCACAAGGATCTGAACCAGCAACCTCCCATGTGGTAGGCGGGAGCCCAATCGTCTGAGCCACATCCGTTTCCCTGTGTGTATCTGTTTTATCTATATCTGTGCGTTAATAATAATTTCTGCTTATTGAATGCTTATTAATGCTAGTAGAATATGGGTGAATATTTTTTTTTTGTTAATAGTGTTTGTATCCTCTTGTTTAAACATAATGCATTTTCTCATGAATATTCTTTTGAACACATGATTTTCAATAGCTTCGTAATCTGTCATATTGATTTACCAACAATGTTTATTTGCCTCTTTTTAACAATTATAATAATAATGTGTTCTTCATACATAGATCTCTGTGCCCATCTCTGATTATATTTTTTCTATTTTTGTCTCTGATTACAGAAGTTATTTGTTCTTGTGGGAAAACTATCAAACATTACAAGAAGATAGGCCCTAAAGGAAAAGTTAACCATAATATCTCTCAGAGATGATCACAACTGGATGTATGTATGTTTTTAGATTTAAATTAGTTTTTTTAAAAAATAAAGTAAAATATTGATAATACAGTAAGTTTGGGAAATAGAGGGGAAAATCATTCATAATTCACCATGTCACCACCTTTATTTTCCCTTCTCAATCTTATTCATAGGCATATTTCAAGATAAACATGTTATGTTGTACTTGAAATTTTGATTTCCTGTTTTTTGTTTTTTGTTTTTTCACTTACATAAATATGTTTCCAAATGGTTACATATTTTCATTTTTAAATGAAGCTAATGACTATATAAATAATTTCTCACCAAGTTAGAAGTGCATAGGGAAGCGGATGTGGCTCAATTGGTTGGGCTCCTGTTTACCATATGGGTGGCCCCGGGTTTGATTCCTGGTGAAGGCAAGCCAGCCCATGTGCGGGGCAGTGAGCTGGCACAGCAAGATGACGCAACAAAGGGAGACAGGCAGACACAGAAAAACACAAAGCAAATGGACACAGTGAGCACAAGCAGCAAGGGGGGATAAATAAAATAAATAAAAATGAATCTTAAAAAAAAAAAAAAAAAAAAGTACATAATTTGTTAAACCCTAATGTCCAACAATGGAAAAATGATAAATTTCCAACAACACTGCAGGGGATATTTTTCACAGGTAATGAATTCTGTTTTTTCCTTTTCTGGGAAATCACTTCTCTATGAGAAAATTCTAGTAGAATTGCTGGGTCAAGTATGTAGGTGTTCTTATGACATAGTGATGGCTTTGGGGAACTTCTGACATACATTGCAGGTGTTGTATATATAGAATGAGTCTTCTATTCTAAGTTCCTGTACACACAAAATGGTGGTGAAAACAGCCTAATTACAACTCATGTATTTTACAGATCACCTCCAGGAAGACGGTACCAGGTGACATTCCCACAAGTAGTGTATGAGAGGCTTCCTTTCTCTGCACCTTTGCCATCTTGAGTTTTAGCATTAAAAATAAATTTTCCAATTTGATATAAAAATTGACCCTTTATTGTTTCGGTTTCCATTTATTTGGTTACCACAGAGATGGAATGTTACTTTATTATGTTTATTGGCCTTTTGTAATTCTTGATGTATTTATTGTACTTTTCCATTTATCTATCTGTTCATCTTTTTCCCTTGTTTATTTGTACGAAGTTTTTATAGATTAGGTCCATCTACATCTTGATATTTAAATCAAAATTACATTTTCTAGCTTGCTTGTCTTTTACTTTTATGTGAAAGTATTTTAGATATACAGAATATTGTTTTTCTGTGACCACATTTATCCATGTTTTCCTTTGTGGTTTGTGTTTTTTGCATAATGCTTAGAAAATTCTATCTGAACACTAATATCAAATAACCATTTATAAATATTTTATGATTTTGTCCTTTCATTTTTTTGTTTGTTTGTTTTGTTTTTTTATTTTTATTTTATTTTATTTTTTTGTTTTCTTTTTTTTTTTTATTTCTTTCTTTGTTTTTTCACTTTTAATATTTAACTCTTTTTTTTTCTTTTTTTTTTTTTTTTTAAGATTTTATTTATTTATTCATTTATCCCCCCCTTGCTGCTTATGCTCACTGGGTCAGCTAACCACGCCGTGCGGGCGGGCTTGCCTTCACCAGGAGGCCCTGGGAACCGAACCTGGGGCCTCCCATATGGTAAACGGGAGCCCTACTGATTGAGCCACAGCCGCTTCCCAATATTTAACTCTTTAATCACTGTGATTTATTTTGGTATTTGGAATGAGGAAGGAATTAGCACTAAATGTTTTTTTCTAAATATTAAGCAACAGTGCCAACATTATTTATGGATAATCTGTTTTTTGATGAGTAGCCATCTATGCTAATTTTATCATATATTAAGTTCTTTTATGTATATCTTTTCTGTTTTTGTAAGCTTATCTGATCATATTTTGTAGTCACTATGGGGCTTAATTTAACATCTTAAATACATAACATCTCGTTTACTTTGGTGCTAACCTTACTTCAAATAATACACAAACTATGTTCTTATGCCTCTCCATCTCCCCCACCTTTATCTCAGTCTTGTCAAAAATTACATGTTTATACATTTGAGTCCAAAACCACTGATTTAGCATTACATTTTATGCATTTGCCTTGGCATTACAAACCAGAACCACAGTAGTACTGGCATTTATATCCAAGTTGTTAGCCTCACTGGATATCTTTATTTCTTCATGAGGATTTGCTCTGTTGTCTATTGTCCTTTCCTTTCAACATGGAGAATTCTCTTTAGAATCTCTTGCAGGGCCAGTCTAGTGATGAACTCCCTCAGCTTTTTTTTTTTTTTTTTTTTTTTTTTTTTAATCTGGGAATGTCTTAATCTCTCCCTCATTTTTGGAAGACTGTTTTGCCAGATACAGAATTTTTCCTTTCAGCACTTTACATATCTCATCCCACTTCCTTCTTGCTGCCATGATTTCTGATGAGAAATCAGTACTTAATCTTATTGAGGTTTCTTTGTAAGTGACATGTTGCTTCTCTGTGTCTGCTTGTCTTCTCTTTAGGTGGCACTGGGAACCGATCCTGGGACCTTCCGGAGAGAGAGATGTGCTTAGTCTCTTGTGCCACCTCAGCTCCTTGGTCTGCTGCATCTCTTGTCTCTTCACTATGTTTCTTTCTGTTGCGTCATCTTGCTGCACCAGCTCTCCACTCGGGCCAGCACTCTGTGCAGGCCAGCACTCCTGCACAGGCCAGGACTCCACACGGGCCAGCACACCACATGGGCCAGCACTCCGCGTGGGCCAGCTCTCCTCTCAGGCCAGCTCGTTGTGCGGGCCAGCTTGCCTTTACCAGGAGGCCCTGGGAATCAAACCCTGGACCTCCCATATGGTAGAGAGGAGCCCAATCTCTTGAGCCACATCTGCTCAATTTTTTTTTTTAAGATTTATTTTTATTTATTTATTCCCCCCCTCATTGTTTCGTCCTCACTGTATGCTCTCTGTGTCTGCTCGTCTTCTCTTTAGGAGGCACCGGGAACTGAACCTGGAACCTCCCATGTGGTAGGCGGGAGCTTACTCGCTTGAGCTACACCTGCTTCCTCTTCTAGGGAATTTTTAATTACTGTTACTGTAGGCTTCAGCTCTGATTTGTTCCCATTCATAATTTCCATCTCTCTATTGATATTCTCTTTGTGTTCATCTGTCATTTTCCTGATTTCCTTTAGTTCTTTGTTTATGTTTTCCTTTAGCTCTGGTCCAGTCTCAAGCTACGATCAGGTAGATTGGGCCAGGTATAGATGCTCCTGGTACGTGCACAAAGGTTAATCTCTTCTCCCTCTAGAACTAGGACCAGGCTAGCTGTCGTGTAGGCTGGCTCTGCGCTGAGCGAATGAGGGGATATGGGAATGGCCAGCCAGCATATCATTAGAGACTACTGGTTTTAAGTTGCCTTTTTCTTGATTGGGTGCTTGCCCTGTTAATGCAATCCTTTAACTGTTTTCTGGAGCTTTGAGAAAGATGTTTCTGCCAATTCTTGCTGGTTGTTCAAAGCTTCTGTGAGGGGTTGCAGCCCTGAAGCTTTTTACTCGGCCATCTTGATTGGGTTGGTCGGGATCAGTCTTGATGCATTCACCTTGCTCTGAGGCCATTTCCTCATCCATCTTTTAAAATATTACTTCATGTTTCATGTCCATTATTATACATTGGACAGAATGCACTAATTGACATTATTATTCATATCCATTTCACAATTATTATAAGGTAATAAATGCCATTCTGATTTATAGATGAAGCTCTTGAGTGTTTGGTATTGTATCTGTCTGAGCCTGCCACTTCTTGGGCAACTGACAAGTGGAGTTTGTGAACCGAGAAAGCTGCAGGCCAACCCTGCTTCTTGCCAATGTAGTTACATTTCTACCCTGACATGTTTTGTATAAATTATTAGATACCATCCCTAGCTAACCGCTCTTTTATCATTTTGCTGTTTATTGGGACAGTTATATCCCACCCTTCCCCTTTCTTTTTCCTATGAGCAGGGCTCACAGTTTTCCAAACTTGAAGTGATTTCCAATCAAAGCAAAGAGAAGATTTGTGGATGATTACTATGCAAGGAGCTGAAAAGAGAGAGAATGGAAGAGAGACTTGTCCAGGTGAGTGAGGAAGATATAACCAGTGGGGAAAAACAGCCTGGCAGTAGGAAGCCTCAAAATCTTGGAAGAGAAATTCTGAAGCTCAGGACAAAAAATTACCCTCTTTTTTAGGGATGTTGGGGCAAGTAGAGGTGAGCATCTCTTGGGGATAAGTTTCCCCTACTGCTCATTTTATCTCTCTCATTTCTAGTGTTTGCTCTTTTACGTTCCACACTGTACAGTCTCTAAATACGAACCATCCATATTTCCAGTATTGCCTTAATTGTAACCTACTGTTGTTTATTTTTTGCCCTTTATCTCCATTAGAAAATGATACTCTCATTTCCAGGTGTCTGTAGCATACTTTTCCATGGAGATTCATCATTAACAGTGACCCCTCACTGAATTGCTCCATTTGGTTTTACTGGCTACATCTCAGAGCCATTACTGAGTCCTATCAAAGTCAGGTCTCCAAAATTCAGAGGCCTCCACTCTACACCGCACCAGGGACATTCACTCTGATGGTTTCTTTCAGGTTGGGAGAACAAGCCTGCTTCAGAGGAGGATATCTCTGAAGTTGATTCATCAGGGATAGTAGCAGAGAGAGTCCAAAAGAATAAATATCATGATTCTACGTCTGAAGAAAAATATGCATGTGAGAGCATGAAGGAAAACCCTCCTGGAGAGGATCCTCACCCATACCTTTTCCAGGAAGGAGATTTTGGGGGAATAACCTTTATCCACAAGGAAGCACCCCCTGAAATGATAACCCAAGAATATAATTTTGAGAAACGCTTGCTTTTGACCTCTAGCCTTGTCACACATCTCAGGGTTTCTAAAGAAGAGAGCCTGCATGAGTGGGAGACAAGTAGTACACATACCAATGAGATTTCAGACCAAGGTGCATGTCCAACCCTCTCCACACAGAAAAAATCTTGGAAATGTAATGAATGTGGAAAAACCTTTACTCAGAGCTCATCCCTTACCCAACATCAGAGAACTCATACTGGAGAGAGACCCTATACGTGTGAGGAATGTGGGAAGGCCTTTAGTCGTAGCTCGTTCCTTGTTCAACACCAGAGAATTCACACAGGAGTAAAACCATATGGATGTGAGCAGTGCGGGAAAGCGTTTCGATGTCGATCATTTCTTACTCAGCATCAGAGAATCCACACTGGAGAGAAGCCTTATAAATGTAATGAATGTGGGAATTCCTTCCGCAATCATTCACATCTCACTGAACATCAGAGAATCCACACTGGAGAGAAACCTTATAAATGTAACAGATGTGGGAAGGCATTCAATCAGAACACACACCTCATTCATCATCAGAGAATTCACACTGGCGAGAAGCCTTATTTATGCAATGAATGTGGTTCTTCTTTCCGCAAACACTCAAATCTTACACAACATCAGAGAATTCACACTGGAGAAAAACCCCATAAATGTGAAGAATGTGGGAAAACCTTCCAAACGAAGGCAAACCTCTCTCAGCATCAGAGAATTCATACTGGAGAGAAACCCTATAAATGTAAGGAATGTGGCAAAGCCTTTTGTCAAAGTCCATCCCTTATTAAACATCAGCGAATTCATACCGGAGAAAAACCCTATAAATGTAAGGAATGTGGCAAAGCTTTTACCCAGAGCACCCCACTCACTAAACATCAGAGAATTCATACAGGGGAGAGACCCTACCAATGCAGTGAATGTGGTAAAGCCTTCATTCAGAGCATTTGCCTTATTCGGCACCAGAGAAGTCACACTGGAGAAAAACCTTATAAATGCAGCGAGTGTGGGAAGGGCTTTAATCAGAATACCTGCCTTACTCAGCATATGAGAATTCATACTGGAGAGAAGCCGTATAAATGTGAGGAATGTGGGAAAGCCTTTGCTCATAGCTCATCTCTTACTGAACATCACAGAACTCATACCGGTGAGAAGCTCTATAAATGTAGTGAATGTGAGAAAACTTTCCGGAAGTATGCACACCTCAGTGAACATTACAGAATTCACACTGGTGAGAAGCCTTATGAGTGCATTGAATGTGGAAAATTCTTCAGACATAGTTCAGTCCTTTTCAGACATCAAAAACTTCACAGTGGTGAATAATCCTGGAATTTTAGTTATGGCAATTTCTCTAGAGAGAATGACTAGGAATCTGTCTTGGGGGTGGGGGCAGGTGGACAGTAGAGTTGAATGAGGGAAGGATGAAGAAATCCTGGCTACTGCCTTCTAAGAAGAGTATTTCCAGAGAAGGAGGCAGGAGCTTGGAAAATGCTGGGTCTCCTCTGGGTGGGAATCTGGGAATACAGGGTAAATACAAGGAAGTTCCTGCTTTTCAGATAAAGCCCTCCTGGTTGACACACCTACCTTCCGATGTGATTCTTGTACATTGAGTTGACATTTCAGCTAGCACTTGTGTTTCCTTTACTACACCCCTGCTCTAACCTTCCCACCTTGGCATACATGTTCACTGGCTGGTAGGCAAGATGCTTTTACAGACACTGCCTGTCATACTGAAAGTGGTGACAGCACTGACAATAGTACTAGGCAGCCTTCAGATGCTTGTGACAGCTGCGACGAAGCTGCTGTGGGGGAGGCTGCCCACCCTGTGAAATGAAATGGGAAGTTGTCTCAGGAAGGGGAGATGGAAAGAAGTGAAAAACAACTGGTATTTATTCATTCACTCAACAAATAAAGGAATCTGTGACAAGAACTGGGCTGATCCCTGCATACATGCTGGTGAAAAGGCTTTTATGCAGGTGAGGAAGATCTCTCCTGATCCTTTCAAGTTTGAGGGGACTTGGGGCTAAGAAGAAAGAGAGACTTCAGTGGGAAGGGAGGCAGAGCTGGCCAGGGAAGGAAGGGCCAACCTCTGTCCTAGAGAAGTACTGACTTAGGAGATGAGGTAAGAGGCCTCAGAGCAGGAAACCTATCACCTGCATATCCCTGCCCTGGACTTAGTTGTATATCTGTCTTTTATAAGTTTGGACCACTGGTTTACAGGGACCAGGGAAGAGAGATCTAGAGGAACAGTATCCAAACCAAATGGGACTCAGCTTTTTGACCTGTAGGGAGAAGGAAGCATTAGTGAAGAAGGAAGAAGGCCCTTTAGTTTGGCTGGAGTTGAGGCTGTGCTGGACCACTCCTAAAGAGTATTGACAAGTGTGTCCTGAAGGGCTAGGTGTCCTATAATTGTGCTATTGATGGCTAAAACCAGAGGTTAGATTTCAGGTGTTTCTCTTGTTATTGGGACTGTTGTATTCTTGGATATTTACCCTTCCCTTCATTTAGGTAGTATCTAGGGCAACACTTCTCATAGAATAAATTTGGAAAGAGTTCTAGAGAGAGGTAATTCTCTTTTTTAGATCCCTATGATTTGACACTGACTGACGATATTTTATTCCTGTGAAAGAAATACCATGGTTTTCCCTTTATTTCTCCTCTCCCTTTCATGTTTTTGACTCTTATCCACAAATTAGCACTGAAAGATTAAGGAAGGATAGTGTTTGACCAGAATTTGGGGGGGGGGGGGGAGTGTCTAAGCTCTGAGAATTAAAAAAGTTTTAAAAATATGACTATTAAAAACAACTAGGGAGAAGTGGATGTGGCTCACGTGATTGGGCTCCTCTCTACCATGTGGGAGGTCGTGGGTTCATTTCCCAGGGCCTCCTGGTGAAGGCGAGCTGGCCCGCGTGGAGAGCTGGCACAACAAAAAGAGACAGGAGAGAATGAGAGACACAACAAACCAGGGAGCTGAGGTGGCTCAAGTGATTGAGTGCCTCTCTCCCATATCGGAGGTCCCAGGATCATTTCCCAGTGCTTCCTAAAGAGAAGAGAAGACAAGCAGACACAGTACACGGCGAATGGACACAGAGCAAGACAGCAAAAAAAAAAAGGGGGTGGGGTGGGAATAAATAAAATCTTGAAAAAAAAAGGGGGGGAAGCAGATGTGGCTCAAGCGATTGAGCTCCCGCCCACCACATGGGAGGTCCCAGTTTCGGTTCCTGGGGCCTCCTAAAGAAGACGAGCAAGATTGAGCTAATGCGATGGGCACGCACAGTGAGCTGATGGAACAAGAGACACGAAGAAAAAGATGAGAGACAACAAAGCAGAGAGAGGAGGTGGCTCAGGTAATTAGGCACCTCCCTCCTACATCAAAGTTCCTGGATTTGGTTCTCGGTGCCTCCTACAAAGAAGACTAGCACAGAACAAACAGACACAGCTTATGTATACAATGAGGGGGTGGGAAGAAATAAATAAAATCTTAAAAAGAAAAAATAAAGGGAGCAGGTATAGCTCAGTGTTTGAGTGACTGCTTTACATATATGAGGTCCCAGAATCAATCCCCAGTACCTAAAAATAAAATTAAAAAATGAATCTAAAGAAAGTTGATTCTGGAATGGTTGGTAGTTTGGAATTCAGCATTGATTTTTCCAAACCAGCTATCTAGTCAGCAATGGTTTGAGCCATTAATTACCATAAATTGGAATGCAGCAGAAATATATACAATTTTCCCTCTACAGTTAGGAGGATTATGTTCTGAAAACCTTCCCTAAGGGAATTCATCACTGAGGAAATCAGTAACTTAAGGCAAAAATAGCCTTATGAACAATTTAGAAATACTGTATGCTCAGTATTCTACTAAAAGCAAATGTCAATGTATTTATACTTCACTAAATGAAAAATAATGCTATAGAATTAATTGCTGGCACATAGTAAATGTTTAATGAATGCTTATTGAGTAAATATATTTTAATCAATCTTTGCCCACCAAAAACTTTCAGGAACCTCTGATATATAGGTATTACTTAGTAATGTGTATACATTACTATTTTTGAATTCTTGAGTGGAGAATAGAGAGAACATGGAAAAAGTTTTCTTGAGGAAGAAATGGAAAAACCCTATGAAAGATATAAAAAATATTTTCTAAAATAGAAGGAACATGGGGCTGAGGCTGACACATTCATTTCCTGGGGAAACAGAAAAGAAGGGAAAGGACTCAGCTCTCTACTACCTTCCCCTTCTTGTTCTCACACTTGGATATATTTGCTCCGCCTGATTTTCTCTCAGTTGTTGGCCCATCATGTGCTTAGTCTCTTCAGCTCAGCCCCAGACCTAGAAATTGTCCCCTCTCCATATTTTTCTTTCTCAATCTTCACAACCACCTACCTTATCTTTTGTATCTGGAGGCCATACTCAGGTCCCCCAGAGTTTATTTCCTAGATTTTTCTGTTCTAATCAGCCTTCTAGTCTCTTGTCCCACTAGGGCATCTTTCACATTGCTTCTGGATGACCTTTGTAATACACAACTGTGGCAGCTGTATTATTTTCTCTTAGGATAAAGTCCCAGCCCCTTAAAGAAGTGCCCCACCTCTGGCCCATGGCTACATCTCCAGCCTCAGCTGCCATTCCCTACCTTGCACATTCTATTCCATAGTGCAAATTCCTTATGATTGTACAACATCACCACTGGACTTTGCACTCTGGTTCCTTTGCACATACATTGCCTTCTCTACTCTCCTTGCCTGGCAAGCTTTGATTTGTCACTTAAGAGTGTTCTCAGGCAACACCTCCTTAAGACTTTCTTTAATCTCAATTATTTTGTATTCTGTACCTTATTCTGCATCATTTTATGGATCATGCTGCATAGTAATGATTTGCTTACAAATGTTTCTCTTCTCACTGGAATGTCACCTCCACCAGGGGACTATGTGATACTTATTCATCTTTGTATCCATAATGCCTAGCATGTAGAAAGTGCTCAATAAATATTTGTTGAACTCAACTAATATATTGAGTCAGACATTTCTCCATGCCAGCCAATAGATCATGATTTGGACCCACAGCAGTAGAAAAGAGGTATGGTGAGTGCTGCCAAGAAGTGTTTGCCAGGAGGAAGAATTCTGAGCCTTTCCCCAAGGAGTAGAGTGTACTTTTATTAAGCAGAGGATCCCATAAGAAAAAGTGATATTTTGAGGCAGTGAAACAGACATTTAAAAGTCCCATTGCAGTTTAACAATATGGTATCAGATGTAAATATTCAGATGTAACCCTTCAGAGGTTATCAGGTTTGAGGGAAAAA
>JAKSZT010054335.1:3444601-3465264 GCA_026826555.1 Tolypeutes matacus | reverse complement strand
GGGTGCCCAACTGCTTGAGCCACATCTGCTTCCCCAGAGGTTAACATGTATTACTTCATTTAATCCTCACAATTCTGTGAAATTGCATACCATTATTTTATCTATATTTTATAGGCGAGAAAAGAGGCAGAGAGGTAAAGTACCCTGCCCAAATCCAAGCTGAGAATCCGGGGTTTAAACCCAAGGAGTTAATCAGATCCCGTGCTCTCTTGGCCAAATATTGAACAAACATTCTGAATCAGAAACTAGTAAGGTGTTTGGTGTTCCTGTGAGGGAGCCAGTTTTATGGCAGGAGAGGATGTGCTTAAGGAAAATGAGGCCAGATTGTGAAAACCTTGAGGACCTTCAAAGGGCACTGACACGGAAAAGGGAATGTTTTAGGAAGATAAATGTGGCCAGGGTGCCGGGTGAACTGGCACCTAGGAAGCACTGCCTGTGCCGAGACCCTGTCCCTGGCGTTCAGCTTCCTGGTACTGGCAGAGGGCGGGCCTGCGGGGAGTGTTTGGAGAAGGGACTCCTGTTTTCAGCCTAAGCCACGCCTGCTGCTCTTTTGGAGAAGCGGAAATGGAGATGATTTTTCCGCTTTCCTAGAGAGTAGTCGGTACTCCTCACTGGCCGCGGCGCGGGCTGGTGACGTCACGGTAGGCGGCGCGTCTTGTTTCCGTTCCGGCGGCCTTGGAGCGCCCGGGAACTCGAGCGGCGGGAGGTGCCGCTGGTGAGCCGGTCGGGTTGTGCCCAGCTGTCGCGGGTCCCCCCAGCCTCTCCCTCGGGTCCAGGGGGCGACCGACCGCAGTGCCTCTTCTTTCTGGGCGAGTCGGGACCTTAGGGGCGGAGGCCAGAGCCTTGGGGAGAGCTTGCCGTGAAGAGGGGTGGGGGAAACCTGCTCAAGAGCCCTAGTATGGGAATCGGGAGACCTGGTTTCACATTCTAGCAACTTGAGCGAGTCAGCGAACTTCTGAGCGCTTCAGAGTTTTGATTTCCAGAAACCGAATGCTCTTCTTTGCTTTGTCACTTAACAAAGTTGTGCGGGTTAAGTAAAAATACATGTATTATTTTGATGAGAGTTGCATCCCATCCTTACTTTCCTAAGTTACTTATTTCCCTAACCGATAGCAACAAAATAGGTACTATGCAAAGACATTTAGACACAATAGTAGTTTAATGTGTTACTATTTATTGATTGCTTTCTGGCCAGGTACTCATGTATTAATTCATTTCTTTATCACCACAACCCTATGAAGTTATTATTTTCTCCATTTAGCAGTTGAACAGACTGGAGCACAGAGAAGTAACTTGCCCAAGTTCACTTGCCTAATGAGTGGTGGAACCGGCATTCTAATCCAGAGAGTCTAGCCCCAGAGCCTGTGCTATATTTGTGTTCAGGTTTAGTGGAGCAAGACAAAAATGTAACCAGAGTTAAAACACAGGAAAGTGCTATGGTAGAGACCTGTGCAAAGTTCTGTGAGAATTTAGAGGAGGAAATGCCTTTGAAAAGTCAAGAAAGATTTTCCATAGGGAAGATATGTGATGCTTCACATTTGAGTTAAAGTTTGACTGGAAGCTTGAAAAGAAAAAAAAGTTCCCTGTTAGATAAGAGGTTTTAGTAGGTAGGGGTGGTTTAGACTGAAAACAAGGGACTTGCCTTCTAATGCAGGGTTCTTTCCAATAGAAGGGGTCCTTAAGACTTTTCCTGTTAGGAGGGGTCCTTTACGTTTTTCAACAGACTCCTCCCACTTTTGTTGGGTGATTCTGCTTCACACAAAAGCAGTTCTCATTATTTTCCAGAACTTCCTTCACCTCTGATTGTGGGAAGATAATTGCTGGGGAGTTTCCCTCTTATTGATTTAGCCAGTTCTTAACAAGGTACTTCTGACCTTACTGCTTCACACATAGTAGGTACCCAGTACTTTTTAAACAAACTAATTGACTGGCCAGCCTCAATCAAAGATGATCCCAACGAGCCTGACTTGTGGGTTTTGCTCTTTTCCCATCTGTGTCTTTAGAATTAAAGAATCACAGAGAGGAGCAGATGTGGCTCGTTGGTGGAGCACTAGCTTCCTGCATACAAGGTCCAGGGTTCAATCCCCGGTCCTGGTACCTCACCAAAAATAAATAAATAAATAAATAAATAAATAGATAAATAAATAAATAAATAATAAATCATAGAACATTGTTTCTAGAAGAAACCTTAGATATCATCTAGCTTTTCTTTTTTTTCTTTTTTACCTTTATTTTATGGATAAAAACAAATCCTGTGGGATTGAGTGATTTGCTTCAGGTCACTGAACAAGTTAGAGGCAGAGCCTAGACTAGAATCTGGACCTCTTGACCTTGTCCAGTAGAGGCTCATCGCACTTCCCTCTACTGCACCCTAGTCTTGGACTTTTGACGTCAGTGGCTAGATTTGCAAAGCCTTTGGGCTCCTACCTTATCTTCTATGGAGAAATTCTTACCCTAGTATGTTTAATCCTTGGTCACACCTGCCCTCTTTCTTTGTGCATTATGGTGTCTCTCTAAAGTTTATCCATTCACTGACTTTTGTCATCAGTGATACTCTTCTAGGAGAACAATGCTATTCTTTCATTTAGACCTAAAAAAGTCATTGGTTAGGAAGAGAGTGTTCCTGGGTTCCCCTGAATCCAGAATGTGAAGGCTGACAATTTGTCGGTGGCTCCTTTTCCTTGCTCAGTGCCGCAGATCCCTGCCCTTCTTCAAGAGAAGATCCCCAGGAGGCAAACCATTGTTGTCTGTGGTTCTAACAGTTTTCTCTGGGTAAGTGAAATCTGACTAGAGAGCCCAAGCTGGAGTTGTTATGGGAGCTCTCATTCAGAAGTGAATGAGGGAAACTCCCCAGTAATCGGATCGAGTACTGACTGCAGACTGAAACTGCAGAATCACCCAGAAATGGGCAACATTTTACTCAAATCAGAGTGAGATGGCCCATTGTGGAAGAAGGCTCTGGAGTAATTGGTTGTAGAATAGCAAGTGCATTAATTTCTCATCACATGTATCTGAACTGTAGCAAGACTAGCTATCCCCTCTGCAGTCATTTGGTGGAATACCTTGAAACTACTGCTGAACTGCTAAGTGATATTGATGCCTTAATGGCATAGTGGTCAGATCAGGGGAAGCTGCTAGTAAGCAAATTATTGGAACATCCATTGAAAAGGTGATTGTTTCTCAGAGAATGTGGAATGGGCTCCTGGGCCTGTTTGGAACAAGAACTTAAGTAATCACAACTGCTATTGTTACTCGCTATCAGAAGGCAATGTGGAGGGAAGCGGCTGTGGCTCAATCAGTAGGGCTCCCGTTTACCATATGGGAGGCCCCGGGTTCGGTTCCCGGGGCCTCCTGGTGAAGGCAAGCCCGCCCGCACGGCGTGGTTAGCTGACCCAGCGAGCACAAGCATCAAGGGGGGGATAAATGAATAAATAAAAATAAAATAAAATAAAATAAAAAAAAAAAAAAGAAGGCAATGTGGAGCCTGGGTGCCTGTCCAATCTAGTACAGTATTGGGTAAACTAGATTTTTAGGTTATAGGAACTCTGCAAATAGATCATGACTATTTAAGTCCTGAAGAATTTCATATAGTCCATGTGATGTATTTATATCTCTCTCTCTATATATATATGTATATGTATATATATATGCTTTGACAGATAACTAGAAGAAAGTTCACCAAAATACAAACTGTATTCTCTCTGGGAGTTAGAATTTCAAGTGATTTCCTTTCTGGACTAATTGCTTAATTGAATGAGCTTGTATTCTTTGTATGATTAAAGAAAGAATTTTTTATTTTGGGGGAAAAAAGTAAAGGAAATTTTGATTAGAGTTCTGGTTTTACAGTTAATTGTTTAAACCACCTGGAGTTTATTTTTTATATGGTATATCCATCCTGGAAGTTTATACAGCCAAAAAAGAGAGTTAGGTTCAAGCAAAATAGCCATAGTTTAACAACAAGTGTGGTACAAGTTCTGCCCAATCTGATCAGTCTGTGACTGTAAACAATTGGTGTAGATACACCAGTGTGTACGAGCTGACTCAGCCCCATTAGATCTATATGTACCAACATGAAATGATCTCTAAGACACATTCATTAGTGAAAAAGAAAAAGAAAACTGTAGAGCAATACCTATAGAATGGTTTTATGTGAAAAGAATTAAACTATATGTGTGTAGAAAAATACATAGAAACATGACTGAAAGAATATTCTCCAAGCTTAGTAATTATCTATGGGGAAGGGAGTAGGTTTGTTTGGGTGAAGTGGGGTGGTGATGGCTATAAAAATGACTTTGTTTTACTCTATATACTTAAATATTATCTAAATATTTTACAGTGAAGATATATTCATGTGTAACTTGCATAATTAGAAAATTAAGGGACCTCAGAGAATATGAATGTGTCAGTGTCTCCAACATCATCCAAGAAAGAGGTTGCTCTTCTGTTTGGCAACTGAATATGTATCCTCTGATTCCATGTGCCCATACCCTTCAGGACCTCAGGGTTTCAAAGTTTGATACCATTAAGATCATTCAAGGGGAAGCGGCTGTGGCTCAGTCAGTAGGGCTCCCGTTTACCATATGGGAGGCCCTGGGTTCGGTTCCCGGGGCCTCCTGGTGAGGGCAGGCCCGCCTGCATGGCGTGGTTGGCTGACCCAGCGAGGACGGGCAGCAAGGGGGGGATAAATGAATGGATAAATAAAATCTTAAAAAAAAAAAAAAAAAAAAAAGATCATTCAAGTATTCCTCTCTTTCTTTATATATGCTTCACAAGGTGTGTGCTGATGAGAATGATCTGGTTCCCATATGCTATTTATTTATTTATTTATCCCCCATCCCCCCACCCCTTGTTGTTTGCATTTTCTGTCTGCTGGGTCTGCTTATCTTCTCTTTAGGAGGCACCAGGAACTTAACCTGGGACCTCCCATGTGGAAGAGGCGCTCAGTCACTTGAGCCACCTCAGCTCCCTGTTTTGTTTTGTCTTTCATTGTCTTTCCTCTTTGTGTCTCTTTGTTAAATCATCATATTGCATCAGCTCACTGTGCCTGCCCATTGTGCCAGCTCCCTGTCTTGTTCGTCTTCTCCAGGAGGCACCAGGAACCAAACCCAGGACCTCCCATGAGGTAGGTGGGAGCTCAGTCACTTGTGCCACATCCACTTCCCTGCTTTTTCAATAGTGGAGAGAATGTGTTAACCAGCTGAACATTGGGGATACAATTTTTTCATTGTAAATTAATAACTGGCTTTCTGTTTTTTACACCATTCCCCTTATTCCCCCTTTGTGTTTGGTTAGTATAGATCAATTTCAGAACCATTTTTTTGGCTACAAAGGTGACGACCAGATCCTGGAGTATAATGCTGTAGTCAAGTTACTGTCCTGTGAGAGCTTCTTCCCTAGGGACCACCCCTCTCTCTCTCTCTCTCTCTCTTTTTGTAAATACAACAGTAATTATTTTATTTTCTTTCAGTAAGAAAGACTCTAGTTTTTATTTTTTATTTTTTTAATTTATTTATTCATTTATCCCCCCTTGCTGCTTGCGCCCGCTGGGTCAGCCAACCACGCCGTGCGGGCGGGCCTGCCCCCACCAGGAGGCCCCGGGAACCGAACCCGGGGCCTCCCATATGGTAAACGGGAGCCCCACTGACTGAGCCACAGCCGCTTCCCAAGACTCTAGTTTTTAAACCTAGAGATTTCTCAATTGGACCTAGTGGAAGAGCTATACATACTGAATGTTTTGGAAGAGTGGTACAAAACACCTGTTCAGGTGAGTGAATAAAGAAGGATTGTCCAAGCTGGAGCTAGTTAAAGTTACAGCCTGGATCACCTTTGAATCTTAAAAGGGAAACTCTTGGCACTAGTCTGCCAGGATGTTGGTTACAGGCAATCTAAGGAGCTATAATTACTTTCACCTGTTTTTTGAGGACTGTTGACAATAGGTAGGCAGTGATTTTCCCCAGCACTTAATATACCTATGTCTGTAACACTTGTCCCATTCACATGTGCCTACTAGTTAATACTCTGTGTACCAACATCAGGATCCCAAAATACCCCGATTAATTTTCAGTATTTGATTGTTTCAGAATCAGTCTTCATAGGAAATTTCCAAGACCTGTGGCCATTAAATTTCTTTGATTGCTTCTGGCTGTTATCTGATTTCTCCCTCCTCCCTAACAGCTATTCTGATCTTCTCCCCAAGTCATTGGGATCTCCTTTCTCTATTATTGAGAAAAGGATAAAAATCAAGAATCCACAATACAGGTTCCCTATTCTGCACAGGGAACATTTTGTGTGTGTGTGATTTTTGTTTGTTTGTTTGTTTTTAGGCTAGAAGACCAAGCCAGATGCTTCATTGTTAAAAGACTTAGAGAAGAATTGGAGAATCACAGAGTTTGTTCATCAGGACTTCCCATTTGGAAAAGGTGAAAATGCATGCTGAACAAGGAAGAGGGAAAATCCACGGAAATGATTGAGATGACAACACATTCACACGTGCACACACAGACCTTTCCAGGAAAACAGTGTTACTCTAAGGATAAACATCTTCAAGAAAACACCTGGCAAGTATCATGAATTTGAGAGAAGGTTTCACCTGAATATAAACCTATTTGAGAAAAGCCCCATGAATGTATTACAGTCAGCATGAGTTCCAGCCAGATTTCACTCCAAAAGAAACATCAGAAACTTCACATGCCGAAGAGAACTTCAAAGTGTAGTGAATGTGGGAAATCCTTTACTCAGAGATCATCTCTTACCCAGCACCAGAGGATTCACACAGGAGAGAAGCCCTATCTATGCAGTGAATGTGGAACTTGTTTCCGTAAACAATCAAATCTTATTCAACATCTGAGAATTCATACAGGAGAGAAACCTTATAAATGTAATGAATGTGAGAAAGCCTTTCAAACAAAAGCAATCCTTGTCCAGCATCTGAGAATTCATACTGGAGAGAAACCCTATACATGCAATGAATGTGGAAAAGCCTTTTGCCAGAGCCCATCCCTTATTAAACACCAGCGAATTCATACTGGAGAGAAACCCTATAAATGCACTGAATGTGGCAAAGCATTCATTCAGAGCATATGCCTTATTCGTCATCAGAGAAGTCATTCTGGAGTTAAACCTTATAAGTGTAACAAATGCGGGAGAGCCTTTAATCAGAGTGCATGCCTCATGCAGCATCAGAGAATTCATTCAGGAGAGAAGCCCTACATATGTACTGAATGTGGTAAAACTTTTACTCAGAACTCGTCCCTTGCTGAACATGAGAGAACTCACACCGGAGAGAAACTTTTTAAGTGTAGTGAGTGTGAAAAGACTTTCCGTAAGCAAGCACACCTTAGCGAACATTACAGAATTCATACTGGAGAAAAACCTTATGAATGTATTGTGTGTGGGAAATGCTTTAGGCACAGTTCAGCACTTGTTCGACATCACAGGCTTCATGCAATAGAATAAAACTTTGGAATCTATTGAGTATGGAAGATTTCTATGAAAATGCCGTTGTTTTCCTAAATTCCCAGGAGTGTAAGACTCAGTCATCAGCTGGGATAAATGTTCTGTATTTTGAGAAAGAGTAATGTGTCCTAAAAGTTAATAAAATAGGCCTCAGAATTAAATAGTCCTGAGTTTGAGGCCCTCTGCCACTTAATGGTTGTGTGACTTTATGCAAATTACTTATCCTCTCTGAGCTTCAGTGTCCTCATCTCTTTAAAAAAAGGAATAGTGGAAGTATTTCCTAGGGTTGTATTGAGAATAAAATGAGTCATATATAATAAACTGTCACTTGGTTTTTTTTTTGTTTTTTTTTTTACCGGGAGGTCCCAGGGATCGAACCCGGGTCCCTCCATATGGGAGACGGATGCCCAACCATTTGAGCCACATCCGTCCCCCTGTCATTTGGTTTTGGGTTACAGATGTTCCAAAATTTTATAAAAATATCTAAGTCTGGTGGTGGAAAGCAAAGTGAACTTCAGCATTAGGTTTTTGGTTATCATAGTGTATTTTTTCTTAGGAACATTCTTGTAATTGGGCTAAGACTTCATGCTTAATTTATAGAAGCCTTTTAAAGTTATTATGTTTAAATTTAAATAGCAGAATACAATTTAAGACCAATTTATCCTTGAAAAAAATTCAGATTTAATCAGAGAAAAAGGAAATTATGAGGATTTCAGTGGATATTGTGAAGTGTACTTCTGAGTACTCTCAAGAGCTTTATTTGGAATTTGATACCTCCCATTATTGGGTCTAGTTTCTCTTTAAACTCTAGGCTTTTCTCTTCTATGAATATCAAGGGTGGGGGAGAAGCCCTACTGATCCTAACAGTAAACACATTAAGGGAGTTTTGTGTGTTTAGTGGGGTTGGAGAGTATATGAGAGTAGAGAGCTCTTCCTTTTACTAAGGGATAGGAGCTAGAGGAGAATACAAGCATCTTGAACATAAGCTTATCCTTTTGTTTTTTCAGGGAAGAGGCATTGAGTACGTAGATGCTAGCAGGTGATGCTACTGACCACCAGTTAGTTGCCTTTCAAAGAAGGTGAGAGTGTCATGGGGATGTGTATAGACTGGAGGTAACTCACAACAAAGAGTGACTTCTCTAAGCTATAAAAAAGCATAGAAATCAAAGGATACTTCTTATGGTGTTCAGGCAAAGCTAAGCTCTTTAATGTAAACAAGCAAATCTAATGCTAAAAGCACCCTTGTTAAAAAAAAAATAGAAATTTAAATCCACATTCCAGAGTCAAGCAGTATTTGACTTCCTCCAAGTCAAGCAGCTAATGTTAAAGTTTAAATTCAAATCTAGATCTTACTCCAAAGTATAGCCCTGATTTTTACCTTATATACCATATATAGATATTCTATCTATATTCATATACAAGTAATTTTCCATCTTTGAAACTTTCCTGTTATTAAAGTGGAAGATACTAAAATTGTAGAAACCATTTTTTGAAATACAGGTTTATTTTTTTCAATGTGTGCCCTTAGAAATACATTTATAAAATTAGAAGAGTGGAAAAATTAAACCTATATGCTTCCCCATTCAAATATAGTCATTTTAGTATATTTCCTTCTGGCTTTTTCTCTGCTTTTCTTTATTCTCCTTATAACTGATGATTGTACTACATACAATATTAAATCCTTCTTTTTGTTTTAACCTAAGAGTTTAGCTATCATATTACAGATTTTCTATAACTTCATTTTAATGTCTGCCTAACATTTCATTGAATAGATATAGCATAATTTATTGACTCATTCCCCTACTGTTTGATATTTAAGTTAATACCATTTTTTGGAGGCGGATGTGGCTCAAATGGTTGGGCGACCGTCTGCCATATGGAGGGACCTGGGTTCGATACCCGGGACCTCCCGGTAAAATAAAAAATATATATATATATAAAAGGCGCATGGGCTGCCAGGCTCTGTGTGCTGGTGAGCCACCAGGCCCCAGGAACCATGCAGCAAGATGACATAACAGGAGAGAGACACAGGTGAGAGACAAGACGAGATGTTCCGAAAACTCCGAAAACCAGGAACCGAGGTGGCGCAGGTGGCAGAACACCTTTCTCTTACATAGGAGGTCTCCAGGATTGAATTCTGGTGAAGACTGGAGGAGGATGAGAAGGCAGGAAAGAGACACAGAGAATTGCCCAGCGAATGGACACAAAACAGCAAATGGGGAAGGTGGGGGGTTAAAATGGATAAAGTAAATAAATAAATCTTAAAAAAAAAAACACCATTTTTTTCCCTTATGAATCAGCTAATCCATTTAGTACAGTGCCAGCAATGAAGCATTTTTTGTATTTAAAGCTTTTTCATCATTTAAAATAATTACCTTAGGATATTCCGAGGATAGGATCTTTTTGTTATTTTATTTAAAAATTTTATATACTTTTTGACTGAATAATACAAGCTTATGGTCTGAAATTCTAAAAGTACAAAAAAATTGACCAGTAAAAAGTATTCTTCCCACCCTGTCCCCTAGCTTCCCAGTTGTCCCTCTACCCTACCACACACAACCAATATTACCAGTTGGTTTTTATTCCCGAGGTAGACAAGTATAAACAAGCAAATATGTTTCCCTCTGTTTTTCATTCAAATGGTAGCATAATATGTACAGTCATCCATTTTGTTTTTTTCCCTTACTATATCTTAGAGATTGTTCTACAATATCAGTAAAATAAAGATCGTTCTCCCCCCTGCATAATATGTAGACCAGTGTTTAATTATTTCCTTGTCAATAAATATTTAGATAGCTTCTATTTTTCTATATAAGCATTACTGAGTGTATAGCCTGATTTTGGGTACAGCTGCAACCTATTTGTAGGATAATTGCCAGAAGCAGATTTGCTGGTTAAAAAGTGTATGCCTTGGTGATTTTGAAAAATACTGCCAATTACCTTCCATATTTAATCTCCCACAGTAATGTTTGAGAAGTGGGATCATTTAATGACATTGCAAAAGATAAAGCATAAAAACAAATGTTCCAGGAAGCAGATGTGGCTCAAGCAGCTGGGCTCCTACCTACCACATGGAGGTCCTGGGTTCAGTTCCTGGTGCCTCCTAAAGAAGACAAGCAAGACAGCAAACTGACACGATGGGCTGGAAAAGATGACGCAGTGAGATGACACAACCAAGAGACACAGTGAGGAAATACAATGAGAGACACAACAAACAGGGAGTAGAGGTGACTCAAGTGATTAGGCGCCTCCCTCCCACATGGGAGGCCCCAGGTTTGGTTCCGGTGCCTCCTAAAAAGAAGACCAGCAGACAGCAATCACAAGAGAGGGAGAAATAAATAAGAATAAAATCTTTAAAAAAAAAAAAAGTTCTACAACACTCTTACAAAAAATAATCGAAAAAAAAACAACTCCACATTGTTGACAGAATTGCCAGCTGTGCTGTTTGAGTCACCAACATAACACCTGAATCCATCTGGCTTTGTAGCTGTCACATTCCTTGCTCTGCATGGAAGCAAGCACTTGACATGTCTCCTCTGTAGTCATGCCCAAGCCTTTGCATAGTGAAATACTTAATGTTTATTATCAATTGCATTCTGTAATTCTCTATAGAGCAGTTTGTTGGTTTTTAAAAAATGACATGTGTAGGTAGTTTATTTGTACTAGGACTGTCATTTCAGGGTAGAAAAGAAGGTGTTAAAAAAGTACATGTAGAGCCAGGGGCATTGGGTTTGACAGATCTTGGTGACAGCTCTAAGGCATATATTAGAAAATGCAGGATATTTGGTATCATGAGGCTAGAATTTGAGCCTCAGAAGTGTGGCCTTAGGCAAACTGATAAACCTTGTCTCTATTTATTTCTAAGATGGAAATAACACTGAGGCTCGTGAAAATTAAATACACAAAAATAAATTTGAGATAGAGCATAGACATAAAACCTAGAACCATAAAGTTTCTAGAAGAAAATTTGTAGGAATATTTTTTGAGAACATTAAGTAGGCAAAGATTTATTGGATTTATACAGGGTACAAAAAACATTAACCATTAAGAAAAAAAATTGATGAAGAACTCATAAAATTAATAAATTGATGAAAATGAAAATTACCTGCTCATTAAAAGTCACCTTTAAAGAAAATGAGTCAACAAGACAGAGACTGGGAACAATATTCACAGCAGACATTAACAAAGGTCTTGTATTTAGGATGTATAAACAGCTCCTGCAAATCAACAATAAAAAGATGAAAACCCAATAAAAAATAGGCAAAAGACTTGTAGACACTTCACCAAAAAAGATACCCCTGGCTATTAACACATGAACATGGTGCTCAGGGTGTTTAGTCCATGAGGAAATGCAAATTAAAACACAATGAGCAGGGAAGCGGCTGTGGCTCCGTCAGTGGGGCTCCCGTTTACCATATGGGAGGCCCTGGGTTCGGTTCCCGAGGCCTCCTGGTGAAGGCAAGCCCGCCCATGCGGCGTGGTTGGCTAGCACAAGCAGCAAGGGGGGGATAAATGAATAGATAAAATAAAAATCTTTAAAAAAAAACAAAACACAATGAGCGGGGGACGGATGTGGCTCAACTGGTTGGGCGTCCGTCTCCCATATGGAAGGACCCAGGTTCGATCCCCGGGACCTCCCGGTAAAAACAAAAAACAAAAAACACAATGAGGGGGCGGATGTGGCTCAAATAGTTGGGCATCTGCCTCCCATATGGAGGGACCTGGGTTCGATCCCCAGGACCTCCCGGTAAAAAAAAACAAAAACCACAATGACAGGGGAGCAGGTATAGCTCAGTTTGGTTAAGCACCTGCTTCCTATGTATGAGGTCCTGGGTTCAATCCTTGGTACCTCTAAAAACAAACGAACAAACGAAAAAAAGCAACTCTCATTGGGGATCAGATGTAGCTCAGTGGTTGAGCACCTGCTTCCCATGTACAAGGTTCTGGGTTCAATCCCGGGGTACCTCCTAAAAACAAAACAAACAAAAACACAATGAGATACCATTTCACACATTCTAAAATACAGAAAACAAAAGACTTGTCAACAACACTTATGTATTAGTTTTTATGGCCTGAAATTACCCACGAACATAGTTGTTTAAAGCAGCTAAAATCTATTCTCAGAGTTCTGGAGGTTGAAAGTTCAAAATGAGTTTCACTAGGCTGAAATTAAGGTGTTGGCTCCTTGCCTCTTCCAGCTTTCTGTGATTGTCAGCATTTCTTGGCTTGTAGCTGCCTAGCTCCAATCTCTGCCTTCATCTTCACATCTTCTCTGTTTCTAACCCCCCTCTCTGCCTGTCTCTTATAAGGACATTTGTGATGGTATTTAGGGCTTACCCAGCTAATCCAGGATAATCTCACCTCAAAGTCCTTAATTTAAATCACAGCTGCAAAAACTGTACCATATAAAAAAAAATGGACAGGTTCCAAGGATTAGGGCCTGGTATCTCTGGGGCCCACCATTCAGCTTGCTACACTTTATTAATGTAGAACTTGCCAAATGGTGACTTTCTATTTGCATCATTCCTCCTACATTACTACTTGGAATTGTACTGTAAGGAAGCGCTATCCCTGTCCCTTTATTTTTTAATCATTTATAACAATAAGGATTTTTTCTATGGTTTGTAATCTATTACTATCATAATTTTGTTATTCAAATTGTCCCAGATTTGGCCATTGGGAACTCCTTCAAGCTGTAATCTATTTCTTTTTTTATTGTTGATTTTTTCCCTTCAATTAATTATTTTGATATAATTTCAAAATTACAAGACAGTTGCAAAAATAATACAAACCACATACAGAGAACTCCAGCATAGCACCCCTAGATACCAAGATCCACCAATTTTAACATTTTGCCGCATTTTCTGTATCATTCTATCTATATTCATTATTAATCCATCTATCAGTCTACCAATCCATCTATCTCTCCATCCATCCCTCTGTCCATCTTCCCATCTATATGTTTCTTTTCTGAACATTTGAGAATTATGTTGTATACATCATGCTCCTTGAACACTTAATACTTCTACGTACATTTCCTAAGACAAGGATAATCATTTATGTAATCATGTTAAGTGCAGTTATCAAGTTCAAGAAATTTAATATGAATACAAAGCTTACAGTCTATATTCCAATTTTTTCATATGTCCCAATAATGTCCCATTGAGCCTTTTCTCCTCTCTTATTAGATGTCATCCAGGATCATGTATTGCATTTGTCATTGTCACTTTAGTTGTTCTTTCTTTTCTTTTTAATTTTGGAAAAAAAAAATATATATATATACACACACACACACACACATATATACATATACATATATATATGGCATAAATGTTCCCATCTCAAAAACTCCTACACATTTCATTTAGGGGGATTAATCAGATCATGATGTTGCTGTACCTTCACCGCCATGCATTACTAGAATTTTCCCATCACTCCAAACACAAACCCTATACCCTCAGCTTTTATTGAACTAGGAATGTCGTAATCCCACCCTCATTTTGAAAGACAGTTGTGCTGGATATTAAATTCTTGGCTGGCAATTGTTTCAAGCACTTTAAATATTCCATTCCACTGCTTTCCTGCCTCCATGGTTTCTGATGAGGAATTTGCACTTAATCTTATTGGGACGCCCCTGTACATAACATATTGCTTTTCTCTTGCAATTTTCAGAAGTCTCTCCTCATCCTTGGGATTCGACAGTTTGACTAGTATGTGTCTGGTCATGGTTCTCTTCGAGTTTATCTTGTTTGGGATTCACTGAGCTTCTTTAATGTGTATATTCTTATAAAACTTAATAGGTTTTCTGCAATTATTTCCTTCAATATTCCTTCTGTCCCTTTGTTTCTTTCTTCTCTTTTCTGGACTCACATAATTTGTACATTAGTAATCTTGATTGAATCCCACAAATCTCTTAGATTCTGTTCACTTTTTTTCTTTTTTTTTTTCTTTCTCCTCCTCAGTTTGAATCATTTTAATTGTCTTTTCTTTGACTTCACAGATTCTTTTTTCTGCCAGTTGCAATCTGCTACTGAAACTTTAGGGACTATTTCATTTCAGTTATTGTGATTCTTCAACTCCAGTATTTCTGTTTGGTTCCTTTTAAAATTTTCTGTCTCTTCTTTTGAGATTCTCATATTGTCCATTCATTGTCTTCCTGATATCATTTAGTTCTTTTTCCTTGTTTTTCTTTATGTCCTTTGGGATTTTTTAAGCATACAAGTTTTAAGTATAATCACATAGTTTTGCATTCATCACTTCAATCATTATTAGAGCATTTTCATTATTTCAATAACAAAAAAAAATAAATAAATAATGAAGACATCTCTACTGACTTAGAAAGATGTCTGAGATAAAATTAAGGGGAAAACCAAGTTGTAGAATAGTATGAATAGCATGATCTCAATTTTTGTAAATTATAATTAAACGAAACTCTTATGGCTGTGTTTATATAATTTGGAAGCATTCATTGGACACTGGGGTAGGATTGGAGAGAAAGGTGGTGGATCATTTACTTTTTTTTTTTTAGGAGGTACTGGGGATTGAACCCAGGACCTTGTATATTGGAAGCAGGTGCTCCACTACTTGAGCTACATCCATTCCCCAATCATTTACTTTTTATTTCATATAATTTAAGAAAAGAAGGATTGTAAGCTAATTTTTTGGGAAATTAAACCATTTAAAAATAGGACTAGTTTTCTAAAAAATTTTTTGTTGAGTTGTAACATCCCCTTATATATCATGGATATTAAGCCTTTATCAGACACATGATTGCCAAATATTTTCTCCCATTGAATAGGCTGCCTTTTCACCTTTTTGACAAAGTCCTGTGAGGTGCAAAAGTGTTTAATTTTGAGGAGGTCCCATTTACCTATTTTTTTCTTTTGTTGCATGTGCTTTGTGTGTAAGGTCCAAGAAACCACCACCTACCACAAAGTCTTTAAGATGGTTCCCTACATTTTCTTCTAGTAGTTCTATGGTCCTGGCATTTATGTTTAGGTCTTTGATCCATTTTGAGTTGATTCTTGCATAGGGAGTGAGATAGGGGTCCTCTTTCGTTCTTTTGGCTAGAGATATCCAGTTCTCCCAGAACCATTTTTTTTTTTTTTTTTTTTTTTTTTTACCGGGAGGTCCCAGGTATCGAACCCAGGTCCCTCCATATGGGAGACGGACGCCCAACCATTTGAGCCACATCCGTCCCCCATCAGAACCATTTTTTGAAGAGACTCTTTTGTCCCATTAACATGGACTTGGTAGGTTTGTCAAAAACCAGTTGGCCATAGAGGTGAGGGTATATTTCTGGATTCTCAATTCTATTCCACTAATCAATGTGTCTATCTTTATGCCAGTACCATGCTCTTTTGACCACTGCAGCTTTGAAATGTTTCAAGCTCAGGCAATGAAATTATTCCTCCCTTGTCGTTCTTTTTTTTTTTTTTAGAATGCTTTTGGCTTTTCAGGTAAACTTTCCCTTCCAAATGAATTTGGTAATTGCCTTTTCTATTTCTGTAAAGTAGGCTGTCAGAATTTTGATTGGAATTGCATTGAATCTGTAAGTCAGTTTGGGTATTTAGTCTTCCAATCCATGAATATGGAATGTCTTTCCATTTGTTTAGGTCTTCACTGATTTCTTTTAGCATTGTTTTGTAGTTTTCTGCAAACAGGTCCTGAACTTCTTTGGTTAAACTGATCCCTAGGTATTTGAGTCTTTTTGTTATTATAAATGGAATTTTCCCCCTGAATCCCTCCTCAGATTGTTCAGTATTAGTGTACAAAAACATTACTGATTTTTGCCTGTTGAGCTTGTACCCTGCCACTTTGCTGAACTCGTTTATTAGCTCAAGTAGCTTTGTGGTAGACATTTCAGAATTTTCTAAATATAGAATCATGTCATCTGCAAATAGTGAGAATTTTACTTCCTCTTTTCCTATTCGGATGCCTTTAATTTTTTTTTTTTTTAATCTAATTGCTCTAGCTAAAACTTCTAGTAAAATGTTAAATAACCATAGTGAGAGTGGACATCCTTGTCTTGTTCCCAATCTTAGAGGGAAAGATTTCAATCTTTCCCCATTGAGTGTGATGTTGGCTGTGGGTTTTTCATATATACCTTTTATCATATTAAGGAATTTTCCTTCTATTCCTGTCTTTTGAAGTACTTTTATCAAGAAAGGATGCTGGATTTTGTTGAGTGCCTTTTCTGCATCAATCGAGATGATCATGTGTTTTTTTTCCTTTCAATTTGTTAATGTGGTGTTTTATGTTGATTTTTTTTGTGTGATATAAATTCTTTTTTTTTAATTTTTTTTATTTTTATTTTTTATTTTTTTATTGTGTGTAAAAATCAAAATTTTCACAATACATACCAACATTTGCAAAATGATATATAAATATATATGCATATATGTGCATTTGCTTACAAAAATGTTATTTATGTATATATATAAATATATTTTAATTACGTTGATTTTTTAATGTTGAACCAGCCTTGCAAACCAGGAATAAATCCCACTTAGTTGTTATGTATAAGTCTTTTGATATGCTGTTGGATTTTATTTGCAAGTATTTTGTTGAGAATTTTTACATCTATGTTCAGTAGAGAGATTGGTCTATTATTTTCTTTACTTGTAGTATCTTTATTTGGCTTTGATAGGGTAACATTGGCTTCATAAAATCTGCTGGGTAATTTTCCCTCCTCTTCAATTTTTTGGAAGAGCATAATTGGTGTTAATTCTTCTTGAAATACTTGGTAGAATTCACCTCCCCAGGAAAGAGGACACAGCCTAAGGCTGACTCAGCTTCTGACTTACAAATTTGGTCTGCTGTGTCTCAGGAGCCCTTCCAGGCTGATTGATATAATTGTATCATACCACTGTCTTCTTGCCTCCATGGTTTCTGAAAGAAATCCTCACTAAGTCTTACTGGGTGTCCCTTGTATGTGATGGTTTGCTTCTCCCTTGCTGCTCTGAGAAAAGTGCATGGCATGGTCAGAGGCATGGATTGCAGATCTAATGTGTGTGTGTGTGTGTGTGTGTGTGTTTAAGATTTATTTATTTCTCACCCCCACCTCATTGCTTGTGCTCGCTGTCTGTTCTTTGTGTCTGTTCATTGTGTGCTGTGTCTGCTCCTCTTCTTTTAGGAGGCACTGGAAACCAAACTCAGGACCTCCCATGTTGTAGGCAGGAGCCCAGTCAACTGAGCCACGTCCACTACCCTCAGTCTTCTTTAGGGGGCACCGGGAACCGAACCAGGGACCTCCCATGTGGTAGGTGGGAGTTCAGTTGCTTTGCGCCACATCCGCTTCCCTCTATTCAGGTTTTCAAATTTATTTTATAATTGAAACTTTCTCAGAGAGAGTTCTCCAACCTCGCCGGCAGCCTCCTCCCTTTTCCTGGGTAGGAAATAATTCCACTCCCTTCTGCGTCCTCAACAATCAGTCTTGGTTAGTAGAGAGAGAGATTGAGAGGGTCAGATCTCTTTAGTCCTGAGCAGGCTCCCAGGGCAAAAAAAATAGCATGGCCCCACCTGGCCTGAAAGGGCTGGTAGGTCACAGCAGACCAAATTTGTGGATCAAAAGCTGAGTCAGCCTTAGGCTGTGTCCCTCCTTCCCCTTTCCTGGGGAGGTGGTTCTCTGGAGACCCCTTTGTAGCCATGGGCCCAGAGGCCTGAGTATTCAAAAGTGTCTTTAGTATGGGGGAGGGTGTTGGCAGTAGCAGCTGCTGCTTTTAACTCAGTTTTTTTTTTTTTTTTTTCTTCATTTTTACCGGGAGGTCCTGGGAATCGAACCCAGGTCCCTCCATATGGGAGACGGACACCCAACCATTTGAGCCACATCCGCCCCCTAACTCAGTTTTGTCATCACAATTCTTTTCCTTTGTCCCTCTCTATTTTTTTTTTAAAGATTTATTTTTTAAATTTATCCCCCCCCCGCTGCTGCTTGTGCTCACTGTGTCCATTTGCTGTGTGTTTTTCTGTGTCTGCTTGTCTCCCTTTGTTGCGTCATCTTGCTGAGCCAGCTCACTGCGCCTCGCCGGCTATCAGCTTGCCTTCACCAGGAGGGCCCGGGAATCGAACCCGGGGCCTCCCATATGGTAAACGGGAGCCCAACCACTTGAGCCACAGTCGCTTCCCCATCCCTCTCTCTTTTGGGCAGTGTCCAGCTTTCCCCTGGTATCCTAATCCCTAGAACACTTTTTCCAGGCCGTTTCTGCCTGTCCTCTAGCTTTTTTGGGGGGAGAGAAGAAAGTCCCATATCTTTCTAGTCTGTCATTTTCCTGGAAGTCTCCAAATATGTTTTTAAAGGCTGTATCTCTTGATTATAGTTTTATTATAGTAAAAGGATACAAATAAGAAGCAGCCAAAAGAAGAAATGCATAGAGCGAGGCCTGGGAGGGTCTCTCCTCATGTCATCTCCAGGTGGACTCAGAACATGTGAACCTCCCGGTACAGCAGCAATGTATATTCTCTGTCATGGAAACTTCTCTGAAATAACTTAAAAAAAATGTTTTTTTTCTTCAGGCAGACAGTTCCGCTCCATTTAAGTTTTATTGGGCTCCAATAAAGGTTTACACAAAAATCGTGTAAAAAATACACGGATCCCATTTACACCCCCCCCCCATTATTAACACTTTGCATTAGTGTAATACTTTTATTTTTTAGAGATTTATTTATTTCTGCCCCCCCCCTTGTTGTTTGCACTCGCTGTCTGCTTGTCTTCTCTTTTAGGAGGCACTAGGAACTGAACCTGGGGTCTCCCATGTGGGAAGGAGGCGCCTAATCACTTAAGCCACCTCCGATCTGTTTGTTGTGTCTCTCATTGTGTTTCCTCACTGTCTCTTGGCTGCGTGATCTCACTGTGTCATCTTGTATCAGCTCGCCACGTTAGCCTATCATGCCACCTCACTGTCTTGCTTGTCTTCTTTAGGAGGCATCAGGAACTGAACCCAGGACCACCCATGTGGTAGGCAGAAAGAAGCCCAGTTGCTTGAGCCACATCTGCTTCCCAAGTGTAATACTTTTATTACAATTGGTGAAAGAATATTATGATTGTACTATTAACTGTTAGTCAATAGTTTTTACATTAGGGTGTATTTTTCCCCCACATACCACACTATTAGTAACACCGTGCATTAGTGTGGTACCTTTGCTATAATTTTTTTTAACTTTATTTTGTACATTTAATAATTGAAAGCATAAACAATTAAAAACTAAAAAGTAAACACAGATAAATAAATATATACATTTCTCAATTAAATGTAATGGATACATGTAAGTTTTTTTTTTTTTTATGTGAATCAAACAATATTTTACACAATATATTTGGTTCATAGTAATGTATTCATACAGTATTTGTCCTTTTGTGTCTGGCTTGCTTCACTCAACATAATGTCCTCCAGATTCATCCATGTTGCCATATGCTTTATGACTTCATTTCTTCTTACAGCTGCATAATATTCCATCGTGTGAATAGACCACAGTTTGTTTATCCATTCATCTGTTGATGGACACCTGGGTTGTTTCCAACTTTTGGCAATGATGAATAATGTGGCTATGAACATCGGTGTGCAGATGTCTGTTCGTGTCACTGCTCTCAGTTCTTCTGGGTATATACCCAGTAGCGGTATTGCAGGGTCACGTGGCAAGTCTATATTCAACTTCTTTAGGAACTGCCAAACAGTCCTCCACAGTGGTTGTACCATCCTGCATTCCCACCAACAGTGAAGAAGTGTTCCTATCTCTCCACATCCTCTCCAACACTTGTAATTCTCTGTCTTTTTAATAGTGGCCATTCTGGTAGGTGTGAAATGATATCTCATTATAGTTTTGATTTGCATTTCCCTAATCATGAGTGATGTTGAGCATTTCTTCATGTGTTTTATTGCCATTTGTATTTCTTCTTCAGAGAAATGTCTATTTAAGTCTTTGGCCCATTTTTTAATTGGGTCATTTGTCTTTTTATTGTTGAGCTGTAACATCTCTTTATATATCCTGGATATTAAATCCTTATCAGATATGTGATTTCCAAATATTTTTTCCCATTGAGTCGGCTGCCTTTTCACCCTTCTGGCAAAGTCCTGTGAGGTGCAAAAGTGTTTAATTTTGAGGAGGTCCCATTTATCTACTTTTTCTTTTGTTGCACGTGCTTTGGGTGTGAGGTCCAAGAAACCACCACCTACTACAAGGTCTTGAAGATGTTTCCCTACATTTTCTTC
>JAKSZT010054335.1:3245859-3439601 GCA_026826555.1 Tolypeutes matacus | reverse complement strand
CACATTATCATCTCTCTCACCCTAAGCAGGGTTCAACTAATAAAGAATATGCAATAGGGCTCCATTTAAATATGAAATTCCCTGTAGCTATTTAAATGTCAGGTTTTTAAAAATTTTTGACCTGGAAAATGCTCACAATATGTCAAGTGAGATGCACGATACTGAATATATACAATGAAATATCAATTTTGTTTAAAAAATATAAAATTTACCTATGCAAACTCACACATATAAGAAATAACAAAATGTTAATAGTAGTTAACTTTTACACGGTATTTCAAGTCAGAGGGGTACTGATGGTTGGACATAGTTTTTATTAAATTCTTTTCTGTATTTTCTAAATCTTCCATAATGAACTTGTATTATCTTTAAAACAGGAAAAGGAAGTTATTTAAAAAAAATACACCATGTACCCTCAAAAGGACCAAGTCCAAGATGTGTATACTTATTCATTTTCATCTTCATTATCAAAAGAAAGGAGGCTACTATTTTTTATTTGCTTTTGTGAGTTCTTTTTAACTGAGTCCTGTTTATTTATTTCATTTTCATTTGTTGTCTTCTTTTTTGAGCTTGCTGTTAAACCTGAATATTTTTCATCTGAGGGACGCTTGACTGGTTTTCGATACATGATTCTTCCATTGGCTGCAGCAGGTTCTTCATCTGCAGCAAAAACAAAGTTAAAGAACTTTCTTCTCATTTTCCCTTTATCGGAGAATCAAATGGCAAGAAAATCTCATGTTGTTTATGCCCCACAAGACTGAATAAAAACTCACTGAAGTATTCATACTTCATACTCTTGTCAATCCCTAACTAATTACAATCAGGCTGTATTTTATGTTTTAAAAAAGTGATTGTTTGTAACTCCAGTATTTCCCATTAAAACAATATAATGAGTGGTAAGGAATAATGAAAAATGTACTATATAGTGTGCTTCAGGTACTAATTAAATGGACTTTTGTCGATTGGTTTGTAAACCTAACCACCCTTTTTTTTTTTCTTTAGAAATGATTCTTTTACAAAATTCATAGTTAATCATTGTAACAACTCAATAAGGTCAGTGCAATTATTGTCCCCATTTTACTGATGAGAAAATTGAGGCTCAGAAGTGAAATAACCTGCTCCATGTCACACTTCTAGTTAGTGTTAAAGCCAAAGTTTGAACCTAGGTCTGTCTCCTTCAGAACTTGTGCTCTTAGGATGGCATACTGTTACATAAAATAAAATTTCATATTCCAGGCTCCTTAAATCTAATGTTAGAAAAACGAGACTACTTTTAGACATACCTGCTTTGGCAGCCTTTATCTCTGCTTTAATTTTCATGACTTCTTCAGCTGATAGGTCTCCCTTTTTTAAAACCACTACTTGGGGTTGTTCATCTTCTTTGTCACTGTGATCACCATCTTCGTCTGGAAGCTGAGGCTGGATTCTCTAGGGGAAAAATAAAGAGTCTGTAGGTTGCTGACCTTGACCCAAACACATACTTTCTGTAAGTGAGAAACTATAATTACTAAAGGGAGAAGGGCCTTTATTGAATAAATATGTGTTTGGCAATGAATTTTCAAGTAACTCCAAAGACTCTAACTGGTCCATACTAGAGAAAAGGTTCACCTGCCACTCACCTGGAACGCCTATCCAATGGGATTCATTTCCATTTCAGCAGGATCCCAGCTTGCATTTCCCAGTATCAGAGACCCTCTGCTTTATGTACTGCCATTGTGCCTAGCCTACCCAGGCAGTGCTGAACCATGTCAGTTTTCTCTGCTCCTTATCAACCCCTTTCAGCTCCATCTCTTCTCAAAGTTAAACAAAAAATAACCAAACAGCACCAAAGTACATAAAGCAGCAAGTAAAACGTACTCTTTCTCCCATCTCTGTCTTTCTAGCAGCCTCAGTTTGGTGGGTGTCCTTTCAGCTGTTTATTAAGTGCATACTAAGTGTATAAAACATTTAGTATACAAATAGGATGCTGTACATACTACTTTGTGACTTCTTTTCTGTTTCCTTATTAGGAAATTTCACAAATATAAACAAGTACAAAAAATAACATAACAGAAACCATGGAAACAAATGGTAATATTTTGCCAGCTGATTCATATTTTTAAAAAGTCAGATACCATAAAGCCCCACTTCCCCAACTTTTTTACTTACAAATATCTTTTCACAACACTTTGAGAGACATATAGAATTCTTTAAAAACAAAAAAACAAAAAAACAACAAAAAAAAAACAAACACTAACTGATATTTCATTATATTTTTGGTCATATCATGCTTTGACCAGTTAGTACCCTGTAAATGAAAAGTTAGGTTCTTTTCAGGTTTTTTTTTAACTATGCAAAAACTTCGTACACATTTTTGTTCACTTTTGCCATCTTAAACATAAGTTCTTGGAAGTGTAGTTGATGAACTTGAAGTGCTTCCCTGAGCTCACCTCCTTCATCAGTAACATGGATCATATTGTGTTATAAATGTTTTTCTTTCTCCACTAGGTGATCTCCTTCAAGAGAGGTACTGTGTGTGCTTCATCTTTTACCTAGAGAGACAGAGCCTAGTACAAAGCAAGGATCAAAAAATGTCTGATCTAAAGAGAAAAAAAAAAAAAAAGCACAAAATAAAAACAAACAAACAAACAAAATGTCTGATCTATTCATGATGAACCACTACTGGAACCCTAGACAAATTGTTCACACATTCATCCATTTTGTCCACCAAATTCCTAACTCTGCTCTGTTACTTCAGAATGCATTTTCTTTAATGATATCCATTTTAGTTCACTGATTATTCATCAGTTTCTGCCTATTTTTTCTCTGAAAGGTTCCAATAAATGACTACAAACAAGTGGGTATTCAGTAAGAATTTGATCTAAGAAAAATGGAAAAGTGAAATAAAATCATTCCTGGTGTTCATAAGACTAAGACTCATACTTCTGATTCTCCTCTTTTTGTTTATGTAACTGGCTGGAAAACAAGAGAAGCTATCTATGGAACAATGGGGGCTGCTGCTGAAGACTGTTCCAAGTCACTCTAGAATCAACTCTCTAGAAGGCAAGTATGATGAGTAATTTCAATTACATAATGATATCCCTTGAAATCTTTTTTGTTAACAGAGCACTAGAATGCTAATTATATTGCCAAATATAATTATATACTGAGTTGGTCTCTCAAAAACAGGATTACCAGGTACATAGGAACCTGGGGTACTAAAGAAAACTCTCTGATTAAATTAGTAAGCCCAAATCACTGATATTAATTGGAGTTTTATCCCCCAGAGTGCTCTTATAACAACATTCAAGTTGTAATATTGAAGATATTAATGCTGATCACTAGAACCTCAAGCAAACTGTAAATTAGGTCTCATATTCTCCTCATTGCTAAACCCATGTCTCTTTTCTCAAACCTCACCCTCTTCTGCATGTTTTTAAAAAAATATTTTTATTTTTTGCCATATTTTTAGAGGAATTTTAGATTTCAAAAAGTACGGAACGCTTCACAAATTTGCGTGTCATCCTTGCACAGAGCCCATGCTAATCTTCTCTGTAGTGTTCCAATTTTAATGTATGTATTGCTGAACCAAGCACCACCATCACTGTTTCTGATTCTTAGGTTCAGTCACTTCCTAATCCACTCAAAAATGGCTCCTTGTTGCCTACTGAATAGTCCATAAAACCTCACCTCCATCAGTCCCTCTATACCCTCTAAATGCAGTCTATGACTTAGCAACTCTATGCTGTTACCTATACTATTCCCTGTCTACCTGTTGCATACCGAGGCTCAAGATTCAGTCTAAATATTCCCTCTTCCATCAAGTCTTGCCTGACTAGTTACAAGCACAGTCATCCAACCAGTATAGGAGATTACCCACTACTTGATGCCAGACACTGCTGGGAATGGACAGAGTGGTGGCGATACACAGGACAAGTAGTTGCAAGGAGTATTACAAATGAGTTATGGACAGAATGAAGAGAAGAACGGAGGAGTAACTAACTGGGAGAGATTTGAAGGGTTGTGCAGAAGTGATGACCTTGAAGGCAGAGATGAGGTGGGGCAGGAAGGTGTTAAAATAATATGGCATTTTTGAGAGCCATCTCTTTGTCCTGTCAGAGCTTGGCACAGTGCCTTGGTTTAGCCCACACTCACTCGACTGAATAATTTCACGTGAGTTGGTCACTCTTGTCTCCTTTACTATGTTCTAAGTGACTTCAGAGGTGGGTCTTTTAGTACTCCACTCATGAGCATAATGGGATCTTATTGACGAAGGTAGGGCAGGTTTTGGTGTAAACCTGCTAGGGTCGAAGCCTGGGAGGGCTCAGAAGTTGATTTCCACCGACCCCCATGCCAAAACTAATCAAATGTAGCTCTATCCTGAAGCTTCGCTTCACGTACAGGACTTGACTCAGACCCCTCCTTCTCAGACTTTTTTTTTTTTTTTTAAACAAAGCACAGGGCTAGATCCAGGGTCTTCCTCCAAAGGTGTCCCAGACAAAGTCCTCGGGCATCTGGTACTCCTGGGATCGAGTGGCCTCAGTTTCCTTATTTGAAAAACGGGGGCGTCCTACCACCCACTCTGCTGTCTCAGAAGTTTTGAGATCAACTAGTGGGAACGAAGATGTAGGAAAGTGCTATTTCTAACCATCTACCAAGAACCAGGGGCTTTACCTGCGTGGGGTCATTTTCAGGAACGCAGCAGGGCGCAGAGGCTGGGCTGTTTGAAGAGGTACGGCCTGGGGTCCCAGGTCCACCCGGACTGGGGGCCGGGCGCGGTGACAGGAGGGGCCCGTGAGCAACTGGCTTCCCAGTCAAAGCAGAAGCCGGAAGTGGCGGGGCAGGACGCGCTGCTGGCAGGGACTTACCTTGGTCTCAACGGTGGGCCCTTCCCTGTAGCCGACCCTTTCCTTGAAGCGAGCCAGAAACGCCGGCTCGGCGGGCCGCACGTACGACACCTGGTTCTGCTTGCTCATCGCCGCTCTGAGGGGAAAACAGGTTCCCGACGCCGCCCTGTTGGGTGTGGAGACCACGGCACATCCGGGACGTCACAGGCCCCGCCCCCTGGCGCAAAGGCCGGGCAACATGGCGGCCTCCGTGCTGGCGTCACGTCTGACTCGAGCGCCAAATTCAAACTCGCGGCCATCTTGACTCGGCGGAATCCCGGCGCGCTGCGACGCGGGGAGGCTGGGACATAGCGGCGTCGGTGTCGGGATCGATGGGTGAGGGGGCCATGGCGCCTGGCTGCAAAAGTAAGTAAGGAGTGCCGGCTTCTGCGTGACGGCCCGCCGAGGGTGCCCTGCTGGGCCGGAAGGGCGGGAGTTGACAGTGGCGGGTGCGGGGGGCATCTCTGTTCCTCAGAGACAATGCACCGATGGAACAGCCCTCACCTCTTCCGTCCGTGTTATGGGCGCATGCTGCGAGCCAGGCAGCGTTCTAGGCGCTTGGGATGAGCAGTGACCCGGCAGGCGAGAGTCCTCATCCAGGAGCGGGCGGACAGCGCCGCGACCTTTCCTTCCTCTCCTTCTCCCGGTCCTGCTGTATCGTCGCTGGCTTTTTCTCGTGTCCCGACCCGGGCCACCTCTCTCGATGCCTTTTCTGAGCGTCGACCCTCGCTCTTATCCCCTTCTGCGTGTTTTCAAATTTTGATCTTCCGGAGGGGAGGACTTCTGTTCCAAAGACTTCTTTCTCTTTTGGAGGGCCCGCTATAAGCCCTCCTGAGATGAGGGAGTTCTAAAGCAGATTTCATCAGCGACTTTAAGTTCTCTCAATCCCTAGTTTCTCCTCAAGGAGACCCGTCCAGTTTCATCGTTTATTTTCCACGGAGGGGAGCACTGCCACTTTTGCGTTGATTTAGCCCTTCATTGTCCCCTAATTTCTACCCGGTTCCTGTTCCCGTGTAAGTGCACCACCTTTTACATTTCCTAACCCCTTAAAGAGACTCTGAATGGTAGCGAGTGATAATTAAGAGAGGACTGGGTTTAAAAGTTTGAGGAAATTGTGAAGTTTTGACATTTGTGCCTTCCAACAGCGTTAAAGTTTCTAGGTCTCTGTCAGTTGTAATTGCTTACTGATAGGTTTGCTGTTTTTATTAACTTGGTAGTCCCTATTGAAACTTTTAGGTCAATCACTCCTTTACTTATGTTCTCTTTACCCTTATTATGTTCTCTTTTTCCATCGAAAAATTTCCTTTACATATTGGTACATTATTGGACAAGAGTGTTGGTCCTGTTTTCTGCACAATACCAGTATTTGCTCTTTGTCTTCAGGTTTCTGCCTTATACTAAGTTAACAGTGAATCTGGACTCTAGCAAGAGAATTGACACCTGTAACATAACTAGAACATCTGTTAATTAATGGAAAGTGATGTTTGTGTGTGACTGTCTGTTAAAGGACTCTATCTTGTCTTTAAAGCTGAACTTGAAAAACCTTTTTACAAGTGATGAACCCTATTGGAAACAATGGACTGTAGTTAATAGCACACTTTTTATTATGCTTTTTAGTAGGTACTGGGGAATTGAACCCAGGACCCCGTACATGCAAAGCAAGTGCTCAACCACTGAGCTACACCAGCTCTGCAATAGCACAATTATATATATGTTCTTTCATGAATTGTAGCAAATGTACCCCACTAATGCAAGGTGTTAATAGTAGGGTGGTATATGGGAACTCTGTATTTTATGCATGATTTTTCTGTAAACCTATAACTTCTCTAATGAAAAAAAAGTGATGGAAGCAAGAATATTCACAGATCCCTTTTGTGATGGTGGCCATATCATGGACATCTCCTCTCTTTCCCTTAAGTTTGTTAGTTAAGGTTGATGATATCCTAGGTAACGTGCTTCTTGGGTTCCCAGCAGTCCAGAGGCCTGGAGCATGAAGTGGGAAACAAAGGAGGAAAAGGGGAATAGCATTTGCCCATGTAGTGCTCTCTGCAACTTTTACTTTTTTTGCCCATGAAAGTAATTTCTTGTTAAATCATTATTAACATGGGGTGCTGACTGTTGTTACTGAATGAGAAAATGAAATGTAGCCTTAATGAAATTGACTGAGTTTAAGATTCCCTTTCTGGGGAAGCGGCTGTGGCTCAATCAGTGGGGCTCCGGTTTACCATGTGGGAGGCCCCGGGTTCGGTTCCCGGGGCCTCCTGGTGAAGGCAAGCCCGCCCGCACGGCGTGGTTAGCTGACCCAGCGAGCACAAGCAGCAAGGGGGGGATAAATGAATAAATAAATAAAATCTTAAAAAAAAAAAAAAAAAAAGATTCCCTTTCTGAGTTTAATTTTGTTTGGTCAAACGATGGATAAGTATTTATCTGGAACAGCACAATAAAGCATCTTAGGATCTTTTTAAAACAAGAAGGTATTTTTTTTTTTTTAATTGTTATTTTATTGAGGTATAACTTACATACAGTAAAAGGCACAAATCTAGTGTACTATTTAATAATTTTTACATGCAAATATACTTGTGTAACCACCACCCAGATCAAGAAATTGAACGTTTCCAGCACCCCAGAAGGTTATCTGTGTCCCTGCTAGTCAATAACTACCCTATCCCTAACCATTACTCTGATTTCTACCACCACTGATTAGTTTTGTCTGTTCTTGAACGTCATATGAATGGAACCGTACAGGATGTATTCTCTTTGTTCTGGCTTCTTTCATGGAACGTTATGTCTGTGAGCATCATCCACCTGTTGTATGTAGCAGTAATAATTCATTTGCATCGCTGCATAGTGTTCCATTGTGTGAGTATACTACCATTTGTTTATTTTCCTGTTGATGGACATTTGGATTTGGAGAGAGCCTATAATGACTCAAACTGCTGTGAATATTCTTCAGCATATTTTTAGGACTTCAAAGTTGAAAGAATTTTACAGTGAATGCCTATTGAGGACTTCCTTATAATAACAAAATTTGATGGTAGGCACTTGATAAACTGTTATACTTTGATCAAGAGGCCGCGAAACGAGTAGGTGGAGAATATGAGCTCTGGATCCAGAGTGCCTAAATTCAAATCCACCACTTCTCAATGACTACGTTCCCTCATATCTTGATTAAGAATAGTGCCAGGAAAGCAGATGTGGCTCAAGCAGTTGGGCGTCCACCTACCACGTGGGAGGTCCTGGGTTCGGTTCCCAGTGCCTCCTAAAGAAGACAAGCAAGACAGTGAGCTGATGTGATGGCGTGGCCAGCTGACACAACAAGGAGACATAAAGAAGAAACAATGAGATATATAACAAACAGGGAGCGGATGTGGCTCAAGTGATTGGATGCTTCCCTCCCACATGGGAGGACCTGGGTTCGGTTCCTGGTGCCTCCTAAAAAGAAGACAAGCGGACAGTGAGCGCAAACAACCAGGGAAGGGGGAGAAACAAAAAAATAAAATAAAATCTTAAGAAAAAAAAAAAAAGAAAAGAATAGTGCCAGAATAATGGACCTCTGTGTAATTTTTTTATTTCATTTTATCTCATTTCATTTTATCTCCACTATTGGCCTGTTAGCTTTGCTTCCTTTTTTTTTTTTGATTAAAGATTTATTTTTATTTATTTATCTCCCCCTTGCTGCTCATGCTCACTGTGTCCATTTACTTTTGCATTTTTCTGTGTCTGCTTGTCTCCCTTCGTTGCGTCATCTTGCCGCACCAGCTCACTGCTCTGCACGGGCTGTCAGCTCACCGCGCCATGCAGGCCGGCTTGCCTTCACCAGGAGGCCCCGGGAATCGAACATGGGGCCTCCCATATGGTAGACAGGAGCCCAACCAATTAAGCCACAGCTGCTTCCCCTTCCATTTTTTTCTTAAGTAGTTTTTAAAATTTTGGTGTAATTTTAGATTTACAGAAAAGGTACACACTTGTACAAATCAATATTCATCCAATCATTTGAAGAGTCCTCTGTAGATACTGAGAGCTCTCTCTGTGAATCTCTCTTCTCCGGTATTTTACCCTACAAATGCCAGCTGCCATGACTTCCTCAAGCTCCAAACTCTTCCTCTTCAACTCATTGAGATCACCAAGCTCTGTCTGGACTCTTCTCTTGGCCCGCAGCCTGGAAACTCTAGGCACTTAAGCTGTGGCATTTGAAGGGCTCATAGCCTTCGTTTCCCTTCTCTCAGGATCACTTTTCTGTGCTCCTGTTGTCCAGTGTCTGAAAACTTGTTGCATATATTTTGTCCAGTTTCCTAGTTATTTAAGACAGGAGTGTAAATCCAGTGCCTGTTACTCCATTATGGCCAAAAGTTGAAGTCCAGGTCTATTTTTTTTTTTTTTTTTCCAGGTCTATTTTTGGTTTGTCTTTTCTCTTAGGGTGTAGCTTTTCAGTCTCCCATTTGAAAGCCTGGGCCCCTTACTAGGGCTCAGAATCCCAATTTTTGTTCCTCTAGTCTGTGAATCTGTTACAAATTCTGCTCAGCTTCTCAGGCTCTTAGCTGCAGCTTTCAGAATCAGCAATCCTTTCAGGGCAAAATGCCATCCCAGATGCTGAGTTCACAAGTCTGGGCTTCTGTCCTCTTAGATTTTGGATCCACCTTGGTAGGTCTCTCATGCCTTCATATAGGTGTTTTCCATATTTTGTCTGCTTCTCTAGTTGCTCTTGGGCATGAGGGCTGCAGAATCAATCAGTGGGACTCTGATAGTAAGGAAAGGCTTCCTCTAACAAATTACAGTTTTACTCTAGAATAGGAACCAAAAAAAAAAGTATGTCTGAGGAAGCATTAAAAGAAAGAAGATGGGAAGTTGATGTGGCTTAATCACTTGGGTGCCTGCCTACCACATGGGAGGTCCTGGGTTCGGGTCCTGGTGCTTCCTAAAAAGAAGACGAGCAGATGCCGCCCGGCCACAAGAACTAGACACAGATCCGCTGCAATGAGCATGATGCCGCCCCGGCCGCAATGAGCAGATGCCACAAGCTAGCAGACGCTGCAGGAAGCGGATGTGCCTCAGGCCGTTGGACACTTGGCTCTCTTGTGGGAGGTTTGTTTCCCAGTGCCTCCTGGAGAAGGCGAGCAAAACAATGAGCAGACAGACGAGAGAACAATCTGGTGGTGGTGGTGGGGTATAAATTGAAAAAAAAAAAAAAAGGATGAAAATAAGTTCTGTTAGCATAAGGAAAGACTATAACTGCTGCCCGTTGTAGTGCCATCTTTTTCTGCTACACTCCTGCCTAGCAACTCAAATCCTGGTTGTACTACTACTGGTGATCTTCAGGAATGGCCTGAACCTTTCAATTTCCAATGGTTAAAAAAAAAAAAAACATTTATAAATTGTACTCTCTTTTGCTGTCATCGCGAGGATTCTTGGTTTTCATACATGATGGTGAAAGAGATGATTTGTCCATCATTTGTATAGAATAAAGAGCTTGACTGCATTCCTTGACTGCTTTTAGTATAGTGCACTGTCTTTAAGAGCAGCTGAGATATAGGTGCCCATTCTGACCCTCCTTTTGTATTAAACCTCCAAAACCTCATCTGAGTGCCTGCCTAATTTAGGCTTGTGTTTCTCTTTCAGCTGTCAGGATATATGCTGACTCCTGCCCTTGTTATATATGCTAATCTTAGTTTTCTTCCTTCTCCAGCTTTTCATAAGAACCAGACCTCATCTTTCCTAACATGAAGCTTTCCTATTGTATCTTGGCCTCTTTTCATTTGTTTGCATTTTTGCTAAAGGTGCAGAGGAACTGTTTCTTTGCCGCCAAGGCTGTTGCGGGGATTGTGGAGGACAGGTGGAGGACTGGGTGGTCAGGGACCTGTGTCCTGCTTTACAGGCATTCATTTGCTTGAGGGCACAGCTGAAAGGGTGCTCTCCAGAAACCAAGTTGATGGGTATAGTTTTTTGCTTTGAGCTCTTATGCCGTGAGCATAAGAAAGATGGAGTTGTCATAAACTGAGATGGAGAAACAAGTTTGAGGTGGGCAGAAGATCAGGAGCTCAGCTTTGGGCATGTTAAATGTGAGACATTGCTTATTAGACATCCAACTGGAGGTGTCAAGTAGACAGTTAGATGTAAGAGTCTGGGACTCAGGAGAGCCATCTAGGGAGAAGGTTTAAATTTGGAAGTCATCAGCATATAGATAGAATTTAAAACTGTGAGACTGGATGCCATTAAGAAGGGAGGGGTGTGGATAGAATAGAGGATCAAGGTCTGGGCCCTGGAGACTGAGAAGGGGAGGGATCAGCAATTGAGGAGCAAGTTATATATGAATGGGATTTTTATGATGGAATTTTAACAACTTTAACAATTTCTTATCTTCCTTTCTAGCTGAGTTACGCAATGTGACAAATACTCAGACTAACCAATCAAGGTAAGGAAAAAAATCTTATGATTTTATGATGATTTGATTCATATCAAATCTTATGAGCCCCAAAGAATTAGAGATGTAGTATACTTAAAATAGTCATGTAGTATATAGTAAGTGATACTTGTTTCAAAATTAAACTTGATCCTAGAGCATCTAAAAACCTGGGAATATATCATACCCCACCTGTCCTTTCACTTTTCAGGCTGAAAGAGGAAATTAATAACATTATTCTCCCTTGGGATGACTTATTTTATTATTGCTATTAAGAGGGAACTGAGAGACAAGCAGGGCTTGGATCTCCTTGAAATGAACTCCTTTTGAAATAGTAAGGGGTAGTGAACATGCTCATGAAGTAATTCAGTAAAGGGTGTGGTCATGTGAGGCTCTTTCAAAACAGGTAAATGTCAAAAGGTAGATCTTAGGCTTTGTTGGGAAAACTCTTAGTATAGAGACATTACAGGTATTATGAGACTCAGATCCTTTTTCAGTTTTCTTTTCTCCAATAAATTTAGCTTCCCCATTTTTTGTCTTTAGCAACGAAGGTGATGCCATCAAAGTTTTTTTGCGAGTTCGTCCACCTTCAGAGGGTTCTGGATTAGCTGATGGAGAGCAAAGTTTATGCTTATCTGTACTCTCCCCGACAACTCTCCGGCTGCACTCCAATCCTGAGCCCAAGACCTTCACATTTGATCATGTGGCAGACATGGACTCTACTCAGGTAATGATAATTTTGGAAACATGACTTTTCACTTAAAATATATAAGACTTTGTTATTTGTAGGGATTTCATTTTCAGTAGATGTCAGATAAGGAAGCTCAAACATTCATAAATATGTTTGTCCCCCATTTTATTTTATTGTGGTAACATATATATATATATAAACATAAAACTTGCCATTCTCATCATTTTTTAAATATATAATTCAGTGGCATTAATTACTTTTACAATGTTGTGCTACCATCACTACCTTCCATTACTAAGACTTGTTCATCACCCAAAAGAGAAACTCATTACCCTGTAAGCAATAACTCCCCATTCCCTCTCTCCCGACCCCCTAACAAACTTTAATCTACCTCAGTCTCTATGAACTTGCTTAATTTAGATTTTTCATGTATGTGGAATCATACAATATTTGTTCTTTAGTGTCTGGTTTATTTCACTTAGCTTAATGTTTTCAAGGGTTAGCCACTCAATTCCTTTTTATGAATGAATAGTGTTGCATTGTATAGATAAACCATATTTTGTTCATCCATTCATCTGTTGATGGACGTTTGAGTTGTTTCTACCTTTTGGCTGTTGTGAATAATGCTCTTATGGACAATGATGTGCAAGTATCTATTTCAATCCCCGCTTTCAGTTCTTTTGGGGGTATGTACCTAAGAATGGAATTGCGAAGTCATAGAGTATTCTATGTTTAATTTTTTGAGAAACATCCAAATTGTTTTCTACAGTGGCTGCACCCTTATATAGCCATGCTCAAGAGTTCCAGTTTTCCATAACCTTATTTTTAAAAATAATAGTTGTATTAGTTAGTCAAAGGGGTGCTGATGCAAAGTACCAGGAATCTGTTGGTTTTTATAAAGGGTATTTATTTGCGGTAAAAGTTTACAGTTACAAGGCACTAAAGAGTCCAACTCAAGATACCATAAGAGGTATTTTCTCACCCAAAGTCTGTTGCCATGTGTTAATGCAAGATGGAGGGCGATCTCTGCAAAGGTTCAGCCTTTCTCTTTTCTCTTAAGGCTCCGTGGGCCCAGCTTCTTCCAATTTCAGCTGTCGGCTGGAGACTCGTTTTTTTCTGGGCCCAGCTGTTCTGGTCTCTTCATAAGGTCAACTGTAAACTATCAGGCGAATGTCTCTCTTCCCGGGGCCACAGGATCCTCTTCTGTGTCTACGGAGCTCCCTTCCTATTTTCTCACGTATCTGCTTCTGCCTCCTTGATTGAGTGTCCATTTATATAGCCCACCAAGGGGGCGAGGACTCAACTCTGCATGCCCTGATAACGTGGTAGAATCAAAGCCCTAATTTTAACATAACCAGGTAAACATAAAACCTTTGAATTTAATTCAATGAAAGGGTATCACGCCCAGAGGAACAGACCAGTTTACAAACATAATCAATATCTTTTTTTGGAATTTGTAAATAATATCAAACTGCTACAATAGCCATCCTAGTTGGTGTGAAATGGTATCTCATGTGGTTTTGAGTTGTATTTCCCTAATGGCTAATGAGCATCTTTTCATGTGTTTTTTGGCCATCTGTATATCTTCTGTTGAGAATGTGTTTCTATTCAAGTCCTTTGCCCATTTGTTAGTTGGGTCTTTTGTCTTTTTGTTGATCAGTTGTATTCATAAATATGTTTTTTTTTTTTTTTTTCATAAATATGTTTTAACTTAATTTTATTAACTACCTTTTTTCTTTCTTCATCAAACTTTGTACCAGAATGACATAAGCCTGCTTTATTTTCCATTTTCATCCAGTGATAGTGGTTAGTGAGGATATGCTTTTTGGAGCCACGTGGATGATTGATAAATACAATTGAATTGCCTAATTTAAGGAGAGTGTTAGATTAGGATTATTATGATGTCAATAATTGCTTTTCTAATTAAGGACAATTTAATTAAGATCTAGTCAGTGCTGTCTGATAGAACTTTCTGCAGTGATGGAAATGTTCTTTATCTGCTCTGTCCAATATAGTAGCTTCTAGCTGCATGTGACTATTTAAGTTTAAATTAATTAGAATTAATAAAATTAAAAATTCATTTTCTAGATGCACTGGTTACATATGGCTCTTAAATACTTTAAATGTGGCTAGTGTGTGTGAGGAACTGAATTTAAAATTTTATTTAATTTTAATTAATTAAATAAATTAGCCACATACAGTTAGTGGCGATTGCGTTGAACATTGCAGATCTATTATAGATTGTTCCCTTATATACATGGATGTTTTTAGGGAGACATTTAAGTCTTTAGATCTTCTTTTTTCTTTTTATCTAGGGTAGAGCTGGCCAATAGAAATATGAAGTGAACCAAATAATAATTTTAAATTTTCTAGTAGCCATGTTACATCAAAGTAAAAAGAAACAGGTGATATTAATTTTAGTAATAAGTTTACTTAACCAAATATAGCCAAAATATCATTTCCACATGGAATCAATATAAAACAAATTATTAGTGATATATTTTTTTATTCCTTTTTTATACCCAGTCTTCAAAATCTGGTGCGTGTTTTATACTTGTGGCTGTTCCAAATTAAGATGTGCTCTATTTCAGGTGGTTGGTGACCACATGTAGCTCATAGCTACTGTATTGGACAATGCTGGTCTAGGAGGTTTTGCACTGTTGTTAGGGCTGTGTCTGCTTACACGTAAAAATAGAAATAAAAATCTGATATTGATTATGTAGTACAATTTATTAGAAAATCACTGAAGAAAATATAGGACTGAGTATTTCACATTAAATCCAGTATAGGGGGTTGGAAGCGGATGTGGCTCAAGCAATTGAACTTCCGCCTCCCACATGGGAGGTCCTGAATTTGATTCCTGGTGCCTCCAAAAGAAGACAAGCGACAACGAGCTGGTGCAACGAGAAGACACAACGAGCAGGGAGTGGATGTGACTCAAGTGGTTGGGCATCCGTCTCCCACATGGGAGGTCCTGGGTTTGGTTCCTGGTGCCTCCTAAAGAAGGCAGACACAGAGAGCAGACAGACAAGGGAGCCATCTGGCGGGGGAATAAATAAAATAAATAAATCTTTTAAAAAAAAAACAAACTAAACCATAATGTTTGTATGTGTATACTATATAAAATTTTATAGAAAGTTTAGACATGAATTTTCAGTTTGTAATTGTCTGTATAAGGGATTAATGGAATTATGTTTAAAGTTTTATCATCTTAGATGTTTTAGCCATTTTTCTCTAGTGGGTGTAATTTTCCTGCAACTTTATCGCAAGTGTTAAAATATTTAACACACAATTTTCCATTGTTATATTATAGGCTGTAATTTAGGAAAAATGTTTCCATTTTTATGAAATGTTCACATTTGATGTTTGCATTTATAGGAGTCAGTGTTTTCAACTGTGGCCAAAAGCATTGTGGAGTCTTGCATGAGCGGTTACAACGGCACCATCTTTGCATAGTAAGTTGTTGACTGTGTCCTTACACAAGGCTACAACAGTAAGTGCTTGTATTTGTTTTCTGTGGCTGCTGTAACAAATTCCCATATACCTAGTGGCTTAAAGCAACACACATTTATTACCTTAGAGTTCTGCAGGTCAAAAGTCCAACATGGGTCTCACCAGGCTGAAAAATCAAGGTGTCGGCAGGACCACATTCCTTTCTGGAAGCTCTAGGGAAAAACCTATTTTCTTGCCTTTTCCAGAGGCTGCCCACATTACCTAGTTTCTAGTCCTTCCTCTCCATCTTCAAAGCTAACAGCGGTGCATCTCTCTGACCGTTCTTCCTTAGTCATATCTCCCTCTGGTTACAGCCAGGAAATGTTCTCTGCTTTTAAAGGCTGTGTGATCAGATTGGGCCACTGAGATAATCCGGGATAATCTCCTTTTGAAATCTGTAACCTTAATACATCGGCAAAGTCCCTTTTGCCACGTAAGGTAACCTAGTCATAGATTCCAGGGATTAGAATGGGAGCAGCTTTGGAGGGCTCTTATTCTACCTGCCATAATACTTGTCAAGAAACACGAAGGTGTTGAAGCAATTTTTACTGCATTTGGAATCGATGGCTTTAATCATTCATACATGTACATATACATACATACACACACGTATAGTCTTTGTTTTTCTGTACTGCAGATTTTTAAAATTAATTAGCTTTTTATTTGGGAATACTTTTAGATTTATAGAAAAGTTGTAAAGATAAATCAGAGAGTTCCCACGTACTCTTCAATGTCTTATAGAACTAGGTACATTTGTCAAAACTAATAAACTGACACTGGTACATTATTATTAACGAAACACCAGACCTTAATTGGATTTCATCAATTTTTCTATTACTGTCCTCCTTCTGTTTCAGAATCCACATTACATTTAGTTGTTATGTCTCCCCAGTCTTCTCTGGTCTATGCCAGTTTCTTAATCTTTATTTGTTGTGTTGTTGTTTGTTTATTTTGTGTGTGACTTTGGCAGTCTTAAAGAGTACTGGACAGATATTCTGTAGCATGTCCTCCAATCTGGGATTTTCTCATGATTAGATTGGGGTTATGGGTTTTAGGAAAGAGTACCTCATAAACTGTGTCCTCCTTTCACATCCTGTCAGGAGGTGCTTGATAGCCCTGTGGCAATCCCTGCTGGTGTGAACCTTCATCACTTGGTAAGGTAGTGTGTCCCGGGCTCCGCCACTTCCCTTTCTATGCTCAGTCTTTGGAAGCAAGGCGCTTAGTCTAGCCCTCAAGGTCCTGGTGGGGTGGGGGAGGGATTAATGCTATACTTCCTGAATTGCAGCGTCTACACAGATTATTTGGAATACTTCTGTAAGGAAGATTTGTCTTCTTTTCTCCCATTTGTTTATTTATTCAATTATTTATTGATGTAGCATGGAACTGTGTATATTGACTTTATACTTTGGATTATAAGCCAGTACATCATTTACCTTCTTGCTTAAACTGCTCTAGCTCTGGTCGTTGGGAACTCTTTCAGATTGCTTGCTGTGTCCTTTTGACATAGCCCATCATTCTTTTTTTTTCTTTTTAGCACTTCCTTACTTTCTAATCCTACCAGATTCTTTAACCTCATCTTATATATTTCCCTGCTCCAAGCCTAGAATCAGCCATTTCTCCAAGGAGCCCTGGTTCCTTTCATTGGAGACTGGTATTTAGAAATCAGTATTTGGGTACAAGGTGTTATTGCTGCTGGAGTGTAATTGCTTCTAGGCTACCTCTGCACACACAGCTGGGTGCTCTAGGTACACACTCACCCAGGCGTGCACACCTCCCTCTGCAGAGGGAGCTGGGTACTATAGGTACACTCACCCTCGTGTACACACAAACCTGTAATTGTTTATGTGTTCCTTCATCTATAGATATATGTGAGTTCATCTGATGTCTTAGACTCTAATCCAGGTAACACAAGGTTCATTCTAGCCTTCCTTTCTTGTTTATCTGTAACTTTGCTTTCCAGCAGTGAGAAATCTGGCTCCCACCTTCTACCGTCCATTCACATATTTGTTCAACCCTAATATACATGTAAAGCAGTTTCAGAATTGTTAACCAGTATCTCTATGAGAAACAAGTTTACCAACTATAGTATAGTGTTTACGTATAGTTGCTTTTGTTTTTAGCCTTACAATTTTCAGTCAAAACACCATTCATTTTAAAATTCATAATATTTTATAATTTAATTTTTTTCAAGCACTGTTTTTTTTTTTTTAGACAAAGAAGGTGTAAGTTTACAGAAAAATCATCCAGAAAATACAGAGTACCCCTCCCCTATTATTAATACCTTGCATTCGTGAAATTTCCATTTTCTAAAGTTACTTTCACCAGCTCTTTCCCCTCCCCACCTTTAGTGCAGTTATGTCATACATTTGTAATATAGTTAGATGAATTCCATTCTGGGATCCCTGACATCTGGTTGACGTGTTTTGTTTGTTTAGTTGCACACTTTAAAGGTCACTTTTTGTGATATACAGATTGGTTTTGTCAAGTACATAGAGCCATGTATCTGTGACCCTCAGCATCCTACTTTCACCTTAGAAGTTTCCTTGTGTGTCCCCTTTGGAGTCAACTACTGCCCATTTTTTTCATGTAACCCCTGGCAACCATGTTACACTAAAGTGTTTTCCATCCTGGTAGTTTTGCCTTTTCCGAAGTGTCGTATGAGTAGAATCATGTAATATGGAATCATTTAGGTCTTTCATGTAGTCAGATGCATCTAAGAGTCATGTATCTTGTTGCATAAACCAAGGGATAAGAAACTGCCAAACCAGCTACTAAAATATCTGTGCCATTTAACATCCCCACAATTATGTTTGTTTAAAGTGAGTGATGATCTTGAATTTCTAATAGAATGTAAGCTAGACGTCAAGAAGACATTGTGACAGCCTTTGCAGTTATTCAAGGTGATTTTTAGTATTGTTTCAAGCTTTATTTCATAAATGGGAACATAATTTTTTAGTGGAATTATTGAAGCACTTTTTATTTTAGTGATAGACTTTCTAATTCTCTTGAGAACCAGAGGTTTTTAATAAGGGTGTATAGTAAACTGTATAATTCATTTTGAGCAGCTGATGCTTTTTTTGTGTATGTGCCTCTATGGTTTGTCTATAATTAGCTCAAAATATAAGAAAATTTTAGAAAGTACATTAAGGGGAAGTGGATATGGCTCAAGCAGGTGGGCGCCTGTCTATCACATGTGGGGCCCCGGCTTGGGGTCCGGGCCCGGTGCCTCCTAATGAAGACGAGCAGACGCCGCAGCCTCTGCAGTGAGCTAGGCGCTGCACCTGCCGCAGCGAGCTAGATGCCACAGCAAGCCAGACACCACAACAAGCAGCTGCCGCAAGCCAGCAGACGCTGCAGCCTGTGGGGAGCGGGTGTGGCTCAGGCCATTGGGCCCTCGCCTCCCCTGTGGGAGGTCCCAGTGCCTCCTGGAGAAGATGAACAGACAGATGAGGGAACCATTGGGAGGGGGGAGGGGGTTGGATAAATAAAAATAAATAAATCAATCTTTTTTTTAAAAAGTATATTAAGATGTTAAAAAATCTATGCTTATATTGGACACACGTTCTACTATGAAAATTTGGCTGAGTTTTTCATGCTTAGGGAAGTAATTATTTGTTTAGAATTAAATTTTCTCTTGAATGATGAGACAGATAACTATTTTCTCATGTTTTCTCAAGAGAGTAAAGATTATTTTTTCACAGAATATTTTGAGTGCTGAAGCTCAAAAATGAATTTGAAGTTGCAGCCACCAGAGATTATATATCTTCAAAACTGTTTTCTTTGAAAACTTGGTAGGCCTACTGATTGTAATGTTTAATTTTGAGATGTGTATTAATGACTGAACGAAAATTGCTTTTGGTTATTGTTCATAGAAATAAACACTTGGAGAGAAATAAGTGTTCTATTGGTTGGATGACATACTTTCTGGCTTACCCAGGGCAGTCTCAATTCTGGAATAATCCTTCACAGTGTCTCTTTCACTCTCAAGTATTGTTTGGGCAATTTATAGGGTCACTGTATTTGGAAGGAGCTCAATAATACCCATTTTCATTCTGTATTACTAAAGAATGTTTTTCCTACTTGAGAAAGAATGAGATAAACTAGGTCATACTGTTTTCTAATAGTTTTGAGGGGCATTTAAAGAAAAAGTAAATTCAAAATTTTTTATTTTTGTTATGAATTCAGACTAAAGTCATTTGATACGTTGCCTGACATCTCTTTTTCTTAAAGATTTTATTTTATTTATTTATCTCTCCCCACCCCCTCGTTGTTTGCACTTGCTGTGTCTGTCTTCTTTGTTTCTTTTAAGAGGCACTGGGAACCGAAGGTGGGACCTCCAATGTGGGAGGGAGGTGACTAATTCCTTGAGCCACCTCCGTTCCCTGCTTTGTTCTCTCATTATGTTTTTCTTGTTGTGTCTCTTGTTGTGTCAGCTTGCTGTGCCTGCCCATCGCACCAGCTCACTGTCTTCTTTAGGAGGCACTGGGACCTGAACCATGGACCTCTCATGTGGTAGGTGGGAGCCCAATCGCTTGAGCCATATCTACTTCCCTGACATCTATCTTTAACAACAGTTTTTTGGGACTTATGTTTCTTTTATGTGGGATAATAGAGAAGATATGACACTATGCACGAAAAATACCTATAGCATGAGGATATTTTTTTTTTTTTTTTTGCTTTATTTTTAAAATGAAGACATTTTAGTATCTAAAGACAGAATTTAAGGAAAAAATTGCTGCGTTAGTTAGAATTTCAGGAATTGGAAACAAAAGTCCAACTGGTATGTACAGTACCTTCTTGAGCTAATTTTTTCATGGAACATTTGTCAGTGACTCCTCAAACAGAGTCCAGTTGGTTGTGGTTAAATAAAGTATGATACATCCACAAGATACTATGCAGCTATTAAAAATAATGCAGCCATCTCTACTGACTTAGAAAGATGTCTGAGATAAAATTAAGGGGAAAACCAAGTTGTAGAATAGTATGAAGAGCGTGATCCCGATTTTTATAAATTTAATTAAATGAAACTCTTATGGCTGTGTTTGTATCGTTTGGAAGCATTCATCGGACAATTAAAGTAGGTGGGTTAGCTCTTGGGGTGGGATTGGAGAGAAAGAAGGTGGATCATTTACTTTTTTATTTTTTTTAAGGAGGTGCTAGGGATTGAACCCAGGACCTCGTACATGGGAAGCAGGCACTCAACCACTGAGTTATATGCGCTCCCCAATGAGACTTAAATTTTTTTGTTTGTTTGTTTTTAGGAGGTACCAGGGATTGAACCCAGGACCCTGTACATGGGGAGCAGGTGCTCAACCACTTGAGCTTCACCCACTCCCCAATCATTTACTTTTTTTTTTTTTTTTTTTTTTTTTTAAGATTTATTTTATTTATTTATTTCTCCCCACCCCTTGTTGTTTGCCCTTGCTGTGTCTATTCATCTTGTTTCTTCAGGAGGCACTGGGAACCGAACCTGGGACTTCCGATATGGGAGGGAGGCGCCTGATTCCTTGAGCCACCTCCATTCCCTGCATTTTTGTTGTATCTGTCATTGTGTTTTTCTTCTTGTGTCTATTGTTGCGCGATCTTGTTGTGTCAGCTTGTTGCGCCTGCCCATCCCGTCAACTCACTGTATTGTTGGTCTTCTTTAGGAGGCACTGGGAACCTCCGCTCCCTGCTTCATTGTGTCTCTCATATTTTTTTCTTCTGGTGTCTCTTGTTGTGTTAGCTTGCCATACCTGCCTATTGCGCCAGCTCGCTGTCATCTTTAGGAGGCACTGGGAACCGAATCAGGGACCTCCCACATGGTAGGTGGGAATTCAATCACTTGAGCCACATCCACTTCCCCATTTACTTTTTATTTCACATAATTTAAGAAAATAAAGACTGAGCTAATTTTGGGGGGAATTAGGCCATTTGAAAATAGGAGTGTAGTTTTCTACATTTTATGTATAAAAATAATATTTAAAACACTCTTTTCCAGCGGACAGACTGGCTCAGGAAAAACATTTACTATGATGGGTAAGTTAATTAAATGTTAACATTTTCTGGTTACAGTCTTAATCTAGTCTTTCTCTGATGATAACTTTAAGATACATTTCTTGGGAAGGCATAATTTTTTTACATGATATTGACCTTATCAAATTAGGCTTATTCCCTGCACTTCTGCCAGATTGCGAGTTCCTTGATAGCGAAGTCTATGTATTGATCGTATTTGTAACTATGTTGCCCAGCTCAATGCTTAGCACAGAGTAGGTGCACAGTCACCTTTTATAATTGGGTTTAATGAAGTTTTACATATTTATACACCTATGTAATGCTATTTAGATCAAGATACCTGGTCAGGAACTACCCCCACCCCCATCCCCTGAAGTAGCCATTACTCTGGCTTCTATCATCATTAGTTTTGCTTGTTCTTGAACTTCCTACAAATGAAATTATACAGTATGTACTCTTTTGTGTCTGGCTTCCTTCTCTCAACATCAAGTTCATAAGAGTCACTCATATTGTTCCATGTAGTATTAGTTTATTTCCATTGCTGTATAATATATTATTGTATAGATGAGTATACTACAAAATTTCCATACCACTATTTATGGACATTTGGATTATTTCCTGTGTTGGACCCTATAAATAATGCTACAGTGAACATTTTTTCTCGTATCTGTCTATGTGTCTTTGGAAGCTCTTTTCTGTTGGGTATAGGAATGGAATTGCTAGGTTATAGGGTATAATATAATATAATATAATATTATTATAAGTATATCCAGCTTCAGTAGATACTGTGAAACAGTTTTCCAAAGTGATTATCCCAGCACTATATTGAAGTTTCAGTTGTTCCATATCCTTATCCACACTTGGTATTATCAGTTCTTAAAATTTAGCCATTCTGGAATATGTGTAGTATTATCTCATTCTATGTTTTATTTGTAATTCTCTGATGTCCAATGACAATTGAGCTCCTTTCATATGATTATTGGACATTTGAATACCCTCTATGAAATGCCCATTCAAGTTTTTCTCATTTTCAAAATTATCTTGTCTTTTTCTTACTGATTTGTGGAGATTCTTTTTATAGTAGAAATGAACCATGTTTCTATGATTTAGGTTACCCAACTTTATCTAGGTTTTTCATGTCTTTTGAGTGTACTTAAGTCTTTTTTTTTTTTCTTCTGTTGAGAATTTTTATTTTTATTTTTATTTTTTATTATTGTCAAATTTTGGGTTTTTGTTTTTTAATGGTTTCTGAACTGTGAGTTGTAGTAAGAAAGCTCTTCCCCCTTTTTGAGGTTAAAACAACAAATATTTGAGTGCCTACAATATGCCAGGCACTTTGGAAGGCAGTGGTGGTCTATTTGAGTACAAGGAAATGTCCCGGCTCACATGGAGCTTGTATTCTCCTCGGGAGATGAAACAAATAAACGTCTAATAATTATGCCAGAGGTAATAATAAGAAAAACAACAGTGTAAGGGAATGGAAAATAGGTAGGCAGGTTACGAAAGGCCTCTTAGGAGGTGGCATCTGAAGAGAGCGAGTGCTAAATGAGATGGCAGTGAATCAGGAGAGCCTCCTGGAGAAGAGTTCCAGGAAGAGGCAGCGATGCCCTGCCCCAGGCTGGGAGCATGCTCAGAGTGCTCACCAACAGCAAGGAGACCAGTGGCTGGATTGTCTTCAGGATGAGGGGCTAGTAAGGAGGGAAGTCAGAGCTACAGCCTGGGGCTGAGTCCCTAGTGAGGAGTTTAGATTTTATTATCGGTGTGATGTCAAGTCACTGGAAGAGTTTTTGGTTTTGTTTTTAAGGAATGACATGCTCTGATTTACAATTAAATGGATGACTTGAGCAACTGAATGAAATAAAGACAGTAGGAGGGGCTGGAGTGGAGCAGATTCAGAGCTTCTGCGGTAGACTGAGCAAGAAGCACTTTGTTTAATATTCAGTAGGAAATGGTGTAAGATTATCTGTGTACTCTAATTATCTGTGTGTTCTTTTGTTAATTTACTTGCATTTTTCTACCTTTGTTTATGAATTTTATAAAAAGGACAGTTTACAAGTGCCATTTAAAATATTCGAGCCAAGGATAAACCTTTACAAGACAATTATAATATTTTACAATTTATTCTCAGTACCTTTCTTTAGATTACCCAGAATTTTGTTAGTTCCTTTGGTCGCTATGGCATTTTAATCATTATTTATAGTAACTTCTAGATCTCTCTTAGTTATTTTTTTTCTGCTGAATATAGCTATAGCTTGAATTAGTATTCCTTAAAATCCTGCTCTACATACCCACTCACATCTCCCCTGTCCCCAACATAATGCAGTAGAGATAGGCCTACTCTGCATTTGTCTGTCAGCATAGAAAGCTTGTCTGTCTTACCAGCTGGATTTAATGCCCAATTAAAATAAAAATACTAGTGAATGCTAACTTTTAGTATTTGATGTGTTTTTAAAGCACTACTCTAAGCACTTTACCTTTATACTCTCAGTTAATCCTTTCTATCATCCCAGTGAGGTAGCTAGTACCATGATCCCCATTTTAGGTTGAGAACTAAGTGATCAGCCTGTGGTGAGATTAAGTGATCAGATTGTGGTGACAGCCTGTGTGGGGCCTCAGCCTGGAGCACCACCTGCTTTAGGTTGCTGCTACCCACTGGATCCGCTCGTCACATGCAGTGATATGCAATAATCAAAGTACAATTATTTGGTATTGCTGTTGATTTAGGTACCTGGCAATAGAAACACTTTCAAATTTGGTGCCTAGATAGATAGTTTTATTTATCAAGCAACAGCTACTTAAAATTGCTTGGGGTCTGTTCAGTGACTTTCCATCATTCCCATTGATAGGCAGGTTCTATTATGGAATCTTTCACAGGCTAAATTTAACTAGTTTTAGAGCACCAGGAAGAAACAATTATACAATGTTTCAGCCCACTTCTGTATAAATGGCCTTTTGCTGTGCCATTTTAAAGGACTCCTATAATAGAATAAAAATGAACAGCTTTTTTTTTTTTTTTTTTTTTTAACTTTTTAAGGACCACCTGAATCTGATCAGTTTTCTCATAACCTGAGAGGAGTAATCCCACGAAGTTTTGAATATTTGTTTTTCTTAATCGATCGTGAAAAAGAGAAGGTAAAACTTTCTGTCAAAATAATATAGTTTTATGTAACATTTATGTAATCTAAGTATCTTTAAAAAGTTTTTAAAATATAAAAAATAGTTCTATGAAATGTCTAGTTTTGAAGGGCCAGTTACTAATAAGTAGCTCATAATATATGGAAGGGTGTGGGTGGTACTCAACAATGTGGATAGGCTAGTGTGGTATTAAAAAATAATTCTTAAGGTAAAATGAAGGTTTTTTTTTTAAATTTTCAATTTTAATTGGGTTTCTAGATTATAAAATTATTATCATCCTTTAACCCAGAAAGAAAGAATAAAGCACTGCTTCTTAGGCTCTCAGATTTTGCAAGAAAGTCTGAAGCAAATCTCAAGCCCCACCGCCTACCTGAACTGGCTCACAGAAGACTGCAGGAGTCCCTAGGTCCTCGTGACACTCGGCGGTGCTGGCCGCATCCTTACCTCCTTTGTAGCACCCGCCACCCATGACCGTGATCACCTTGCTCCACCGGGTGGGGCTGTGTCAACCTGGGGCTATGGCCTTCCCTCTTTCATTGGCTGCTCAATTCCCACCACCCTGTGTTGGCTCTTAGGCACCTCTGGAAACCGCTAGGGCTTCTGGGACCACAGTTTGGCTCTGCTTAAAATGTAATGGTGAAACAAGCAAAAAAAAAAACAAAAAACAAAAAGGTTTACATGTATCCGTTGCATTTGATTGAGAGGTGTATGTATTTGTTCATCTGTGTTTACTTTTTAGTTTTTAATTGCTTATGTTTTCAATTATTAAATGTACAAAATAAAGTTTAAAAAAAAGTGTAATGGTGTGTTGAAACTAGTTGTCTGAGGATTTTTAACTGACTTTGAGTTGTCTTATGTTGTGTCTAAAGGTAATATTGTGATAAAATTACTGTGTGACTCAAATGAAAGAAAGATCAGCTCTCTAGGAAAACAGGGATGAAACAATGCATCTAAGTTGTTAGATGACGATGAAAACGGTCCCTCTAAGTTAGACTTCTCGCTTACAGGCTGGAGCTGGAAAGAGTTTCCTTTGTAAGTGTTCCTTTATTGAAATCTACAATGAGCAGATCTATGACCTTCTGGACTCTGCATCGGCTGGACTGTACTTAAGGGAGCATATCAAGAAGGGCGTCTTCATTGTTGGTGCGGTGGAGCAGGTGGTAACCTCGGCTGCTGGCGCCTATCAGGTACCCTGCCCTGAGCTATTTGATGGTGAGACAACGTGTCATGCTGTGAAAGCACCTGGGTCTCCAGAAAGAAAGAATTGAGGTGTGAAAAATATGTTGTAAAGGTATAACACAGAATGCTCCTGAGAAGGAAAGAAAAAGGAATATGGCAGTGTTTTATACCTCTCCCCTTAGCTGAAATAGAGCTTTGAGACTTGATGTTGCATTTATCTTTGTGCTATTCATTCCAAGCAGGAGGTTTTAAAACCCGTCCTGCAGGTCGCAGGGAGCAGTTCCATCCGGGTGCATGTTTCTTTAGTGCTTCCTCCTGGGGACTGCCTGTTTGAGGGACTCCTTGGGAACTCTGGCCTTTACACCAGCCAGCTGTTCTGTTGTGCTTGTTTTCTACCCTTGCTTACTTGTGAGGTTTCAAAAGCACTGATGTCAAAAGCCAGATTGTGCGCATTCAGCGCTGGACAAACGAACCCCTTGACAGCAATTTACAAAAATATTCCACTCATATTTTTATGTAATCTGACCTGTCCAGTTGATTTTAAACACTTTTTATTATGTAGTATTTGATATGTACAAAACGTTGGCACATGCCTGTAAGTTACTAAGCATAAGGTTCCAGTGAGCTAGCAGGAACCCGCTAGCCTGTGCAAGACCCAGGCGTCACCATCTGGTGACCAGCACTAGCTTCCCGACCCCGAAGCTGCTCTCCGGCCCCGCACCCTTGGCTCAGTGTCTTCATTTTCTTGCACTATTTTTTAAATTGTAGTTTTCATTTTGAGACATTTTTTTTAAAAAGTGGAAAGTACAGAGTAACGTGACAAACATTGTGTACTCCGTACTGAGAAATGACAGCTGGTAACATTTTGTCATATTTGCGACAAGTCTTTTATTAAAAAAATACCTGGGGGTCGGATGTGGCTCAACTGGTTGGGCGTCCGTCTCCCATATGGAGGGACCCGGGTTCGATCCCCGGGACCTCCCGGTAAAAAAAATAAAAATAAAAATAAAAAAATACCTGAACAATACTGAAAACATTGAAGTTCTCTTTTTGCAGTATCTTTAATTCCATTGCCTCCCCTCCTCAGAGACAAAATATTATGAATTTACTGAGTATCTTTGCAAATCATTTTTATATTTTTACTTATATGTATAACCAGGAGCTATATATTATTTTGCATATTTAAGAAATTTATATAAATGTCATATCAGTTCAGCCAACAATATATTTGAAGACCTATCCATGTTTCCATGTTAGCACTTTTAGATCTACCTCATTTTTTTTTTTTTAGGAATAAATATTATATTTAAACTATAAAACAAATTTAATAAAACAAACTATAGCTGAATGATGACATTCTCCGGAATCACTATACTACTTTGATGAAAATACTTTTGAACCCTTTTCCATCTGATGACCATGAAAAAACAAACTATACAAAAAGTGAATTAATCCTTTAGTTTACTAATAATTAATTTCTTATTGTGGTATAATACACATAAAGTTAAAATCAATTTAACCTGTTTAAGTGGACAATTCTTTGACATTAAGTACTTTGACAATAATGTGGAACTTGAACCACTATCTATTTCCAGGTACTTTCCATCATCCCAAACCAAAACCCATACTCAATTTGCAATAACTCTCCACTGCCTCTCCTACCTCCCCTGGTGACCACTCTGCTTTTTGTCTCTGGTTACACTTATTATTTCATGTCAGTGAGATGATATAATATTTGTCCTTTTGTGCCTGGCTTATTTTACGCAGCATGATGTCTTCAGGGTTCATCCATGAGCATGTGCCAGCACTTCACTTCTTTTTAGGGATCCATGATATTTCATTGTATGGCTATACCACATTTTGTTTATCCATTCATCTGTTGATGGACATTTAGGTTGCTTCCAGCTTTTGACTATTGCAAATAATACTGCAGTGAACATTGGTGTACAAATATCTGAGTCCCTATTTTCAGTTCTTTTGGGTATAAATCTAGGAGTAGAATTACTGGGTCATATGATAATTCTATTATTAATTTTTTGAGAAACAGCAAACTGTTTTCCATAGTGTCTGCACCATTTTTCATTGCCACCCACAAAGTGTGAGTGTTCCTATTTCTCTACATCCTCACCAAGACTTATTTTCAGTGTTTTTTTTTTTTAAATAATAATAGCCATCCTAGTGTGTATGTAGTGGTATCCCATTTGGATTTTAATTTGCATTTCTCTAATGGCTCGGGTTGTTGAGCATCTTTTCATATACTTATTGACCATTTAAATATCTTTTAAAAATAGTATTCAGATACTTAGCCCATTTTTTAATTGGGCTATTTGTGTTTTGTTGGATGTAGGAGTTCTTTATTTAGTCTGCATATTAAAATCTTATCAGATACTTAAAAAAATCTCTTAACAGATATATAGTTTCCAATATTTTCTCCAATTCTGTAGGTTCTCTTTTTACATTTTTTTTTCTTTAATGAGAAAAGTTATAGGTTTACAGAAAAATCATGCATAAAATACACAGTTCCCATATACCACTCTATTATTAGCATCTTGCATTAGTGTGGAATATTTGTTACAATTGATAAAAGAACGTTTTAAAAATTGTGCATATAGTCTATGCTTCATCCTAGGGTTCACTGTTTATGTTGTACAGTCCTGTGGGTTTTTAAATTTTTTTAATTCTAGTAACATATACAACCCAAAATTTCCCCTTTCACCTACATTCAAATATATATTTCATTGCTGTTAATTATGTTGACAATGTTGTGCTACCATCGCCACCATCCATTACCAAAACTCTTCCATCATTCCAAATAGAAACTGTACGATATAAGCATTAATTTCCCCATTCCCTACCCCCACTTTAGCTCCTGGTAACCTATATTCTACTTTCTGACTTAATGAATTTTCTTTTCTTTTCTTTTCTTTTTTTTTTTATTTAAAAAATCAATTTTATTGGTACATATTAATAAAGCATACAATTCATCCAAAGTGTATAATCAATGGTATTTGTATAATCACATAGTTGTGCATTCATCACTTCAATCATTATTAAAGCATTGTCATTATTTCAATAATAACAATAAACAAAAAACAGACAGACAAATAAGAAAATTCTTTACCTTTCAAACTCTCTGTTTCCCCTGCTGTACATAGCTGCTATTTCTGGCCATTCTTGCACAATTACTTATTTATTTATTATTTATGTATGTATTTATTTATTTAGCAGTTTTATTGAGATACATTCACCTACCATATGATCTATCCAAAGTGTATAATCAATGGCTTTTAATATAATCACAATGTTGTGCATTTATCACCACAAAAAATAATTTCCTTATTCTAATTATTTCATATCAGTTTTCATACAATATTTGTCCTTTGGTTGTCTGGCTTATTTCACTCAATATGATGTCTTCAAAGTTCATTCATGTTGTCGCATGTATTAGGAATTCATTCTTTTTACAGCTAAGTAATATTACATTGTGTATATATACCATATTTTGTTTATCCATTATTAGTTGGTGGACACTTGGTTGCTTCCATCTTTTGGCAATTGTGAATAATGCTGCTATGAACACTGGTTCAAATATATATTTGAGTTCCTGCTTTCATTTCTTTTGGGGATATACCTAGAAGTGAGATTGCTTGGTCATATGATAATTTTATTTTATTTATTTATTTATTTATTATTATTTTTTTTTACCGGGAGGTCCCGGGGATCGAACCCGGGTCCCTCCATATGGGAGACGGACGCCCAACCAGTTGAGCCACATCCGACCCCTATTTTATTTATTTTTAAAAAATTTTTATTCTTAACTTTCTCAGGAACTGCCAAACTGTCTTCCACAGTGGCTGCACCATTTTGTATTCCCATCAGCAATGAATGAATGTTCCTATTTCTCCACATCCTCTCCAACACTTGTAATTTTCCATTTTTTAAAATAATAGCCATTTTAGTGGATACGAAATGGTATCTCATGGCTTTGATTTGCATTTTTTTAATGGCTTATGATGTTGAACATCTTTTCATGTTCCCTTTGGCCATTTGGATATCTTCTTTTGAGAAATGTCTGATAAGTCATTATTTTAATTGGTTGGTTGTCTTTTTGTGATTGAGTTGTAGGATTTCTTTGTGTTTTATGGATATTAAGCCCTTATTGGATATGTGGTTCCACATGTTTCCTCCCATTGTGTGGGCTGCTGTTCTACCTTCTTGATAATGTCCTTTGATGAACAACAGTTTAAATTTTGATGCAGTCCATTTTATCTGTTTTTTCCTTTCCTTGCTCATGCTTTTGCTGAAAATCCATGCCTACTACATGGTCCTAAAGATATTTCCCTATATTTTCTTATAAGAGTTTTATAGTACTAGCTCTTATATTTAGGTAAGTTTCAATTAATTTTTGTATATAGTGAGAGGAAGGAGTCCACATTCATTCTTTTGCCAGTTCATTTCCGGTTGTCCCAGCACCATTTGTTAAGGAGACTATTCTTTCCCCATTGCATGGACTTGGCATCCAAAAGTCAACTGGCCACCAACATGTGACTTTATCTCTGGACTCTCAGTGTCATTCCATTGGTCTGTATGTCTATTCTTATGACTGTACCACACTGTTTTAATTATTGTAGCTTTGTTGTAAGTTTTGAAATGAGGAACTGTGAGTCTTCCAACTTTTTTCTTTGTTAATGTAGTTTTGGCTATTTGGGTCCCCTTGCAATTCCATATGAATATGAGGTTCATATGGAAAAGAGGCTGCTGGAATTTTGATCGGGTAGAATTGATATCTTAACAATATTTATTCTTCGAATCCATGAACACAGAATAGTTTTCTATTTCAAAGCTAGGACACATTGTTGTACACTTGCTTAGTTCTATGTAACAGTTTTTTTTTTAAAGGCTATATGATCTATCATGATTTATTTAATATTTAATGTACAGCATTTAATATTATGAAAAGGAAGCATAAAAGACTATCCAAGAAATAAAAAAGGTAAGAGTAATTACAATTTTTTTTTTTTTAAGATTTATTATTATTATTATTTTTTATTATTATGGGTAAAAATCAAAATTCTCACAATACATACAAACATTTGCAAAATGATATATAAATATATATGCATATATGTGTATTTGCCCACAAAAATGTTGTTTATATATATATATATATATATATATATATATATATATACACATATATTTTAAGAGGTGCTTAGATTACCTAAGATTTATTTTTATTTTATTTATTTATCCCCCCCTTGCTGCTTGTGCTCGCTGCGTCTATTTGCTTTGCGTTTTTCTGTGTCTGCTTGTCTCCCTTCTGTTGCGTCATCTTGCTGTGCCAGCTCACCGCACCACGCGGGCCATCAGCTCACCATGCTGCTCAGGCCATCAGCTCACTGTGCCGCATGGGCCAGCTTGCCTTCACCAGGAGGCCCCGGGAATCGAACCCAGGGCCTCCCATATGGTAAATAGGAGCCCAACCAATTGAGCCACATCCGCTTCCCTGAGTAATTACAATTTTATACTGTACCTGGTTAATAGAGATGGTTATAGCTGGTGGTATCTATCGAATGCTTAGTAGGTATTTGATAAGCATTGTGTTTGTATACATTATATCCTTTTTTCAATATACTCTATGAGATATAGGTACCAATTTCCCCATTTTACCCTATACATGCTATGACTTGCTACTCAAAATGTGGTCCTCCGACCATCAGCATTACCTAGAAGATTGTTAGATATACAGAATCTCTGGTCTCACCTCAGACCCACTATATCAGAATCTGCATTTTAACAAGCTGTCCAGGTGATTCATCACACATTAAAGTTTGAGATGTTCTGTCCTATGGGGTAGGTACCCACATTCCCATTTTACAGACATGATGATTAAGTCTTGAAAAGGTTAAACTGGCTCCAGACCACACAGCTAATAAATGAGGAAGCCAGGGTTTGAACTCATGCTCATCTGATTCTAGAGCCTGCAGTCAGAACCTTCATGTATCTTGCTTCCATGGAGAATGGATAAGAAAAATAAATCCTTTGTAGGAAAAAAGAGCTGACAAAAATTTTGGCTGGAAGGTAGTTTAGAGATTTATTTTGTTCAACTTTTTCATTGTCTAGATAAAGATTCAGAGGGGGGAGTGTGTGTAGCTCAATGGTTGAACTATGTATGAGGTCCCAGGTTCAAACCCTGGTACCTCCTAAAAAAAGAAAGAGGTTCAGAGAGATTTTGTAATTTGCATTGACTTAGCACAAATAGAGAGTAGCAAAACCAGTTCTAGATCCTAAGCCTTCTGATTTCCTTTTCATTCTCTTTCCATAACATGAAGAGAAAACAGAAAGAGCCAGAGGAGGAAAATAATTTGAGGATGTTCCCTGAGGGACCAATATGCCTTCTCACCACCCTTTACAGATTTCTTACTGATGATTTTGATGGCTGTTGTGTAACACAATATACCATAATATACCATAATATAATTTCATTTAAAGAGCTAGATAACCAAGGCAAGGTCATAGGTTCCCACCCCTGTTTTAGAGGGGGAAATATATTTTGTGTAAATTGTATAAATAGATAATTAACTCTATGTCACTATTTTTCTTATTAAAACGAGTGATTCTCAAGTGCATATTTCATGTCTTATTTAAATGTACTTTGTTGCTTCTTGTAACATATTTTCCTTTTGCCTAGGTGTTGTCTGGAGGATGGAGAAACAGACGTGTGGCATCGACATCAATGAATAGAGAATCCTCTAGGTCTCATGCAGTCTTTACGATTACTATAGAGTCAATGGAGAAAAGCAATGAGACTGTGAATATACGGACCTCCCTACTCAATCTGGTGGATTTAGCAGGATCAGAAAGGCAAAAAGATACCCACGCAGAAGGGATGAGGTTGAAGGTAAGAATAAAATTACGGTCTCCAATTCAGCTTGAGAGTGAATTCAAACTAAGTTTTGGGAAGACTACAAAGGAGTAAGAAATTGCTCCCATCTACAGGAACAGAGCTTTTTGTTATGGGGTGGGATAGTAAACATACGTGGAACAGGACAAATCTGTCAGTAGCAATAATGTTTGAATTCATGCTGGAAGAGATAATGGTACAGGTGGCAGGGGTAAGAGGAAGACGGGTGTGGCATGGACTGCTTTGAGGAAGCATGGAAAGAAGTAGTTCTTGAGTTGTGGTCTTAAAGGGAACAGGATTTGGGTGCCTGGGGGACATCTTAAGGGTTACTGTGGATGCAAATTCATTATGGCATTTCAGCATGGACCCAGTACATGGGCTGGGGTTAGGTAAGCAGGTAGACCCAGATCACTGAGGACCAGGTATGCGAGGCCAAGTTTGCACTCAGTTTTCCAAACACTGAGAAAAACTTAAAAGTTGTGAGCAGGTGAGTGATTTCATAAAGCAAGTCTGTTTTATAAAATCTACCATCTGGCCCACCAATGCCAGACTCAAGAGGGGAGATCCTAAAGAAAAAGGAGACCAGTTATGTTGTTTCATGTTTCCAGGATGAAGAGTTAAGGACCTAGTCCTTGGCTAAGGCATTAGCAGTGGGACCAGAGGTTCTACATATGCATTGCCACAGTCCTGTGATACATACTGTCAATAAAATACATGTAGATTCTATAGTTTAGGATGAATGGAGATCAAGGGAAAGGAGACAGGAATGGTGGAGAGACTTATTTTTTGCCTGTGAGTATCTGAGCTTGTGCTTCTATTGAAATATGAAGCATAATAATAATGCTTATGTTTATAATAGGACCTATTCTAAGGGCTTTACATATATTAGCTCGTTTAACTCCTCTGACAGCTCTGGGAAGTCATTATCATCCTTGCTATTTTACAACTAAAGAAACTAAAGAAAATTGTCACGGCTCATAATGGCAGAGCTGACATAGTGCAGCTCCATAGACAGTGCTCTCAACCGCTGTGCTGCTATTTGAACGGGGACAGATAGTAGCAACTCTGCATTCGGCACGTCTTGTTTTAGAATTTCCGTTCTTTTTCTCTTTTTTCTGTTTTCCCGCCACTGCAGATTTACTATATACCTATAGTAAAAATCCAGTATAACATATTTAACTCAGACATTTTTCTTCTCTCCCCAAACCACTGTTTTAAATATTAAACTTTACAGAATAATATTCTCTTGTAATATGTTTATCAGTGCCTTTGGGGTGGTGAGAGGTATGTTATTAGTCATCACACTCTTATAATGTAGGAAAGATTTTTTTTTTTTTTTTTTTTTTTTTACCGGGAGGTACCGGGGATCGAACCCCGGTCTCTCCATATGGTAGACGGACGCCGAACCTCTTGAGCCACATCCGTTTCCCGAAAAGATTTTAACATAAAAGGGGGTGGAAAATCATTTCTATTAACATACTATCCCAACTTTTTTACTCTTATTTTGGTTTGATTGGTTGTTTGGATTCTTTTTTTTTTTTTTTTTGTCTGTATCCTTACTTATAGGTCAATGTAAAGTTATTACCATCATGAGGTGACATTAATATGTATTTTTTTCACGTGATTTTTATGTTTATCTTTGGATACTAAATTGCAGTGTATATCAAATAGGAGCAAGTAAGGGGATAGCTGAATACAGTTTTTTGCCGAAACGTTAGTTATCCTTAATTAATATTGTCCCTTACTTGCCTTTGTCCAAAATCATTGCTACTAGGTATCTTTTAATTCAAAATACCAAAAAGTAGCCAGTGATCCTAAATACTTGTTCTTTTTCCCTGATGCCTTAGGAAGCAGGTAACATAAACCGATCACTGAGCTGCCTGGGTCAAGTGATTACAGCACTTGTCGATGTGGGTAATGGGAAACAGAGACATGTGTGCTACAGAGACTCCAAGCTTACCTTCTTGCTGCGGGTAAAGTAGATCATTGGGTGCCTTGGCACTTTGTTTTGGTTATGCTCACTATGGCTAACAGTGGGACAGTTTTTCAGGCTTACTGCCGAGAATGTGCATTTTCCCTTGCTTAAAAAAGGTCTTGTTATTTCTCACCTGGAAATGTATACTCTTCTTGTCACTAAACAGGATTCCCTTGGAGGTAATGCCAAAACAGCCATAATTGCAAATGTTCATCCTGGATCCAGGTGTTTTGGAGAAACTCTATCAACACTTAATTTTGCTCAAAGAGCCAAGCTGATTAAAAACAAGGTAAAATCCTAAGTTTGCTTTATTAAGTAAAATTTGAATACTTAAGCTTGTAGCATCCTGTTTTTATGATTGCCCTAATATTAACATTAGCTTTTATTTCTCTCTGAAAGCTTATCTTAACTTTAAGGAAGACTCCCATTGCACCTTCCTAGCCCTTTGTATCTTGGGTTGAATTCAAGAGCCAGATTAGGTCTTACAGTGGCAGTTGTCTGACTAGCTTTTTCTTAAGGGAAGTCACTTTTCCCTCAGAAATTGGCTTGGAGACTCAGTTTGCTTGCCATAACCATGCTAGCAGATAGATCTGGATGTGTGTATATGTGTTTGGCTATGCTATGCAAATAATTTGATAACATTGACAAAAAGCTTATCTTTCAACTTGTCTTCAACTCCAAGGAATCCCTATTTTACTTTTAATATACAACACTTCCTTGATATTGGAATACACTGGGGTCAGCAAACTTTTCTTCTGAAGGGCAAGATGATAATGATTTTATGCTTCTTAGACCAGATGGTCTCTGTCCCAACTACTCTAAGTGTGAAAGCAGCCATAAACGTATGCAAGCAAATGGACTGGCTGTGTTCCAATAAAACTTTACTTACAAAAACAGATAGCAGGCTGAATTGGGCCCATGGGCAATAGTTTGCCAACTCCTGCTGTGTAGACTCTCAAAACAAGGAGTCCACCACTTGTTTTGGAGAGATTGGAGATCACTTTGGTTCCAGACAAAAGAATCATAGTGTTATAATCTTGGTATATTAATTTCCTCTCCTTCAAGGGGGAAATCGGTCATTCTTAGCTGAAAAGTAGATTCCATCATCATCTATCATTTGTCCCTTCCCCGTCACCCTTCCCCTTCAGCTAGAGCAGTCTCTTCAATCCCTGAGGTGGTCACATACTATATGAGGACTAGGTTCTTTTTTTTTTTTCAAGATTTATTTATTTACTTTATTTATTTTTATCTTTTTATTTTCACCCCTCCCCCAGATAGTTCTCTTGCCTGTCTGTCTGTCTGCCTGCTTATTGTTTGCTCGCCTTCTCCAGGGTGCATTGGGAACCGAACCTGGGACCTCCCACATGGGAGGTGAGTGCCCAGTGGTCTGAGCCACATCCGCTCCTCACGGGCTGCAGCATCTGCTCGTTTAAATGTCTGCTCATTGCGGTGGGGTGCAGTGTCTAGCTTGTTGCAGCAGCGTGTGGGCATCTGCTCGTCTTCTTTAGGAGGCACTGGGACCCGAAACCGGGTCCTCCCTGCTTGAGCAACATTTGTTTCCCAGACTAGGTTCTTTTTCTCCCCCATCCCCTCGTTGTTTTGTGCTTGCTATCTGCTGTCTGTGTGTTCTGTGTCTGCTTGTCTTCTCTTTAGGTGACACTGGGAACCGATCCTGGGACCTTCTGGGTGGAAAGAGGCGCTCAATCTCTTGCACCACCTCAGCTCCCAGGTCTGTCTCTCTTCTGTCTCTTTGTTGTATCATCTTACTGCGCCAGCTCTCCATGCGGGCCAGCACTCCTGTGCAGGCCAGCACTGCTGCACGGGCCAGCACTGCCGCACGGGCCAGCATTCCGCGTGTGCCAGCTCTCCATGCTGGCCAGCTTGCTTTTCACCAGGAGATCCTGGGAATTGAATCCTGGACCTCCTATATGGTAGACGGGAGCCCAATCACTTGAGCCACATTCGCTTCCTGTGGCCACGCCTGATAAATCAGAATAGTTTAGGTCTAGTCATTCATTTTTTTTCCTTGGATTCTGATCTCTAGTGAAGTATTTGTAATATGATGAGAAAATTTTTTTTTAGTGCTTCCTGACCCTTCTTTTGGGGACTTACTTTTGGTCTTTGAAGAGTAGAGAACTGCTGTGGTAATTAGAATTATGATATCACTGATGTGGCAATGATGTCAGAATGTACAGGAGTACCTTGAAATGAGGCTGGCTGTAAGACTCAGAGGCAACTAGAAATGGCTTCTTAACACATGAAACAACAATCCTAGGCGTCACTATCAATGGTAAGCCTCCCTGCTACAGTCTAGTAGTGGGGAGGGTCTCGTCACTGGCCATGATATCTGGGACTTGTTTAAGGATGAACTATTTAAATATTTCCTAGTGGGCAGGCTGGACCTGCCACAAGAATACTCTCTGGGCTTTCTTTTCCTGCTTAGCACCTTGAGTATTGCAGAACCCGGCACTTTTGACCTGTTTGGCGCTCAGTTGTTGGTACTTGTTATCACAGAGTTTTTAAACCTTTTAGAAGTCATCTCAAATGAGGCATTTCTTTAAGAAAATGCAGTGTGGTCTAAAAACAGAGATAGTGCTGTCCTGCCAACCACTTCTTCCAGGATTGTTTCTGCCTTCCAGAAGGTTGTTTCTGCCAAGCTGATGGACCTTAGACCAGCCCTACAAGTTATCACACCCTTACAGTGATGCTCCTTCACCCCAGTGTGCAGGGACACAGGGGAAGTGAAACCCACTAAGGTGTTGGCTCTTCTCAGGGGGGGAATGGCTGTCCTCCTCTGGAGGAGGAAATGTTAACTGAACATACCCAGGTCTGTGGCCCAGGGCTGGTCAACAAAGCAGAGAGGTAAATGGAAGCCTCGGGGAGGATTGGGGATGGGTTAGCGCTTGACACTAGGTGTGGAGGCACAAGGAATGGGAGCTTCCCACGCTCCAACACTCTGTGGTTCCGGAGGCCTACTGACTACAAGAAGGAAGTGCAGCTTGGATTTACCACTCCAAATCGTACAAACAAATGTAATACAGGACTGTACCACTCAAAGAGCATTCCTTTAATGTGTGGGGTTTTTTGTTTGTTTTGGTTTGTTTGTTTGTTTTAATTCCTGATCAAGGCAGTGGTAAATGAAGATACCCAAGGAAACGTGAGTCAGCTGCAAGCTGAAGTGAAGAGGCTCAAAGAAAAACTGGCCCAGCTTACTTCAGGGCAGATACTACCAGAAAGTTGCCAGACCAGAGGTAAGATAAACAAAATGTCCTTTATCCTGGGGAAGCCTATATTAGTATGGGGAGACTTCTATGATAGATGGGCACAACACGATAAGATTACCCAAATTTCTCATTAGTATCTGCTCCTATCTACCCCTTTCCATAAATTTCACCTGTATAGGAACATGGTACTTCGTCTGCAATCAGATACATTGGGCACTGAGTTCTGTGAGATATGCTGGAAAAAAGATACTAATAAATTTCATTTAGCTCCGTTTCCGAGATTCTGTCATACCACATGTAATCTAAAGTATGGTTACTAAACAAAGAGAAACTTATTTTTCTTCATAGAATAGCTAATATGTAGAATGGGTTAATTTGAAATCCATAATCTAGTGATGACAGTTTTAGTTCTTTTAGATTATTTGGGGGAAGCAGATGTGGCTTACCACATGGGAAGTCCTAGGTTTGGGTTCCTGGGGCCTTCAGGAGAAGGCGAGCTGACACAAGATGACACAACAAAAAGATGATACAAAGAGGAAAGACAATAAGTCACAACAAACCAGGGAGCTGAGGAGGCTCAAGCGATTGAGCGCCTCTCTCCCACATGAGAGGTCTCAGGTTTGGTTCCTGGTGCCTCCTAAAGAGAAGACGAGGAGACAGCAAGCGCAGGCAATTGGGGGGGTGGGTAATAAAGAAATAAAATAAATCTTAAAAAAAAAATAAATTAGCTTGGAGCAGTCAATCAAAAGTTGCCTGCTTTTGCTGATCTCTTAGTTTTAAAAGTTTGAGAAATAAACATTTTTTCCCTTTCCTTTTCTTTCTTACTGGATCAATTACAGACAATGAGAATACTAGTTATATGGACTACTTCCGAGAGGCAATGTTATTTTTTAAGAAATCTGAACAGGAAAAGAAGGTATGAAACTGAATTTAGTATAGTGTGGATTTGAGATATTTTAGGTTTTTGCTATGTGTTTTTCTTGCCTTACTAAATGAAATAAATGGCACCAAGTACATAAAGTAAACAAAGGAAGGTTGTGAAAAATCTAATTTTGCCTTAACGTGAAGTCAGTATTTGGGGGACTTATGAAAATTTAGGGGAGTGGAATTATTTTTCGTGTTATCCAAATTATGAATTTCTTTAGTGCCTGGTAGAAAAGGTTAGCCAATTAGAAGACCTCACCCTCAAAAAAGAAAAATTTATTCAATCGAATAAAATGATTGTGAAGTTCCGAGAAGATCAAATCATGCGCCTGGAGAAGCTCCACAGGGAATGCCGGGGAAACTTTCTGCCTGAGGAGCAGGATCGCTTGCTCTCAGAATTAAGGGATGAGATTCAAACTCTGCGAGAACAAGTGAGTACGTGACATTTGCAGGATTTCTAAAAATAAAGAAATTCTAAGGAAATGAAACTTGGCCAATGAATACTTATGTAATTCCTAATGCAATGGAAATTGTTTTAAATGAATTGAATGGACAGAGTATGATTGCAAAATTCCTTTTCCCCTTTTTCCAAAACAGTAAAACCTGAGGGGGAAAATGGAGGAAGTTGCAGTATGTTGCTACGGAAGCACTCAGCCCCAGTAGGCCAAGCAGGAGTTCACCCTGTGGGTGGGGGCTCTCAGAATCAGTAGCATCTTTAGAGTTGAGCACCTTTTTTTTTTTTTAATATTTATTTATTTATTTACTTTTATCCATTTTAGCACCCCCCCCTCCTTTTTGCTGCTTTTGTGTCCATTCGCTGGGCAATTCTCTGTGTCTGTTTCCTGCCCTCTCTTCTCATCCTTCTCCTGTCTTCACTGGGATTCAATCCTGGGAACCTCCGATGTGGGAGAGAGGCGTCCTACCACCTGCGCCACCTCAGTTCCTGGTTTTGCGGCGCGTCTCATCTTGGCTCTCCCTTGTGTCACTCTCCTGTTATGTCATCATCTTGCACGGCGTGGTGGGGCCTGGCGGCACGCCTTCTATTTTTTCTTTATTTTACTGGGAGTCCTGGGGATTGAACCCAGGTCCCTCCATATGGGAGATGGACGCCCAACCATTTGAGCCACATCCGCCCCTGAGTTGAGCACCTTTAAAGCTTTTTTGTTATTGTTTTTTCTTTTCCCTGGGGAGGATGGATAGGTAATGCAGGCACATTGTTAAAAAACAAAGATAATCTGTTTTTATTTTTTGTGTGTATCTTTCCACAGTTTTTTTTTTATGCATATTCAAACTAATATGGATATAGTTACTTTCATTTCTTTTGTACAGAAAAGGCAGCATGCCAAAAGCACTTTTCTGCCCCTTGCCTTTTTTACTATTATATCTTGTAGGGCATTCAATCCTGGTTAACAGAGAGCTTCCTATCTGTTGATTGATTGAGTGAGTTGATTTAATCAGTCCCCTTTGCATGGATTGTCTGCTGCACTGGACAGACTTGTGATTACCTCCTTGGACTCCAGGGTGAAAGTTTCAAAGTACAGACTCAGACCTAGGATAATGAGTCATAGGATATGCACATTTTCAATCTGATCACACTTGCCACGTTGCTTTCCACAGTGGTTGCACCACGGTACTGCCAGCAGTGCATGAGGTTCCACATCTTCTCTGTGGGTTTTTCAGAAAGGCTTGTTCCTTAAGGAAATGTGTATCAGACCATAATGTCTGCAATTCTTCTATGCCACAGATAGATCACCATCCCAGAGTTGCAAAATATGCTATGGAAAACCATTCCCTCAGGGAGGAGAATAGAAGATTGAGATTATTAGAGCCTGTGAAACGAGCCCAAGAAATAGATGCCCAGACCATTGCAAAACTAGAAAAAGCTTTCTCTGAAGTATCCAGCACAGAGAAACTCAATAAAGGTAAGAAATGATTGTTGCATAAATGCTTTGCAAGGAGAGCTTGTTTTAAAGTACATTTACAGGGAGGCGGCTGTGGCTCAATCAGTGGGGCTCCCGTTTGCCATGTGGGAGGCGCCGGGTTCGGTTCCCGGGGCCTCCTGGTGGGGGTGGGCCCACGGGCGGGCCCACCCGCACGGCGTGGTTGGCTGACCCGGCGAGCACGGGCAGCAAGGGGGGGATAAATGAATAAATAAATAAAAGTCTTTAAAAAAAAAAAAAAAAAAAAAAGTACATTTACAGTGTCTTGCAGTTAGAGTCTTCATTTTTGCCTCCAGACCTGATCTGCTAATTTCTTATATGCATACTTCTTCTTCTTTTTTTAAAGATTTTTATTTATTTATTTATTTATCTCCATCCCCTTGTTTGCACTTGCTGTATGCTGTGTTTTAGGAGGCACTGGGAACTGAACTTGGGACCTCTGATGTGGGAGGGAGGTGCCTAATCACTTGAGCCACCTTCAATCCCTGCTTTGTTATGGCTCTCATGTTTTTTCTTCTTGTGTCTCTTGTTGCATCAGCTTGCTATGCCTGCCCATTACATCAGCTTGCTGTCTTGCTCATTTTCTTTAGGAGGCACTGGGAACCTCTGCTTTGTTGTGTCTCATTATGTTTTTCTTCTTGTGTCTCTTGTTGTATCATCTTGTTGTGTCAGCTTGCTATGCCTACCTGTCACACCACCTCGCTGTCTTCTTTAGGAGGTACTGGGAACTGAACCACGGAACTCCCATGTGGTAGGCGGGAGCTCAGTCACCTGAGCCACATCCACTTCCCTACTTATTATTTTAATTTTTATTAAATGGAATTATAAAATATATAAAATATTTGAAATGACAAGTGCATAACCATTCACGACATGCATAAATAGTTGCAATATTTATCAACCTGGTGAAGCTCTATACAGTGTCGGAGAGCTGGGAGAGGTCAGGTTGGTGGTCTACTGCATAGTGTTCCGGCTGTGATGTCCTGGCTGCCAGGCATGCTCGCCAACGTTGACTCTCTTAGTTGCTCGTTATTTCCTTCTGTTTACTTTTATTCTTTGAAAATGGTTTATTTGGTGTTGAATCTGACTTACAGTCTTTGCAGCTATCAGTGTTGATGCCTTGGGATTTGGTAACAAAGTCTGTGTTTGCCCCATCCTTAGAGGTAATATTTTCCTGGTCGTTAATCAAACTAGCCTCTGCCTCTGCCTTTGTTTATTTTTAGGCTGAAATTGAGAAAGCCTTTGTCTTTTTTATCTGCACTCATAAAGAAGACTGTTTGTCTCCTTTTAAAATTTTCCTTTCTGAAGCCTTCTTTCATTCTGTTATGACTTAATGAAAGAATATTCGGGTGCACAGAGTATGATTTTTGTTGCAAAACTAAGAGCAGGTTTTTTTTGTATTAAACTATTTTTCCCTACAATCTTCTGTTTTGTTGATCATTTTGGCCTCAATAGTACCTTGCCTTACTGCCTTCAAAGACACTAATGATAATTTCTAGGCCCCACAGCTTCTAAAAATCCATAATTCTCTAAACATCATTCAATTTGCTATTTTCCCACACTGAAATTCAGTGAGTGGCCTCTCTTCAACATATTCTGTCATCTCAGCAAATTACTGAGAACTAATATTTTCTTCCTGGTGGACAATGCCATCTCCTTTTCACTCAATGCCTTTATTTCTTTTGTTCTCTAAATAATTAATAGTGCTGGTACTAATTCCTGCAAGATTCCACTGTTAATGTTTTTCTACTCCACGCTATGCATGCTGTGCTTCATTTTTTACTCTTTCTCCTAATGGAAAAGGTGTTGCTTCTTAAACATGACTTCTAATACTCTTTGACTTCTTTTGTCTCCTGCTGGTTACAGGCTCTTGTAGTTTAGGGTTTACCTTCCAACGCATTTCTCATTTTTTTCTCCCTTATGTCTTCAAATTGATTCCTGGCAAGGCACTTAGGAAATGTGTACTGTTATTTTTGTCATTTCCAAGACTGGGGTTGTTTCCTTATCAGGTCAGCAAGTATACTCTCCTAAAGCTCTGAAAGAGCCATGTTCATTGGCAAATGCCGAGAAGTTAAGAACACAACTTCTGCAAATTCAGACAGAACTGAATAATTCAAAGCAAGAATATGAAGAATTCAAAGAACTAACTAGGTAAAGTGTAAATACACATGTGTGCTTACCTATTTAATACTTTTAGTTTGCATTTGCTTAATAGTTTAACACTGACAATTTAGACATTTCACTTTAAATATTGAATTTTTATACCAGCAGCTAACTTATTTGGCATGAAGTAAAAGGGCTTGCTTCTAACTCTTTAATACATTCCATGAGCTGGATGAGATGAATGTTTTAAATGATACTTCAGCTGAGATGATTGTCTAGTGAACTTACATTATACATGCTTTTTCTGGTTCCCTAATATAAATCAATATTATTATGAACTAAATCAGCAGTTTTAGAAATTATAGGTTTGTTAATATTTTTACAAAGGTAAAACCAAATTCATATTATAACTAAGATTAATCCTATGCTAAAATATACTTGAGGTGGAAATGCTTGTTTTAAACATCTCATATGGTATCATCATGGACTTTTTGGGCTTTTTAATTTGAGCTCTATTATTCACTACTTACATACCTCAGTCAACAACCTCTTTGAGCCATTTTTTACCTAATTGAAAAATGAGTGTAATTAACTGAGAGAATATCTCTGATTAAAAGAGATAATTAACTATAAAGTTATATGAGTATAAACTGTAAAGTATTCTACAAATCTATATTATTTATTACCCGAAATACTCAATTTTATAATATCTCTTAGGAAAAGGCAGTTAGAATTGGAATCAGACCTTCAGTCTTTGCAAAAAGCAAACTTTAATCTTGAAAATCTTTTGGAAGCAACCAAAGCCTGCAAGCGGCAAGAAGTTTCTCAGCTGAATAAAATTCATGCCGAAACAATTAAGGTAGGAATGTGGAGCAATACTTTCATCTTAAACTGTTGCTATCTCATTTGGTTAACAATGGAGGCACTGTATGAATGGTCTTCTCCAAGTCTCTGGATACAGTTATCCTTTTCAGACAGCTAACCCTAGGGTGACACTGGTCCTAGGATTCTGATGTACGCCCCCAGAGGCAGGGTGGTTTGGGAAAGAATACAGCATTTAGAATCAGACCTGGGTTCAAATTCCAGTCTGCCACTAACCACAGGCAGGATTCCACATTTCCTACCTGTTGAGCCTCATATTTCTTGTCTCTGAATTAGGGATTGTATTAGGGTTCTCCAGAGAAATAGAACTGACAGAATACATGTAAATATTAAAAGATTTATTATAAGGATTGCCTTGTGCGACCATGGGGATTGGCAAGTCTCAATTCTGTAGGGCAGGTCACAAGATGGAAACGTCAAAAAAGGTGATTCTGAGGTTTGGTACTTTCAACTCTGTGGGGCAGGCTGCAAGCTGGAAACTGTTGAAAGTGAGGTTGTATCCCCCAGGAGAAGCTGACTGGCTGAAGAAGGGGCAGTTATTTTTCTTTCTGACTTCTGAAATCATCAGTTTTGGCTTTAAGACCTCCAACTGATTGGATGAAGAAACTCCCCTCATTGCTGAGGACAATCCCCTTTGTTGATTGTAGATGCAATTGGCCATATATGCAATCTACTGTCTAATGATGTAAATCCATCTACAGAATACCCTCACAGGGAAGCGGCTGTGGCTCAATCAGTAGGGCTCCCGTTTACCATATGGGAGGCCCCGGGTTTGGTTCCCGGGGCCTCCTGGTGAAGGCAGGCCCGCCTGCACGGTGTGGTTAGCTGACCCAGCGAGCACGAGCAGCAAGGGGGTGATAAATGAATAAATAAATAAAATCTTTAAAAAAAAAAAAAAAAAGAATACCCTCACAGTAACAATCAGGCCAGTATTTGCTTGGCCAAACAACTGGACACCATAACCTACCCAAGTTGACACATGAAATTAACCATCACAGGATTGGAGATAGTTTAATTGTAGGTTTGTAAGCGCATGTAATGAGATAATTGATAGTGTCGGCACATAGTAGAGTGCAGTAAATTGCAGCTCTTGGTATAATGTATCATGTGCTGAAAGTCTGCAGTGGAAGAATAGAAATCCTAAGGACAAAGACTACTTAATAATCATAGAAGAAGGTCCCCTCCCCACCACACCCCAAATAACCTTTAGCCCTCAAAAAATAAAAAATATGCAAGCCTCTGAAAATGAGAGAGAAGGGAAGATATACAAGGAAAGAAAAATTTTAAGGAGGTGATGATGATGATTTCAAATTCTCTAAGGGTTAAAAAAACCTTTATACCTCTTAACCTTAAAAAAATGTTTATGTATCTACAATGGTTATTTTAAGCATTGATGTTTTTTGTGTCATTTACTAGAAGACATTTTAAAAATAATTTTATTTGAATTTTTGAATAGGTAATACATTCACATGACTGAAGTTTTTTTGTTTGTTTGTTTGTTTTATTTTTGGAAGTACTGGGGATTGAATCCAGGACCCTGTACATGGGAAGCAGGTGCTCAACCACTTGAGCTATATCTGCTTCCCCATGACTGAAGTTTTTAAAGGTATAAGGGATATACAGTGACAAGTCTCTTTCCTTCTGCTTTCCTTCCAGTCAACCAAGATCTTCCTTAGAGGCAATAAAGATACCAACTTTTGAGTTCTGTTTTCCTTCTTTTTCTTATTTTTTTTATTTTCACAAATGATAGTATACTGGGCATATTGTTCTACACCTTGGTTTTTTTATTTTTTATTTTTTTTAATATATTAATATTTTAAAGTTTGTCACGTCTGAGGGGAAAACTTTCTCTGTTTTTTATTTTTGTTTTTTGTTTTATTTTGTTTTGGCAGCTGTATAAGAATCTATTGTTTGGGTTTATCATGATTTAGTTAAACTGGAAAACGCAACTTTTTTCTTAAACAGGTACAATATTTTTTTTTCTTTGCTTTTTATGAAGTTGGTCTTTAAAATCTGTTAGTGTAGGAAATTACTTTAAAAAAACTTGTAGAATAATGCCAAATACTTTACAATCTTATGTCTGTAGCACTTTAGCACAGAAAAATTAGAGCCTGAAGCACCTTGGCATTCCAGGCCTACCTCTTCTGTTATGGCTGAGCAAACAGACTAAGGGGTTATAAGGTTTGCCAAGGGTAGCATAGCAATTCAATCTTTTGTTGTTGTTAATTTTTAATTACATGAATATTTTACAAATATTTATTCTCCTTGTTTAAAAGGAATATATGTATAGGGATATACAAGTTAAGGATTCTTTTGAGCACCACTGCCAATCTGGGTTCAATCTATTCCTTTACCTCCCATCCACAGAGGTAATTTGTCAATCTTTTTATTAGCAAGCTATTCTCTTAGCATTTTTTGTATAGTAATCTTTTTTCTTAGTATTTTTTATAGCATGTGTACAAAGATTGAGAACATATGTAGTTTTTTTTTTTTGTTTTTTTTTTTTATTTTAAAAATAAATGGTGGGAAGCGGCTGTGGCTCAATCAGTGGGGCTCCCGTTTACCATATGGGAGGCCCCGGGTTTGGTTCCCGGGGCCTCCTGGTGAAGGCAAGCCCGCCCGCACGGCGTGGTTAGCTGACCCAGCGAGTGCAAGCAGCAAGGGGGGGGATAAATGAATAAATAAATCTTTAAAAAAAAAAAAAAAAATGGTGTCCTCTTACACATGTTATTCTGCAATGTGCTTTTTTTAAAACATGATCTAGTACCTAGATCTCTACCTCATAATTTTAAACTAGGCTCCATGGATTGCATGGCCTCGTAGCTTATTTAGGTGGTTCCCAGGGCATGCCACCTTGGAGACATGGTAGTCTTAGGATGTCCTCATTTGAGTGGGTCCTGCTGAAGCCCCTCCGAGCTGCTGCCCATGTACTTTCCCAGAACGGCAGCACTCGGTTCCCAGCACCATCCCAGGAATGGGCACCGTCAGCCTCTTCAATGTTTGCTAGTCTGGTGGGTAGAAAAATGGAGGCTTGAGTTTTCTCATTTCCTTCATTTCAGGTAAAGTCAGATATCTTTGTATGTGTTTATTGTCCATTTGTACATCCTTTGCAGTGAAGAAAAAAGCCCTTTTTCCTATTAGCTATTTATCTTTTTCTTTTGATTTGTAGGAGTTTTCTTTTTTCCATTAGGGCATTTTTTTAATTCAAATAATAATAAAAATAAAAAACGAAAAAAACAGACAAAAAAATTCATCACCTCTCAATCTCTCTATGCTTCCCTTGCCATACATAGCTGCTATTCTGTTTCTGTCTCTCTAGTTTATTTGTATTTATATTTTGTAAAAACGGTCTTATGTATGCAGTATTACCCATATTTGTATTTTACATGAGGTTTCACTATATGATACAATCCCGTTAGATTTTAGCTTTCCTTCTAGTAATATACATGTCCTTAGACTTTCCCTTTCAACTACTGTCATACCCAGAGATTTGTAGGAGTTTATATGTATTACTCTTTTTTTTTTTTTAACATTTTTTTTAACTTTATTTTGTACATTTAATAATTGAAAATATAAACAATTAAAAACTAAAAAGCAAACACAGATGAATAAATATATACATTTCTTAATTAAATGTAATTTTTTGAATCCAACAATATATTACACAATAGTTTTGGTTCATAGTAACGCATTCATACAGTATTTGTCCTTTTGTGTCTGGCTTGTATTACTCTTTTGTTTGTTATATATAATGACAATAGATTTTGCATCCTGTCACTTATCTTTCATTTTTGCATGTGAAGCCTTTCCATATACAGAAGTTTAACATTTTCTGATGTAGCCAAGGTTATTCATCTTTTATCCTTGTGATTACTTTTATGTGTTTTAAAGGCTCAGACGATCCCCAAATCTTCATATGTTCTATTTTTTTTTTTACTGCGTTTATAATTTTTTTTTACGTTGAAATGTCTAAATCTAAAATGTTTAATGCTAAATCTGCTAATTTATTTTCAATAGTCCATGTTTTTCCCATAAATTTGCATCTGCTTAAATGATCTATTTCTGGACTTTGTAATTTGTTCTATTGTTCTATTTGACTATTCCAGGGGTTCTTAAGCAGGGATCCATGGACCCCCAAGGGGTTTGTGGAAAGATTTCAGGGAGGCCATGAGCTTGAATTAATTTTGGATAATCCTAAAATTTAATTTAAAGACAAGCCGATGTTGAGTGTCATAAAACTGTCTGCCACTACATTCTCAGAAAGGGTCCATGGTTTTTACCTGACTGACAAACGGGTCTGTGGAACAAAAAAGGTTAAGAACCCCTGGACTATTCGTATGCTTATAATTCAGTATTTTAGTGACTTTACCCTTTTGTTTTATTTTTGTATCGGACAGGGACATCTCCCCAGTTTGCTTGATTTTTAATTATTTTGTCTTTTCTTGCACATTTATTTGTTGTATGGAGTTTGAAATCAGCTTATCAAGTTTCACTTAAAAAAAAAAAAATCTTATTAGATGTTTGCTTAGGACTGTGTTGAATTGATAGATTTGTTTCCACCTGGGCATTTGTGTGCTGCCTCTCAAGGATAATTTCCTTTCTTTTGATGAGTAGAATTTCAGTTTTATCCTCTCTGTTCACAAAATTGTAAAATATGCTTTTATTCCCCATATTTGCTAATGTTCTTTGCCATAATTATTTTATGTTGCAGATTATAACTACGCCAACCAAAGCTTATCAACTTCGGTCCCGATTAGTATCAAAATTAAGCCCTGAAATGGGGAGCTTTGGATGTGTGAATACTCCAAATTCTAACAAATTGGATAATGATATCATAAATGAGCCAATTCCACCTGAGATGAATGAACAAGCATTTGAGGCTATTTCCGAGGAGCTTAGAATGGTGCAGGTAATGTTTAATTTAAGAAAAAAGTAAATATTTTGATGTTCATGTATAAAAATTTCTTTTTTCTATCATTTTAACTATTTATAGTTTAGTGTTCAAATCTATTTAGTATTTAAATTGCATCTTTTTAAGTGTGGGCTTTGAAAAGATCCCTGATTAGAAATCAGCCCATTCGTTTTTTTTTTGTTTTATTTTTTTAATTACAGAAATTGTAGCTTTACAGAAAAGTCATGCATAAAATACAGAGTCCCTATATACCACCCTATTAGTAATACCTTGCATCAGTGTGGTACATTTGCTACAATTCAGGAAAGAACTTTTTTATAATTGTACTACTAACTGTAGTCTATTTACAATAGAGTTCATGTTTTATACAATCCTTTGATTTTTTAAAAAAACTTGTATCCTATATCCCATGGATATGGTGGGTGGATAGGATGGTTGATGGCAAGGCCCCAGGATGTGTAAGTCCATTGAGGGTGATGGGCCACATTTGTGGGAGATGTTTGTGTGGGATGTGGTGGGAGGTGTGGGAGGTGGGCAACATGGGAATCCCAGTGGGTTCCCTGTAATATTTAGGTAAGTTAAGCACCTCTTTAAAAAAAAAAAAAAAAAAATATATATATATATATATATATATATATATAAATAACATTTCTGTAAGCAAATGCACATATATGCATATATATTTATATATCATTTTACAAATATTGGTATGTATTGTGAAAAATTTGATTTTTACCCACAATAAAAAATAAATAAATCAAAAAACAAACAAACAAAAAACAAACTTGTATCCTAGTAACATATATATAAAACCTAAAATTTCCCCTTTTAACCACATCAAATATGTAATTCACTGCTGTTAAATACATTCACAATGTTGTGCTACCATCACCACCATCCATTACCAAACCATTGGAGTGGATATGGCTTAAGCAGTTGGGCCCCTGCCTCCCACATGGGAGGTCCCAGGTTCGGTTTCTGGTGCCTCCTAAAGAAGACAAGCAAGACAGAGAGCTGACATGATGGGCTGGTGCAACGAGCTGACACAATGAGATGACACAATGAGGAGTTGCTACAAGAGACACAACAAGCAGGGAGCAATGTGGCTTAAGTGGCTGGGCACCTCCCTCCTACATAGGAAGTCCCAGATTTGGATCCCGGTGCCTCCTAAAAAGATGAATAAATAAATCTTAAAAAAAAAAATAAAAAAACGTTATGATGAACCTAAGTAGAAACTCTATAATTTAAGCATTAACTCCTCATTCCCTACCCCTACCCTGTTTCCTGATAACCTTTTCTGACACTATGATTTTACTTATTCTAATTATTTCATATCAGTGAGGTCATACAACATTTGCCAGCCCAATGTTGTTCTTTTAATTTGCCTTGGAATACTTAGCAAGTACCTCTCTAGTCTTTTTGGACTTTGGTTCCTGCATGCGTAAAATGACCAATTTGCCATTTGTTTCAGGTTCAGAATTGCTTTATGTGGCAGGATGTTGTATCTGCCATTGAAAGTTAAAATAGTTGAAAGAATATTATTACAGATAAATTTATAGATAGCATTTGGCTTATTTGAAAGAACATGAAATTTGATTATCTCAGAACTTTGGTGATTTAAAGAAAATTTTTTTTTATTATCCAGTAAAACTTGGAGTGGACCAGACTACCCCAAATCCCAACGATTTGCCCTTTCAATAGTTTGGAGGCTTTTCTAGTGAGGTCCCACCAAGTACTCTTGAGGAAACTTTGAAGTCTGGAGATGGCTCTGTGGTTTAATTTGGGTTTTCAATTTTAATATTTAATTTTAATCTTTTCTGAAACATGGAAAATCATTAGGGAAACCTTTTGGAATTGTTTTCTGGCTCTAAAGAGGCATTTGATACTTTGGCATATGAGGTTTGTTTTGAGTGTGTGGTTTTTTCAATGCTGAAGAAATGGTGGAATGTTTGACGATTCCAGTAGAAGAATTTCTGAAACTGAAGTTTTGTGTTGCAGGAACAGATGAGCGCTCTCCAAGCCAAGGCGGATGAAAAAGAGCATAAGAACCTGAAGCTTCAGCAGCACATTGACAAGCTAGAACACCATTCTACACAGATGCAGGAGGTGAGAGCAAAGGCCTGGCTTCCGGAAATGTATGAAGCAAGTTCGCAAAGAAAGTATTACGGGGGGAAACTGACCTCCCAGAGCCCTGAGTGGCGGCTTGTTGGGTTGTTATCCTCTACTCTGTTACATAGTTTACCCGCTCCGATAAGGAGACAAACAGCCCTAGACTGAATTCTGGCCAGCTTAGTTGATATTGCAAATGATCTCTTGACATTTGTGTTTGGAAGTAAGCAAAATGAACAGGAGGATTCTTGCAACGACCCTTTTCTTTATCAGTTGTCCTCATTGTAGGTCACTGGAACGGCCAATTCTACTCAGAGACCTTAAAACTAGATTTTAAAAAAGAAAGCAGGTCATTGGTTTGGAGTATGTCCTAGTATGCTGCTATTCCTTTTCCAGTAAATTTTTCTCTCCCAAAGCTTTTCTTATCAGAAAGAAGTGATTGGACCAAAAAGCAGCAAGAGCATCTCTCACAGTTAAATGTCCTTGAAAAGCAGCTTCGAGAAACTGAAACTAAGAATAACTGTAAGTTTGAACAAGTGGGAGCTTTGTGATCGAAAGGAATGCTATAACTCAGTATCGTTTTACTCATATGAATAAATTTCCCTATGCTGTTTGTTTTAAATTAGACAGGCTAGATGTGAGTTTATATGGCAGTGGGTGGTAAGCACCAAAAATATTGCCTGAAGTATAATTTTCTTTAGGATTGCCCACATACAAATGATACAAACTTTTGCCAAAAATATTAATACTGCTTTCAAAATGAATAAAGTGTCTTGAATGTATAAGATCAATAACGTTTTAATGTTGCTAAATTAAACATAAGTATATATGGTAATATCATTTGATTCCCAGATCTTTCAGTTTGTTTCTCCTTTTATCAAAATATTCACAGTAGTTTGTAATAAAATGAAAGCAAAGAAAGACAGCCATTCTATTTCTTTGATCTAAAAAGCTACCTAATTTTATTGCCAGTTATAGTTTCCTTAGAAGACCAGAAGTGTTTAAACCATGTCGGAAAATTTGGGAAATTTCCAAGGAATTTTTGTTTTTTAATAAGTAAGTTTAGGTCACTTAAAATATGTTAAAAATCTATTGGAACGTCCGGGAAGATGGCGGACTAGTAAGACACAGGAATCGCTTCTCCAGAAAAATAGCTAGAGGACAAGCTGAAACAGCCCCGAAAAGATCTTCTAGGGTTTAGGTCAGCAGGTGAAGGCTGCACACCACCCAGAGGAGAGAGGGACAGAAGAGGGAAATCGCGACTACAGAACCCTGAGTTGCAAGTAGCAGCTTCTGCTGCTGCCGGCACCCTCCCCCACACTCTTCAGAATCCTCGGGCCCCTGGGCCTGCGACCACAGACAAAGGGGGCTTCAGGAATCTGCCACTCCCAGAAAGGGGAGAGAGAGACACACAGCCTTAGGCTGACTCAGGTTCTGACCTGAAATTTGGGCTGCAGAGCCCCACGGACCCTTCCACACGGCGGTTTGCCCTGGGAGCCTGGAAAGGACCCTTCCACACGGCGGTGGGGAGAGAGAGCCTGGTGCTGGCCCTGCTTTGGACTCCCAGGTTTGGTCTGCCCTGTCCCGAGAGCCCTTCCAGGCCGGGTGGGGCTGCGCCATTGTTTGCCTTGGAGCCTGCAAGGGGCTAAAGATATACAAACCTCCCAATCTCCTCCTCTACTAACAGGGACTGATTGTTGAGGATTCAGAAGGGGGTGGAAAGATTTCCTAGCTGGGAAAAGGGGGCGCTACGAGAGAAGTCTGGAGAACTGTCTCAGAAAGTTTGAATCACAGGACTCCTAGCCCCCAGACAGGAAGCTCTATCACATTGATCTGGTCTGTGTCACAACAAATACGCTCAGACCAGGCATTGAATTGAGAGCAGCCAACAAGCGCCATCTCCTGGCAGACCAAGGAAGTACACATAAGAAAATTAATAAGTAAGAGAGTCTTTTCCTGGCCTCTATAGCCTCGCTGCCCAAGGCCCTAGGAAATGACTCCACAACCAATTACTGGGTCCAGTACCCAGTTTTGAGCAACCAGCAGAACAATCCTAACAATCAATGTTGAGCCAAAAATCAAAGAGCAGTGGTAACTCACAGCCTCCTGCCACTAAAACCCCATAAAAGAGAAAGAGATAGAGCATCTAAGTAAAATACAAACTAACCAGATGCCTAAGCACCAGCAAAAAATTACGGGCCATACTAAGAAAATAGAAGACATGGCCCAAGAAAAGGAATACAGCAAAGTCCCAGAAGAGATGCAGAATTTGAGAGAACTAATCAGTGAGATGAGCATACATTTCCAAAATCAAATTAATGAGATGAAAGAGAATATAGTTATAGAGATCAATGACATCAAGAAGTCATTACGGGGGCGGATGTGGCTCAAATGGTTGGGCGTCCGTCTGCCATATGGAGGGACCTGGGTTCGATACCCGGGACCTCCCGGTAAAATAAAAAATATATATATAGAAGGCGCGTGGGCTGCCAGGCTCTGTGTGCTGGTGAGCTGTCGGGCCCCGGGAGCCATGCAGCAAGATGATGATGTAACAGGGGAGAGACAAGACGAGATGCTCTGAAAGCTCCAGAAGCCAGGAGCTGAGGCAGCGCAGGCAGTAGAATACCTCTCTCCTACATCGGAGGTCTCCAGGATCGAATTCTGGTGAAGAGGAGGAGGAGGATGAGAAGAGATGGCAGGAAACAGACACAGAGAATTGCCCAGCGAATGGACACAAAACAGCAAATGGGGAAGGGGGGGTTTAAAATGGATAAAGTAAATAAATAAAGTCTTAAAAAAAAAAAAGAGTAAATAATGAGTCTTTAAAAAAAAAAAAAAAAAAAAAGTCATTGCGGGGAAGCGGCTGTGGCTCAATCAGTAGGGCTCCCGTTTACCATATGGGAGGCCCTGGGTTCGGTTCCCGGGGCCTCCTGGTGAAGGCATGCCCGCCCGCACAGCGTGGTTAGCTGACCCAGTGAGCACGAGCAGCAAGGGGGGGATAAATGAATAAATAAATAAAATCTTAAAAAAAAAAAAAAAATACATTTGAAGCATACAACAGCAGACTCGAAATGATAGAAGAAAGAATAAGTGGGGTCGGATGTGGCTCAACTGGTTGGGCGTCCGTCTCCCATATGGAGGGACTCGGGTTCGATCCCCGGGACCTCCCGGTAAAAAAAAAAAAAAAAAGAAAGAATAAGTGATACTGAAGACAGCAGCTAAAATTGGAGAGAGAAAAGAATGGAAAAAATTGAGCAGGGGCTCACAGAGTTGAATGACAACACAAAACGCAAGAACATACGTGTCATTGGAGTTCCAGAAGGTGAAGAGAAAGGAAAAGGGGCAGAAAGAGTATTTGAGGAAATAATAGCTGAAAATTTCCCAACTCTCACCAAAGAAATGAACTTTCATGTCCAAGAAGCACACCGTACCCCAATAAGAATAAATCCAAATAGACCTATGCCAAGACACATATTATTCAGAATGTCAAATGTAAAAGATAAAGAGAAAATGCTCAGAGCAGCAAGAGAGAAGCAAACAATCACGTACAAAGGACGTCCAGTAAGACTTTGTGCAGATTTCTCTTCAGAAACCATGGAGGCAAGAAGACAGTGGTATGATACAATTAGGAAACTGAAAGACAAAAACTGCCAGCCGAGAATTCTTTACCCAGCAAAACTGTCCTTCAAATATGAAGGTGAATATAAAGTATTCACAAACAAACAGAAACTAGGAGAGTTTGCAAAAAAGAATCCACCTTTGCAGGAAATATTAAAGGAAGCCTTAGAACCTGAAAGAAAAAGACAGGAGAGAGAGGCTTGGAGGAGAGTATAGAAGAAAGAAAAGCAGAAAGGATAACCAAAAGAGTAAAAAGAGAGACAAAAATAAGATGACAAATGAAAACCAAAGAATAAAATGGAGGAAATAAATAGTGCATTTTCAGTAATATCATTGAATGTGAGTGGATTAAATTCCCCAATCAAAAGATACAGGTTGACAGAATGGATAAAAAAACATGAGCCATCCATATGCTGCTTACAAGAAACTCATCTCAGACACAAGGATACAAGCCGGCTGAAAGTAAAAGGTTGGAAAGAGATACTCCATGCGAATAGTAAACAGAAAAGAGCAGGGGTAGCTATACTAATATCAGACAAAACAGACTTCAAATGCAAAAAAGTGATAAGAGATGCGGAAAGCCATTATATATTAATAAAAGGGACAATCCTCCAGGAAGATATAACAGTCATAAATATCTATGCACCTAACCAGGGTGCCCCAAAATATATGAGACAAACTCTGGCAAAACTGAAGGGAGAAATAGACACTTCTACAATAATCGTCGGGGACTTCAACACCCCTCTCACATCATTAGATAGAACAACTAGACAGAAGATCAACAAGGAAACAGAGAACTTGAACGATATGATAAACAAGTTAGACCTAACAGACAACTCAGCGGATTATACATTCTTCTCAAGTGCCCATGGATCTTTCTCCAGGATAGACCACATGTTAGGTGACAATACAGCTCTCAATAAATGTAAAAAGATTGAAATTATACAATGCCCCTTCTCAGATCATAAGGGAATGAAACTAGAAATCAATAACAGACAGGAAAAAAGGAAATTTGCAAATGTGTGAACAACACACTCCTAAATATTCGGTGGGTCAAAGAAGAAATTGGAAGTGAAATCAGTAAATATATTGAGACAAATGAAAATGAGAACACAACATATCAAAACTTATGGGATACAGCGAAGGCAGTCTTGAGAGGGAAATTTATAGCCCTAAATGCCTATATTAAGAAACAAGAAAGAGCTAAACTCAAAGATTTAACTGAACAACTTGAGAAACTAGAGAAAGAACAGCAAACCAATCCCAAAGCAAAAAGAAGGAAAGAAATAATAAAGATTAGAGTGGAAATAAATGAAAATGAGAACAAAAAAGCAATAGAGAAAATCAACAAAACCAAAAGCTGGTTCTTTAAGAAGATCAATAAAATTGACAAACCCCTCGCTAGACTAACAAAGAAAAAAAGAGAGAGAAGATGCAAATGAATACAATCAGAAATGAAAGGGGGGAAATTACAAATGACCTCACAGAAATAAAAAGAATCATAAGAGGATATTATGAGAAACTATATGCCAACAAACTAGACAACCTGGATGAAATGGACAAATTTCTAGAAACTCATAACCAACCTACACTGAAAACAACAAGAAATACAAGAACTTAACAAACCAATCACAATTAAGGAGATTGAATCGGTCATCAAAAATCTCCCAGCAAAGAAAAGTCCAGGACCAGATGGCTTCACAGGTGAGTTCTACCTAGCATTTCTAAAAGAATTAACACCAATCCTGTTTAAACTCTTCCAAAAAATCGAGGAGGAGGGAAAATTACTCAACACATTTTATGAAGCCAACATCACCCTAATACCAAAGCCAGATAAAGATTCCACAAGAAAAGAAAATTAAAGACCAATCTCTCTCATGAACATAGATGCAAAAATTCTCAACAAAATACTTGCAAATCGAATCCAACAACATATCAAAAGACTTATACATCACGACCAAGCGGGATTTATTCCTGGTATGCAAGGCTGGTTCAACATAAGAAAATCAATCAATGTAATACACCACATTAACAAGTTGAAAGAAAAAAACCACATGATCATCTCAATAGATGCAGAAAAGGCATTCGACAAAATCCAACATCCTTTTTTGATAAAAATACTTCAAAAGATAGGAATAAAAGGAAAATTCCTCAATATGATAAAAGGCATATATGAAAAACCCACAGCCAACATCATACTCAATGGGGAAAAGTTGAACGCTTTCCCCCTAAGATTAAGAACAAGACAAGGATGCCCACTGTCACCATTGTTATTCAACATTGTACTAGAAGTTCTAGCTAGGGCAGTTAGACAAGACAAAAAAATTAAAGGCGTCCAAATAGGAAAAGAGGAAGTAAAACTCTCACTGTTTGCGGATGACATGATCCTGTATTTAGAAAATCCTGAAGTATCCACAACAAAGCTACTTGAACTAATAAATGAGTTCAGCAAAGTGGCAGGATATAAGATCAACACGCAAAAATCAGTAATGTTTTTGTACACTAGTACTGAACAATCTGAGGAGGAAATCAGGAGGAACATTCCATTTTCAATAGCAACAAAAAGACTCAAATACCTAGGAGTTAATTTAACCAAGGAAGTACAGGACCGATATGCAGAAAACTACAAAACAAGGGTAAAAGAAATTATAAAAGACCTAAACAAATGGAAAGACATTCCGTGTTCATGGATTGGAAGAATAAATATCGTGAAGATGTCAATCTTGCCCAAACTGATTTATAGATTCAATGCAATACCAATCAAAATCCCAACAGCTTACTTTACAGAATTAGAGAAGGCAATTACCAAATTCATCTGGAAGGGTGAGTGCACCCGAATAGCCAAAAGTATTCTAAAAAAGAAGAGCAATGTGGGAGGAATTTCACTGCCTGACCTTGAAACATATTACAAAGCTACAGTGATCAAAACAGCATGGTACTGGCATAAAAATAGACATATCGATCAGTGGAATAGAATTGAGAATCCAGAAATAAACCCTCACCTATACAGTCAACTGGTTTTTGACAAACCTACCAAGCCCATACTGATGCGAAAAAACAGTCTCTTCAACAAATGGTGTTGGGAGAACTGAGAAAGAGGACCCCTATCTCACCCCCCTATACAAGAATCAACTCAAAATGGATCAAAGATCTAAATATAAAAGCGAGGACCATAAACTACTAGAAGAAAATGTAGGGAAACATCTTCAAGACCTTGTAGTAGGTGGTGGTTTCTTGGACTTCACACCCAAAGCATGTGCAACAAAAGAAAAAGCAGATAAATGGGACCTCCTCAAAATTCAACACTTTTGCACCTCACAGGACTTTGTCAGAAGGGTGAAAAGGCAGCCAACTCAATGGGAAAAAATATTTGGAAATCACATATCTGATAAGGGTTTAGTATCCAGGATATATAAAGAGATGTTACAGCTCAACAATAAAAAGACAAATGACCCAATTAAAAAATGGGCCAAAGACTTGAATAGACATTTCTCCGAAGAAGAAATACAAATGGCAAAAAAACACATGAAGAAATGCTCAACATCACTCATGATTAGGGAAATGCAAATCAAAACTACAATGAGATATCATTTCACACCTATCAGAATGGCCACTATTAAAAAGACAGAGGGAAGCGGCTCTGGCTCAATCAGTGGGGCTCCCGTTTACCATATGGGAGGCCGCGGGTTCGGTTCCCGGGGCCTCCTGGTGAAGGCAGGCCTGCCCGCACGGCGTGGTTGGCTGACCCAGCGAGCACGGGCAGCAAGGGGGGGGATAAATGAATAAATAAATAAAATCTTAAAAAAAAAATAAAAAAAAATTAAAAAAAATAAAAAATAAAAAGACAGAGAACTACAAGTGTTGGAGAGGATGTGGAGAGATAGGAACACTTCTTCACTGTTGGTGGGAATGCAGGATGGTACAACCACTGTGGAGGACTGTTTGGCAGTTCCTAAAGAAGTTGAATATAGACTTGCCACGTGACCCTGCAATACCACTACTGGGTATATACCCAGAAGAACTGAGAGCAGTGACACGAACAGATGGATGTTCATAGCAACATTATTCACCATTGCCAAAAGTTGGAAACAACCCAGGTGTCCATCAACAGATGAATGGATAAATAAACTGTGGTCTATTCACACGATGGAATATTATGCAGCTGTAAGAAGAAATGAAGTCATAAAGCATATGGCAACATGGATGAATGTGGAGGACATTATGTTGAGTGAAGCAAGCCAGACACAAAAGGACAAATACTGTATGAATGCATTACTATGAACCAAATATATTGTGTAATATATTGTTTGATTCACACACACAAAAAAACAAAAAAACGAACAACAAAAAAATTTACATGTATCCATTACATTTAATTGAGAAATGTATATATTTATTCATCTGTGTTTACTTTTTCGTTTTTTATTGCTTATGTTTTCAATTATTAAATGTACAAAATAAAGTAAAAAAAAAAATGTATTTTTTCTCCTTATATTAAGGTTTTTTTTTTTTTTAGTCTCTTCACCTGTATTATTTATTTATGTTGTGGTAACATATGTACACCATAACCTATCCCATTTTAACCACAGTCAAGTAAACACCATCCGGTGGGGTTAAATATATTCACAATGTCTTACTACCATCACCACTATCCATTCCCAAAACTTTCCCATCACTCCAAACAGAAACTCCCATTCCCCCTTACCCCCATCCTTGGTAACTTGTAATCTAGCATCGCTCCATGAATTTGCATTATATTAAGAGTTTTGATCTATGTGCTGTCAGAGAAATCTAGAAAAGTCAAATAAACTACAATGTACCAAAGACCATCAACAAAGGACAGAAAGAAAACAAACCTCAGTGCTCCTAGGTACCTAATGTTTTTCTTGTTCAACATCTTCACTTAAAATGCTCTCTTCAACTTGTTTTTGCTGATTATGGGAGGATCACCTATCAAATTTATTTGTCTAGTTTGTAAAAATATAGAGAAATCTGTTGACGATTTGTTTCACTTGTTTTTTAGTTTTGAAAAGTGAGGTGCATGACCTGCGAGTGGTTCTTCATTCTGCAGACAAGGAGCTCTCTTCAGTGAAACTGGAATATAGTTCATTCAAAGAGAGTCAGGAGAAAGAGCTCAACCAACTTTCAGAAAAACACATGCATGTACAGCTTCAACTAGATAATGTCAGGTAGAGTTGGTCTATTACAGTTTTGGGGTGCTTGATTGGCCTGTAATCTAGGACTCTTTGAAGTTCAAGTGCTATAAACCCAAATCAAACCCATTCAACAAAAAAGATAATTTATTGGCTCCCAATATTTGAAAGTCCCAGGGGTGGTTTTGGTTTCAGAGACAAACTAGATTTTCAGACAGTGTTGTCAGTGCTCTTGCTTTCAGCTTCTCTCTGCACGCTGCCTTTATTCTCGCCTACACTTAAGGCCCACTCTCTGTGGGACAGGGAATTGACCAAAGCGGACACCCCCATGTTCTGGTGCTCAGCATAACAGTCCCTGGGAAGAAACCTTCTTTCCCAATAGCCATATTTTTATGCCAGGGGAAATTTGAATTGATTTTGCTCGAGTTGCTTGCCCATCTTCAGACCAGTTATTTATTAAGGGTCTGAGGTAGGGGTATTGCTCCAAAGGTAAAGGTGTGCTCTGACCAGAAGAAGGGACAGTTCAAGGTGGACTAAAACAATAGCTGTTACCATTGGCCACTGCCTCACCAGAAGCTGGCTGGTGGCTCAAGTACTGGTCAAATTAAAACCAAAGTATTCTAAAAGGTAAATTTTTTTTTCCTTTTTCTTTTTTTTATTCTTGCTAATTTCAACCTTTTATATAATAACTTAACAAAAGCATTTTGCATTTTTGTTACTGTCTCCGAAGTTTATGGCCATACTTTAATAATGGACATTTTCACTGTGATCCTATGAATGTGATATGAATATATCTGCTCATTCTAGAAAAGCTGCTAATAGGAAGCTTTGAATTTAATTTTTCTAGAAGTACCAAAGAGTAAAATCTATAGCTCTTGAGTATTTTTTGAATATACAAAAAGGAATTAGAACAGAGGAAGAAATCTTGAAATCTGCTGGCCAGATCCACCCATGGACATCTTTTTTGTTGGGCATGCCTAGTAGGATTTTTTTTTTTTTACCAGGAGGTCCCGGGTATCAAACCTGGGTCCCTCCATATGGGAGACAGACGCCCAACCATTTGAGCCACATCTGTCCCCCGGATTTTTTAAGTTAACATAGCATTTTAAAAATGGGTTGCTTTCTTATAAAAATCTGTATTTCAGCATCCTCTTTTTAGGTGGCACTGGGCCCACGTTCCTGCGTGGCAGCCATGCACCATAACACGACTAATGCCTTTTCCTTTAGAGAGGCACATTGCAGCGCGGTCTGAGTCGCCGCAGTCTCCAGCATGCCTGTGCCTTTTCCCCAACACCGCAGCTGCTTTTAGTTGCCATTTATCATCACAGGTGCACTGTTTTTTCTCACACCTGATTTTTGTTTGCAACCTCTGAATCATTGAATTAAATCTTGGCTCTGCTTCAAGCTAATTTTGTATAAATTTTTTGGAAAATCATTCCATTATATTATTTGGATCTTAATTTCCTAATGTTTACGAGTCAGAGTTGAACTAGATCTAAAATCTAAAATGTTCAGAATTCTCTGTATTTACCTATTAAATTCTATTTTTGAAAGTATCAAGTATTCCTTTCTTTTTAGACATTTTGGATATAACTGAATTCTTCTCAATGCCTGTTTAACATTGAGAATACCAGTCCATCATGGCACCACATTGCTGTGTGTTCCTTGAATTAGTTTGCCTGCTTTATATATATACAGTTAGTATTGTAAATGCATGTATATTTCTCCCCTCCCTGTTGGCTTTCTATCTTTATGCCACTTTGTGATTTGCCATTCCTACTCTGCTGTGAGTTAGTAAGCAGGTAGGTCCATGTCTGATAAAGCTTTGTGTGAGCTGGAACATTGTTCTGGGTGGTCCGAAGGGCAGGATGATTGCTTGCTAGTTCTTGGCTGAGCTCTGGATGTTCGGATATGTTGCTGTGTGTTGGGAAGGGAGCTGGGGGATGAAAACCTAAAAAGCAGTAAATAATCATCATGTGAATTAAAAGATAGTTCTTTGCCAAGAGAATTTTCTCTCCTGCTCTGATTGAAGCCACATTTGCCATCTTAAAACAGCTTCCTGGAGCTGTACATACGTGATAAATGGATGGCGTTGAGCTATCAACAAAATTGTAAATTAATGCCTTTCGTGAGTGTGTAGGTTCCCCATTAGACTCATTAAACCCTCAGTGAGTCTAATCTCCTAAATTGCCAATCACTGAAGTATGTCCTGTTGAAACCATTTGAGAGAGAATGGGGGAGTAAATGGCTGCAGGCTAATGCTGTCACCTGTCTTTTTCCATCCCCACCTAACTACTCTGAGGTCTAGTGTACATGTTTGTACATTAGGGACATTTCACACAAGATCATGAGCAGCTTTCCTTATGTCGAGGTTTATGTAACTGGGAATGGTCTGAAGATTGTATAAACTGGACTGCAGATAATCTGACTAGCTGAAAAACATTTAAAGTTTATATTTACCATTGTCGAAATATTTTCTTAATAAAGACTGGAAAATGAAAAGCTTCTTGAGAAGAAAGCCTGCCTACAGGATTCCTATGACAACTTACAAGAAGTAATGAAGTTTGAAATGGACCAACTTTCCAAAAATCTCCAGAACTGCAAGACAGAGAATGAGACTCTGAAATCTGATCTGAGTGTAAGTTAATAAAGGGTATTAGTTATTTGTTCTTGGTGTGTGGCTGCTTTTCTTGAGTGGAGGGTGTATTAGTCAGCCAAAGGGGTGCTGATGCAAAATACCAGAAATCGATTGGCTTTTATAAAGGGTATTTATTTGGGTTAGAAGCTTAGTTACCAGGCCATAAAGCATAAGTTACTTCCTTCACCAAAGTCTGTTTGCCACATGTTGGAGTAAGATGGCTGCCGACATCTGCAAGGGTTCAGGCTTCCTCAGTTCCTCTCCTCCCGGGCCTTATTTCTCTTTGGGCTCAGCTGCTCTGCTCTCTCTACAAGTCCAGCTATAGACTCTCAGGCGAACAGCTCGTCTCTCTTCCTGGGGCCTCTGCCTGTGTGTAATGGAAACTTCTCTTCTTCCTCACATATCTACTTCTCTGTGTGTCTACTTCTTAGGCTCCAGAATCAAAACTCCAAATTCCCTTCTTAGGGGTGTGATTTCTCTGTGAATCCCTGCCCACCAAGGCGGGGTGCGGGGCTCAACGTCCTACTGACGTGGTCCAATCAAAGCGTCAATCATTATTTAATCAAATAAAAGTGAAACCTCTGAATCCAATAAAATCTAATATGCCCAGAGGAACAAACCAGTTTACAAGCATAATCCAATATCCATTTTTGGAATTCATAACCAATATCAAACTGCTACAGAGGGCAAGAATTTTCTGAGCTCTTCCTAACTTCCTAAATTGGCCCATAATGCCTGCCATGTAAAAGGTACTTGATATGTTTGTTGACTAACTACACATTGCGAGTAACAATTATTTAAAATCTAATATCACTTTATCTTTTAGAATTTGATGGAGATTCTTGAAGCAGAAAAAGAACGTAATAACAAATTATTATTACAGTTTGAAGAAGATAAAGAAAACAGTTCTAAGTAAGTGCTATTTATGTTTTCTGTTAGTTGACTAGAATACTGTTGACTACCATGTTCCTTGAGTGTTTTGTTGCTAATATTCTATGAAGAGTTAGTTTATCAAAACAGTCAATGATTAGCTGTGATACTTTTTAACCAAACAGTAATTGGTGATATATCAGAACTCAAGGCCTTTTATAAAGAAATCACAGTATATACAATACACTGACAATGGCATCTATATACAGGTGACTTCTAAGTGCTCCTTTTATTAGGAAGTGGCGACTGATTTTTCTTTCCTGCTTTACCATTCTTTGTCTAGCTGCTCTTCCTTTCTTCCTGGCCTCAGAATGCAAGAACATTTTAGAGGTAAAAGAGTTAACAAAACATCCTTGTCCTCATGGATTTTACATTTTAGTGGAAGGAGACAGATAATAAACAAATACATATTTAATTTGTTAGAGGGTGCTAAGCTCTCTGGTGAAAAATAAACTGTCCTGGCACAAAAATGGATTTTCATTAAATAGTTGTTGAACAAACAGGATCAAATTAGTGATCCCATTGAAGTACAATGCCTAACATCAAGTTATATGCATCCTTAAGTTCCGTTGCATTGCATTCAATATCTTCTACACTAATAGACTAAGTTCCTGTTTCCATTGAATGAAGTCAGGGTTAAAGATAGTTTCTCTCTTCCAGAGAAATCTTAAAAGTTCTTGAGACTGTACGTCAGGAGAAACAGAAAGAGATGGCCAAGTGTGAGCAGCAGGTAAATGTCCTATTACTCTAACTCTAGAATTGAGGTTTGTAACTTTTATTCATGGAGTCTAAAGAAGTTTATTATAAAAAATGTTTTCAGGGGAGTAGATGTAGCTCAGTGGTTAAACACCAGCTTCCCATGTAGGAGGTCCTGGATTCAATCCCCTGTACCTCCTTAAAAAAAAAATGTTTTTGGCTTTCAGATGTTGGAAATTGGTAATAAAATGTTAGAATTTTTGTTGCCTGTTCTATTATTTTTCAACATTTGTTTTTCTAACTGTCAGATGGCTATAATCATAAGTTGTTGGTAGTCTCCTGGTAGAAACCACAAAACCATTGCCTTTCAAGATAATTTATCATTTTCAAGTATTGTTCATATATAGACTCTATACTATGGAAAACAGGTATCAACTTGTTTTTTATATATGTGTGGTTAACTTCGTGATTTAATTCTGTTTCTTAAAAGATTTACTTTGCCAAGATATATTTTTTTTCTATAGATGGCAAAAGTTCAGAAACTAGAAGAGAATTTGCTTGCAACTGAAAAAGTAATCAATTCTCTGGAGAAATCTAGAGAAGCTGACAAGGTAGGTAGAGTTTTAAGCTATGACCCTCTGCTTTTTCTCTGTAAAAGCTGCTCTAACATTCCAGTCTCTTCCTGCCCCATATCACACCTCCCAGTGACTGGCTGATAGTGTGCATTTCTGAATGCAGTTAAGCTTTTTTCATCCTCCAAGGAGGCTAGAGAATGATGTCCTCCACCTAAATTAATTTTCCAGGTAACTTCAGTTGCCAACTAGTCTATCACTTTTTATGGCAAAGTTTCTAAACCATGTTTCTAAACCATGTTCCTTATCTTGTGTAGTCCTTATTTGTTCATAAAACCTAAGCAAAGTTACAAATTAAGTAAAATAGCTTGGGATCAGCAGAGAGCTGGCCCGTGCAGCAGAGCTGGCACACAAGATGCAACAAAAAGAGACACAGAGGAGAGACAATAAGAGATGCAGCAGACCAGGGAGCTGAAGTAGCACAAGAGATTGAGCGCCCCTCTCCACTCCAGAAGGTCCCAGGATTGGTTCCCGCTGCCACCTAAAGAGAAGACAAGCAGACACAGAAGAACACAGAGAGCAGATAGCAAGCACAAAAATACGGGGGGGGGGGTATGATAAATAATAAATAAATAAATCTTTTAAAAAAAAAAAAAAATTAAAATTAATCTCATCCTTAACATCACTGGGTAAGAAAATTTTGTTTTTGTCCTCTTCAGGAAGTTGTAGCTGGCCTCATGAACCAGATCCAAGAACTGAGAACATCAGCCGCTGAGAAAATGGGAATTATTGATACCCTTAAGCAAGAACTGAAGGACATTAGTGTAAGTTCTTTCACCAACAAGATGATGTTAATTTGAATATGAGAAACATTTTAAAGACTCCTCAAGAGGCTAACAAATGATCCCAGAAAGATAATTCTGTGGTCAACTAATTTGGAAATGCTAAAGTTCAACAGGTCTCTATATTTGCAGGACTTGCAGACCCTTTAATATGCCACACACAGTATGCATCTCCAGCAGGCAGTGTAGGCTAGCAGCATCTCCGCCTTCCCTGAACTGGGGGCAAAGTTTTCCAGCATCGTTTGGGAATTGCCAATCCAAACTAGATAACAGACTGATTGTTGCCTGTGGCAGTTAAAGCTATGTGGTGTTCCTTACTTGCCTCAAGAAAAGAAAAATACATTTTAGTTAAGTTCAAAGGCACTAATTAAATAGAAAGTGAGTTTGTTTTCCCAATATTGGACTTAAGATGTTTTCCTAAAGTAACTATTTATTTGTCTGGCCTACATCAGAGTTGAATGTTGATGTTTTGGTCAAGGTAAAGATTTTTGTCAGTGTTGCTTATTTCTCTGCTCTAAAGAAAACTCGCTGCACTCCATGTTTATTCCTGGAGAAGGAAGTCTCCTAACAAAGATGACAAAACCAGATGACTTTTCATGATACCTATAAGGCTTTTCCACTTACCCTCACCAGTCAAGCATTTATTCTTCTATTCCTTCTTTGAACAAGTATTATTGGATAAACTTGTATGGAAGTGGAATCTGGTTATCACCTTGGAACCCAAACTCATTGTTACGTTATTTTAATCTACAAGTAAACAGATAATGAATCAGACAGCTCCTGTATTATGACTTTCTTTGCAGTGCAAATACAACAGTGCTTTGGTCGACAAAGAAGAGAGCAGAGTGTTGATTAAGAGACAGGAAGTGGACATTTTCGACCTGAAAGAAACCCTTAGACTGAGAAAACTCTCTGAGGACATAGAGGTAGATGTTAACACATCACGACTTTTTCTTTTCTGCAGTATTACTTGTTAAGATGTATGTTTGTGCATGGAGGTTATTAATGAATAAGGGATGTTTTAAAGGAAAAAATAATAGAACCATTTTTCCCTAGAGTAATCAGGTAATTAAGAGATAACACTAAAATTTTCTATGTTATCTAGTCGATCTGTTTTCCTTCACTTGTGCTGCCACTGTGGTAAGTTCGTGTAACTGACCCCCTTACATGAGGGGAGCAGAGTGGAAACTGTTTACTTGGATGCAGTGGTTAATAGCAGGGAGCAAGAAGAGGACTGGTTAACAGGGTTCTCCTGTGTTTTACCTAAAGTAGGATTTTTTTTTTTGCTGTTCTTATTGATATAAATTTCATTTTAAAATCAAGCAGTACTGTCGCATGGTTCAAAAAGTATATAAATAAAGCAGTATACATTCCTCCTACCCTGCCCTGTCCCTCAGCCACCCAAGTGCTACCAGTTTCTTATGTATCCTTCCAGGGATATTTTAAGCAAATTATATATACTTTGTTTTCCTTTTTTCACATAGATGGTGACCCACTGTGTATGCTGTCTTGCACTTTCTTTATAAATCAGGTTTTCTTGCTAAACTATGCTACGGCTGAGACAAATTCAACAAATACTTATGGGGTCCACCTACCATAGGGCCAGTACCTGGCTTGGCATTTGGAATGGAAGGATGATTGAAACACTGTTAGTAAAGCATGCAGTGCCGCTTAAGAGACAGTGTATTGTAATGAAGTAAATGACCCAAGAGCACAGAAGAGGGAAGAAGGGGAATCCTGCTGCTTGGGGAATTCCAAAGAGCTTCCCAGAAGAGAGACTCTGTACAAAACTTTGCTAGGGAGGGAAGCTGGGCGGCCTTGGGTGTATTGGGTGTGGCCAGCTTGAGGCAGAGACAGATTGAGGCTGTAGGGAAGGGTCTTGAGGAGCGCCAGCTATGTCTTTTAGGAGACGGGGACTGCACAGACTGGAGCCCAGGCTGAAGGTGACGGTGTCTAAACCAAGAAGTATTTGTGGGAATAGTGGGCGAGGCAGAGTGGAGAAGTGTCTCAGAACTGCAGTCGACTGCTGCTGGTGTCCAGTTGGATATGTGCTAGGAAGGAAAGAAGGAAGCAAGTGAGCACCAATTTTTCTGGCTCAGTGACTGAAGATGCTTCTATACCCATCTAATATGGAGAAAAGAGGGGCCCAGGGAAAGCTAATGGATACATTTTATATATATATATATCTATTGACCTCTTAAGAACCTATGCAGATGGGCTTTCCTGCTATATTCCAGAGATGATTTGAAGTTGCTAACATACATACAATGTACGAAGATGAAAATAGACAACTAAAATCAGAGTAAATGGAAAATAAGAGTGGAATAGTAACAAATAATTAAGAGAACAGACTGGAGTGTTTGCATTCTTGCTGTGTGGCCATGCTCAACACATGTTAGCTGGTAACATTTTTATTATATTTTTAGGAGCCCAGTTGAAAAGTAAGTACATGAAACCTATACCTAGGGTCTTATACAAAATAGAAAATGTGGGCTAAAAAAAATTCAGTTCCACACTTTCTATGGCCAAAGTAAAAAGGGAAGTCTAGGAATTTGGGCGTGAGTTCACCTAAGAGCTCTACTTTATCTTTCCTCCTTTCCTTCTCTTCTTACTCTCTTCTTTGCTCCTCTGTTCCACCCTGTCCCTTTCTGTTCCTTTTTTCTTGTCAAAATCGTGATAGCACATATTGAAGTATTTTTGGGTTCATATGGAATTGACCTCACATCCAGTTCACATTCCCTTTCTACTCCTGTCTGTTATTAGTAGCTAAAGTTTAGATTTATTATCATCCAAACATTATACCTCATTGAGCAATCAGTTATAAAATAAGTATTAGTAAACACATTTACCTATATGCCATCAAAATGAGTTAATAAATATATTGGGATTTTAAAAATCCCTTTCACCAAAATAACATAGTATCAAAACCTTAAGGAGAGGGGGACGGATGTGGCTCAAATGGTTGGGCGTCCGTCTCCCATATGGAGGGACCCGGGTTCGATCCCCAGGACCTCCCGGTAAAAAAACAAAACAAAACAAAAAAAAAACCTTAAGGAGGAATTTAACAACTGTTAAGGTGATAACATGTTCTAAGGGATATGAAAAGAAATTAAGTATAAAAAAAAGAATAATTTTACTATATGTCAGCAATAACCAGTTAAAAAATAGGATAAAAGAATCCCATTCACCAAAGCAACAAAGAGTATCAAAACCTTAGGGAGAAAATGTAACAAGTGGAAAAATATGAAAAGAGACTGGGTGAGGAAAGTGCAATATTGCAGAGACGTTTATGTAATTCCAATCCAAGTGTCAATTTTTAAAAATTTGACAGGATACTTTTAAAGTTCCTTTGGGGGGTCGGGTGTGGCTCAACTGGTTGGGCGTCCGTCTCCCATATGGAGGGACCCGGGTTCGATCCCCGGGACCTCCCGGTAAAAAAAATAAATAAAATAAAGTTCCTTTGGAATATATATTCAAGATTTTCCAAGAAAACTTTGAAAAATAGAAATAATGGTGGAGGGATTTGGGACCTGGATGGTAACCATAATCAGTATGGGGAGAGAGCTCACAGCAGCCACTTTGAAGATCCAGAAATTGACCACAGGGAGTTCATGGTAATGGGGTATTTCACAACAATGAAAAAAGAATAGATTGATTCATTAAATGTTGGGGAGAAGTTGCCTGGCCAATTAGAAAAGATAAGGTTAGCTTCCTAACAAAACCAAAATAGAGCCCACCCAGTGAAAATGATGTAATAGAAGAGTCAAGTGAGCAATGTGGGAAAGTGTTTGTGACATAGCAAGTATTAAAAGCAGTTTGTAAAAGCATGTAAAGAATGACACTGCATGTACGTGCAAACACACATTTGGAAAGGAATGCTTTGCTTCGGTAAGGACTACGTACACTGCATACGGGGCAATTACCTTTGCATCCTGTGGAACTTCTGACTCCCTCCACCACTTTCCATCAAGCTGGTTCCCTGAAGCTTTGATGGCCTATAACAATGTAGCATGTTTGGAGAACTGCCCAGCTGCTTCCCAACTGGCTGAGGGGGCCCATCTTTACAGCTGTTTATCCTTCAGTGTATAAAGGACTAGAGTTAATGGGGGAGACGGCAAGTAAGCTAGAGACCTATGCCGCAAGCCCTCCCCTGGGAAGGGAATTCAGCTCTAGGATCCTGGGGGTGAGGGGAGAGGGGCCAGAATGCAATTAAACCTCCAATGCGTTACCTATTTGAATTTACTGAAAGAGTATTTATATCTAGACCTGTTTACCGAAATATAACTGCTTGGTTTGTCTTGGAATGGATTATTATACAGCAAAAAAAAAAAAAAATTTTTTTTTAATTTCTTAACTGAAGTTTTCTTAACCTTCTCAATATTGTATGAAGTAATAATTTACAAATCCTTATTGGAGTACCACAATTCAGAAATTGTTCCTTTGTGGGGATTGTCCCCTAACAGAGAGATATGCTCTGTGAGGACCTGGCTCATGCCACTGAGCAGCTGAACATGCTCACAGAGGCCTCAAAGAAGCACTCAGTGCTGCTGCAGTCTGCCCAGGAAGAACTGACGAGGAAGGAGGCCCTGATCCAGGAACTTCAGCACAAGGTGAGATCCAGACAGGTAGCACTCAGGCTGGAGGGTAAGAGGGACATGACATTCCTGCCTGGAGACCTTCCTGGCTCAAAAGTGTAAACACATAAGGAAAGGGAGATGGTTGGGTAGCAACCAAGGTAGACACACAAAAGGCAGCACCAGATTTCACAATTTATTCCTTTTTAAAAAGCTATGGGGGAGGCGGCTGTGGCTCAATCAGTGGGGCTCCCGTTTACCGTGTGGGAGGCCCCGGGTTAGGTTCCCGGGGCCTCCTGGTGGGGGCAGGCCCGCCCGCACGGCATGGTTGGCTGACCCGGTAAGCGCGGGCAGCAGCGGGGGGGGGATGAATGAATAAATAAATAAAATCTTAAAAAAAAAAAAAAAAAAAGCTATGGTAGTGTTTTAATATCTCATTGCTTTTCTAATTACAAATCAATTCCTGAAAAAATAATGTAGAGGGCATATTTCCTTGTACCTTGGGAAACTTGTCTTTTCTAACTGGACCATATTTTCTAACTTGCAACTTTACATATGTTCATTTCTCCCAGCTAAAACAAAAGAGAGAGGAAATAGAACAGAAGAAGAATGAATATAACTTCAAAATGAAGCAACTAGAACACGTGATGGATTCTGCTGCTGAGTATCCCCAGGTACTTTTCAGAAAAAGAGTGCAGGTTAGGAGGAATAAACAATTTTATGAATGACAAAAGTGTCAGTTTGGAAATTGCCAAGACCATAACTTTGTCTTTTAAAGAAGGAGATTTTCACTAATACCCTATGTCTGCTTTTTACATGGTAAAGGTGCCAATCTTGTTTGTTTTACTCGGACAAAGATTAGAATAACAAGCTGAGTAACCCAAGTACTTTCTATGTGCCTGGCACATACAATCAACATGATGTCTTTATAATATCATTTATTTGGATGAGGTATGATTCTATTTTAGAGCCCTAAAACACCACCTCACTTTCAAACACATTTGGCAAAACTTCTGGAAACACAAGAACAAGAGATAGAAGACGGAAGAGCCTCTAAGATTTCTTTGCAACACCTTGTAACAAAGCTAAATGAAGACAGAGAAGTCAAAAACACTGAAATCCTCAGAATGAAGGTACCTGGTCTATTTTTTAAATAAATAATTTTAAATGTTTTAAATAAGCAGAATCCTCCTGGTTACCAAGGATACAAAATTCAAAAGGCACAGACCTGAACGACAGAAAAGGCAAGTCTTCCTTTTCCCTGTGGCCCAAGCTGCCCGGTTGGCTGCCCTGGATGCTTCTGGTACAGGAGTAAGAACTGTATAGGAGTGTCAACTACATTCTTCACCCATTTTTCTATTCTTGGGCTTTTTCTAATTGATTAGTAGGAGTTCTTTCTGTATCAGAGAGATTCGCTTTTGTCTATGATAGTTACAAATGTTTCTCTCTTATGTGCCATTTCTCTTTTAACCTTCCTTAAACTTAGAGTGTTTCTCACCCAGGTACTTGGGGGTGTGGTGTTTGGGGGAGCAGGGTATGGGGTGGAGGAACGTTTAGGGCTTCGCCTCGGGGTGGGAGGTATGGGGGTGCTGCCTAGGTGGGTGGTGTGCATGTGTGCATTGGGGAATGGGTGGTGTTGGGGAGGGAGGGCTGATGCTCCATGGAAGGTAGTACTTAGCCCTGAGGTCGTTGCTCTGCAGTGAGCTTCTTTGTTTAGGGACAAAATTAGCTCATTTAATTTAACCGAGGGATGTTAAGCATATAAATGACAATATAAAAGACAGTATCACTCTTAAGCTTTGTTTCTCATGGAGAGGATGAGTGCTGCCTCTTTATTTAAGGCAGTCTGAGTGTGTAATCTTAAGAATATGGCTCTTACCCATATCAGCATGATTGTGGTACTTAGAAGAAATTGATTTCAGGTTAAAAGAAACCAGGCAGTAAACAGGTAGAAGTAAACCAAAAGAGAAACTACTTGTAGACAACAGTTTATTTCTTTGGGATGGTTATGTTAATGATTTTAAAATCATGAGGGACTGTGGCATCCATTTTTTGTTTGTTTTTTCAGAATCTATTAAATAGAATCAAATAGTTGGGAACACTTACCAAAGTAGAGGCTTTTTGTCATCTTTTCTTATAAAGGAATTTTAATGAATTACATGATATCGATAAACTATGTTCAAAGCACTGTGGACGTGAGTGTGAACCAGAATTCCAGGCCTCCAAGAGCTTATCATAGTCTACTTTTACACAGTGATACCCAAGACAGTGTTCTGAGTATAGGAAGAGCTGGACAGAGAAATCCCTCTCCCAGCCAGGGCCTTGGGGAACATAACAACACATACTGTAATGTGTTTTCTGAAAAGACATAATGGGATGTGTTATTAGGAGCAGTTGAATGAAATGGAAAACCTACGCCTGGAAGCTCAGCAGTTAAGGGGGAAAAATTGGATCCTGCAAGGGCAGCTGGATGATATTAAAAGACAAAAGGACAGCAGGTAAGAAAGCTGCCAAAACCCTGTGGGCTGAATCTTGGCCTGCCCGAATGTTACTAAATGAAGTTGTAGCAGGTTTCATAATGTGTGTTTCCCACTAATTCAGGAAATGCTCCATCAGTTGCTTTTGAATCAGGTATGATGAACATATTCCTCTTTCCAGAGTGGGAGAGGGAGAATAAGGCATTCATGATCTCGCCTACTTTGTTAACCTTTGCATTGTTGTAGAGCTTTTGAGGTCAATTTAAAACATGTGAAATACTTGAACTGCACTGTCTATGTCTATGTAAAAAAAAGACAACAAAGGTCTAAGAACCACTGCAGAAAGAGAGAATGTCCTACCAGTTGACTTTAGGAAGACTGTTCGCAGAGCTTCGTGACTTGTGGTCCATGGAAAGCACCTGGGCAGGACAAGAACATCCTTACCTTTTTACTGGGGAATGTTTCTTGGGTTAACACCTGGGTGTGTGTTTGTCTGTGTGTGTCTCTGTGTGTTTTGGTTTCTGCTAAGGCAATTTTCTGTTGCATTCGTTATTGCCACAGCATGGTTTTGGGGGCATCCACACCCAGGATTACATTCTGTCTCTGACATAAAAGTTGGGTGACTTTGAACACATATTTTAGCTTCTTCGTGCCTCAGTTTCTTAGCAATAGAATGATAATAGTGATAACTTCCTCACAGGTGTTTTAAACATTAAAAATAACGTGTATAAAGTTCCAGTTCCAGTGCTTGGCAGAGGGGAGTCACTGAATAAAAGATACCTTAAATACTCAAGGTAGAATCAAGATCTACCAATTGTTAACTCTCTGAGTGAGGGATTGGAGATGAGAGCAGCCTGGAAAACTATGCAGGAAGTTGGGGTGGAGGCCATTGCTGAATTCTACTTTCCAGATCAGGGGTATCTGCTGTCCCCACTGTCCAGAAAATCTTTGCAAGAAGCCTTCCAACTCCTGCCCAAAGGCAAAGGGACAGCCTTCTCAGCTGCTGGGAAGCAGCTCCACATCCCAGCCACTAGCAGTCTGAGATGCACTGTCCAAAACCTAAGTGAGACAATAGATGGTCGCTAGGCTAACAATCTACTCCTAAATGGTTTTCTTCAAATTTTAGAGATCTGACTTAATAGGGCTGAGGTAAAGCCCAGAAATCTATATTTGAAAAAGCAACTCTCTTCCCTTCCAGGTGCTTCTGATGTAGGTAGTCCATAATCTGCTCACCTGGTTTCCGTATGCTCTACCCCATGTCCAGCTGTAGTAAAAAAAAAAAAAAAAGCCTTCTACTTAGTATACTCTCTTTTATCAAGGTATGAGCATGGAGCATAAGAACATTTTCAAATCATTTGTAAAACTACAGTTGAAAGCACTTTTATTTCATAGCCCTATGTCCCTTGTATGGGGAGCCATACAGAACCTTCTTGAAAGATTTGAGTAGGGATAGCAAAGTGCAGCCTGTTTTAGTAAGTGCAGCTTTGTTGTAACACAGTCACACTGTTTCATTTACGTATTGTTGAAGAGCTGCAGCCAAGACCACATGGCCCACAGAGCCCAAAACAGTTACTGTCCGGTCCTCACTCGGGACCATTGCCAGTCTTGTCTAGGCTGCCAGATTCATTCCGTTCCTCTACAAGAAGCTGTCTTGTACCAACCAGTAGCAAGATATTCTTGGGGAAGTCTGCCGCACACTTCAGGCACATTCTCCAGGGGATCTCTCCCTGGTCTGGGGCTACTTACGGCTTTGTTTCTCCAGAACTGTTTTTATCCTGACTGGTTAGGCTCACAGAGACGGACTCACACTAATCAAATTCACTGATCCATCATCCAGAATGTAATTTTCCTATTTTATGTAGAGGAGCGTTCCATTTCCATGAAAGATTTATGTCTCATGCTCACAGAGTCCCCTTCTTGGTGTCAGCATACATGAAAAGCCAGAATGGTCATCAGAAAATTGCCAGCTCCCCCAGGCAAAGGGAAGGGGGAGCCTGGAACCTCAGGAGCGAGCCCACCCTGAGGCCTGAGCAATTCTTCTTGCCCCCAATGATGCTCCCTCCCAGCTGGTCACACTCCTAGCAGGCTCTTGGCCTGCTCTTTGTCTCAGCTCTTCCTTGCTTACATTTGATCTTCAGGTGGTTTCTACCTCATTTAACTTTCAGCCACCCAAGTCTCAGATCTCCTAGCTCTGCTCAGGTTGCTTTTCATCTTGAGTTTGGGGAGGTGCCTTATTTCATCCTCATGTGTCAATCACATTACTCTGTGCTAACTTGACCTAAGAAACTCAACTTGTTAGCTTTCCTGTGCATAACTTGCATGTTTGAGGTTTGAAACTGATACTAGAATAGACTTGACAGTGTCTCCATCCTCTTCCTTTCCTAACCTGAACAGTGATGAAAATCATCCAGACAATGAACTGCTGAAGAATGAACAAGAAGTTATCAAAGAAAGACTTGCTAAAGTATGACTTTTTTTTACTAATAGTTCTTGCCTGAGAAAAGTTTTTAAATTATATTTTATAGTTAGCATTCTGTGTTCTCACTGTTAGCAGATGGTATTCACCATCAGTATTTAGACACAGCTGAGAATTAAGATTGAACCTGTCTTCGTGTCTCGATGATGAGCATGTGCTCAGCATACCCCAGCAGAGTTCTCCTTTCAGACAGCAAGCATCGAGTGCCTGTTACAGGCCCTGAAGTGAATGAAGCCTTGTAAATACCCCATTATGTGCAAGTAGCTGCGATTGATTTTATTACCTGGAAGGGCAATGGACTGGTTATTTCGGTCTTGTATTTAGCAATTTCTAAAGAGCTTATGCCCTCTTTTTCGATTTTTATCTTATACAGACCAAAATGGCTGAAGAAATGCTAAAAATGAAAGCAGAGTAAGTGGACTATTTTATAATTCACACTGTTGATGATCTTTTCTTTATTCTCCTCTAAAGGGAAGCAATATTTATTATATCCACAAGGTAAATACCTGCTTTCCTTCTGCAGTTATATGCGAACATATTACATGTTTACAAAATTATTTTCCTAAATACTAGTTGCTAAAGGGGTTCCTGGTATGAAGCCACTCCAAAGCAAACAAACAAACAAAAACTTAAATAAGTGCCAGGAAAAGCTTAGCGTCACTTGAGGCATTCTTGGGTTTTCTCTTCATGGTTCATGAGAACGATGTAACTGACCAGGTCTTCCTTTTCACTTCCACTTGATCCTCAATAAAACACTAGCAAACTGAATCCAACAATACATTATCAAGTGGGATTTATCCTGGGTATTTAAGGGTGGTTCCGAATAAGAAAGTCAATCAGTGTAATACATCCCATTAATAGAATGAAAGGGAAAAAAAACCCACATGATCATCTCAATTGATGCAGAAAAGACATTTGACAAAATCCAGCAATCTTTTTTGATAAAAACACTCAGGGGAAGCGGCTGTGGCTCAATCAGTAGGGCTCCCGTTTACCATATGGGAGGCCCCGGGTTCGGTTCCCAGGGCCTCCTGGTGAGGGCAAGCCCGCCCGCACGGCGTGGTTAGCTGACCCAGCGAGCACGGGCAGCAAGGGGGGCATAAATGAATAAATAAATAAAATCTTTAAAAAATAAAAAATTAAAAAATTAAAAAAAATTAAAAAACACTCAGAAAACTAGGAGTAGAAGGGAAAGTCCTCAACATAATAAAGGGCATATATGAAGTCCCATACTTAACAAAGAAAGATGGACTGCTGTCCCCCATAGATCAGGAACAGGACAAGGCACTTTTACCACTGCCATTCAATATTGTACTGGAAGTTCAGACCAGAGCAATTAAGGCAAGGAAAAAAAAAAAAAGAGGCATCCAAATTGGAAAGGAAGAAGTAAAACTAACCGCAGATGACATAACCTTATATAGAGAAAATCCCAAAGAACCCACATAAACGCTATTAGACTAATAAATGAATTCAGCAAAGTGATGGGGTTCACAGTCAACAAAAAGAATCAGCTCTCTAGGAAACATTGATAAAAGAAACTTAAAGAAAAACCTGAATAAATGAACAGTCTGTGTTCATGGTCAAAATGGGAAATTTTATGTCGTATAAATGTTTCCACAAAAGTTTGAGAAACCAAAACTCCTTTAACACCCTCTGAGACCTGTAGATCAATACTCTGATTTCTTTTAGTCTTGACCTTGAGTATATGTCTTCTGTAGACATGGTTTAATTTAATCATACATTTTCATAATTTATTTAATCTTACAGATTTTATCATCAATAGTGATATTTTGAAATAGTGTTTATGGAATTATTTTAAAAGTATCCATCTAATTTATTAGCTTCTAGACCTTTCAAAAATATATATGAGTAAACTCTTAAGTCTCAAATTTTACATCATTTCTTTTTCCTTGGAAATTGAGTTTCCATTGTTCTCTTGGGCAGAATTTTATCCTAATTTAATATAATTTGGGGGGAGTTTTTAAAAATTGATTATGCTATCATACTACTTAGCAATGAAAATATATATACAATTTGAAAGTAATTAATTTTTTTTTTTTTTTTTTTTTACTGGGAGGTCCCGGGGATCGAACCCGGGTCCCTCCATATGGGAGACGGACACCCAACCAGTTGAGCCACATCCGACTCCCTTAATAATTTTTTTAAACATGGTTCTAAGTGTTACACTTCATCTGAATTAAGTTCTCATTACAATTATTATTAGTACCTAATTAATCAAAGTTTCCTAAATTTATGGTAAACTTTTATAAGTAATTATTGCTTTTAGAACATAAAATTTTAATGGAAATATATCTCGTAATGCATTTTATCTTAAAGTTTTTTATTCAATTAGCTCATTCTGTTATACTTAGTAAATTCTGCAATGAGACAGGATTCAGTGTCAATTCTATTCCTATTTTCTGTTTTTATAGAGCTGAATGCTGAGAAATCTTATTCTCATAGTAAGTACATGGCAATGGAAGGAGTTTTGTTAGAGTAATCATCCAATTACCAGAATTTTTTCCAAGTTATATGCCGAAAATTACAGAGTGACCTATTATCAAAAACTATTTTTAATGATCAGCTGACAAAGACCTTCTTACTTGTAAAAAGATTTATTGCCCAGTCATTGAATCATTGGCTTCATAGAATCAAAGAGCATAGATGTGGAACAGAGCTTGTTCAAGCCCTTCATCTTCCTACGAGCAGTTCAGGGACCGGCTTCCAGTCAGTGGGAGAGTTACAAAGGAAGCTGGGTCACTTATATAATCTATGAGCATCCAGCTCCAGCTGGGTAGTTTGTAGAATTTCAGCTATTTTAGAAATAACATCCACGTGAGGCCTTCTAGTGAAAAGAATAAATGCTATGAAATTTATTTCACAGTCTAGTAATATCCAGAATTAGGTGATTCATATATTCTGTCCCTAGAACATACAGGAGCCCACACCGGGTAAAGGAGGTATACTCAAAGAAATAGCACACACAGTTTTATCAGTCCCAGCATATAGCAGTGATTTTAAGCATTGTTAGCCATATTTATAAAGGAATATGCTCTTGAAATCTGCAAAGAACTGAATACTAAGCTGACAGTGGTGTAGGCAACAGATGTTTAATTTCATATAACAAGAACCTGGCAGTGCATTGACTCAATGATGCCATTAGGGACCCAGACTCTTCCCATTCTTCTGCTCTTGGTTCTCTTGTATGTGGCCTCTTGGCCACAACATGGCTGCTGCATTTCCAAACATCATATTTTCACAAGAGGATCACAGATTGTAGTAAGGTGGGTTCAAAAAGGGCTTTTTTTTTGTCAGGGGGAATAACTCCCAGAATCCCCCAAGAATGACCTGGAGACTCCTTGGCCAGAAGTGGCACACATTGACTGTTCGTACCTGCAGGGCAAGCCAAGCAAACCAGTACCTGACAATGGGGTAGGGATATCCATGCTCAGCTTAGGCCAGTCATGTTTACCCCTTGGGAATGGGGTGTGTTTCTCCCCCTCCTCCCCTGGTAAAAGGGTTTCTATCAGCAAGGGAGAAGCAGGGCACTGGATGTTGGGTAGGCACCTGCAGTGCCTGCTATGCCATAGAGCGTTTTCTTCAAAACACAAAAATGGGGAGCCGTGCCGAAGAACTGGGAGAGCTTCAGTGCCCTTCTCCCAACATCCTCCTAAGGTTCCACAGAACATAGTCTAGAAACAACTGCCCTAGACTGCAACTGGCCTTAAGTGGTATATTAAAATTCTGTGTATTACATCATTCAATAACCAATATTCCATTTGGAGTGTTGTTTTAAAAAAAAAAGTTTCTTTTAGGAAACTCCTAGGATTCAGGCAATATTATGAAGTCTGTGGGATTCCATATGTTCTTGTATTTCTTTTCAATTGTTAGTTGTATAGTATCTGTAATTCTGAATAGCACATCTTTAAAGAAATGAGTAGTGTTCTACTGTCTGAGAGCTGTGTTTGAATCAAAAATGATTCTTCTAAGGTGTAGGGCACTTTAAAAACCATGCAGACTGTAATAATACTTAAAATTTGATCCAAGTGGGCTTACTATAAAGGATTTTCCATTCTAAATTTTTATTTTTTTGAAAAATGGTTTGAGGAGTTGTTCAAATGAAAGACTTGGGTAAAACAAACAAAAAAGCACATCTGACAAAGGGCAATATGTAGAATATTCTGTTCCAAGAGCTGAATATTAGTGATCATTTCAAATTCAAATTCTAGGCTGAGGGGAAAAATGTCTAATTTGAGTTTTTCTAATTATGTTCCTTTGGAATACCATAAAGTGATGTTTATTCTTATAGCCTAGAAGAAGCCCGAAATGTCCTTCAGAACAAAGAGATGGATTGCCTGAGAATGTCTGAGGAGGTTGAACGAACTAGAATTTTAGAGTCTAAAGCATTCCAGGAAAAGGAACAACTGAGATCAAGGCTGGAAGAAATGTATGAAGAAAGGGAGAGAACATTCCAGGTGTGTTCACGTGTTTGTTTTTTTGGTACTCAGGACACTTAAATTAATAAAACTAATCAGTGTGTAAAACTCATTTCTGTCATTGGGCAGCCTCAGTACAGATATGTATGGCAATGAAAGTTGACAGTCTGGGTTCTCTCTCACTCCCTGAACTCCTGGAAAGTGTGAAATAATGTTTCTTAAAAGAAAATTAAGAAACCTGGTCCTCATTTGCCGTCCTTGGATTGTTTTTACCTGCAGGAGATGGAAATGTTAAGGAAGCAGGTAGAATGTCTTGCTGAGGAAAATGGAAAGTTGGTAGGTCACCAAAACCTACATCAGAAGATTCAGTACGTGGTGCGGCTGAAGAAGGAGAATGTTAGACTTGCTGAGGTAAACTCTGAAAATTATTCCAAATAAACTTCCTCATATTTAGAAATGATTATTTATTTATATTTTTGAAACTTAAATTTAATTATTCAATCAATTACTGCTTATTTCCGGGAGTTTCCTGAATTCAAAAAAATTTCTCATTGCTATTCCAAGCATACATCAGTCAGTTAAAGTATCACAAGCTTCAGACTCTTGTTTAATGTGAGTTTAAGTAGTTTACAAATAAAAAATATTGTGGTCTTAATTTGAAATATAAACTTAATGAATACCAAGAAGAAAAATTCTTCCTATAAGAATTAGAGCCTTAACTTTTTTCTTTTCTTTTTATTCTTATTGTTTTTTTTTTTTTTTTTTCAATAATTAATCAGGAGTCAGAAAAGTTACGTGCTGAGAATGTCTTCTTAAAAGAAAAGAAAAAGAATGAATCATAATGAGCCTGATCAACTACCTAACTTGCTTGGAGATTTTTGTTGTTATAAAAGTAAGACCTACTTTTGTCTCCTCAATAGAGCTGAGTCATGAACTTTCATTACTGATTATGTGGTACTGGTAGCTGACCCTCAAGTTTTAAACATTTCACATCCATATGCTACCTGTGGCATTCACCTGTTAATAGGCTGCCACCCCATTTCAAGGCTTTTAATCAGCTGTAAATACTGGGAAACCCTTGCCTTTTAAAAGTAAAAGCCTGGAAGAGGGTGTAGCTCAGTAGTTAAGTGCCTGCTTCCCATGTACGAGGTCCTGGGTTCAATCACCAATCATCAGTACCTCCTTTTTTTTTAAAAAAAAAAAAAGAAAAAGGCTGTGGCTAAGGTTTTCCATGGATATTGGGTCAGAACAGGCATTTTCTCCCTAGATACTGCCATAATCTTCTTTGAATCTTACATTCAAACCTCTAGTAATATATAGTAGTTCCAAAACTTGCAATGAGGCTGATGGCTAATTTTGCAGCATATATAAAAAGCTGACTTAACAATACACATTATTTTTGTATTTCCAATTTGAGGATTCTCATGAGCATTTACTATGACTGTAAATAGCGCATTTTTCAAAATGTAATAAAACTTTTAAAAAAATAAACACTTTAATAAAGTGATTTACATTGTTCATTCACTTGTTCCTTTAACAAATATTTAACGAGCACCTACTTTATGCCAGGTATTGGTCATTAGTGAACAAATCAAAAACCCCTGCCCTCAAGGAACTTCCACATATCAGAACTGCATTCCTTTTTATTATGAACAATATTCCAGTGTATAGATACATGCCACATTTTATTTTTCCATTCACCAGTTGATGGACTTTTGAATTGTTTACAGTTTGGGGCTATTATGAATAATGCTGCCACAAACATCCATAAACATTCATGTATAAGTCTTGGCATTGATATATATTTAATATGTCTTGAGTGGATACCTAGGTGTGGAATTGCTGGGTCATATGGTAAGCATATGTTTAACTTTATAAATCACTGCAAAACTGTTTCTCGAAATGGCTATTCCATTTTACATTCCCACCAGCAATGTAGTCCAATTTTGCCATATCCTCAACATCACTTCTTACTGTCAGGTTTTTTTATTATTATTATTATTATTATTATTATTATTATTATTATTATTATTATTCCCGTCCTAGTAGGTGTGTAGTGGTATTTTGACTGCATTTTCCTAATGACTGTATTGAGCATTTTCCCGTATTTTGGAATACTACTTAACAGTGGAAAAAAAAAGGGGGGGGTAATATACTGATACGTGCTGCAATATAGGTGAACCTCAAAAAAAATGACAAGTGAAAGAAGCCAGACACAAAAGGCCACATATTGTGTGATTCCATTTACGTGAAATGTTCAGAAAAGGCAAAACTATAGATAGTTGCTTGGGAATGGGGATGGGGATGGAAGCAGGCTGACCTAATGAGCATGAGGGCCCTTTTTGGTTTGGTGGAAATGCTTTAAAACTGCTTTGTGATTTGCACAACTCTATAAACTTACTAAAAATTGAACTGTACAGGAATTGTGGGAACATGGCGCTGGATTAGGCAGATAAGGCTCAGCTCTCAAAGAACAACAGAAAGAGCCAAAACTGCCCGAGGGACCTGCTTTGGGGGTCAGCAGACCAGGACACTGCTTCCCAATTCCCAGGAGGGTGAGGGACAGAGAGATGAAAAAGCTGAAACACGGAAATGGATGTGGCTCAAGCAATTGGATTCCCGTCTACCGTATGGGAGGTCCAGGGTTCGATTCCTGGGTTCTCCTGGTGAAAGGCAAGCTGGCCCGTGTAGAGTGCTGGCATGCACAGAATATAGGCCTGTGCAGGAGTGCTGGCCCACGCAGAGAGCTGGCACAGCAAGATGATGCAACAAAAAGAGACACAGAGGAGAGACAATGAGAGACACAGCAGATCGGGGAGATGAGGTGGTGCAAGAGATTGACCACCTCTCTCCCACTCCGGAGTGTCTCACGATCAGTTTCCGGTGCTGCCTAAAGAGAAGACAAGCAGACACAGAAGAACACACAGCAGACAGTGAGCGCAAAACAACAAGGGCGGCGGGGGGAGAAATAAATAAAAAAATAAAAGCTGAAACAACAAACTGAGTTACTAAACCTCCCTGCTGCTGGGAAGGGCTCCCCTCCCCCATCCCTGAGATATTCAGTGGGGGTAAAACCCCTAGCTCATTTCAGCTGACTGAAAGGAGAGTCAGGGGGCTTTTCTTCAGTGAATTCGGCCAGCAGAGCCTGCTTTAAATCTCGGTTCTGGCCCACGAAAACAAAGGAAAACCGAGAGATACCTCCATGGAAAGATGTGCCAAAAACTGCCATTTGCTGGCCAGTTGGCTAACTACATGGACAGAAACTACTTTTGGAGCTCTCTTTACCCCACCCATGGGAGAAAGTCTGCGCCCCATTAGTGAGTCCCTGGCAAGATTTTGGTAACTTAAGCCGGGCAATTTTAAAGACTTAGGATAAGCTGAACCAAATATCAAAGAGCCGTGAAAAAATAATAATAGGCAAGAGAGAGAAATTGGCCATCAGAGTAAATTCACCAACAAATGAGATGCCTAGACAACAGCAAAAATTACAAGCCATACTAGGAAACAGGAAGAGATGGCTCAGCCAAAGGAACAAACCAATATCCTGAAGAGGTTCAGAATTTAAGACAATGATAATCACACAACTCTCCTAAATTTTTAAAAATTGAAAGAAAATATGACTAAAGAGATAAAGGATGCGAATATTCTCACTGTCCTGATTCTGTGATAATCAGGGTGGGCTAAACATTCGCTATATTAGAAACCATGCATGTGTCCCCAGACCTCGTTTTCCTCCCTAGGTCTGGTTTTTAGAATGCTGGTGATAAACTAAGCCTGATTTATTATATGTCCATCCTGTATGGGAAAAGACTGTAACTCTAGGTATCTCTGGTCAACCTTAAGAGATATAGCAGGGGGCTATATCTGGTTGGCGTCCATCTCCCATATGGAGGGACCTGGGTTTGATCCCCGGGACCTCCTGGTAAAAATTTAAAAAATATATAGAAGGTGCGTGGGCCGCCAGGCCCTGTTCCCGCGAGCCACACAGCAAGATGATGACATAATAGGAGAGTGACACAAGGGAGAGGCAAGATAAGACGCACCGAAAAACCAGCAACTAAGGTTGCGCGGGCAGGATGCCTCTCTCCTACATCAGAGATTCCAAGGATTGAATCCCAGTGAAGACAGGAGGAGAAGGATGAGAAGAGAGGGCAGAAAATGGACACAGAGTTGCCCAGCGAATGGACATAGAAACAGCAAAAACGGGGGGGAGGGAGAAGGGGTGTAAAAAATGGATAAAAGTAAATAAATAAATAAATCCTTAAAAAATAAAAATAAAAAAAAAAGAGATAAAGGATACTAAGAAGACACTGGGTGAGCATAAAGAACAATTTGAAAGTCTGCAGAGAAAAGTAACAGACATGGGAATGAAAGACACGATGGATGATATTAAAAATACATTAGAGGCACGTAAGACAGATTTGAACTGCCTGAAGACAGAATTAGGGATTTTGAAGACAACATCTGAACAGCAAAAGTCGGGGGAACAGAAAGAGAAGAGAATGAAAAAAATGGAACAGGGTCTCAGGGAATTTGAATAACGTGAAGTGTAAAAACATACGTTATTATCTGCGTCCCAGAAGGAGAAGAAAATGGAAAAGGGGCAGAAAGAATATTTGAGGAAATAATGACCGAAAACTTCCCTGCCTTTATGAAAGACATAAATAATCAATATCCAAGGACAACACACCCAAAACAGAATAAACATAAACAGACCTACCGTGAGACAAATATCAGAGATAAAGAAGATTCTGAAAGCAAGAGAAAAGCAAAGCATCACATACAGGAGAAACTCGATAAGATTAAGTGCCAACTTCTCATCAGAAACCATGGAGGAGAGAAGAAAGTGAAATGATGTATTTAAGGTGTATTGAAAGAGAAAAACTGCCAGCCAAGAATTCTCTATCCAGCAAAGCTGTCCTTCAAAAATGAGGGGGAATTCAAAGTCTTTGCAGACAAACGAAAACTAATAGAACATGTTGCCAAAACAGAATTACAAGAGATACTAAAGGGAGTGCTGCAACCTGAATGGAAAAAACAAGGGCAAGAGACTAGGAGAATAATGTAGAGATGAAGAATATTAGAAAGGGTAAAAATATTGGCTTTCTGTTATGATATCATACAATAGTGTAAGGTCAAAATGGATGAAGTAATGCCTTTACAGTTATTAACATTGAATGTTAATGGCTTGAACTCCCCAATCAAAAGACACAGACTGATAGAATGGATTAAAACATATAAGCCATCTTTATGTTGTCTACAAGAGACTCACCTCAGACATAAGGATACAACCAGGTTAAAACTGTAGGGTTGGAAAAAGATATTCCATACAAATAGTGACCAAAAAAGAGCTGGAGTAGCAATACTAATATCACACAAAATAGATTTTAAATGCAAAACTGTTATAAGTGATGAAGAAGGTCACTATGTATTTAAAAAAAAAAAAAAAAAAGGACCAATTCAACAAGAAGAAATAACTATTCTTAATATTTATGCACCTAACTTCAGTGCCCCCAAGATACATGAGGCACACACTGGCAAAGCTGACTTCCATCCTTGGGAGGACTGATGTGTTCACAAATAGAGAGGCAGGAGTCTCTCGACCATGGGCAGTTCCTAAAAGGGGAGGACAAACCCGTGTGTCAAGAACTCCGTGTTGTTGCATGTAACTATGAATCTAGTCATCAAAGGAGTGAAGCCAGGTTACTGTGGGCCCCGAGGGGAGGGAGAGGGAGGAATAGAATAGATTGAACAGGGGGTATTTAGTGGGTAATGGAAGTGTTCTACATGATCTTACAATGATGGACACAGGCCATGTTAAATATCATCAAAATTTATAAAAGTGTATGATCTAAAATGTAAACCATAATGTAAACCGTTGACCATGTTTAGTAGCTATGTTTCACCTATGTGTATATCAGTTATAACAAAGGTACTATCCACATAAAAAAAGGTATTAATATAGGAAGGAGGAAAAGGGGAGGATGTTGGGTATATGAGAGTCCCCTATATTCTGTATGTGACTTTACTGTGACCTAAAACTTCTTTGAAAACAAAATGAAAAATAGTAAGACACTGGGGAATAAATGGAAGGAAATGCCACTGTACAGATAGGACATGAGATATTACAGTGATGAAAGGCAAAATGTCAAAACGTTTTTTTAAAAAAATATTTTTCATTATTTTTTAATATCCTAATCTTTTAATTTTATTTTAGTTTTAGGTTTTAAAAAATTTAATGCATTACATTTTTTATATTTAAACTCATCATTAAAATTTCATTTTCCTATTAATTGCATTTGGCTATTTTAATGGCTTCATTTTTGAAGACGCTTTGGATCACAGAAGCGTTACAACTGGGGCAAGGGAAGATCATTGGTGTGGTGTGTCAATGTTGGGGAATACATGGGAGGAAGTTCACCTGGGCATACATATAAGGTATATAAAAATGTTCAAATGTTCATGGGGCATTATCACAGTGGGTGGAGACTCACACAGTAATTGAAATAATATTGAATTCCCATCCTGGAGAGCTCTGCCACATTCTCTAATGGAGCAGCAACAGGCCCCCGAGTGCAGGGGCAATGACTGGCGAAGGAGGATGATCCACTGATGGGCCCTTGATATTGATGACTATACCTTTGAGCCTTTGATCTTGAAATTGAAACTTAGCCTATTGTTGTGGGGTGCCTCAGAGTTGCCTCCTGAGATCCTCCTTGGTGCTCAAATGTGGCCTTTCTCTATGCCAAACTCAGCATATAAATGCATTACCTTACCCCCGGCGTGGGACATGACTCCCAGGGATGAACCTCCCTGGCACCAAGGGATTACTACCAAGCACCAACTAGCAATGCAACTGGAAAAAGACCTCGAATAAAGGGAATAGGTAAAGACAAATGAGTATATAGGGCTAAGAGACTTCAAAGTGAGTTCGGAGGTCATCCCAGACGTAATGCTTATGCACATCTCAGCAGGATCTCATAGACTGTTAAAGTGGATACTACCCCAAATAGTGGGGCTCCTGAGGGACTTGAGAACCATCCTGAATGACATTGCAATGACAGATATAGGCCATTATATATCATCATATAACATGCAGAACTGTGTGGGAGAGAGTGTAGACTACAATGTAAACTATGGTCCATGCTTAATGGCAAAGCCCCAGGATGTGTTTATCAATTACAATGAATGTTCCACAATAATGAAGGATGTTTATGTGGGAGGGTGTGGGAGGTGTGGGGAGTGGGGCATATGGGAATCCCTATAGTGTTTGTGTAACATTTATGTAATCTAAGTATCTTTTAAAAATTTTAGAAAAAATTATTTTTAAAAATTTATCACTTTAGGTTGTTAAAGTGTGACATAGGACAATCACCATAAGAGCACTCTTTTAATAATTACAATAAATCATAGAGATGTGGAAGAGAAAAAAAAATATGAGCCATCTATATGTTGTCTACAAGAGACCTCAGACATAAGGATACAATCAGGTTAACCAAAAAAGAGCTGGAGTAGCGATACTAATATCGCACAAAATAGATTTTAAATGCAAAACTGTTATAAGTGATGAAGAAGGTCATTATGTATTAATAAAAAGGGCAATTCAACAAGAAGAAATAACTATTCTAAATATTTATGCAGCCAACCTCAGTGCCCCAAGACACATGAGGCACACACTGGCAAAGCTGATGGGAGAAATAGATGTCTCTACAATAATAGTTGCAGACTTTAATACACTACTCTCAGTATTGGATAGAACATTTGGACAGAGGATGAAGAAACGGAGAACTTGAATAATATGATAAATGAACCATCTATAGAGCAGTGCATCCCAAAACAGCAGGATATACATTCTTTTCAAGTGCTCATGGATCCTTCTCCAAGATAGACCGTATGTTGGGTCACAAGACAAGTCTCAATAAATGTAAAAAGACAAATTATGCAAAACGCTTTCTCTGATCATAATGGATTGAAGCTGGAAATCAATAATGGACAGAAAAGGAAAATTCATAAATATATGGAGATTAAACAACACATTCTTAAACAATCAGTGGGTCAAAGAAGAAATTGCAAGAGAATTCAGCAAATATCTTGAGATGAATGAAAATGAAAACACAACATATCAAAACCTATGGGACACAGCAAAGGCAGTGCTGAGAGGGAAATTTATGCTTACATTAAAAAAGAAGGAGCTAAAATTGATGTTCTAATTGCACACCTGGAAGAATGAGAAAAAGAACAGCAAACTAATCCCAAACCAAGCTAAAGGGAAGAAAGACTAAAGATCAGAGCAGAAAATGAAATCAAGAACAAAAAAGCAATAGAATCAACAAAACCAAGAGTTGGTTCTTTGAGAAGATCAACAAAATTGACAAACCCTTATCTAGATTGACAAAAGAGACAAGACACAAATAAATAAGAAATGAGAAGGGGGATATTACCCAACCCCATAGAAATAAGAGAAATCGTAAGAGGATACTATGAACAACTGTATGCCAAAAATCTAGAAAATATAGACAAGATGGAGACACATGAACCACCTACACTGACTTTACAAGAAATAGAAGACCTAAACAAACCAATCACAAATGAAGAGATTGAAACAGTCATCAAAAACCTTCCAATGTGAATATTCTTGCTGTTCTGATTTTGTGATAATCAGGGTAGGCTAAACATATTAGAAACCATGCATGTGTCCCCAGACCTAGTTTTTCTCCCTAGGTCTTGGTTTTAGAATGCTGGTGATAAACCAAGCCTAATTTATTATATGACCATCTTGTATAGGAAATGACTGTAACTCTAGGTATCTTTGGTCAACCTTAAGAGATGTAGCAGGGAGGTGGTTGTGGCTCAAATGGTTGGGCGTCCATCTCCCATATGGAGGGACCTGGGTTCAATCCCCAGGACCTCCCGGTAAAAATTTTAAAAAGAAAAATATAGAAGTCGTGTGGGCCACTAGGCCCCATGCATGGGTGCGCTGCCAGGCTCCGCGAGCAGGTGAGCCCCTCAGGTCCCGCAAGTGGGTGTGTCGTAGGGCCCCGCTGAGCCAGGCAGCAAGATGACGTAACAGGAGAGTGACACAAGGGAGAGCCAAGACAAGACATGCCAAAAAAACAGGAACTGAGGTGGCATAGGTGGTAGGATGCCTCTCTCCCACATCGGGGGTTCCCAGGATCGAATCCCAGTGAAGACAGGAAGAGAAGGATGAGAAGAGAGGGCAGGAAACAGACACAGAGAACTGCCCAGTGAATGGACACAAAAACAACAAAAATGGGGGAGGGGGGTAAAAAATGGATAAAAGTAAATAAATAAATAAATCTTTTTAAAAAAAACTTCCCAAAGATGAAATAATACTGATCTTGTTCAAGCTCTTCCAAAAAATTGAACAGGAAAGAATGCTACCAAACTCATTCTGTGAAGCCAACATCACCCTAATACCAAAACCAGATAAAGATACTATAAAAGAAAATTATAGACAAATATCTCTAATGAATAGATTCAAAAATGCAAACAGAATCTAAAAGCATATTAAAAGAATTATAGGGAAGCGGCTGTGGCTCAATCAGTAGGGCTCCCGTTTACCATATGGGAGGCCCCGGGTTCGGTTCCCGGGGCCTCCTGGTGAAGGCAAGCCTGCCCGCATGGCGTGGTTAGCTGACCCAGCGAGCACAAGCAGCAAGAGGGGGATAAATGAATAAATAAATAAAATCTTTAAAAAAAAAAAAAAAAAAAGAATTATATACCACGATCAAGTGGGTTTTATCCTGGGTATGCAACGGTGTTTCAACACAAGAAAAACAATTAGTGTAATAAACCACAATGATAAATTGAAGAAGAAAAATCACATGATCCTCTCAACTGATGTAGAAAAGGCATTTAATAAAATACAGCACCCTTTGTTGATTAAAAAAACAAACAAACAAAAAAAAAAACACTTCAAAAGATAGGAATAGAAGGAAGCTTTCTCAATATGGTAAGGTGCATATATGAAAAACCTACAGCTAGCATTGTACTCAATGGTGAAATCATTCCCACTGAGATCAGGAACAAAACAAGGATGCCCACTGTCACCATTATTATTGTGCTAGATGTTCTAGCTAGAACAATTAGGCTAGACAAAGAAATAAATGGTACCCAAATAGGAAAGAAAGAAGTAAAACTTTGACTCTTCACTGACGACATGATCCTATCCTGAAAAATTCCACAACAAAGCTACTAGAATTAATAGATGAATTCAGCAAAGTGATGGGATACACGGTTAATATGCAAAAATCAATAGTGTTTCTATACACTAGTGTTGTGCAATCTGAGGAGGAAATCAGAAAAAAAATTCCATTTATAATAGTGACTAAAATATCAAATATTTGGGAATAGAAGATGTAAAAGACATGTATTCAGAAACCTACAAAACATTTCTAAAAGAAACTGAAGAAGACAAATAAATGGAAGGACATTCCGCGTTCATGGGTCGGAAGACTAAATGTCTTAAGATGTCAATTCTACCCAAACTGATTTATAGATCAAATGCAATCCCAATAAGAATCCCAACAGCCTTCTTCCCAAAAATCAAAAAGCCAATAATCAATTTTATTTGAAAGGGCAAGGGGCCCCGAATACCAAAAAATGTCTTAACAAAGAACAAAGTTGGAGGACTCTCACTTCCTGACTTTAAAGCATATTACTTAGCTACAGTGGTAAAAAAACAGCATAGTACTGGCATACGGACAGACAGATTGACCAATGGAACTGAATCAAGAACTCAGGAATTGACCCTCACATTTACGTCAAGCGATTTTTGACAAGGCTGTTAAGCTCACCCAGCTGGGCAAGAACAGTCTATTCAACAAATGGTGCTGGGAGAACTGGATAGACATATTAAAAAGAAAGAAAGAAGACCCCTGTCTCACACTGTAACAGTTGGGGAATTTGATGTAATTATGAATTCCAAAAATATAATTGGATCATGCTTGTAAACTGTTCTGTTAATCTGGGCATGATTAAGTTATGATAAGGGCGTTGACTGGGCCACGCCCAGTTGAGTCCCACCCCTTGGTGGGTGGGGAATCGAATATAAAAGGCAAGGCAAAGAACAGAGTTGAAACAGTCTTTTGAGAAGCAGTTTTGATGTTGGAAAGAAGGCCCCAGGAGAAGAGAAGCAAGCCGTTCACCTGATTGTCTACAGCTGACCTTGTGGAGGAAACAGGAGCTAAGCCTGGAGAGAAATGCAGCCCCGGGAAGAGAGGAACCCCAGAAGCCTGAACCCTGGCAAACGCCGGCAGCTGTCATGCTCTAACACGTGGCAATGGACTGTGGTGAGAGAAGAAACTTAACGCTTTATGGCCTGGTAACTGTGGACTTCCACCCCAAATAAATACCCTTTATAAAGACCAACCCATTTTTGGTATTTCACATTAGCACCCCTTTGGCTGACTAATACACACACCTTATACAAAAAATTAACTCAAAGTAGACCAAGGACTTAAATATAAAAAACAACAACCATAAAGCTCCTAGAAGAAAATGTAGGAAAACATCTTCAAGATCTTGTGGTAGGCGGTAGTTTCTTAAACCTTACGCCCAAAGCATGAGCAACAAAAGAAAAAAATAGATAAATGGGACCTCCTCAAAATTTTTTTTTTTTTTTTTTTAAGATTTTATTTATTTATTCATTTATCCCCCACTTGCTGCTTGTGCTCGCTGGGTCAGCCAACCATGCCGTGCGGGCGGGCTTGCCTTCACCAGGAGGCCCCGGGAACTGAACCCGGGGCCTCCCATATGGTAAACGGGAGCTATACTGATTGAGCCACAGCCGCTTCCCATCCTCAAAATTCAACACTTTTGCACTTCAAAGGACTTTGTAAAAAGGGTGAAAAGGCAGCCAACTCAATGGGAGATAATATTTGGCAATCACATATCTGATAAGGGTTTAATATCCCTGATATATAAGGAGATCATACAACTCAACAATAAAAAGACAAAGTATCTAATTAAAAAATGGGCAAAAGTCTTGAAAAGACAACTGTCCAAAGAAGAAATACAAATGGCAAAGAAACACATGAAAAAATTTTCAACATTGAAAAATTTCAATAGCAATTAGGGAAATGCAAATCAAAAGTACATTGATATACCATTTCAAACCTATTAGACTGGCCACTATGAAAAAGTCAGAAAAGTGTAAATGTTGAAGAGAATGTGGAGAGATAGGAACACTTATTCACAGTTGGTGGGATTGTAGAATGGTACAGCCACTGTGGAGGACTGTTTGACAGTTCCTAAGTTGAATATAGACTTGCCCTGGGACCTGGCAAAACCACTGCTAGGTATATACCCAGAAGAACGGAGAGCAGTGACATGAATAGATATCTGCACACCGATGTTCACAGCAGCGTTATTCACGATTGCCAAAAGTTGGAAACAACCCAGATGTCCATCAACTGATGAATGGATAAACAAATTATGGAGTATACACATGTTGGAATATTATACAGCTAAGAAGAAATGAAGTTGTGAAACATGAAAACATGGATGAACCTGGAGGACATTATGTTGAGAGAAGCAAGCCAGACACTAAAGGACAAATAGTGTATGATTGCCCCATTATGAACTAAATATATTATGTGAAATATATAATGCGAAATATGAATATGGGTAGAATTGCATATATAAGACCATTTTTCTTTGAAGCTGAACAAATATAAGTTAACAGTACAATATATTAATATCAGATTAAAACAAACAAACAAACAAAAAAAAAGACATTATACTAAGTGAAGGAAACCAGACACAGAGTACTACATATTATATGATTCCATTTATATAAAATGTAAATATAAATTTATAAAGATGAAAGATTAGTGGTTATGTAGGTCTGAGGAAGGAATGCTAAAGGGTGTGGAGTCTTTCTTTTTGGAGTAATGAAATTATTCTAAAATTTTAGAGATGATGAATGTACAACACTGTGATTATACTAAAAGCCATTGATTATACACTGGATAGAATAGCCAGAAACAACAGCTCTGTACAGTAGGGAAGCATAGAGAGATTGAGAGAGAAGGAATTTTGTTTGTTTTTTGTTTATTATTATTGAAATAATGAAAATGCTCTACTAATGATTGAAGTGATGAACGCACAGCTACGGGATTATAGCAAATACCATTGATTGTACACTTTGGATGAATTGTATGTTTATTAATATGTATCAATAAAATTGATTTGTTTAAAACAATAATAGGGTGGGTTGTAGGAAAAGTACACCAGATGTAAGATATTTTCTATGGTATGTACTAAGCTTTTGATATTCTTAATTGTAACAAATGTCTTACAACAATGCAAGATGTAGGTGGTGGGTTGATGTATGGGGTCCTGTATGATGTTATGCATGTTTGTTTTGTAAGTTCACATTTATTGTTTATGTATGTTCATGTATGAATGATATACTTCAATAAAATTTTTAAAAATTGAACTGTACATTTAAAATGGTTGAATTTTATGTCATAAATTATACCTCAATTAAAACTGAAGAATATATTTCTTAAAAATTAATGAAGGGGAAAGCGGCTGTGGCTCAATCAGTAGGGCTCCCGTTTACCATATGGGGGGCCCCGGGTTCGGTTCCCGGGGCCTCCTGGTGGGGGCGGGCCCGCCCGCACGGTGTGGTTGGCTGACCCAGCGAGCACAAGCAGAAAGGGGGGAATAAATGAATAAATAAATAAAATCTTAAAAAAAAAAAAAAAAAATTAATGAAGGAAAAAAAGAAAAAGAAATTAATGAAGGAGGAAGCGGATGTGGCTGAAGCAGCCCACCTACCACATGGGAGGTCCCAGTTTGCTTCCTGGTGACTCCTAAAGAAGACAAGCAAGGTAGCAAGCTGATGCAATGGGCTGGCGCGGCGAGACGACACAACAAGATGATGCAACGAAGAGACACAACAAGGAAACACAATGAGAGACACAACAAATTGGGAGTGAAGGTGGCTCAAGCGATTGGGCGCCTCCCTCCCACATGGGAAGTCCTGGTTTCAGTTCCTGGTGCCTCCTAAAAAACAAGCACACAACAAATGGACACGGAGCAGACAGCAAGTGCAAATGAGGCTGGGGAGAAATAAAATAAATCTTTAAAAAAAAAAAAAATGAAGGGAGCAGATATGGCTCCAGTGGTTGAGTGCCCACTTTCCACATGGGAGGTCCTGAGTTCGGTTTCCAATGCCTTCTGAAAAAAAAACAAAACAACAAAAAAAAAAAAAAACCAATTCAGGGAAGCTGATATGGCTCCGTAGGTGAGCACGAGCTTCCCAGAAATGAGGTCCCTGGTTCATCCATGGCCCTGGGTACCTCAAAAAAAAAAAGAAAATGAAGAGTTGAACTCTCAAGAAATAATAGTAAATCCCTAAGAACCGGAAATTAAAAGGGAACTAAAATTGAGTGTAAGGTAGAGAACAGACCCTGCAACTGCCTTGGAGGTGGGAGAAGATGGAATATTGGAACTAGTGTTAGAGTTTTGGGTCTTGACAACGATAGCAGGGAAAGACGAGGCCTCGGGCCAACTCAGGAGACACAGACAGAACTGAGATTTTGCATGAAGGTGGAACCCTAGGAGGAAAGGGATCTCATGTCAGACATCCAGGCAACTCTGCTTCTTGGAACAGGGCCTGGGCCAGGGTACGTGCTCATTTGATTAATTGAACAAACAATGAGGGAAACAGAAGAGATATGAGAGAGACAGACAGACAAAGGAATGACTGGAGAGAGGTAGAGGGGAAAATCCAGGAGAGAAACAGGAAGATAGGGAGAAGACAGAAAGAGAAGAGGGAAGAAAGCAACAGAAGAGAGAGAAAATTACCTGGGAGGAGAGGATATGGTGTGGGCAGGGCAGGCAAGGAGGGGAGAGGCTTGACAATGGGGTGATGGCCATGCTGGATGAGATGAGACCTTTACTTGGTACTAAATGTCTCGGAAGGAGGTGGTCGTTCTTTTAATAACTGTTTTGAGCATCTACAAGTGACAGGCACTGTTCTAAGTTGCAGTTGCAGCAGAGAAAGGGAATAAGTAATGTGTGATAGAAATAGGGAGAGAACCTATTTTAAGGTAGGGTGACCAGGAAAGGCCATCTAAGGAGCTAACCTTTAAGCTGAAACCTGAAGTATGAGAAAGGTCTGGCCCCCTGAAGAGTCAGAGAAAGGAGTCCAGATAGAGGTGAGAAATAGCTTGGGTGTTTGAAGGAATAGAAAAGAGATCTGCATGGTTACAGAACCACGCGTGAGGGGGAAGACTAGCAGTGGGTGATGTGGGAGGGACAGGCGGGCAAAATGTAAGTTTCAATTTTATTCTAGTAGATAAAAGTGGAAGTGGGGAAATCTGTTAGGCGGCCAAAAGGTTTCAGGTTTTGTTGGGCCTGAAGCATATACATTTTGCAGGCACTCAAGAAAAGGAATCCAAAATAATGAATACAAAATTGCTAGGGCCTGGGGGACTTCTGGGAAGATGGCATCGGAGTAGGGCAGTAGGACTCGACTTTCTTAAAAACAGTGGAAGAAGGGCAAAAAGCTGAGAGTTGCTTTGGCAGTCTGCAGACCAGGAAAGGGCTGCACATAGTCCAGGAGGAGAGGGACAGAGAAGAGGCTGACGCGCAGACCATGAGTTACTAGCCCCCACAGCAGGAACCGCACCCATCCCCCACCCTCAGGGGAAACACCCTGGGCTCACTGCGGCCAGCTGAGAGGGGAACGGATATCTTCCTCACTGAAGGACAGAGAGCGGTTTCTCTTCAATGAGTTTGGCCAGTGGAGCCTGTTTTGAATGTTGACTCTGGCCAGACCAGAATCATCAGCCAGTGGAGGCTGAAAGAGACACCTTCATGGAAAGGCTTGCCAAAGACCACCATCTTCTGGCATGCCAGGAAACTGCAATAAGTAAAAAAACTTTAGAGTGTCTTGTATCAAGGCACTCTTGAATCTGATCTGCACCCCATTAATGGATCCCTGGCCCTGTTTTGATGATTAAGCTGGGCAATCTTAAAGATGTAGAATAAGTGAACCAAAAATCAAAGAAAATCCATGAAACAAAATCACTAGGCAAGAGAGAGAAATTGACCACCAGAGTAAATTCAGCAATATAATCAGATGACTATACATCAGCAAAAAAAAAAAAATAGGAAGCTATGGCCCAACCAAAGGATCGGATCAAAAACCCTGACGAGGGGGACGGATGTGGCTCAGATGGTTGGGCGTCCGTCTCCCATATGGAGGGACCTGGGTTCGATCCCTGGGGCCTCCCGGTAAAACAAAAAACAAAACAAAAAAAAAACCCTGACAAGGGAAGTAGATGTGGCTCAAGCAATTGGGCTCCCCTGTCTACCATATGGGAGGCCCCGGGTTCAATTCCCAGGGCCTCCTGGTAAAGGCAAGTTGCCCCATGCCCTGCAGAGAGTTGATGGTCAGTGCCTCATGGAGAGCTGAGCTGGCACAGCAAGATGACACAACAAAAGGAGATGCAGATGGGAAGCGGCTGTGGCTCAATCAGTAGGGCTCCCGTTTACCATATGGGAGGCCCCAGGTTCGTTTACCGGGGCCTCCTGGTGAAGGCAAGCCCGCCCGCACGGTGTGGTTAGCTGACCCAGCGAGCACAAGCAGCAAGGGGGTGATAAATGAATAAATAAATAAAATCTTTAAAAAAAAAAAAGAGAGATGCAGAGGAGAGACAGTGAGAGATGCAGCAGACCAGGGAGATGAGGTGGCTCAAGCAATTGAGTGCATCTCCCACACCGGAGGTCACAGGATCGGTTCCCAGTGCCTCCTAAAGAGAAAGACAAAAAGAAAAGATAAGCAGACACGGAAAGAACAGAGCGAAAGGACACAGAACAGACAGCAAGGGGAGGGATAAAATAAGTAAAAAACAAAACCCCAACAAGACACAGGATTTAATACAACTAGTTGGGAAGTGGATGTAGCTCAAACAGTGGGGCACCTGCCTACCACATGGGAGGTCCCGAGTTCGGTTCCCAGTGCCTCCTAAAGAAGATGAGCAAGACAATGAGCTGACATGATGGGCTGGCATAGCAAGATGACACAACGAGACACAACAAGGAAACACAATGAGAGATGCAACAAACAGGGAGCAGAGGTGGCTCAAGCTGTTGGGTGCCTCCCTCCCACATGGGAGATCCCGGGTTCAGTTCCCAATGCCTCCTAAAAAGAAGACAAGCACACAATGAGCAGGCAGCGAGTGCAAACAATGGGTGGGGGGTGGTAACAGAGGGAAATAAAATAAATCTTTAAAAAAAATGTTTTTAAGTAAATCTTGGGAAAAAAAATCAGCAAGTGCTAACAACAAGGAGGTGGGGAGAAATTAATAAAATAAATCTAAAAAAAAAAGACAACTATTCAGTGATGTTCACAGAAGTCTCTTAAATCAAGTCAAGGAGTTGAAGAAAAATATAGCTAAAGAGATAAAGGATATAGGGCAGATACTGGGTGAGCATAAAGAACAATTTGAGAGCCTACAATGAAAAGTAACAGCTTATGGGAATGAAAGACACAATGGATAAGATGAAAAATATACTAGATAATTTGCACTATATCTGTTAAATCTATGTCCCAGAGACTTAAATTTTCTGTCTGTTCATATGCCAGTTTAGCCCTGAATCTCAGCAGAGTTGCAACCAAAACTTACTCTCCAGTTCACTGGACTCACCCAGGATAACTAACAAAATGATGATGGACAACTCCCATCTCAAAAAGCAAAGTGTGTACAACTGCAAGCAAAAGAGTTCCTTCTATCTGTCCTGTAAGATCTAAGGCCCCTTTCAATCTGAACTAGAGCAGGCATCACCATCCCCAAATCCTCAAGATTGAGGGACAAACATAAAGGGAAGAATGCAACTCTGGCAGTTTGAGATTATTTATGAATTCCAAAAAGAGAGATTGTTTGTAAACTGGTCTGTTCCTCTGGGGGTGATAACCTTTTGATTTTATTAGATTCAGCTGAGATATCTGATTAAATTATGTTAAGATTAGGCTTTGAGGGAAGCGGCTGTGGCTCAATCAGTAGGGCTCCCGCTTACCATATGGGAGGCCCCGGGTTCGATTCCCGGGGCCTCCTGGTGAGGGCAGGCCCGCACGGCGTGGTTGGCTGACCCGGCGAGCACAAGCAGCAAGGGGGCGATAAATGAATAAATAAATAAAATCTTAAAAAAAAAAAAAAAAAAAAATTCAACAGATTCCTGATACCTTGCATCAGCACCCCTTTAGCTGACTACAACAGCACCCATGGACCAAGGTAGACTTATTATTACTGTAGTAATGGAATAGCAAGAAATAGCAAGAGAAATCAGTAAATAGCTTGATATGAATGAAAACGAGAACACAACATATCAAAACCTATGGGACAGCTAAGGCAGTGCTGAGAGGGAAATTTATAATCCCGAAAGCTTATATTTTAAAAAGAAAAAGCTAAAATCAGAGACCTAACTGCACAACTGGAGGACCTAGAAAAAGAACAGCAAACTAATCCCAAAGCAAGCAGAAGGAAAGAAAGATTAGAACAGAAATCAATGAAACTGAGAACAAAAAAACAACAGAGAAAACAAAACAAAAGTTGGTTCTTTGAGAAGATCAACAAAATAGACAAACCTTTAGCTAGACTGACAAAACAAGAGCGAAGATGCAAATAAAATAAAAAATGAGAAGGGAGACATTACCACTGACTCTGCAGAAATGAAGATCATAAGAAGACACCAGGAAGAACTGTACACCAACAAATTAAACAACACAGATGAGATGGACAAATTCCTAGAAACACAAGAACCACCTACACTGACCCTAGAAGAAATAGAAGACCTCAACAGACCAATCTCAAGTAATGAGATTGAAACAGCCATCAAGTACTCCCTAAAATGAAAAGCCCAGTACTAGAGGGATTCCCAGGTGAATTCTACCTATCATTCAAAGAAGATCTAATACCAATCCTGCTCAAACTCTTCTAAAAAATTGAACAGGAGTATATGCTACCCATGTCATTCTATGAAGCCAACATCATCCTAATACCAAAGCCAGACAATGGTACTATGAAAAAAGAAAATTACAGACCAATTTCTCTGATGAATATAGATGTAAAAATCCTCAACAAAATACTTGCTAACTGAAACCACCACAATCAAATTGGTTTTATCCCAGGTATGCAAGAGTGATTCAACACAAGACAGTCAACTAGTGTAATAAACCACTGTGATGGATAAAGTAAAATAAATCTTTTTTTAAAAAAGAATATGAAGATACATGGGAAAAATACAACTAATGTAAAGTATAGAGTATAGTTAACAGTAATATTGTAATGTTTTTACAGCAGTGGCAAGGAAAGTATTTTATCAATCCTAAGGGTTGATAATGGGGGGGGGGGTATAAGGGGATATGGGATTTTTCCCTTTGGAGTAACGAAAACATTCTGAAATGGATTGAGCTGATGACAGCACAACTCTGAAGAAACAGACCTAGTGAGTGTACACTTTGGATGGATTGTACAAAGTACAGGACCATAAAACATAGCAAACCTCATGTGAATGATGGACTGTGGTTAACAATGCAAATATGAGAATGTTCTCTTGTGAACTATAGTAAATATACAATACTAATACATGGTCTTTTTTTAAAGATTTTTTTTATTTCTCACCCCCACCCCCACCCCGTTTTTGCGCTTACTGTCTGCTCTCTATGTGTTCTTCTATGTCTGCTTGTCTTTTCTTTAGGAGGCACCGGGAACCAATCCTGGGACCTTCCAGAGAGGGAGAGAGGCCACTCAAACTATTGCGCCACCTCAGCTCCCTGGTCTGCTGCGTCTCTTATTGTCTCTCCTCTGTGTCTCTTTTTGTTGTGTCATCTTGCTGTGCCAGCTCTCCTGGGCGGGCCAGCACTCCGCATGAGCCAGCTCTCCGCTCAGGGCAGCTCACCACGTGGGCCAGCTTGCCTTTCACCAGGAGGCCCCAGGATTCGAACCCTGGACCTCCTATATGGTAGACGGGAGCCCAATTGTTTGAGCCACATCCTTTTCCCTAATAATAGGATGTTTTGTGGGACAAATACACCAAATATAAGCTATGGGCTATAGATAGCAGTAATATTATGACGATGTTCTTTCATTATCTGTAACAGATGTGTCGCAACAATTTAAGGTGGTGGTGGTGGGGCAATGTCTGGGAATCCTGTGTGGTGTGCATGATTGTTTTGTTAACTCACAACTTCTCAAATTAAAAACAAAATGTAGGGACTTCCAGGAAGATGGCGGACTAGTAAGACTCGGGAATCTCTTCTCCAGAAAAATAGCTAGAGGACAGGCTGAAAGAACCCCGAAAAAGATCTTCTAGGGTTTAGGACAGCAGGTGAAGGCTGCACACCACCCAGAGGAGAGAGGGACTAAAGAGGGAAATCGTGACAACAGAACCGTGAGTTGGAACAGCAGTGGCTGCTGCTGCTGGCACCCTCCCCCATACTCTTTAGAATTCTCGGGCCTCTGGGCCTGTGACCACAGACGAAGGGGGCTCCTGGGATCTACTACTCCCAGAAAGGGGAGAGAGAGGGACACAGCCTTAGGCTGACTCAGGTTCTGACCCACAAATTTGGGCTGCGGAGCCCCACGGACCCTTCCACACAGCGGTTTGCCCTGGGAGCCTAGAAAGGACTGGAGAAATCCGACCCTCGCAACCTCCCTCTCCTCTAGCCTGGTCTAATTGTTGAGGACTCCACAGGAGAGGGGAGAGAGAGCCTGGGGCTGACCCTGCTTTGGACTCCCAGGTTTGGTCTGCCCTGTCCCGAGAGCCCTTCCAGGCTGGGTGGGGCTGCACCATTGTTTGCCTTGGAGCCTGCAAGGGGCTAAAGAGATACAAACCTCCCAATCTCCTCCTCTACTAACAGGGACTGATTGTTGAGGGTTCAGAAGGGAGTGGAAATACTTCCTAGCTGGGAAAAGGGAGGGGGCTGCCAGAGAAGCCTGGAGAACTGTCTCAGAAAGTTTGAATTACAAGGCTCTTAGCATCCAGATGGGAAGCTCTACCACATGGTCTGTGTCACAACAAATACGCTCCGACCAGGCATTGAATTGAGAGCTGCCAACAAGCGCCATCTCCTGGCAGACCAAGGAAGTGCACATAAGAAAATAAGTAGGAGAGGCTTTTCCTGGCCTCTACAGCCTCCCTGCCCAAGGCCCTAGGAATCGACTCTACAACCAATTACTGGGTCCAGTGCCCAGTTTTGAGCAACCAGCAGAACAATCCTAACAATCAAGGTAGAGCCAAAAACCAAAGAGCTGTGGTAACTCACCGCCTCCTGCCACTAAAACCCCATAAAAGAGAAAGAGATTGAGCATCTGAGTAAACTACATCCTAACCAGATGCCTAAGCACCAGCAAAAAATTATGAGCCATACTAAGAAAATAGAAGACATGGCCCAAGAAAAGGAACAAAGCAAAGTCCCAGAAGAGATGCAGAATTTGAGAGAACTAATCAGGGAGATGAGCACACATTTCTAAAATCAAATTAATTAGATGAAAGACAATATAGTTAGAGATAAATGACATCAAGAAGACATTGAGTGAACGCAAAGAAGAATTTGAAATCCTGAACAGAAATGTAACGGAATTCATGGGAATGAAAGACACAATAGGTGAAGTAAAAAATACATTTGAAGGGAAGCAGCTGTGGCTCAATCAGTAGGGCTCCCATTTACCATATGGAAGGCCCTGGGTTCGATTCCCGGGGCCTCCTGGTGAAGGCAAGCCGGCCCGCACGGCGTGGTTAGCTGACCCAGCGAGCACAAGCAGCAAGGGGGGGATAAATGAATAAATAAAAAATCTTAAAAAAAAAAAAAAATACATTTGAAGCATACAACAGCAGACTCGAAATGATAGAAGAAAGAATAAGTGATACTGAAGCCAGAGCAGCTAAAATTGAAGAGAGAAAAGAACAGAGAGAGAAAAGAATGGAAAAAATTGAGCAGGGGCTCAGAGAGTTGAGTGACAACACAAAACACAAGAACATACGTGTCATGGGAGTTCCAGAAGGAGAAGAGAAAGGAAAAGGGGCAGAAAGAGTATTTGAGGAAATAATAGCTGAAAATTTCCCAACTCTCACCAAAGAAATGACTTCCATTTCCAAGCAGCACACCGTACCCCAATGAGAATAAATCCAAATAGACCTATGCCAAGACACACACTATTCAGAATGTCAAATGTAAAAGATAAAGAGAAAATTCTCAGAGCAGCAAGAGAGAAGCAAACAATCATGTACAAAGGACGTCCAGTACGACTTTGTGCAGATTTCTCTTCAGAAACCATGGAGGCGAGAAGACAGTGGTATGATACAATTAGGAAACTGAAAGAGAAAAACTGCCAGCCGAGAATTCTTTATCCAGCAAAACTGTCCTTCAAATATGAAGGTGAATATAAAGTATTCACAAACAAACAGAAACTAAGAGAGTTTGCAAAAAAGAATCCACCTTTGCAGGAAATATTAAAGGAAGCCTTAGAACCTGAAAGAAAAAGACAGGAGAGAGAGGCTTGGAGGAGAGTATAGAAGAAAGAAAAGCAGAAAGGATAACCAAAAGAGTAAAAAGAGAGACAAAAATAAGATGACAAATGAAAACCAAAGAATAAAATGGAGGAAATAGTGCATTTTCAGTAATATTATTGAATGTGAATGGATTAAATTCCCCAATCAGAAGATACAGGCTGACAGAATGGATGAAAAAAACATGAGCCATCCATATGCTGCTTACAAGAAACTCACCTCAGACCCAGGGATACAAACCGGCTGAAAGTAAAAGGTTGGAAAAAGATACTACACACGAACAGTAAACAGAAAAGAGCAGGGGTAGCTATACTAATATCAGACAAAACAGACTTCAAATGCAAAAAAGTTTTAAGAGATGCGGAAGGCCATTATATATTAATAAAAGGGACGATCCTCCAGGAAGATATAACAGTCATAAATATCTACACACCTAACCAGGGTGCCCCAAAACATGAGACAAACTCTGGCAAAACTGAAGGGAGAAATAGACATTTCTACAATAATCGTCGGAGACTTCAACACCCGTCTCACATCATTAGATAGAACAACTAGACAGAAGATCAACAAGGAAACAGAGAACTTGAACAATATGATAAACAAGTTAGACCTAACAGACATATACAGAACACTGCATCCAAACTCAGTGGGTTATACATTCTTCTCAAGTGCCCATGGATCTTTCTCCAGGATAGACCATATGTTAGGTCAAAATGAAGCTCTCAATAAATATAAAAAGATTGAAAGTATACAAAGCACCTTCTCAGATCATAATGGAATGAAACTAGAAATCAATAACTGAAAGGAAAAAAGTAAATTTGCAAATGTGGAGACTGAACAACACACTCCTAAATATTCGGTGGGTCAAAGAAGTAATTGCAAGTGAAATCAGTAAATATATTGGGACAAATGAAAATGAGAACACAACGTATCAAAACTTATGGGATACAGTGAAGGCAGTCTTGAGAGGGAAATTTATAGCCCTAAATGCCTATATTAAAAAACAAGAAAGAGCTAAACTCAAAGATTTAACTGAATAACTAGAGAAACTAGAAAAGAACAGCAAACCAATCCTAAAGCAAGCAGAGGGAAAGAAATAATAAGATTAGAGCAGAAATAAATGAAAATGAGAATAGAAAAACAATAGAGAAAATCAACAAAACCAAAAGCTGATTCTTTGAGAAGAACAATAAAATTGACAAACCCCTTGCTAGACTAACAAAGAAAAAAAGAGAGAAGATGCAAATAAATACAATCAGAAATGAAAGGAGGGAAATTACAAATGACCTCACAGAAATAAAAAGAATCATAAGAGGATATTATGAGAAACTATATGCCAACAAACTACACAACCTAGATGAAATGGCCAAATTTCTAAAAATGCACAACCAACCTACACTGACACAACAAGAAATACAAGAACTTAACAAACCAATCACAATTAAGGAGATTGAATCCATCATCAAAAATCTCCAAGCAAAGAAAAGTCCAGGACCAGATGGCTTCACAGGTGAATTCTACCAAGCATTTCAAAAAGATTGAACACCAATTCTGTTTAAACTCTTCCAAAAAATTGAAGAGGACGGAAAATTATCCAATACATTTTATGAAGCCAACATCACCCTAATACCAAAGCCAGATAAAGATTCCACAAGAAAAGAAAATTACAGACCAATCTCTCTAATGAACATAGATGCAAAAATTCTCAACAAAATACTTGCAAATCGAATCCAATAGCATATCAAAAGACTTATACATCACGACCAAGTGGGATTTATTCCTGGTATGCAAGGCTGGTTCAAAGAAACCACATTAACAAATTGAAGGAAAAAAAAACACATGATAATCTCAATAGATGCAGAAAAGGCATTCAACAAAATCCAGCATCCTTTTTTGATAAAAATACTTCAAAAGATGGGAATAAAAAGAAAATTCCTCAATATGATAAAAGGTATATATGAAAAACCCACAGCCAACATCATACTCAATAGGGAAAGGCTGAAAGCTTTCCCCCTAAGATCAGGAACAAGACAAGGATGCCCACTGTCACCACTGTTATTCAACATTGTACTAGAAGTTCTAGCTAGGGCAATTAGACAAGAAAAAAAATTAAAGGTGTCCAAATAGGAAAAGAGGAAGTAAAACTCTCACTGTTTGCAGATGACATGATCCTGTATTTAGAAAATCCTGAAGTATCCACGACAAAGCTACTTGAACTAATAAATGAGTTCAGCAAAGTGGCAGGGTGCAAGATCAACATGCAAAAATAAGTAATGTTTTTGTACACTAGTACTGAACAACCTGAGGAGGAAATCAGGGGTAAAATTCCATTTTCAATAGCAACAAAAAGACTCAAATACCTAGGAGTTAATTTAACCAAAGAAGTATAGGACCTATATGCAGAAAACTACAAAACAATGCTAAAAGAAATTTAAAAAGACCTAAACAAATGGAAAGACATTCCGTGTTCATGGATTGGAAGAATAAATATCGTGAAAACAAAATGTAAAAAGAAAAAAGAAAAAAAAAAAAACTGCTAGGGCCTTGAAAGGGGCCTGTGAATGCAAGGGATGCTTAAGATTTATTTGCTTCATGGTGACTCTGTCTCTAGAAGGCCATTACGGAAGTTCAGGCATGAAATAACCGTGGCTTAGACTGGGGTGGTAGAGGAGGATGTGGAAAAAGGCAGTGGCTTTAAGATGCATTTTTGCAGTAGAACCTGTACATGGACTGGGTGTGAGAGACGACGGGAGAAGAGAGAATTCCAAGATGCCACCTCAGCTTTGGGCTTGAGCCCCTAAGTGGTACCATTTACTGAAGTGGGAATGCCCAAGTGAGGAAGGGTGAGGCTGGGGATCAAGGTTCACCTTGGACATTTTAGCTTTTGAGAGCCTATTTGATACCCAGGTGGAGATGTCAAAAAGGCAGGAGGAGTTCAGACTCTGTCCATGTACACAGAGTATTTCAAAGCCACCGGCCCGAGGAGCTCTCCTTGTGAACAGCACTGACAGGAGCAAAAGGCCTCCCTGGTGCTGGGCCAGCATCCAGAGGCCTAGCAGAGGAGGAGCAGCCAGGAGGAAAACCGAAGAAGGGAGGGAAGTGTCTGAAGAAGGGAGTGGTCCGCTGTGTGGTGCTGAGGTAAAGTGGCCCAGCGGGTCAGCTAGCTGCATCTAGAAGGGTCCACAGGGGACACTGGTTACCTGACAAGTGCAGTTTGGGTGACTTGATGCGTAGTAAAGCAAGAGAGCAAAGTGGCTTATAGGACTGCCTGGTCAGGAAGAAGAGACAAACCTTGAAAAGTTCAGCCTTGAAGTGGAGGGAAGAATTATGGGGATGGGGGCGGTGGGAGAGAGGAGGTAGAGAGGGAAGTGGAGTCAAGGGAGGATTGTTTTCTTTAGGGCAGAAGAAGGCCCAAGAGAGCATCTGTGGCCACCAGGAGAGGCGGATGGGGCCAGAGGGGATGGCTAAGTGCAGGAACCATGGCTGGAGGAGCTGAGGGAGTGGGCTCCCAAGCGCGAGAGCGGGATGGACTCACACAGCCTGAGGTGGCTCCCAGAGGAGCCAGGGAGAACCTGGCCTTTATCAGAGCCATGGGTGAGGACTGAGGGCAGCTGCAGCTGACTTGGGGCAGGGCAATGTTTCCAGAATTGCTGCCTGAAAGGCCTTCAGGCTAGGCGATCGCTCCCTCGGTCATGCAGGCCCCCTGCTTGGCCCCTAAGGCCTGTTAAATTTGGGGCTCTGGCCCCTAAAGGTTGGGCGAAATGTAAATGGGTCTCAGGACTCAACGGGCATCCTTTGCCTGTAAGCCATCTTCGAGGCTTGCCTTAATTAATTGGCACATGAGCTGGTCACAGTTTTGGGCACTGTGGCAGGAACCAAGAAAAACGCGTGGCTGCTGCCCCGACACAGCCCCGTTTGGCAGGTGCGTGTGTCGCAAGGTGCACGAGCGCCCCGAGGGCAGTCACCCGCCCTTGCTGCTCACGTGGTCTTAGGCCAACACCGGCGCCCCCTGGGCCCAGCTCCAGGCGCCTGGCGACCTTGGCAAGGACCAGCGTCAAGGAGGCGGCGGGTCCGAGGACGGTGTCAATGCAACCATCACCCCAAACAAGGCCCTGCACTGGGCGCTGGGGGCCCGGAGGGGAGCGGCGGGAGGTCCCTGGCCTGGACGGCGCCGCAGGCAGCCACGGCCCCAGGCCGGCTCAGCACCGCCCCCTCCTGGCGGCTCAGCGCGGCGCAACGCTCTGCGAGCCTGTTTCCTCACCTGCAGAACAGGGGAAACACTTCGCACCAAGTGGGGGTTCTAAGTGAGCCAGCGCCCCGGCCCCGGGCGGGAAGCAAGATGACAGCTGTCACAGACTCTTCCGGAGGGGCCCGGCGCCGCCCCGCGGCGTGCGCTGGAAACGGGCCTCCTTTTCACAAGCCCCCCATAACTAGGTTACATTTGTGCCCTGTGTAATTACATAGAGGCAAAAATACCCCCGGCGGCTTTCCTGGAGCGGAGTGGGGGCGAGGCTGGCAGGCTCAGGGCGCAGTCCACTGGCGGAGAGCAGGCTCGGCTTAAAATCCTTACACAGGGCTGCACGGCCGAAGGGGCTGCGGCCATTCTCTCCCACTCGCTATTGTCTCACTCTCCTGCCACTGCCCCCGGGGCTTCCGATTAGCCTCGAGCCCGCACCCCGGGCCCAGGCTCCCCCGTCCCAGGGTCTGCGGGGCCCCGCGCCCCTCCCGCGCTGCTAGGCTGGGAGGCGCCGTGCGCGGCGGCGGGTCTGCGGCCGAGGCAGGCTCGGGCTCAGGGGCGGGGCGGGCCCGGAGCGCGGCCTTTGGCACCAAGTGCCAGGAGCTGGGGAGCGCCCAACCGCAGCCGCTCCCCTCGCCGCGCCTCACGGGGCCCCGCCCCGCCGCGGAGGCCAGGCCCCGCCCCGGAGGCCAGGCCCCGCCCCGGGGGCCAGGCTCCGCCCCTAAGGCCACGCCCCTGGCCTCTCGCCCGGAGCTGGCTTCCCCGCTCACGTGGGAGCCGCGTCACGTGCCGCCGCCGTCCAATGGCCGCGCGCGCTCGGTGCGGCGGGCGCGGCGGGCTGGCGAGGCGTCGGCGGCCGGCAACATGGCCGAGAGGCCGCTGTGCCCGCGTGGCGCCGTGTCCCCGGCGGCCTACCCCGACACCCCCGCCGACTTCCCCCCGCACCTCCAGGCCGGCGCGATGCGGCGCCGCTTCTGGGGCGCGTTCAACTGCCTGTGCGCCGGCGCGTTCGGGGCGCTGGCCGCCGCCTCCGCCAAGCTGGCCTTCGGCAGCGAGGTCGAGCCCGGGACGCCGCTGCTGCGGGCGGGCGGGAGGTGCCGGGGGAGGAGGGCGCTGCGAGGCCCCGGGGTGGGACCGGGCTGGGGCGCAGGGCGCCGCCTCACCCCCGCTGGCCTTTGGGCCTGGTGGTCGGAGCGGCGCTGCAGTCGGCCGGGGCGGGAGAGCATCCTTCGCCTCTAGCGCACGTCACAGCCTCGTCCCGTGTAGGCGGTAAGAGAGGTCAGGGACTGAGGCCTCTTCCCTTACCTGGCACCCAGACTCTTTCCCTCCGATTGGGCTAGTTCGCTCTCGGGGAAGACGTCCACCTCCTACATCCACAATGCCTCTCGTTTTAAGCCCCTTGTGCCTGCACATTTCTCTTCACGTTGACTCTTAAGGTGAGAAGCCTGTTGCCCATCTCTTTACTCTGTAGTTTACGTGTGTTCTGACCGGTTTACCCAGCTGCCGGGGAAATGACAAGTTTAGGGTATCCTAGGTAAAAGGGGAAGACTGAGAAACATACTGGACGTTCTCCTGACGCTGAGAACTCCTAAACTGCTTCCCACATCTGCTAAAGCGTCTGCATCTCCGTGCATGCCCGCTCCCGAGTCACAGGCCAGCTCTACTTGCTGGAAGGGTTTCTTTGCGTCTGCAGCCCAGGGTTCGGCCCTGACTGGCTCAGTAGACGGAATGAAGGCCAGTGTTATTTAGGCGCCAGCCTGTTTAGGGCTAATGCAGCGAGAGTTGCCATGCTTGAGTTTACTGACCTGTTGGGTGCAATTGAAGTCTCTGGTCCACAGTAAAATGGGTGACTATGAGCCATGAAGTTTTCCGGTCTACAGTTGTGAACCAGGCATCTAACCTTTTATGTATGCAGGCTGCTGCTGGCCCTTGCAGTGCACTTTTGTAAATTTTAAGAAGGTACCCCTTCCTCAAGACACTATGTATTCAACTGCTGGAAAACTGTTAGAAGAAATATTCAAAATTATGCCTTGATGGATACAACCCCCAGAGGAAGCTGCCTTGCCTAGGAGGAACCAGAGGGTCCGCATGTCCCCTCCTCAGGGCTCCCTCATGGAGCCCCACTGCCTGGGTTTGAATCCTTGGGCTCTCGCATGACCTGTGGCACTTTGGGCAAGTTTCTTAATCTATGCCTCGGGTTCTTTATCTGTAAAATGAAGTTAAGGAATAAACAAGAATGCATTAAAGCACCCAACACAGGCTGGCACAGAGTAAAAGCTGAAAAATGCCCAATAGGCCCATTGGGCTGTTACCTGCCCAGGATGGGGGTCAGGTTGGAAGACATGGCTAATTCCTGTTTTATCAGGTCCCCAGAAGTGAGGCCTCGACCCGACTTAGTCATAGTCATACCAGTTAATGGATACTTGGCTTCTGGGACTGGTCTTCAAGCATTGGTCCCTGTGGGGTCAACAAGGGACTGGTCAGCAGGAAACACTGGTTATGGGCCAGCATTGTGTTTCTGCCCAAGGTCGCCAAGTAGGTGTCTTCCCTGTTTGTTTCATCTCTAAAATGGGCCTGCCTGCTGCCCACAGGGGGTTAAGTGAGGTCCTGTGCAGGAAAGCTCTGGGGACCCTGTGGGCTGTGGTGCTGGGGCTGCAGGTCATGCGGTGGCTGGGCGTGGCTGCAGTGGCACTTTCTCCTGCAGGTGAACATGGGCTTGTGCGTATTAGGCATCATTGTGATGGCGATCACCAATTCTCTGATGTGGACGTTCTTTAGCCGGGGCCTCAGTTTCTCCATGTCTTCAGCCATTGCATCTGTTACAGTGACTTTTTCAAACATCCTCAGCTCGGTGAGTAGTGTCCTGGGAGGTAAAGCTTGTCACTCGTTGTTATCGGGGTAAGCCGTCCTTGGGGAACCTCTCTTCTCTAAGACAGGAGGAAGGACAGGAACTGAAGCAGAGGCTGGGTGCTCAGCAGCCAGCACCTTGTGGCCAGTAGGCCCAGTCCTGGGCAATTGAGTGTGGCTTTGTGACTTCTCTGCAAGGCCTCTTCTGGCCCCAACTGGCTGCTGACTCGTGTGGGATCCGTGGGCCAATCTGGGCAGAGCTTTTCCTTCCCCTCCTCCCCCAGCTCTGTACAGCTCCTCGCTGAGTCTGCTCTTCGGCCTGTCTCCTACTTAAAATCAGACCATCCATGCCAGAGGGTGTGCGTCAGCAGGCCTGATGTGGTAGAGAAGTAATTATTTTTTCCAGAGCAAAGAGTAGAAACCAGTGGGTCCCAAGCTGCTCCCAGACCGGGGCTGATCAGATTACTGGGCCTTCCCCAGACCTACTGTGAGAAGCTTCAGGACTCTGTTAACCAGCCTTTCTAGTACTGTGGTGTGCGTCAGGTTGGGGAGCCCCTCTATGACACCTCGACAGCACCAGCAGTCCTTTTGAGTCAACCACTGAAGGATGTGGCTGCCGGGATGTTTGTGTGCCTGAGCACGTGACAGGCATATGTTCTTATGGACACAGAATCAGCCTCTAGGACACAGTGGCCTCCCCAGGCTTGGCCTAAAGTTCTTACACGTCAGCTGGGATAAGCCTTTACAGGGAGGTTCTTCTCTGGTCAGTAAGCCTCCCTGGCAGTGCTTGAAGCATTTTAAAGTTTTCTAGCAAGAAGGCCTCCTACTCCTGTTTTTGCTTAGAAGTGGCTCCCCAGCCAGTCCTGGTGGCTCCTGGGCGTAGAAGTCGAGGCGATTCAGTTTATCTCTTGCCTGGGGTGCTGGCTTTCACCGTAGCAGCCCCTGCTTCGTAGGAGATTATGACCCTATTCCAGGGACCCCAGAGTCAGCCGAGGGCAGGAGGGAGACGGTGCCGAATACCTTCTCGCCATATGGCTGGTTCCCGAATTGGATCCTAGAGCTTAAAGCAGAGGGTCCTCGTCTTGAAGATGGCAACTTGAAGATAAGAGCAGTAGATTTGGTATCAGACCTGCCCCCAGAGTGGGACAGAGGTGGGGGCTTCTTACGCTTTATGCCCCTCGTGACTGGGGGTTGTCAAGCCACCTCCTGGCGGAGTTGTGGCCCCAAGGCTCGGGCTACTTGCTTAACTGAGCTGCTTTCCTCAGCCCTTGGTCGGGGCTCGAGGCCACGTCATGGGGTGACGGTGATGGGCAAAGACTGTCGGGAGTATCCCTCCTTCAACTCACAGCACACACCTGAGCTCAGGGCCAGAGGGGCCATGTAAAGCTGGGCAGCAGCGCTCGACCGCGGTCGCATGGCCGCTCTTCTGGCCCCCAAGCATGGGGAATCCTCAGGTTAGATAGGAATGAAATCCAGCTGCAATAAAATAAGAGAAGAGTTCAAAAACACCCAGCTGCAAAAAGCCTACCTGCTGGCTCTTGGTCCCCTGTCGAGCCTCCGTTCTGAGGTCCCATGTGGCCCAGCAACCTGCTGGGGCTGTGGAGCCAGCACTCCCTGAAGCCTTTCTTCCTTCTAGGAGCCTGAGGTCAGCAAGGCTAAGCTGAGCCTAGCCTGACATTTGGGGGCGTGACCTGGTAGCCAAGTTGGGGCTGGTGACCCAGGCGCCGGGCTGTTCTCAGGTAGCTTGCCGGAGCCCAGTCCTGTGAGGAGGGCAGTGCCCCACTTCGGCTGGTGGGAGGGAGGCGAGCAGGATGACGGGCCCTTGGTTGTCTGGCTGTCCCTGATGGCCTCTGCAGGAAGTCTGCTGCCGGGCGGCGAGGTGGGCACCCACCTGCACCGGCCTCACCGCTGTCTCCTGTCCTCAGGCCATCCTGGGCTATGTGCTGTACGGAGAGTGCCAGGAGGTCCTGTGGTGGGGAGGCGTCTTCCTCATCCTCTGCGGGCTCACGCTGATCCACAGGAAGCTCCCGCCAACCTGGAAGACGCTTCCCCACAAGCAGCAGTAGCACCGCTGGCTGGATGGCCCAGCTGGAAGGACACGCTGGCCCGAGCTCAGGCTGGCCCGTGGGCCCCCTGCTCAGGGCGGCCTGGGCGGGCAGCTTCCGACGGCCAGCACCAGCAAAGGGAGATGCCGGCCGGCCTCTGGCAGCAGCCCTGCTGCCAGGAACGCAGGTCCTTGACCGAGCAGCCTTGAGGGTGCAAGGCTCTGGCCTCTGCAGGGGAGGCCCAGCTGCAGCAGGATCTGGCTGAAGCTCTCCGGGTGGATCTGCATTGAGCATTTGACCCTCCGGCTCCCGGCCTACCCAGGGGGCCTCCCTTCCCGGGAGCCGTGGCAGATGCTGGAGACCCTGGGTTGGTCTGCTCCACGTGCGGTGCTTGAAACCAAGCTGTGTACAGCCCTGTTGCCTGACAGGCCAGTCCCATGACACACTGGAATCAGTGACGTGTGGGGCTTCGTGCCGATGTCTCAGGCCAGGCCAGATGTGTCATGCGTATGTATTATTGGCAGAAGGAAAACTGGGTTAATAAATACTTTTTTTTTTTTTTTAAAGTTAAAACTACCAGGTATGATTCTTAACTTTTCTGCATTTTGGAGTAGAAGGTAGCAGCCAGGGTGAGCGGAAATGCTGAAATTCCTAGAGTGGAGGAGAGGCCAAGGGGGCCAGTGTAGAGGTTCTGGTCTCCGCAGCTCCACTGCCTGCCCCTTCGTGTGTTCCCTTCCTGGGCCACACAGGCCGAAGCTCTCTGCGTTCAGGAGCCTCTGCATTCGTTTCCATGGTGTCCTTGAGAAGAAGGGTTTGTCCTCACCTTGGGGACCTTGTTTTACTTTACTTATTAGGAAAGAAAACTGACCCTGGGGGTGGATGTGGGTCAAATGGTTGGGCGTCCGTCTGCCATATGGAGGGACCTGGGTTCGATCCCTGAGACCTCCCAGTAAAATTAAAAATATATATAGAAGGCACATGGGCTGCCAGGCTCTGTGTGCCAGTGAGCTGCCGGGCCCTGAGAGCCATGCAGCAGGATGATGGCGTAACAGGGGAGAGACAAGATGAGATGCTCCAAAAGCTCCAGAAGCCAGGAGCTGAGGTGGCGCAGGCAGCAGAACACCTCTCTCCTACATCGGAGGTCTCCAGGATCGAATCCTGGTGAAAACTGGAGGAGGAGGATGAGAAGAGATGGCAGGAAACACACACACAGAATTGCCCAGCGAATGGACACAAAACAGCAAAATGGGGAAGGGAGGGTTTAAAATGGATAAAGTCAATAAATAAATCTTTAAAAAAAAAAAAAAAAGAAAAAGAAAACTGACCCAGAAGGCTGCCCCTGTCCTCTCACCCTCCTTGTGCCTGTATGTCCCTTTAGGTTTACTGACCAGTTGTAAAAATCATAAAAAGAATTCCCATGTACCCTTGACCCAGATTCCCCAGATGATTACTGTATTTGTTTATCCTTCTTGACAGAGACTTTTTAAACTATTGAGAGTAAGTTGTAGGGGGTGGATGTGGCTCGACGCTGAGCGCCTGCTTCCCACGTGGGTCCCCCTTGCCTCCTAAAAACAAAAAAACAACAAGCAAACGAAAAATCAATTCAGGGGAGCCCATGTGTCTCAGTGGTTGAGCACTGGCTTCCCATATACGAGGTCCCACCCGGCCCCTGGTAACTCAAAAAAAAAAAAATTGCAGACGTGATGTCCCTTTACCTCTAAATGCTTTGATGCATTTCCGAAAAACAAGGACATTTGTTAAAACCAGGAAATGAACACTGACAAGATACTGTTAACTCGTCGGCTGATCTTGTTCAGATTTCTCCAGTTGTCCCAATAATGCCATTGATACTAAAGAATGTCCTCGGCCACTCTGCATCCCACTGCCGTGGCTCTTTAGTCTCCCTTAGTCCATAACAGCTCCACGGCCTGTCTTGGTGTTGGCTTCAGTGGCTTCCAGGAGTGCTGGCCAGTTACCTGGTAGAGTGTCCCTCAGTCTATCTCGTCCTTTCTTAACACTTGGTGAATGTCCCCTCCAGAGGACCTGCTTTGAACAGTGGCGCTGCTTCCAGAGCGGAATACAAGAGGAGGGTCCATGTGCCAGGCCCTGTCCCGTGGGTGGGCCCCGTGGATTGGGGGGCCAGGGTCTACCCAGGGGCACCCCAGGGTGGGTGGGGCTGGGCCTGAGCCCCCTTTATGGACTCTCCAGCCCCCAATCCTCTGAGCTCCGGCAGGGTTTGTTCGACGCACTGCTCCCTTGCTAGAGAGCCCGGTCAGTACTTCTGCTTGGAAACTGCAATGGGACTAGGTCAGATTCTCCTGCTTGGTTTTGAGGGACACTGAAGAGGAAAGCTGACTCCCTTGTGGCTGACTGCTCCTGGACTCCGACTCGGAGGGGGAGAGGCCTTGGGACTAAAGACGACAGTGTGCTGTGACGGGAAGACCCCCCTGACTTGGAGAAAACTCAAGTTCAAGTCTCTGTCATGCCCTAATTAGTAGTGGGCAAGTCAACTAACGTCTCTAGGCTTTGGGTTTTCTCCACTATGAAAACATGAAACGTGAAAGTGCTTTGTAAATTGCCTGCCTAAAGAAAGGTAGGCTTACGTGGCTCACGCTGCCGCTTCCCAGAGGAGGACCTGAGGTCTCCGATGGCGAGTGGCAGAGCCGGGGCCCAGGCCTGCTGTGTGTCCATTTAATACGGCATCACACTGCCTGCCCTGCTACATGCAGCCTGGCTGTGCTGCACGGTCACAGGGACCAGATACCCGGCCTCGTGGGCACCAGTGCCGGGGCACTGGTGGGAGGGGCTGATGGTGCTGGAGATGTCCCTTTCCGCCAGGTCCCCCCAAGAGGCCATCCCACCCTCTGCACATCTGCGTTGGGCAGACGGGGACCTACGTGGTGTCACGAACATTACTTCATTTGTTCTTCCAACCACTCGGAAGTCATGGCATCCAAATAGGGACCTGAAAGGCCGTCAGTGTAGAATGAAGGCATTTTTTCATTTTTGTGGAGAAAAGACATTGGTGCAGTTCAGGGCATTGGGACAACTGGTTAGTGCTTAGGGGAAAATAAAGCTGGATCCCTACTGCATTTCTGACACCACAGAAAATTCCAGAAAAGGCAAAGATGAAACTGTAAAAAGGTTAGAAGAAAATGAAGACAGTATGAAAAATAATCTTGGAGTGGAGAAGGTGTTTCAAAGCAAAAGAGATAAAAAATTGACGACAGGGAGCAGATGTGGCTCAAGCAGTTGAGCGCCTGCTTCCCACCTGGTTCAATCGCTGGCCCTGGAACCTCAAAACACAAGACAAAACAACAACAACAAAAAAAACACAACTGACTATTACATAAAGTTAAACATATGGTGGCAAAACTTAGAGGATAGTGGAACTGTGAAAAGTACTTTCAGCACATCTGATAAGCAAAATCTAGTATGACAGGAGCACTTACATAGATTTATAAGAAAATGATCAAAAGATAAATGTACAAAGAATAGTTTAAAGAAATATAAATGACTCGTGAAAATGTTCTCAACCTTATTTGTGATAAAGGAAATAAACATTAAAACATGAGATGCCATCATTTCCTGTCGGATTGGCCAAGATGAAGTTTTTGAAACAATGTTGTTTCAAAACAACATCTTTGACTTGTGGCAGTGCCACCAGTGCAGTGCGGCAGGCTCTTCTGCAACAGCTACTGAAATTAATGGGCGTCCCTACGTGTGACGCAGTCATCCCACTTTGGAGATTTCTCTCACGAACATTGTTGCATAAACTCAGAGAAGTTCACCGAAGCATGGTTTACAGTAAACCTAGATTTGAAACCAGCTAAGTGTCCATGCGCAGGGATTAGTGGGCTCTGAAAAGGAGGAGATCCATCTCCTTGGGTGGCCAGGAAATTCGGTCCAAGATAGTTGTAGGGAGAGAGGAAGTAAAAAGCAGAACAGTGTTAAGAAAACTGCTAGTGTAGGGAAGTGTTTGCTTAGGGCACAGGTGACGGAAGGTGCCGAGCCGCCGAGTTGCAGGAGCTGCTGTAAAGCAGACGAAGGGGAAAGGCGCGTGGGGCACGTCCCCGGCAGCGGGGACAGCGCGTGACGCGTGCGCCGGGGAGGCCCCTTACAGGCTCGGCGCCCAGGGGCTTCGTGGGCGCCGGGCACTCGGCACCCCACGCCTGGCACGCACCAAAGCCCGGACTCCCCGGAGGAAGCGGGGCTTCGGCGGAAACCACGCTGCTTGTGGGGGCGCGTCAGGCCCCGAGCCCCTCGCAGGGAAACGCCCAGGGCTGCCGCCGGCTCTGCTCTGCCCTGCGCGTCCCCTCGGCCCCCGGCCAGTGGGTTTCCCCGAGTCCCACGCAGCGGACCAACCCGCACTGCCGACGCCTGGCCCTGGGTCCCGGGCTCAGCCACTTAAACCCCACCCGCTGCCCTAAAGGGCTGCCGTAGCCAGCCAGGGGCGCCCCCCAGTTCCTGGCTCGGCCTTGGTTTCTTTTCCCCGGGGCACCAGGAAGGCCCCGCACAGCCCTGCCTAGGAAGCGGGAGCTGAGCCCGGCCCGCAGGGCCCTCGGGGCGCGTGAGGCGGCGCGGCCGGCACAGCCTGCCCGGGCGGCGGTGCGCAGGGAGCCCCGCGATCCAGCTGCTGAGCGAGCAGCCCGTGGGGTCGGCTGCGACCCGGGAAGCGGCGGCCCGGCTCGCCCTGGCTGTCCCGCCCGCGGCGCTCGGGCGGCGCCTTCGTCGTGCGGGCTGCTCTCCCCCGCCTCCCTCGGCCCCTCGGGCCTGGAGGCGGCCGGGCCCCCTCGGCGGAGCAGCAGCCGGAGAGGCCCCGTCGCTGGCGGGCGAGGCCCGCGGGGCGCGCGGCCAGAGCCGTTTCCCCGACGCGCTTTTACGCAGAAAGGCACACGGCGCGGGACTGGGCAGGCGGGACGCGGCGCTCCCACGGGGCTTCCGCCCGCCTCGCCCCTCCGCCGCCGCTGCAGGGCCGCGCGCTCGTGCGCCTCGTAAGGCCGGCGACGAGCAGCGCGCCCCCGAGCCCTTCCGTCTGCCTTTCTAGGGCCCAAAGCGACCCACTCGGGAACGTGCCCTTGAGGCTGACAAATGCCAGCCTCTCAGGGTCAACCACGGGCAACTGAACGCTGCTCTTTAAAATCCCAAAAGCGTCTCTGCAGCTCCAGCGCGTGTCTTCGTGTTGTCGCCCTTTCCGCAGAGCCTCCGGGAACCCCAGGACCACCTGACCTGCGCCCCCCACAGAGGCAGCCCAGGGGCGCCCTTGCCCCCCATCAGGCTCCCCACGTGAGGACCCCGCTTCACAGGGGGCTGCGCGGGGCGGCGCCACGGCGGGGCCGGAGGCCGCGGGGATGGCTGCGTGGAGCTGGGGAGAGGCGCCCCGCGCCGGAGCGGTTTCTGGCGCCGAGGCTGAGGGCTGAGGTTCGCTGACACCGTGGCCGCGGGGGCTGGGGGCCGCCCGAGGCAATGACCACACGCTGCCCGCTAGGACGCGGCCCGGCCGGGGCTGCAGTTAGGCAGACACACGTGCAGTACGGACGGCGCGGGGACAGGGAGCGAGCGAGCCGGCTCCGCGGGGGGATAAGGGGACAGGGAGCGAGCCGGCTCCGCGGGGGCTACGGGGACAAATGGCTGAGCGCATTCCCGGCCGGCTTAGCAAGTGCAAGGGCCCTGGGGAAGCAACACGCATGGCCTCACGGTGCTGCGTGGGCATGAACCATCTGAGGACCAGAGACCCAGTCAGGGCAGGGAGGGCGGGGCCGGGCTGGAGGCAGGGGCTGACTGCAGGAGGGGGCGGGCCGGACGAGGGGACGGGCCGGAGGGGGGCCGGGCCGGAGTTGGGGGCGGGTTGGAGGAGGGGGCGGGCCGGAGGGGGGATCGGGCCGGAGGAGGGCCCGGGCTGGAGGGGGGGAGGGCTGGGGGAGGGCTGGAGGGGGGGCGGGCCGGAGGGGGGGGCGGGGCAGCTCCTGCTGGGCCCCCGCAGGCCCCGGGAAGGGGTGGACCTGATTCTGGCCGCCAGGGGGCGTCCCTCATGGGAATGACTATCTGACCGGTAGCTCGCGAGGTTGGTGGCGGTGGCTGCCTCCTCCAGGTGAGCCCAGAGTTGAGCAGGTAGATGTCGCCTCGTGTCGCCGAGAGCGGTTTCCCTGGCGCTCTTGAAGCCCAAGCCAACGTGGTCTTCTCAGAGTCGTTGGGGGCAGCCTAGGAAATGGGCGCCCAGGTGCCCCCCTCCGGCAGAGCTCGCTTGCCAGTCCTGCTTGGGTTTGGGAGCCGTGGTCACTGCTGTTGCTGGGCAGGGAAGGCAAGGGACGGGCCGGGGAGACGGGGACCCACTGGGGGCGTGCCTGCCTGGCCTCCCCGTGTCCCCAGTGGCCACCATTGCGGACCGCCATCCACCAGGTTCATGTCAGAAGGGAACGCCCCCAGGCTCAGCTGGCTGCCAAGGTGGGTGAGCGGGAAGGAGGAACCCGAGATGGTGCTGGTGCAGGCCACGGTGACCGGGATGGTGTCAGCCGTGAGCACAAGAAGCTCCCAGGAGGCGGCCAGCGCCTCAGGGCTCCGAGTTACCGAGTCATAAGTCACCGGCAGGGGGCAGCAGCCTTTCTGTAAAGGACCTGGAAGGGCTGGGTGGGCCATATCATTTACTGAAATCTGCTGCTGAAGCTCGAAAGCAGCCACAGAAAATAAGTACAACAATGCGTGTGGCTGAGTTCCAATAAAACTTTATTTACAAAAACAGGCGGTGGGCCAGATTTGGCTTGTAGCCAATAGTGAACTCAACTCTGGTCAAGATGACAATGATGACGATGGTTAAGGCTGAGAATAATTACACTAATTGCTGTTAATAGCTATAATTTATAGTCAACAAAAGTAACTACCATTATTATCAAGCCCTTGTTGTTAATAATTGTTACTAACTAGTAATTGTTGTAGCAACTAATATGCTTGAGCATTTACTAATACGCTAACCAGGTTAAGAGCCTTGTCTCACGTCGCCCTTGCAGGAGCCTGTGAGGTTTGTGTTCTAATTCACATTTTAGGGAGGCAGAGTTGGGGTTCAGAGATGTCAGGTCACTTGTTCAGGTTTTGTTTTGTTTATGTTTATGTACCAGGGCCAGGGATGGAACCCCAGACCTCGTATGTGGGAAGCCGGCACTCAACCACTGAGCCACATCAGCTCCCCGGAGTTGGTTTCTTTCCGTTTGTTTGGTTTTTTGTTTTTAGGCGGCACTGGGAACTGAACCCAAGACCTCCCATGTCATGTGGGAGGCAAGCACCCAACCGCTTGGGCCACATCTACTCCCCTGTGCCAGTTTTTTTGTTTTTTTTTTTAATTTATTTATCACACACACACCCCCTTTGTTTGCACTCGCTGTCTGCTCATCTCTTTGGGAGGCACTGGGAACCGAACCTGGGACCGCCCGTGTGGGAGAGAGGTGCTCATTCGCTTGAGTCACCTCAGCTCCCTGGTTTGTTGTGTCTCATTGTCTTTCCTCTTTATGTCTCTTTGTTGCGTCATCTTGTTGTATCATCTTGCTGTGCTTGCCTGTCGTGCCAGCTCGCCTTCTCCAGGGGGCCCCAGGAACCGAAACTGGGACCTCCCGTATGGTAGGCGGGAGCTCAATCCCTTGAGCCACCTCTGCCTCCCCTGTGTCAGGTTTTGAAGGCAGGTTTCTCTGACCCCTGAGTCCCTGTTCGTCGCCACTGCACAACGGAACCTCCACAGACCCTACCCCGAGCAGGGGCTTCTCAGGAGCAGGGTCTGGCCTGGTGGGGAGGGCAGGACGTGCTCAGGCAGGGGACGTGTCCTTTGACTCTGGTTCCCAAGGGCCACCTGAAACATGGGAGACTCTTAGAGGCTGGGTGGGGTGGGCAGTCCTGAGAGGGCAGAGGCGCCTGCTTCCTGACGTCTGGAGAACATCCAGGTGGAGATTTCCAGGAGGGTGGTGGACTGAATTCACGGGAGAGGAGAGGCTCAGGAGCGGCCCCGGAGGTGGGGCAAACCCAGTAGCAGGACAGAGCGACCCGAGGCACAGGCAGAGCGAGACGGGCCCTGGGCCGGGAAAGGAGAGGCAGCTGAACTAAGCCCTCGGCGACAGCAGGACCGGAGGGCCACGGGGGCGAGGAAGAGGAGCAAAAGCTGGGGGTCCCAGAGGAGGCATTTCCCCAGCAGGGGTGGTCAGCTGCTTAGAGAAGGCTCGACAGGTGCGGGCGGCCCGGGAGGGTGCCCTGGAGCCCCCTCCAGTAACACTGGCGGGCAGTGGGGCGAGGACCAAGCGAGCGTCCAGAAATGGGGTCTCAAGGGGGCAGCCACCCCTCAGTCGGCTGGGCGGCCCCGGCTGGGGCGCTGGGCCTGCCCGTGGACGGCCAGGTCCTCGTCTGTGCCTGGGCACAGCCATCGTGTCCCCAGGGCTTCCTGCCCTCCCGCCTGACCCCCGACTCCTCCAGGGCCACATTAAGAGCCGGCAGGCCCCATCCCCGCTGCCCTTCAGAGTGTGTTCTAGATGTTTCCGCCTCTTTCTTAGGGCAGCGCTTTCAGAGCTGGGGGGCGCCTGAGGACTTGCGCCTCTTTTTAAAAATGTCCTAGCGTAGGTCTCTGCCTTGTTCGGCCATCTGCTTGCCCGTGCCGGGCTCTGCCGTGCCCCCAGCGCCCGCAGCCCCCCAGTCCCCTGCCTGGCCCATCTCCTGACCCGGCTGCTGGCTGGCCCCTGAAAGGGGCCTCTGCTACGCCTTCCCCAGCTGGAACTTTCTCTCCGGCAAGGTCACCGTGCACACGGCCCTCCTGTCAAACCCCACGTCCTCCCTCGGGGTGCTCGGGCTGGGCTGAGCCTCCTCGCCTCGAGGGGCATTGCCAGGTGCTGAGGGGGCTCAGGATGCAGCCAGGCGGCGGCCCTTGGCACACGGCATGGGCCCCGAGCGGGAGGAAGGCACAGGACGCGGAGGGCTCGTGGGTGAGGGAGCCGGGGCGGCCCCTCCCAGCCGCCCGCAGAGCACGGTGAAGGGCGGATCACTGGGGACCCCTCGCTGGGTGTGAGCACGTACAAGACCTTGCAAAATGCCGGCCCCAAGGAGACATTTCTCTGCGCGCAGTGAGTCAAGCCACGCAGCGCAGCTCGGGACAGACGGCGACCTCTGCTCTGAGGTCTCCCGGCGCCGATGGCCGGGAACGGAGGGGCCTGTACCTGAGCCTGGAAGCCCCTGCTGCATGGTGCTTTCTCTCGAGTGACAACTTACCCCCCAGTTTACCTTGAAAGTGGGTGAACGCAGTCAAAAGGGGGCCAGGCTAGGAGGCGTCTTAAGAAGACAGACAGGGCGGCCCCCTTCATTCCCTTTTGTGCCCACGTCATTTCCACTGCGGGGCTGCAGCTGCCGCACCTGCCCCTTTAGGGTAAGGTGACATGGCTTTCAGTCGTCTGCTCTAACAGACAAGCCTGCTCCTCGATGGACGTGGGAGTGTCTGCCTGACAAATTCTGAGCGCTGGGATTCTGTGTTAAGCACTTCAGATGCAATTTAAGTAAGTGCTGGCATCCGTTCTCCTTGTTAAAATGGAAACACCTGCCTACGTTCCTGACTGCAGTCCCCTCCGTGGCATTTGTAGTATTTAACTTGCTGGTTTTCACTCCACAACAGCAATCGATCTGCGAGTGTCTTAGAGAGCGGCTTCGTTCTTTTTCCTGCTTAATGGGATTCTTTTTCTTCAAAGATTTATTTATTTATCTCTCCTCCCTCCCTCCTCATTGCTTTGTGCTCCCTGTCTGCTCTCCTGTGTCTGCTTGTCTTCTCTTTAGGCGGCACCGGGAACCGATCCTGGGACCTTCCGGAGTGGAGAGAGGCGCTCAGTCTCTTGCGCCACCTCAGCTCCCTGGTCTGCTGCGTCTCTTATCGTCTCTCCTGTGTCTCTTTTTTTGTGCCATCCTGCTGCGCCAGCTCTCCACGTGGGCCAGCTCGCCTTTCCCCAGGAGGCCCCGGGAATCGAGCCCTGGACCTCCCATGTGGTGGACGGGAGCCGAGTCGCTTGAGTCACATCTGTTTCCCTTAATGGGATTCTAATGGCTGGAAATCCCTTAGTTTATGTGACCTTTACCCTATTGGTAGACATATAGGTTGTTTCAAAATTTCAAAATTACAATCCATGTCAACAGCCTTGAGTTTTTATCAATAGATGCATAACAACATGGTACTTGATTTAAACTTGCGTCTCCTGGATATTTTTTCACGTTGGCCGTGGGGTTTTCTTCTCAGCGAGTTGCCCGTTGATAGGCTGTGCCCGTGGTTTTCGGCTGCATTGCCTTGTTCTTGCTGTTGGCAGTTCCCCTAACACTGAATCAAAGTTTAATTGTCCGGAGAGCGTTTGCCTGAGCCCTGTTGTGAAGGGCCCTGTTTTGCCCCCGAGGGGCTGGCATGTCCGTTTGTCCTGGGCGGTGGCTGTGTGTCAGGGAGCTGCCGCGTTCCCTCCGGCTGCAGCAGCCTGACAGTGAAGCCTGACGTGTTCCGTAATATTTTAGCTTGGCCACTTCAACACTGTCCACCCAAAGTGGAGGAGGAGATGAGCGCGGAAGCTTTGCCTTCCACAGATGCCGAGTGGGTGCCATGGGGGCGCGGAGCTCCAGGGCGAGGAGGAGTGGGCACAGCCAGCGCCAGGGCCCAGGGTCCTGCTCCCAGGCCACCAGGCAGGGGGAGCCGGCGGGTGCTGTGAGCCTCAGCCTAAGGGGCTGGAGGCAATGGGCGCTGAGGGCAGGGCACCCGTGGCCTCTGGGACCCTCACGGGGCAGTGGAGAGGCGGCGGGAGCCAGGCCGCTCAGCGCCGGAGCCTCTGGAGAGGGCCACGCGAGGCTACGCACCGCCGAGTCCTTCGCAGCTGAAGCCGCGGCCTTTTGGTTTGGCCTGGCCTGTGGTGGGGGGCCTGTGGCCCCTGCCCCAGTAGCTGTGTTGTGAGTGGGGACCCCAGGCAGGCGAAGCTGGCCCCCTTTAAGAGTGTCCCTTGACATTTCTGCGGCCAGGGGCCAGGGCGGAGGGGCCGGCCGCCCGCCCTCCTGTCGTGCTGGAAATGTCGAGTTTTCCTTGGGGGTCTCACCCCAGCCCCGTGGCTTAACCAGGTATTTCTTCCAGCTCCTGAGAGGGGCTGGGGGCAGCACGTGGCCCTCCAGCCGGCCATGTTTCCAGGGGCGTCTGAGGCTCCAGCTTAGCCTGGCCGGTCCGCCCCTGCTTGGCTCTGGCTGCGTTTCAGGAATGAGGAGGGCTCTGCTGCCAATGGGGGCGAGAAACGAGGAGGTGTGAGAGGGGATAACAGACATTAGGATAAAGATAATACAATGATATCAAGCCTGAAACATGCAGACAGGACGCAGGCCCAGCGTGGCCTGGGGACCCAGGGCCTGTGCTGGAAGAGGGCTGGGTCAGGGCCGGGCAGGGGAGCAGGGGCACCACCACGCCCAGGGCTCAGGGCTGCACAGGGTGGGCATGGGGAGGCTCCGCGTCTGTTCCTTCCAGCCTGGCTGGGAAGCTCCTCTGGTGTTTTGGGCCTTGTGAGGTGGGACCCAAGGCCAAGGGTCAGGAAGGAGCCACGGTGTGGGAGGAACTTGTGCTTGGCAGGCACGGAGCTCACACATCTGCTTGACCCTGAACTCAGGGAGGGTGTCTGTGGGACCCCTTCCCTGCAAGCGCCCCTTGTTTCAAGGGCCCTCCTGGGGAGGCTGCATCCAGCCTTCCTGCTAAGGGGTCTCAGAACCCCAGGCGGGGACGAGGCAGCACAGATGGCCTCCAGGTTGGTCAGGAGGGCCCCTGGTTCTGGCAGTAAAGGGGCCAGGACACGGGTCAGGCTCGGACCCTGGCTGGCATGGGACTGCACTTCTCGAGCTCCTTAACACATCTCTGACGAGGCTCAGGGTGTGAGGCTCCGGGGGGGGGGACTGCTGTTTCTCTGCAGGCTACAGGTCTGTGACATACACGCAACCCTGGGTCAAAATACTCCCCAGTGGGTTCTCCTCCACTGCACGTATCATGAAAACAGGCACGGGACGCATGTGTCTTCTCTCATCCCCACCCTGCTACAGGTGCCTAACTCAGGCAGAGCTGGCCAGCTGCTTACCTGCACTTGTGTCTTCAAGAATTCCCAGGACATCCCTCGATGAATGCCAAGTTCTCTTTGGGAAGCCTGGGTGTCTCCCGGCTGCAGACTTTTGACTTGGTGTGAGTCTGCCCAAGTGATCTTACAAATAGGACAGAAATGAACTCTGGACATATCTTTTCACATATGGGCAAGTGTTTCTGAAATATGAATTCCCAGAATGGGATTATAATATTAAAAAAAAATTTTTTTCCCCACCCCGAGATGGCTCCCTTGTCTGTTTGCTCATTGTTTTATTTTTATTGCTCATTGTCTGTTTCTTCCTTTAGGAGGCACTGGAGACCGAATGCAGGACCTCCCAAGAGGGAGGCGGGCACCCAACTGCCTAAGCCACATCTGCTCTATTTTGATTGTGCCAAAGTGCTTTCCCAAAAGGTTGCATTGACTTATGCTCCAACAGATCTTTTTGATTTTTGCCAAGTAATGGTTAATCTCACTGTTGCTTTAACTTGCTTCTCTGATCATTTGTGGCTGAATATTTTTTGATAATTGACTATATACCGTGACTTGCCTGTTCGTATCCTTTGCCCATTTTCTACCGAGTCATTTATCTTTCATATTGATTTGTGTGCACTCTTTACACAGAAGAGTGTTCTGTAGCAAGTAGCATTTTGTAGTCTATTTTTTTAACCTCTAAGATGCCTTTCACCATTAGTAATTTAATATAGCCAAATTTGTCAATCTTTTCCTTTATGGGTCCTGGGTTTCATGTCATCCCAAGAATATAGAAATATTTTCCTATGCTTTTCTTAGAATTTTTGGCCTTATTTTCACAATTATTTATCTGGAATTTAACTTTTTGTGTATGGACTTTATTGAATAAACTATCATTTTCCTAGTGCTTTGAAATGTTACTTTTATTATGTTAATTCCCATACATTTCTGGATCTCTGGACTCTTAATTTGCATATTAATGTAAAACTGTGCCATATAAGTTACTGTAGTCCAACAGAACATGTCGATATATAATAAGCAAATGCCCCCTCATTCTTCTTGTCCATAGAACTTTTAGAATTGTCTTGTCATATCTCGTTTAAATATTGTTGGGATTTTGATGGGTACTGCATCGAATTTATTGATTTGTTGAGAAGACTGAGTCTTCTCATTTGGAATGTGGGATATTGTTTCATTTATCCAGGTCTTCTTTATGATCTTTAGAAGACGTCGACTGTTTTAATCTGTAACGTGCACATTCCTGGGTGAATTAACTCCAAGGTACAGTGTAGCCTTTGTAGCGCTTGTGAAGGAAATGCTTTGCGTTACATTTTTTAACTGCCGTGTGCTGGCCTATATGGAAACCAACGATTTTGGCGTGCTGATTGAAGTGGTGAGACTCACCCTGTGGACCAGACACCAGGCTGAGGCTGACCTGGGCCCAGCGGCTGCGTTTCAACCCCCAGGGCCTGAGTGTGACCTCTGAGCAGGGGCCCCGGCAGCCACACTCAGGGGTGCTAGCAGCATCTGAGGTGGCGGCCCAGCACGCTGTGCCGTCGAATAACCGGGTCTTTCCAAAGAGGCAGCACCGAGGCTGGGGCTCCTGCTTCCTCACGCAGGGCACGCCGCCCCCTCCTGGCAGATCGCGTCCGCGTGCCCTTGACCTTTCCAGGATGGTGCAGCTGCGGAGGCCATTAGTCCCAAGTACAGTGCGCCCCGGTGAAGGCTGGATCCGAGGCATCTGCCACCAAGTGAAAGAGGTTCATGCTGAGAAGAGTGCTCTCCTCGCCGGCCAGCCTCTCCCTGACGCTGTGGACATGGAGGCAGGCGCACTGACCGAGCATCTCAGGCTTCCTACTTTGTGACTGGCTTTCAGATCATGGCAGATTATATTTGTTTGCTCATATGAGGGCAGAGTCAAGAGCCAACTGTGTGTAAGATCAGGAGTTCAAAGGGCAACTCAACTAGAGCCACAGGCAGGCAGGCCCACTAGGTCACGTCATGTGGGATCTCCTGGTCGCCTCTTTTACAGCTAGAACACCCGGCTGGGCCCTGGAGCACCTCCGCGTCCAGCCGTGGCCTCAAGAGCAGGGCCACCATGGCCCAGGCTCAGAAGCACAAGCACCCAGAGCCACAGACCCCTGCCCTGGAGTGTGCTTTGGGACTAAGGGAAGCCCACGTGAGAAGGTGCCACCTCCTCAGCCCCAGGGCTCAGCTGGCCCGGGAGGCGCCATTCAACTGGGGATGTCCTCGCAGCACTGGGCTGGGCCGGCGGGAAGTCCACTCACCTCCTCTCGTGGAAGCTCTTCCCCAGCTTCTGTGGCTCCTGTGAAGGGGGCCAGGTCTGAGGAGCAGGTGGGCTGGAGGCTTTTCCTGAGGCCTGCTGGGTGTGCTGGCACACACTGAGCCCGAGGCCGGCTGCCGCCGAGCCCAGGAGCAGGGCTGAGAGCCCTCGGACATGGGTTTGTCTTCTACCTTCCACAGCTTTGTTCACCTCGAAACTGTGGGTGTCTTGGGCCCGGCTCCACGACCTGTGCTCTTCCCAAGGGCTGACTGGGCCTTCGATACCTTTACCACCTTCCAGGGTCAAGGATCCCAGCCCCTCGGGGGCAGTGGGTGACCCAGTGGCCCCTGTGGCCCGTGAGGGATGGTGCTGATGGGCTAAAATCTTGATCCTTCAAAGGGGCCAGTGCATGGGTGGGGGGATGATGGACAACCACATCCCTCCTGCTGACACTGCCCCCTCTTTCAGGCCTGACCTTCTCCACCTCAGTCCTGACCAGACATCTTGCTGCTACTTGCCAGCACCAACTCCAGGCAGCCCTCCGCCCCAGCCCCTCACACATGCCACCGGACAGGCATGCCTTTGCAGGAACAGTTGTGGATGTGGCCCACGATCAGTTCATGAATTTCTGAGCCCCTTGTTTCTCCTTCTCTCTCTCCTCCATTTCCGCCCTCTCATGGCCCAGGAAGTAAAATTTACCTCAGGATGAACCATTCCCCAGGAATGAAGCTGCCTTCCGGCCTTTCTGAGCCTCCGCCTCAAGCACAGAGGGCTCAGGCCAGCTAGGGGTGATGCCGACTCTGGCTGCCTTGAAAACAACGTACCCCTTCTTGGCCTTTGGGGTAAAGAAGACAAGCCCAAGGTGGGGGCTTCCACTTGGAGCTGCGTGCCCTCCCTGCCATGTCACCTCACCAGTGCTGGACCCGCTGGGCCTGTGGGGGCCGGGAGGCAGGTGCTGGCAGGCGCCACAGGAGGCCGCCCTGCACTCCCCCAAGCCTGGCTACCAGCTCTTCTCCAGGCGCAGCTCTCCCTCCGAGGGTAGAGGCCCGCCCACCCCAGGGAGGAGGGGGCTTCTCAGAAGCTGGAGGTGAGGCCTCAAGCTTTTCAAGCAGGCCTGGGAGAACCCTCGCCAGCAGCGTCCTCTTCCTGGAGCAGGGCCTTCCAGTGGGAACGTCTCCTGGCAAGGAGGCTCTCGTGCCAACTGAAAGCCCTTCTCCAGCAACTTACACACCTTCCCTCTTGTTCTGCTCTCCAGAGACCTGCTTACAGGATCCATATGCTCTTCATTAAACTCTGGCTGCTTCAAGGTGACTTGTGGTCACCTGAGGCACTTTTTTATGTGAACAAGCCTTTAAGGTTCCAGTGCTGGGTATCACGTGGGCACTTGGGCAGCCATTGGATTCTTCGAATTTCCCAGGCCAATGGGCCAGGCTTCTTTTCTCTGGGCCCCGTCAGGATGTCCAGCGCCCCTCACTGGACAACACCCAGGGAGGGGCATGCACGCGGGGGTTATTTTGCATGTAATTTGCAAGATATTTCTGGACAGAATATGTAGCTCAGTCTCCTTCCCCCCCCCCCCCGTAGGCCCTCCAGCTGGGGATGGGTTCTAAAGTGGAAAAGCAACAATCCTGGCTGCTCTTGCCCAAATGCCCACCTCCCTGGCACACAGTGGGCATCCACTAAATGCTTATTGCATGAAAGGTGACTTTATCCCTCTGTGGGGGCAGCACACGGGAGATGGCAGAGAGGGGCAATCCGTGAGCAACCCTGCGCGGCCGCTGTGGGGGCCCGAGTCGACGCCCACGCTTTCCCACCCGGTCCCGGACCCAGTGACGCCGAGAGGCCTGGAGGCCGCCGCCAGCGCCGAGGCTGCCAGCTGCTGCTGGACGCAGGAGACTGCAGCCACCGAGGCTGGGCAGAGAGCGCTTTATTCAGGGGGAGGGCGGCCTCCTCTCCGCAGACCACGGCCCCGGGGCATCAGGCGCGCCCCCTCAGTCAGCCGCCGAGCTGAGCGTGGCGCTGTCCCCGGCCACCACGGCACTGCTGCCCTGGCGCGGGGCCCGAGGCTATGATCCACACACCTAATCCTGGCTGTGGCCAGTCCAGCCCTGGAACAACGCGCCTGAGGCTCTGGCGTGGAGGCGTGTCCGCGATGCGGGCCGGGCCTGAGGATCCCCGTCCCCTCCATGTCCTTTCCAGAGCAGCCGATCTAAGAGGACAGGCCTGCCCTGGGGGCCGGCTGGCCCCAGGAGGAGCACCAAGGCCGTGTGATCTTGCACACCCCCCCGACCTCCGCAGAGCCTGGTGTCGTCAGCAAACGGCGGCCAGCGAACCCTCTTCCCTTGCTCTGCCTGCGGCTGCCTTGGGGAACTCCAGGGGCCGGCCCTGCTTTCCTCGGAGGTGTGTACAATCCAGCACGCTGGCACCCGGGCGCTGCCTTCTGATGGGTTAGGAACATGGGGGCCCCACGGTCAGAGAGCAGCTCTGTCTCAGGGCCGTGTGCACCGCGCAGACTGCAAGCTACCAGGCTTTAGCGCCGACCTGGGCTCCCTGCATCGTCACGAGTAAATGTTAAAGCTGATGTGGACCAAGACAATAAGCCTGCAGCCTGGGTGGGGAGGGCCGCCTGCCTGTCCTGGGGTCGCCCCTCGCAGGGCACAGGACACAGCTGGCCTGGGGAACAGACTCCTCTGAGAAACTCTCCCCAGGCCCCGGGGGGGGGGGTCATTGGTTGTGGCCAGAGGGGCTCTGGCAGAATCACCACCCTTCCGAGAAGGCCGGAGGATGCCATCCCAAGGACTAGGGCGCTGCTCGGCTCCGTTCCTTTTCCCATGTTCACCACAGCCCTCCTTTCTCGATGACCAGGGGCTGCACCTCCACACTCTGACATTCACCCCCAATTTACTGGGGCTCCAGGCCTCTGGGCCAGGTCTCACACTCTTTAGCCCTGAAACACACCTTGCATGGCAGGCTCTACCTAGTGCTTCCGCCTTCCACCCGTTCTGGGGCCCCTAATATCGGGGCAAGGGTCAAAGGGAAGAACAAAGGCCTAGGCTGGGGGATGGGTGGAGCCAGTTCTCAGGTTAGACTGGGACAGACCCTTCTGTGGGGGTCTGCGTGGAAGCCGCTGCTTCAGTGAGCAGTGCAATCAGGGTTTAGGAGCCCAAGAGCCCCTCCCTGCTTGGACCTTCAAGAATGGTCACAGACACCTCAGGCTTCAAATGGGGCGACTTAAGGTCCAGCCCATCCTGGTAGTGTGTGGGGTGGGTATGTGTCTGTCTGTCTGTCTTTCTCTGTAGGCTCTGTTCACCACCATCCTTCCAGAAGACAAGATGGACGCCATCTTGGAAAAACTGGCCTTTCACGCAAGGGCAGGATTTCTGGTCAGCTCTGCCCATGTGGGTTGCTACATTCTTCCCAGGAGGGAAAGTTACATAAGTTCTCACGGGGGAGGGTGCAGAGTCTCCTGCAGCTCTCCCTAGGTCCTCCGCCCACCTCCCTGTGAAAGGATGGATTTGACCACAAGGCAGGGCAGTTCCAAGCTGACTCAGTGAAGATTCTAGGGTCTATGGTTTGGGAACTTATTTTTGGCACCACTGACGTAACTCAGGGCTGTTTCCAACCCGGTATGCCCTGCACGTGTGTATGCATATAGCCTAGTGTTGGGGATGCACGTTCAAACCAAGCCTGGCCCCTTGAAGGGAGCTGTGCTGGCCACGCCTTTCTACTAATTTAGGCTGCAGGGAGAAGTCCTCTCTGGGGAGCAACGGGGATCCCTGCAGCCTTTCTAGGTAGTCTCTCCTGATGTCAAGGTCCAAAACCAGGTCCCCAAGGCCAGCCCCTCCTTCCTTCCATCAGGACACTATGGCCTTGGTTTTCAAAAGCCAGGAACGCAGGCATCCCAAGGAGAGTCAAGGGCGAGCTCTTTTCTGTCCCTGGGCTGCCCTGGTTAGAGGCCGTGAATCTGAGGAGACCGCCTTGTCTTGGAGAATGGCTCCTGAGGATCACACAAGGGGCAGACTCCTCTTAGGTGAACTCAGAGCAAGTCCCTCATCTTCCTCTGCCATTTCAAGCCCACCCCCACCCCCAGCCTTGGCCCAGCTTGGAGAGAGGGAGAACGGAGGGTGGCCGGGAAGCGTGTCATACTCATGAGCCCCTTTAGCCACAACCACAGGACGAAGGTTGACGGTGACATTTAGGGTCTGGTTCTCGCCCCGGGCAGCATCTACTCGTCTATCACCTCCATGGAGTCCTCGTCGTCATCCTTCTCCAGTTGCTCCTCTGTCATTTCGGTGGTGTTGATATCTGACAGCGATGCCACCTGCCGCACCAAGTCCTTGTCACTGGGGATCTCTGGCTGACATGGTCGGGAGAAGGGGTTGAACCAGTTCAGGGAAAAACGCCCGCCAAAGGTCTCTTCTAACACCTTCCAGCCGCCTGTCCGCTGCCTGGGCTGATTCTTTCGCTTGAGGCGCTCAATGGTCTGGAGGGACAATGGGATACAGAGGGTCAGCATGGCACAGGGCCGTGCACTCTCACCCCACCCCCCAGTCTTGGGCCAGCAGAGCAGTGAGGCCCAGGGGGTGAGGAGGGGCCTGGTCAGGCCTGGGAGGGCTGGGGTGGGCGGCATGGAGAACAGCAAGCAGGGCCTTCACACAGAACTGGTGCGTGCTTCCCACCCACCCCCAGCCCTTCCTCCTCTTCTGCCACGGGCATGAGGGTAGGCCCAGCTTCTGGGCGGGGGCAGGCGTCAGCAGCATCCTGGGTCACCCATGCCCTGAGACCCCCCCCCCCAAGTGCTCTCAGCCACCCCCCCCCACCCCCGTGGTAGGCGCAGCAAACTCAGCATGACAAAGGATGACGGGTTAAGGGGAGTGTGCAGGAAACAAGCAGCATGCAGGCGAGGAAGCAGGTGTGTGTGCGGCAAGCCAACGTGCAGCGGGCAGCTGGGTGGTGCCCAGAGTATCGCAGGGAGGTGAGGGCAGGCGCGGGCCTGGCCATGCACTAGATGCACCCTGGGCCTCTCCCAAGCGGCCCACTCACCTGCCTCTGGGTGCTGGCTGCGACTCACCCGCCAGGCCACGGAAAGAGGGTGATGGGGTGGGGAAAAGCTCAAAGGAGTTAAAGGCACAGCCAGGCCAGCTCTCCAGGCCCACTCCACCCTCCACGGGGGCTTTTGGCTCCCCAGTGGGGACTCCACCTTCTCCATCTCTTCTGGAAGTCAAAGGGATTTGTTGTGGGTTTGCCAGGGAGGGGTACTGCTCATTTGCATAGCCTGAGACCACCTTGGAAAGACCTGTGTACCTCGTTCTGGGTAGCCTCTTCTTTTCCACACAAGATCCTTATATAACTGGCATAATCCTTTCTGGTAGGCAGAAAGGGAAACTGAGATCTGACTGTTGCCTGGGTCAATTCTCCAGCACTCTTTCTTCCCATATGCATCTCAGAGGTTTAAGATTCTTGGCTTTAAGAAGTTGTAGGCTAAAGATGCTTATTAATCACAAGAGGAAAAACAGCATCTTTACAGTGGCAAAGCCTTGCACATACCACCTCAGCTGAGCAGTCAAAATTAACATCAGCCCTAACGAGACGTGGCGGCGTCCCACGCCTTCGGACAGGGTGCACTTCGGCGGTGTTCTCGCCAATGACCTCAATCTAATCACACGGAAGCATCAGGCAAACCCAGCTGAGGGACGTTCTGCAGACACCACCAGCGCCGAGTCGCGTCTTCCTGGCGTGCTCCTGGCAGTGTAGGTTCCAAGAGTGCACGGCCTCAGCCCGGCGTGAGAAGCCTCACGCAGACCCAGCTTGCAGCGCACCCGACAGACCACCCAGCCTCTCGTCTCCAAAAGGGCCAAGGCCTGACAAAGACGCTTTGGGACTGGGCAGAGGTGGTGGCTGTGCAGCATCGTGGATGTGCTAAACGCCACTAAACCGCACACTTTAAAACGGGTATTTTTATGTTATGTGAATTTCACCTCAAAAAGGAAAAGGGTCAAGGTCATGGAAGTCAAAGACTGAAGATGGATTGGAAGAGACTAAGGAAACATGATGCAAATGATGTGATGTGGGATCCTGGAACAGAACAAGGACGTTAGTGGGACAATTGGAGAAAACTGAATAAGATGTGTAGATTAGTTGATGGTATTGTAGTAAAAATTTTTTTTTTCTTAATTTTTAAAAAAATATAATAAACTTTATTTTTAAAGAGGTTTTAGATTACAGAAAAGTTATATAGAAATTATGAGGGATTCCTGTGTACCCCACTCCCTCTCTCACATCATCCTATTTTTTTTTAAATGTAGCAGTTCACTTTATTATGATGTATCTGTAAAATCCACTCATTAAAAAATGCACATTTTAAAAACTAACTGTTGAAAAACGACAACTTTGAATCAAAATGAATATTAAAAACATTTAAGCCTTGTGACCAACTTACTCTACAGAAGCAAGGAAAACAGAGTGAATAGTAAAAGGAGTATATTTCTAGGGGAGAAAGCAATCACTTATTTCTTTTATCATAAAACAAAAGTCAATGAGCCAACATTTTAATAACACTGACCAAGTTATTAACTGTTCAAGAATTTGCTTTTCAAGTTGTGTCTTTAAGATGTATCCATCCTTATATTTGGATTAAATTTATACATCAAAAACATGCTCAGAATTCTAATCTTACGTATGAACTGTAACTTAGCAAAGCACAGTCCAAACACTATACAATACTACCATTTAGATTTATATTCTTCATCTGAAAGACTTATCTTACAAACAGGAGTTTTGCCCTGTTTCTCCAGAATAAATGTCCCAGTGTCTAAAACTTTAAATGATATTCAAAAAACACAGAATCAAATAATTCATTCTATGCATTTTCCTTCATTGGGGCTTTGATAAACTCTTCTCCAAGTCTCTCACCCTTGTTTTTCCCTTTCAGGCTGCAGCACCCCCTTTAGCATCTCTTGCAAAGCTGGTCTTTTGGTGATATATTCTGTCATCGGTTTTTGTTTGTCTGGAAGACTCTGAACTCACATTCATTTTTGAAGGACAGCTTTGCCAGATACAGAATTCTTGGCTGGCAGTTTTTCTCCTTCAGTATCTTATTTTTTTTTTTTTAAAGATTTTATTTATTTATTCATTTATCCCCCCCTTGCTGCTTGTGCTCGCTGGGTCAGCTAACCACGCCGTGCGGGCGGGCTTGCCTTCACCAGGAGGCCCCGGGAACCGAACCCGGGGCCTCCCATATGGTAAACGGGAGCCCCACTGATTGAGCCACAGCCGCTTCCCTTTTCAGTATCTTAAATACATCATACCACATTCTCCTCTCCTCCGTGGTTTCTGATGTGAGGTCAGCACTTAATTTTACTGATTTTCCCTTGTCTGAGATGGTCTGCTTTTCTCTCGCTGCTTTCAGAATCCTCTCTTTCTCTCTGATGTTTGTCATTCTGAAGAGTAGGTATCTCAGGGTAGGTCTATTCAGATTTATTCTGTTTGGGGTGTGTTGTCCTTCTTGGATATTGATATTTATGTCCTTCACAAGGGTGGGGAAGTTCTCAGTCATCATTTCCTCAAACATTCTTTCTGCCCCTTTTCCATTCTCTTCTCCTCCTGGGCCACCAATAATGTGAATGTGTGTTTCCCTTGTCATCCAATTCCCTGAGACTCTGTTCCATTTTTTCCATTCTCTTCTTTTCTTGTTCTCCTGTCTTTTTCAGTTCAGATGTTCTGTCCCACGAAATCACTAATTCTGCCTTCAAGGAATTCAAATCTTCTCTTATGGGCCAGTAATGTATTTTTAATGTCATCAATCGCGCCTTTCATTCCCATAAGGTCTGTTACTTTTCTTTGCAGGCTTTCAAATTGTTCTTTGTGCTCTCCCAGTGTTTTCTTTTTTTTTTTTTTTTAAAAAGATTTTTTATTTATTTATTCATTTATCCCCCCCTTGCTGCCTGCGCTCGCCGCGTCAGCCAACCACGCCGTGCGGGCGGGCTTGCCTTCACCAGGAGGCCCTGGGAACCGAACCCGGGGCCTCCCATATGGTAAACGGGAGCCCCACTGATTGAACCACAGCCGCTTCCCCCAGTGTTTTCTTAATATCCTTTATTTCTTTAGTCTTATTTTCTTTAAATTCTTTGGGGTGATTTAGGAGAGTTGTGATTATCACTGATTGTCTTAAATCCTGTATCTCTTTAGGATATTTGGTTTGCTCTTTTGGCTGGGCCATCTCTTCCTGCTTCCTAGTATGGCTTGTAGTTTTTTGCTGATATCTAGGCATCTGAATATATTGGTGCATTTACTCTGATTCTATTTTCTATCTCTTGCTTATTTTTTTCCCCAAAGCTCTTCTTTGATATTTGGCTGAACTCATTCTCAGTCTTTTAAACTGCCAAGCTTAAGTTTTCAAAATCTGGCCCGGGACTCACTATGGGGACAGATTTTTCTGTAGTAAAATTAATTTCCTGGTTTTTTTTTTTTTTTTTTTTTGTATTTGTTCTATGGTTATGTAAGATGTTCACATTTGGTGCAGCTAGATTGAAGAGTGGTTGGAAAAGACTTTGCATTATTTTTGCAACATTGTTCTAAATCCAAAATTATTTGACAATTAAAAGGATCCGGTGTGGGAAAAAAAGTTAAAAAATAAAAAATAATCTCAGGCACAAAGATTTATGCAATACAAACTTGAATACAGAATTGTAATAATGAAAAGTTGGAAAATACCAACATGTCCAATAACTGATGGCTAAGTAAATTATTATATAAAGCAGCATAGTATGCAGATATTGAAAACGGAGCTTACAGGGATTGTATCTGATCTCGGAAAACCCTGTCTGGGTGGTTTAAAGGGACGAAGGCAAAGGTGCACATGACGTTATCTGGCACCTCTGGCTATCTTTGGGGTGGGATTTTAGGTGATTTGTGTTTTCTTCTGCAGACTTTCCACACATTCCAAGTTTTCTTGAGCAGTTGCTTTTATCATCAGGAAAAAAAAGCTGTTTCAGAAAATGGCCCTTGTTGACACAAGTCTCGGGAAGCCTCATGCGGGTCAGCTTTAGGATGCCGTGCGGTCCCTGACTGGCCCCTTGCCAGGCTGCCCTTCCAGGAGACGCGGCAGAGGCCCACTGAGGTGACTTGCTCTGGGGATTCCCCACCCTCTTCCGGGTTGGCCATGGACACACTATCGAGAGAGGCGCAGGGCTGCTGGGACACTGCCGGTGGCAGACACAACGCCCCAGGGCCCCGAAAGGGATGTGCCGAGACCAAGGCTCCGGAGCTGGTGCTCTGCTCCCTGCCTTGCTGGAAAGCCAGGTCCCATGCTGAAGCCTCAGCAAACCTGCCCTTTTGGTACCTGGCCAGACAACACAGCATCCCTTCCTCAGGGGCTGCTCACCTTTTAACTGTAAACCCACAAGAGGACCTATTTCCCCTGGCAACCCAGCACACACCCACGTTTCATGAAACAGTGCTTCCCCTACAATGTGTAATGCATTTTTCTTCTCTTTTATTTCTTGTAAGAAAGCACTGGTTGCAAATCAGTAAAGTGATCTCACAAATCACAAATGGTTGTGACCCCTGAAAGCACAGTTGGATACACTGAAGCCAAGCCATGTGCAGACATTATGCTGGTAATGACACTCGTCACTCTAATCCTGGCAACCACCCTGTGATGAAGAGGATCATTCCAATTCCACAGATGGGAGAACTGGGGCTCAGGGAAGTTTGTGCCCAGAGTCAGACAGGTGGTAAGTGGCTGAGCAGGGATTTGAACAAAGACCGATGCCAGGGCTGCCACCAGCAGACCAGATGACCTCTGTCACGGAAACTCAGGACACCCTTCGTGTCGCTGTGAGAGCGTGTGCCTCTCCCCAGGGGGTTTCTGGCAAACACTATTGTGCTCCTGGGTCTTCCTTGGATGGGTGTCAGCTCCTGTGTGTGTGGACAGAGGGCTCCTGGGGCCACTTGGGTTTCAAGGGTAGACACGCTGCGCAAGCCAGCTACTTCTTTTTCTTGGGAGAGAGGGTGGAGGAATGAAGGCTTCAGTTCTGGAGGGTAGCCTGGTGAGTGGCTTGTTCCTGTGACTGTAAATTCTTTCTCTTCCAGAGGGCAACTATGAGGCCTGATGTGTTTGGGCTGCTAAAACGCCACTGGCTCCAGATGACTGGATGGCCGCCACTCCCACCTGGCGGTCCCCTGGCCTGCTGCCCCCTCTCCCTTCTGGATGAGCCCTTCACCGGGTGAGCACTTTGATCCAGGGACTGGTCAGCTGACACCGACGCACAGTAAGGAGGGGAGGGCAGGCCAACAGCTGGGCTCCCTTCAAACACTTCCATCATTCGCTCAGTGTTCCTCTGCTGGGAAGGCCGAGGGCCATGAGGGGATGGAGCTCAGCAGCTTCTCCCCTGGCAGGAATGCTTGTGGCCTCACAGCCAGCACCGCTAAGTCCAGCAGTAGAGGACCCCCTGGGGCGACTCCTGCGAGCCCCAAGATTCTCAAACCCGAGCATGCGTCAGAATTGCCTGGAAGGCTGTTGAAACCCAGACTGCTGGGCCCCACTCCCAGGTGGATCCGGTGGGTCTGGGGGGGAGGCCTGAGAATATGCATTTCTAACAAGTTCCCAGACAATGCTGGTGATTCTGCAAGCTTGCTTTTAGACCTCCTCCTTCAGTATTCCTTCCAACTACTGGTAACACAATCCTTGGAGGGATTCCCGCAAAGCCTTCCTCTCTTCACACCTCTCTGATGTTTAAGGGTCCCTCCCTTCTAGGTTGAGGTCCCTCACTTCTGCTGGCGGGGACACCCTTTAAGCTGAAGCATTACAAGTTTTGAAACGAGAGAAACTTAAAGCCCACTAAGTTGACTTTTAAAGAGGGATTTATGTGTGATGCTAACCTCACACAGGTGGTTAATAAGTGTCTGTTAACTTGCCTCATCTGACAGTTTTCTGCAACAAGTTGGTGAATTTTAACTATCTAAGCGGCCCAGCCAGAACAGGCAGAAGCCGGCACGACAAGGTGTCTCGCTCTGGGCTCCCACAAGGAGGAAACGGGCTGCCTACAAGCAGACTAGCACATGCGCTCACACCCAAATCCACATTTTGTGCACAGTGGCATCAAGCCCATGCAAAGAGGCAGAGATTTGTTTGGACCTGAGCATTTTGCAAGTTCAGCCTGGTTGCTATGAATGCAAACCTTAAGGTGACAGGCAAAAAGGAGCCTGGGGACCACTTAAGTCCTCTCTGTCATCTCCATCCCCCAAGCCCACCTTCTGAAAGGTGGCTCCTATCGGTTCACTTGCCCACGAGGGTATCATCCAGAGCTGGCAGAATTCTTATGCCAAAGAAAAGCTGGCGCTGTGTTTGTGTAGAGATGTCCTGTCACGATACGGATATAGTGAGGAGAGCTCGGGGAAGCCGTTTCTTCCCGTGTGCTCGCGAGGCTGGGAGTCAACAACGACAGTTCTGTTCCTCTGTCACTGAGCACTCAGGCTTAGCCAGGTGGAGAAGGAAAAGCCTGGGGGGCCTTGGGGTGTTCCATCTTGTGAGTGCCGCACTTCAGGGTGGCTTGAGAGCTGGGGAAGTCATTCCTTCCAGGTAAAGGGCTTGTACAAACCCAGAGTGAAAATCACATGGGATGCCCGAAGGAGCCTTTCTCTCTGGGAAAGATATATACACAGCATGCCCAGGTTGAAATGACGACTTAAAGAAAAAAAAATTGGTACAACTTCAGCACTGTCTGCTCTGTCCCTTAGAGATTCCATGGGGAAAAGAAACAACCTGGGTCATCTCTAAAAACACCCATGAAGGTGGAATATTTCAAGGGCATCCAAACACTTAAAAAAAATATTTCCCTCCTTAGCAGCAGGTGAGAGCTGCAGCACTGCCTGTGAGAGAGAGATCCTGGAGGTCGTGGGAGCAGGGCCAGAATCTTCTAAACTCTAGAGTCCTTTCAACACAGCCACACTTCTCTGATACACCTAAGTGAACTATAAATAATTTTTCGGAAGCATGTGGAGGACAAATGCTACAAACATGTAGACCTAAAAATTAGATCTAAAAATAGCATTTTAAAACAATTTAGGGGGCGGATGTGGCTCAAATGGTTGGGTGTCCATCTGCCATATGGAGGGACCTGAGTTCCATCCCCGGGACCTCCCAGTAAAATAAAAAATATATATATAGAAGGCGCATGGGCTGCCAGGCTCTGTGTGCCGGTGAGCCGCCAGGCCCCGGGCGCCATGCAGCAAGATGATGACCTAACAGGAGAGAGACGCAGGGGAGAGACAAGACCAGATGCTCCGAGGGCTCTGAAAACCAGGAACCAAGGTGGCAAAACACCGCTCTCCTACATCGGAGGTCTCCAGGATCGAATCCTGGTGAAGACTGGAGGAGGAGGATGAGAAGAGATGGCAGGAAACAGACACAGAGAATTGCCCAGCAAATGGACACAAAACAGCAAATGGGAAAGGGGTTTTTAAAAATGGATAAAGTAAATAAATCTTTAAAAAACAAAATGAGGGGAAGCGGCTGTGGCTCAATCAGTAGGGCTCCCGTTTACCATATGGGAGGCCCCAGGTTCGGTTCCCGGGGCCTCCTGGTGAAGGCAAGCCCGCCCGCACGGCGTGGTTAGCTGACCCAGTGAGCACAAGCAGCAAGGGAGGGATAAATGAATAAATAAAAAATAAAAAAATCTTAAAAAAAACAAACAAACAAAAAAACAAACAAAATGAAACAAAACAATTTAGGCTCTCTGGTTTGACTCTGGAGCATAAATAACACAGTAGAGGCAAGCAGGAGCTAATTCACACAGGAAAGGTTGCAGAGCTCTTTGGCTAAACACCTGAGGGAACGTCCCTCTCGGCTCTCATCCACTCAGCATGAGCTGAGCGCCACAACGCAAGGCATGGGAACTGCACTTTCCTCTGGCTAGACTCTGCTGCCCCCCCCACCCTGCAGCAGCAAACTCAGCTGGCTTGAGGACACAGAGCCCATCAACACGAGGGATGCAACCGAGGCTGCAGAAGACCAAAGGAGAGGGACCATAAACGGTCCTTGAAAACAGCAAGACCCTCCTTCGAGAGAGGGAGCACAAATACCCATGAAAAAGAACGAAACCGACACCTGAACAGAGAACTCATGCCGACTGTGGACAAGCTGCTCTCCTCCTGTGTAACACCACGAGAGAGTAGAGCTAAAGCAGGACAGGTTTCAGAAAATTTTATTGCATTTTGTTTCCATGTGGAAGCACTGACAGACTTGAAATGATGCCGCATGTTCCACTTACTTTTTTGAAAAATCACATATGGCTAGATTAATTTTCTCCCTATCCAGGATTGGATTTAATAAACTTTATCCCCCACCCCCAGCAAAAGCTTTTTAAAAAGGAGGTTTGTGCCAAGTGCTTAACTTAAAAAAACAAAAAAACCCCTACCAAAACACAAGTCAAGGTGTAGGAACTCACAGCCGGTCGGTACTGGGCGCTGCTGCGAGGGCACCCCGTCCCACCGCCACTGCCCACCTTCAGCCCTCCCTCAGCCCTCCTCTTCCTCTTTCAAGAGACTAAACACAGCAAGTCCCTCCCAAACGGGAGACGCTATTCGGTCTCAGTGCCAAAGGCTGGGCCACGTATCGACAAGGGATGGCGCGTGCCCTGCACCGTGGCCAGGCAGGCAGGCGAGCGGCCAGCCGACAGCCTCCAGGCTAAAACATGTAAGACGCAGGTATGTGCACATCTACGGGTCTAAAACATCTGAAAGTGAGCCCCTTTAGAGATTTCTAAAACAGAAGAAGGGGCTGATGTTCCTGGTGGCTCTGTGGTCCCCGATGCCCACTGCACATGGCATTAACACTGATCACCTGGCACCTGGCTGGAGAAGGGCGGAAGGTAGAGTCGGAAGGAGATGCAACAAAGAAAAGTGTAGATCGCCTGGAACTGCGTAATTTTTTTCCCGCTTTTGATTGCGTAAGGCATTTTGAACTGGAAAAATTTCTTTCCTCCACACTCTTCCAAATAATCAGAGGGAATATATTTGCTGATTGAGAATACAAATACATCCCTGCCCTGACCCCAAGTTCACTCCACACGCCCCAAGCCCGTCGGGTACGAGGCAGGCAATGGACTTCATGAATTAGGAGGCAAACCGCGTCCACTTGGGGGAGGAGGCCGTAGCGTCAAGGGACCCTGTGGAAGGCTCCAGCCCTGATCCTGCCCCTCTCCAGCCTCAGCGTAAGGGTCCATCTTCGGTGAGGTTTAAAGTCCCGTCTGGGAGCCTGCCACTCCCTGCCGGGCAGTGGGAACCATGGCCCTCCCGGGTCTCCTAACATCCGCAGCCGGGCGTCCAGGACCAGTCCATCCACGCACCGCTGTCAAGTCTCACTCAGTTGGCAGAAGCGGGCAGCCTTGGACACAGCACCTGTCTACGAGTCACGTCAGACAGACAGCAGAGAGGAAACCAGAGGCCAGAGCAGTAATTTAAAAAGGAAAAGAAGAGCAGCTTCCATCACCAAAAAATAGAAAGGATGATCTCTTAAAAATAAAACATGGGGACTTTTTTTTCTCTGCAATGCTCAGCCATTTTGCTTGAGACTTTAAAAAAAATTGAGTGGTTGCTTTGCTTTTTCGGCTTACACATTCATGAGAACGGCTCGGCCGGAGGTGCTGTGCTGTGGCTTGTGTCAGGGTGGCAGTGCTGGTGGCCCCTCAGACCACGTACTGGTAGGGGTCTGCCTTCCCTTGGTCTGGCGTGGCAAAGGGGCTGGCCCAGCCTAGAGAGAATGGGTGGCCAAAGACGGCTTTCATGTTCATCCATTTTGTTTTTTTAGCCCATCTTCTCTCTTCCTTTTTCAATTGCTCTATTCCCTGGAAACAAGAACAGTCATACTTTGAGTCAAGCACTTTATTGCTGTGTTTTTTGGGGGAGGGATGTCCATTAGCTTGAGGTGAATGGAGTAATGCTTCCTTTTCAAAGGTGATCTTTAAAGCTATCTAGATAAGCCTTTTTTCTTCTCGTTCTCTCTTTTTAATAAAAAGTTATTTAAAAAACAGAAGTTTTTTTGGCAGGCACACATTTACAAGTCCCCTCAAGAAGGGAATGAGAAGCAAGCGACACCAGGCACCTGAGCTGCAGTGCTGAGCCAGCACGTTCCGTTCAGTTAAGGAGACCGTCTCCCCAGACAGAGCCCTCACTCAGGGTCTGGAGGTGCTCCTGGCCTCGGGCCGGGCTGTGTATGTGAGGCCGTGAAGGCTCTGGTGCAGGAAGTCTGCTCAGAGCCGGCAGGGAGCCGACAAGCACGATAACCAGAGATGGTCTTTAATTTGGGAGAGGTTCATAGGAAGTTTGAGGCTGCTATGACCACTTTGCAGACAAAAAAAAACCCCAAGAAAAAACCTAACAAATCAAAGGACTGCTCTGGCGCCGTTAGTCTTGCCAGCCTGGGAGGTCGAGAAGCACCTGCTGGGGCTGGAGACTCAGACCGAGAGGCTGGGGAGAGGGGAGGGAGTCGGCACAGAGGAGGAGGGAGAGAGGGTTAGTGTGGTTAGAGGGGCCTCCCGGACAGAGCGGTCAGCCTCAGAGACAAAGGTCTTCCTAGCGGCCCTCCGGGCAGAAGCGAGAACGGACGCCAGCATGGCAGCGGTCAGAGCCTTCGCCACCCCTGCTAAGTCTCACAGAGAAAATGGGGGCTGGGGGAAGCCAGCCCCCGCCCCTTCTCTGCTCTTCGGGTGGCACCAGTCAGCCGCCAGGGCAGGGACCATGGCCCGGTTGCCGGGGTCTCTGGAGAGGAGGGGGCCTCCACTCAGGGCAGCTTGCCGAGGAGCAGGGACGGGCCTGGGGGGCTGCCCAGCTGCAGTCAGCCTTTCCCAGGAGCTGTGGCCCTCGGCCCTTGATTCCTTCCTCCCTCCTTTAGAGACGGCCTCGAGCGGGGAACTGGTACTAGGGCCCTTAGGGCGCTCCCTCTACCATGGCTGGTGCTGCCTGGCAGCATCCCAATGGGGTCGGGGGGCCTGGCAGCGTCGCCTCTGCCGTCCCTGCAAGTCTTCCACAGAGAAGCTGGTCTGTTTACTGCTGGGATGAGCAGCTGGGCCTACACCAGGGGCTACTGTTGTCACAGAAACTTTTATGCAATGATGTTATTTCTTATAATGAAAGAAAACAAATTGCTGAGAGTCCCCCAACCTTCTGAAGAGCCAGGAATCCCTGCAGATGCAGGCAGTGGTACCCTGGCAGCACCGTCCTCCTCTGCCCACAGGCTGGTGCGAAGGACTCTGCCCTCCTAGAGCCACCCTCTAAGACCCACGTGGGTCCTGGACCTGCTGAACACTGCCCCGGGAGGCCAGGGATGTGCGAGCTGGGCCCCGGCTCCAGTCCGCCACCCAGAGCTAAGGGCTGCCCTTCCTCCAGGGCCCCAAGCCCAAAAGGGAAGAAACGCCCATATCACAGCCAGGGACTGGCTGCCCTGAAGCTCTGGATAGCTCAGTAAGGTGAGGAGGTGGTGGGAGTGGCACCAGGGGAGTGTGTTCCACGAGAGGGAGCTGCAGGAATGATGGGGGAGAAAGGTGGGCTGGGAGAGGCAGAAGGCTAGAAAGCAATGGAGCTGGGCCAAGGCCTGGAGGCCTGGCGAGAGCTCGCTGCCCACTGCTCTGGGGCTCGGGCACCACCCCAGGACCTGCTCACGATGCTGGCTCTTCTGGGAAGGTTAGGGCACCCTTTGCAGACCACCCTGACTCCAGGCCTTGGCCTCCAGCGCACCTTGTGCAGTGCAGTATGTAACAAAGCCACCAGGTCAGGACGGACGGACACGAGGCAAAGGGAACCTCTCAGCCAATGCAGCTGGCCCCGTTGCTGGTGTGATCTGGGTGCTGGCACCAGAGTGGGGGGCTCGTGTGTGCATGAAGAAGATCCAAGGGCCGTGATAGGCGGGCCGCCCACTGGGCTCTCAGGTCTGGGCTGTGCGCGGCCTCCCACAGTGCCTGCCCAGTCCCCCCCCAGCCCAGGTGCGGAGGTGGTGGCGCGGCGCCCGCTTACCGTCTCATCCGTGCAGATGGAGTGCACCTGGGTCCCGAACATCACTGATGTGAATATGAGGAAGAGCAGCCCCTCAAAGCACAGCAGGATGAGCAGGATCACCGTGGTGGGTGGGGAGAAGGAGCTGCACTCTGCAAGGGACGGAACACACGGAGCTCGGGGGCCGTCCCATCCACTGCCCTGGGGCCCAGGCCCATGGCCCCACCGTGCCTGCCTGCCTAAAGCCTCACAGGTGTCACGCCCCTGGCCTCTGCAAGCCAGTCCCTCCCCAGGGACCACCCTGCCCACACCTGGCCACCTCTCCCTCTGGGTCTGGCTGCATGAACAGCCCCTCAGGGAAGACCCCTGGGCCAGCTGGGCCCCTGCCCGGGGCCTCCCTTTCAGAACACTCATCACTCCTCGCTCACTGTCTCTTCTTGGCCAGAAGGTAATGTCTGCACCTCAGAGCCAAGCACAGTGCCCACCCACGGAAGGACTTGGTGATGACTCTGAACCGAGGCGAGAAGGTATGGTTCATGAACCAACGACACCGCAGGGACGCTCCTCGCCGCAGAGAGCATAGCGCAGGCTGCGCAGGTGGAGAGGTCGTGGCCACAGTTTTCTGGGCATTCCTGCGTCATTCCCGATCATGAATGCTAAGATACTCCCGCTAACATCTGGGTCTGGCCCGTATGTCGTTTCTGTAACTTCCACTGTGGAGTAACCTGTTGCTTTCTGATTATTTGATCCCTGCCTCACTCACCACGCTTCAGGCTCCACAAGGGTAGGGACTTGCTTTGCTCACAGCCATGGAACCGTGTCTGACAATAAAAGAATCTGGGAAGAGGTTTGGGCTTTCTGGGCTTTAGTTCTCTTTTCCCACAAAGTAGAAAGGGCTGTACCTATGACTAGAGGAGTCAGGACTAACATGGTGTAGCAGTTTGGCAGTTTGATGTAGTTACGAATTCCAAAAATAGGTATTGGATCATGCTTGTAAACTGGTCTGTTCATCTGGGCATGATTTAGTTACGATTAGGGCGCTGGCTGGGCCACATCAGTAGGGAGTTGAGCCCCACGCCTTGGTGGGTGGGGTCTCAAAGATAAAAGACATGGCAAAGGACAGAGGTGGAGTTTTGATGCTGGAGCCTAGGGAGGTGAGCAGACAGAGGAGCTTGGTCATGAGGAAGGAGAGGCCCCGGGAAAAGAGGTGAGCCGTTCACCTGAGAGTTCACAGCTGGCCTTGTGGAGAGAGGCAAAGCCTAGAGAGCCTCATAGTCTACAGCTGACCTTGTGGAGGAAACAGGAGCTAAGCCCAGAGAGAAACGCAGCCCCGGGAAGAGAGGAACCCCAGAAGCCTGAACCCTGGCAGACACCGGCAGCTGTCTTGCTCCAACACGTGGCAGTGGACTTTGGTGAGGGAAGAAACTTAAGCTTCTATCCCAAATAAATACCCTTTATAAAAACCAACCAATTTCTAGTATTTTGGACCAGCACCCCTTTGGCTGACTAATACATATGGGCAAGGCTAGGCCAAGGCACAGCACTGGTCTACCCAAGGTGCGTGGGGCCTCGCCCCTCCCAGCATCCTCTGAGGGGGTCATCCAGCTCCTTATGTCTCAGCTGCCCCAGAGCTGGAGCTGGGGACGGAGCCCCGTGCCACAGCCTTTCTCTATCCTTGCATATTTGCAAGTGTCCTTCCTCTCCTGGGCTGGGCCTCAGGAATTACAAATGGATTCTGGGGAGACAAGAACTAGAACCAAAGAAATGTGGAACTACCTCCCTACCCTTCCTTAAACATCAACTCAAAGTGCTCTCACCTGGTGGCGAGCCCTCTTGGCCTCCATGGCAATCGGGGCTGAGCAGTGACATTCTTAAATGTCACGTGCAGTCAACTCTCAGGCCTCCGTCTTGGGGGCCCTCGCGCACCTTCCCAGCCTCACTTCCACAGCAACAGGGCACCATAGGAGCCCTACCAAAGATGACCGGGGGCACGGCTGGGAAGACCCTGAGCCCTGAACTTAGCCAGACGGGGCTTGAAGACCCCTCCCCAGATGTAGGTTTGAAGTGCAGGCACTCTCCTTGGCTGTGTGACTTTGGGGAACACACTCAACTTCTGGGAGCCCAGTTTTTGTCATCTGCAAAGCGCAGGCTTGATATAAGGGCCAAAAAGGCCCTGTGCAGAAAGCTCCTTGTGCCACGCCTGGCTCCCTGCACCATTCCAAGGACAGAGACATTTTGCTTCATTGACAGGCTGGGTTACTCCCGTCACTGCCAGGAGTCTCTTAGCCCAATGATTGGTGGGTGGCGTTTGTGATGATAAAATGTCCTTGTCAGACTCCTCGATCAAATCACCAAGGCCACCTCTGGAGCTGAAATGCATCTTGAGGGTCTCGCAGAATCCAAGTACTTTCAGAATGCCCACCAAGTGATCACAGAACTTGCTGGAGACCTACCCAGCAGTGCAGAATGTTGTCGTCTGCAGATACCCATTCTCCTTCATCCTCTCTCTTTTCTTACTACTCTTCACCATTTGAAGCCCCTCTCTGGCTCACGCCAGAACTGTGGTACTCATGAAAATGGCGAGATATGGGTTTCCCTCCCACTAGGGCATGTCGAGCCAGGGCTGGGCTGGGGGTGGAGGCAGGCAGAGTAGGACAGGGCATATGGGGACGATGAACAGAGGCAGAGCGGCCTCTTCATGTCTGACTGCGAGTTCAATATACTGTCCTGTTCCCAACCTCAAGAGTTCTGGGAGAAAAATAATAGCAAGAAATTGCTTTGCAGAGAAGTTGACCTAGGTGCAGGCAAAGCAAAACTTCTAGATGATGATGAAATGAGCAAGGGGACCCATTGAGGGGAAAGCAGTGGAAACGTGACTTTCCCGGGCAAGATGTCTGACTCACAGTGTGCACGAAGGCTCTAGGTGCACGTGGCCTCTCTCATTTATAGTATCTACTATTTTCCTCAGCATTTGTGCAGTCTTCTCACATTTGCTCATTAAATGGGATTCTTTTAAAGCAGGGAGGACTTGCCTACAATCTTAATATAAAGGATGACTGTCAGTATAAGCAGTTTAAAAACCACCACCATGAAAACTGAGCAAACTGTGTCCTAGAGAGAAGTTGGAAATGGAACTAGGCAAAGCTGGAAGGAAAAGACCTTTGATTACAGTGCCTCATGTAAAGCTACAGAAACAAGAGCTCTCCTCTCCCAGCATTCTCCTCACTGCTGGGGGCCTGCACCTTCCGTGGGTATCCTCAGTCCAGGGGTCTATCCAACTCACTACTTTACCTGTTGAACTGACTTTAAGGGGCTGCTTTTTTTCACGAGGAGAGATTCGGGCCTCTGCTGTCCCTTCCCTGGTGGTTCCATAGGCTTGCAGGATATCTAGTAAAACGAGGTTGGCCCTGGCACCAGGAAGGGAACAAAGAGTCCCCCCTCGACTCACAACCCCAACCCAGAGCAGGGAGGGGGCCCTGGCGCAGACTTACTTGTCCAATCTTCTTCGAAGCAATGCAGGAAGTGGAATCCCACCATGATGAGGGCATGCAGGGAAATGAGAGCTATGTACATCTGAAAGAGGGAAGCAGTACAGACGGCCATGTCATGGGCAGGCTCCCGGGGGCAGGGGCACAGAGAAACCCCTGCACAGGAATACTCAGTACCTGGTGATTCCCCCCGAAGTCCTCGGCCTCCAGCCCCCAGCTCCAGGCCTGATGCTGCTCTGACGGCCCCCAGGCCCCCTGGTCCTCCCACCAAATACCCTCCAGCTGAAGGAGGCTCTGCGGTCACCACCAAAAGCCTTCTTTAGCTACAAAAGTCCAGCACTTGTGATGGGAGCCCAGAATGGATACCCTGCTTGTAGCTGATCAACTCGAATCCGTTTTCCAAGTACTCAAGTGAAAGGCTAGGTAACAGACATCTGCTGGGCCAGGGAGAGCTGGGGAGGGAGATGGAGAGCTACGAGGCCAGGCAGTCCTTGGAATGGCAGCAAAGAGCACCGCGAGTGCCGAAAACGTTCAAAGAACAAAGTGCCCCGCTGCCTCACGGAGGGAGCAGCAGGTCCCGACGCTGACTTACTGTAAACAGGACGAAGTACTTCTGGTTGTTCTCGCCGACGCAGTTGTTGACCCAGGGACAGTGGTGGTCCATCTTCCGAATGCACCGCTTACAAACACTGAAACGGCCCACAGGCCAGGCCATCAGGGCTGTGGCAGGGGCAGGAGGCTGGGCAGGCGTCCAGCAGGCAGGGTGCCCACAGAGGAGCCCAGAGCCCACAGCACCAGGCCCACCCCTCTGAGGGAGCTTCTTCTGGGCACTGCCACCAGCTTTGCTGGGGCGGGGGGAGCGTTTGCAAGGGGCTGGGAAGGCAGGGGTTTGGGCCCCAGGTCACAGCCATTCCAAAGAAAGAGGGCGGAGTCCTTCACCTCCAAGGCCTTTTGCCCTGTTCAACACACAGGTAGTATGGAGGTGGCACGACAGAGAAAGGCTGTGCTTCCGAGGAAGCACGGAGCTCGGAAGGTGGCTCACCAAGAACAGACTGTGGGCACGGGATGCAGAGAACAGCCACTCCTAATCCCCCCGAGACCAAAGCCTGAGGGCCCCGCGGGAAGCTCGCACGTGCAGCGCAGCCTCTGCTCCCAGGGCGGCAGAGGGGAAGGCCTGCTCTTTCAGGGCTGCCCTCCCCACAGCCTTCCTGCTCCACAGAAAGCGCCACTTAGCTGAAAAGAGCAGAAAGCCACTGGAGCCTAACTGTAGGTCAGGCCATCTTGTCAACTGACACATTCCGTGCTATTGGATAATTTCTGGGCTGAACGTTTCAAGCTTATTTGATAGCAAACTACCCTGCACCTTTTTTTTTTTTCTTCTTCTTCTGACACTACAAAGGAACAGTATGAAACAAGAGCACAGGACGAGTGGAGGGGGAGGGGTGGGGTATATAGGATGCCCCCCATGTTTTCAAGGTAACATTTATGTAATCTAAAGCTTCTTTAAGAATAATAATAATAAAAAAAGAGCACAAGACTAATGAGGGCTTGAAAGCAGAAGCTTAAGTTTAGACCCGCCCATCTGCCAACAGATGGGCTTCTCAAAAGTTGTTCTCTTTCTCATTTCATTAAAATAGGGCTCCCTAGAGTTTATCTTAGGGGCATTATTTGTTCAAAATAGTTTCAAATACTATAAATACGGGCTTAGAAGCAATATACCTAGGTTTTTGGTTTTTTGTTTTTAAATATTCTTTAGTTCTCTGTTGAGTCTCTACAAGGCAGGTCTTTTTGTCGCAGGTTCTGAAGTGCGGGAGCAGCGGCAGGTGGCCCTGGAGGAAGGAGTGGGTCTCAGGGGCTGATGGAGACAGGGACAGGGCAGGGTGCTCTTCTGGGGCTGGGGGTGGCTGTTCCCTGGGACTCCAGGATGGGGAAGCACAGACATTCCAAAGGAGCTCCACAGCGGGGTCCACGGCCAACGCCAGGCTGCAGGGCTCACCCACCCCGAGGAGGAGGTTTGAGATTCAGAGGCAAGGCAGACTTGGGTCTGGTGCCTACTTCCCAGCTGAGCTACCTCTGTCAAACTGGCAAAACTCTGAGCCTCAGTTTCCCCATGGTATAAAACAGAAGGAACAGACACTGGGCCTGGCCCAGAAGAGGGGACAATTCACCCTGATCTCCCTGCTTCATGCCCCCAGCCTCAAAGCCTTTTCTAACATGGGTACTTTGGGAAAGGGCACAGCTCAGAGACACTGCCCTGGCCCTAGAATCTCCCTAGGGGCAAAGGAAGGGACATGGAGGGAAATAACCAGAATGCCTGGACCAGCAAGTCCACTTGCCCAGCTCTTCCTTTCTTCACAGACATATGAAATTAAAGTGTTCTTTTAGACTGGCACCCCTTGTGCCCAGCACATACTTTTTTTTTTTTTTTAGTATTGGTGTTATTATTTTATTCAAACTTACAAAAATGTAGCTATTAATATATGTATCACTCCATGCCTTTTTTCACTCAAATGCTTGCGATAATTTCTTGCTTATTTGTTTTGTCATACTTAACTGTTCCAGTTTTCTGTTGTGTAAACACCCTTCATTCATTCATTCAGCCCATACTTTTAAAAGTACAGACAAGGAGACAGTGAAGAGTGAGCTGCCCCCAGCCTCCTAGGCCCCAGCCACTGGGCTCCCCAAGCCACCTGCTGTAGCCCATTTCCTGTGTGCCCTCCCCACACAGTGGGCCTTGGGCTTTCTGCAGCCCCTCCCTGCCTGAGAGCAGCCACGTGCCCGCGCCAGGCACCTGAGCAGTTTCTCATCCGTCCGCTCTTACTTCCGAGAGGATTTTCAAGTGGGTGCTCAAGGCAGTGCTTGCTCGGCAGCAGGGAGGTGCCAAGTGGCTCGAGAGCCCCTGAGAGCTGCCCAAGAGTCTAAAAGAGTGCTTGCATCCAGTCCCTCCTGCACTCTACCCCAGCCCCTCTGCGGACACAAGTGTGACACAGGGAAGCCTGGGCTTCACAAAGAGCCAAGTCACGCCGGGCAGTCAGAAAAACATACATCCTTCAGAGAGAAGGGAAAAGCGAGAGCCTCGAGAGCTGCTCCCAAATGCTGGTCCCTGAGTTTCCGGTGTTGAGAGCCATGAAATGCCAATTTTAGCTGGAAAACGTGCTTATTAAAAATTTCTCAGGGAGTGGATGTGGCTCAAGTATTGGGCACCCGCCTCCCACATGGGAGATGTGGGTCAGTTCCTCGTGCTTCCTAAAGAGGAAACAAGCAGACAACGAGCAAAAACGAGCAGACAACATGCAAACAGACGAGGGAGCCATCTCCGGGGGTGGGGGTGTGGGGGTGTGGGGGTGTGGGGGGGTGGCAATTTCTCTTCTAAAGCAGCTCTGAAAATTTCAAATACCTTCCCCAGATCTAGCTGAACTGGTTTTCTATTAACCTAATCTTAGTAGTTGACTCTTTGTTCCTAGTTCCTAGAAGGGCAATAACGAGAACTTCCCAGTTCTACTCCCAGGGAAGTCAGGAACAAGACAATAGCTCACAAAACCTCAGAATGGTGCCAGGAGCAGCTTAGAGCCCAGGCGATCCACAACTTCCCTGGGATAAAAGGCTGTGAACTGGAAGTCAAAGAGTTTTGCATATATAACACAAGATTAATAAATTTGCTACATCCCCGAGGAGACCCTGTAAAAACTTTCCAGAGTCACCCCCCACATGGCAGGGATGCAACCCTCAGTCACCCCTTGATCCTTAACCCCTGTTCCCCCTATAAAAACCCCAGCCCCCCTGCTCCCTTTGGACTGGTTTTGGGGAGATTCCCCCAGATCCTTGCTTGTGCACTCACTGAGAGCCGTGTTTCTCCTTTGTGGCCTGGATCGGGCAGGCCCTTCTACTGGAAATAGCCATGCTTATGGTAACACCGAGAGGGCACTTCTTTCCTGGCTTAAGGAGCTGTCAGAAGCCGGCTCCTAGCCCAGGTGGTGGCGCAGTGAGGGGAGGTCTGCCAGGTGGCCCAGCAGTGGCTGGAGATGCTGCCTAGAGGCCCACCCGCCCGGGCTGCCCGAACCCCGCTGAGGGCTCTGGGGCTGGGCTTGGAGATGCCAGGGTGTGACCCTCCAGACACAACCCTGCCCTGCTGCTCACCCCAGGCACCGTCTGTGACGAGGAAGATGTGGGGGCCTCCCACCACGACCTCTGACCCCCCTCCTGGGACTCGATCACCTCGGAGCCAGCAAGCTCCCCAGCACCTACCGCGTGCCAACAAAGGCTCGCAGTCCTGCAGACCAGGGTCCTGCCTGGTTTTCTCCTAACACACCTGCAGAGACCCCTCCCCTGCCTTGGCTTGGATGGCCCCCTGCCGGGAGGGCCCTCTCTCCACTCTTTTCACCTGGTAAAATCCACCCGAGGCTCTGAGGCTCCCCCGTACACCTCTCCTCAGCCTCCCCCTTGGAGAATGGACTGCTGTTTCCTTCACACTCCGCTTCCCAGCACTAACCCCGGGGTCTTGGTTAGAGATGCTGTGACAGGTGTGGTCCCAGGCTGGTCGGAGCTCCTGGGGCAGGGGAGCAGGCACCTGGCAGCATGTTGTGAGCATGCAAATAATAGCCGGTGAAAAGCCGAAAAGCCTTAAATGGAGTTTTGGCTTCTAAGCCTTCTAAGTATCTAAGTCATTGTTTTAGAAGCAGGGTGCTTCTCCCCGCTCTTCTTCCAAGTTCCCTACCATTTCTTCAGGCCCCAAAGCACTGCCTTCAGAGGCCGACCCCAACTAGCCATCAGCACAAACGTGTCCAGGGTCTTTTGGGCTTGTAAGTGCCCTTGCCAGGGGGAAGGAGGCCCTTCCTGGGTACTTCCCAGAGGAGCTGGGTGGGGCTCTCCTGCCCACCTGGGGTGCCAGCGCCCCTGGACACAGCCGTGTCCCCTGAGGATGCCATGTCTCTCCCGGGGGCAGGGCCCTGTCTAGTCACTCACTGTGGGCCACAGCCAAGGCCAGGGCCTCCCTTAGCAACCATCTACTGAAGGAAGCTCTGACACCAAATCAGGGAGAAAGAAAGCTGGGAAACAAGCTCCACCACATCCAACTGGGATGCCTCGTGGGGGAAATGAAAGTAGCAAGGTCCTAAGGGGTCGTGGCTGCACACAGAGGTTTTCATTTCACACCTCATCAACCGTGATGGAAACTGTAAGCAGAAAAGCCATCTACACCTTGTTCTGGCCCGACTCGGAAATTCCTTCAGGTGAGGGAGCGCAGAATCCCAGAGCCCCACTGTGAGGTCCGGGCAAAGGAACCAGCTTCAGGAGATTCACCCCTGAACTGCCAGGATCGCTGTGAGCACCAGATGAGGTAATGACGCGAAGCTGCTGTACAAGCAGCACAGCGCACACGCACTTCATTAGCAAGCATGCCCACCGCCTCCCCGCAGCCACTGAGCGTGGGGCGAGTTGGTGTGTGGGTGGAGAGGGCGGCCCTGTCAAGGTCAGTACTACCTCCTTATGCCAGAAGAGCCTAAGGCAGTAGCTAACACTGTGGTGCCACACGGACAGACACGGCTCTCCCCGCAGGGTCTCCTGTGCTTCCACGGCTTCAGGAGGAAGCAGGCTGGGGCTCGGAGCACCTCTCATTGCCAGAAAGGAACCACAAAGCGGGGTCTAGACACATGCGTGTGCACAGATGGGCAAGACCAGTGCCAGCTTTCTCCAAGCAGGCAGCTCAACCAACCAGACGCAGCCCCAGCTCTGCCTGCTGTGCTGGGGACGGCACTCGATGGAAAGGGCAGATCGGTTCACATCCCAAACTGTGGGTCCCCCAGACGGCTTGGGCCACACATGCCACCCCAAAGAAGCAGCTGTGAGCACACACTTCCCAGGCAGAAGCAGGCAATCACAGGCATCTCACTCGAGTTCATCCGAATCAGCAGCTCCTGCTCTGCTCAAGCTGATCTGTGTACTAGCACTCAGGAATGCCACCCTTGGACCATCCTGGCGAGAGAGGTGAGGCAGAGGCGCTGAGGAAAATGCCAGGCAGTGTAGGAGGCCGAGGGCTCCAGGAGGGAAGAGAAAAGAACCACTGTGGCTGCCCAAAGGTTCTTGTCTACAAAGTTAACAGCTCCCTGTTTCTGGTCCAGCCTTCACAAACCCAGCACACCCCAACTCCTCACACATTCCTCTATAACAAACGGCAGTTTTGCATATTTGATCCTCACGACAACTCTTATTTCATCCTTTTTAAAGAGGAAGAAGCTGAGGCTCAGAGAGAAGCAGCGACTGGCCCAGGTCGCACAGTGTGGCAGGGAAAGTGCTGCACTTCCAACACTGACCTCCCCAACGCCAAGGCTGGTACCTGCGACACCACACTGTCTGCCCTTCTGATCTGGGTCACGCTTAGGAAACAGCTGGCTCCCCAGCCTCGGAGTGGCAGAAAGAGGTAATACTGACATCCCCACCCCCGGGCAAGGAGTGAGCCTGGAATTGGTTTCTAACACAGATCTCGGAAGCATGTTGACTCAGACACAGAAAACCTCACAGGATGTGGCAGTCACCACAAGCCCCCACGAAATTTGAAGTGGCTCACCCAAAGGGGTGGACCCCTCAGCCCTCGCACGCAAACAGGTGACATCTGGCTATGGTGGTCTCCAGAGCTCTCACTAAGACAGACTGGTAGAGTAACGCCTACACACAATTACATAGAGCTACAAGACTCACCCCCAAACCAGAGGTCTAGTGGGGAGAGCCCTGGCCCGTGAGCCAGAACCCCTGGGGCCAAATCCTGCCTCTAGTATCAGCAGCTGTGTGATCTCAGAGAAGCCACTTAACTCCTCTGAGCCTAGACTTCCTCACCGAGGGAGACACATTCCTATAGCAGTACTGATTCCTAGGGGTGACATGGGGACTGAAGCAAGATGGCCAGTGACAAGCCAGGACGGGCTGAGGAGCATGGGGGGCTCCATGGGGGCTGAGTGTTGGAGGCTGGCGGCTCTCCTCTGAGAGGTGGGCGGGGTCCCTCACAGAAATGCCTTCTTTCAGATGCTCAGAACTCTCACGCCACCCAAATGTCTCAATCTCGGACTGACAAGTATGACCTGACGTCACCAAGTGTGTTCCTCCGCCACCCCTCCCCACCCCAAACACATCTACAGTCTGGAATGGGGCTCAAGTGGCATTTACATTACCAATTACTCTTGTAATGTAAAAAACATTTTTTTTTAGCTAGATGATGCCTGGGTAAAAAGACTCAAAACAACAAGAAAACCTCAAAACCCAAAGGGGAAAAAATCACCACAGGTAAGATGGGGACAGTTTTTTTTGGGTGAATTTTACACACTGTCACAACCTCAAGAAGTTTTGTTTTGTTTTAAAGAAAAACCTTCATTCATAGGCAAAGCCCTTCATTTCCCTGTAAAAGTTTAGCCAAAAAAAAAGCCAACTTCTTAAGCGTGTGAAGTACCAGACGTTCACAGAACACTTTTCTACAGCTGGGTCTCACTGTGACCTCGTCATAAAGCTGTGAGGTTGGGAGAGCAGGAATCGCCTCAGTTTTAAAGATAAGGAAACAAACGCTGACACAAGGGCCTGCCCAAAGTCCCACTCCCACTCCCACTCCAGGTGTGGCAGAGCCAGGTCTCGGGACAGGTGTCCTGGCCCCAACCCAAAGCCTGCTCTAATCTAGTGAGCAGGCCTCTGCCTGGCCCTGGGGGGTCTGTACCTGCAGTGGTGGGCTCGGTCGGGCTTGATGCTGCAGCACTTGGGGCACTTGTACACCACCTGCCCGGGCTTCAGCTGCAGACTCTCGATGAACTCTTTGGTGGCATTTCCTTTGGGCACAGCCCCCTGCAAGGAAGAGGAAGGGCGTCAGGGCTGGACTACAGGGTCCACTGGCTCTGACATTCCATGGCGGAGACGGCCATTTCAAAGCAGCAGCCACCACGCCAGGACAGACACTGATCTCCATAACATGTGCAAAAAAGTAACGGGGGTATATTAATAAAAAAAAAAAAAAAAAAAAAAAAAAAAAAAAAGAAGTAATGGGGGCCTGGGCCTCAGCCAGTGGGGCGGACAGACACATGGATACACAGGCACGGTGAGGCGGCCAAGGCTGAGCAGCTGGTGAAAGGCATGGCTGCCGGTGCTCAGGAGCTGAGGGGATGAGCGAGGCTGTGGGTGGGGAGTCCAGGAAAGTCAGGAGGGATGGGGGCTGGAGGGGCAAGGAGGCTCCTGGTGGATGTGAGGCAGGAGAGGGCACCTGGGAGGGGCACGGTCCAAGCACTGGCCTGGGGGTGGGCAGATGGTCCCTTGAGGAAGGTGACAGGCAGGGCAGGTGGAGAAAGAGTGCAGGTGCAAGGGTCTCTTCCTGGCAGCAGAGAAAAAATTTGGCACTACAGTTCAATTATGGAAAGATTTTCCATTTGTCACAAAAGAGGCCCTGGGTATCTGGGGGTCTCCAGGCCAGCATGCACTTAGAGGGCCCTGGTGAGAGAGGGGAAAGCACAGTCCTGGCCTCAGAGCTTGCTGCTCAGCCAGCTTCTCCCCTGGAGAGCCTCTCCGCTATCACCGAGCTCTCTCTCCCAACGCACTCACGACGGGGCAGCACTTGGCACGATGACGACGCACTCCCCACTGCTCTGTCTTGAGGATGAGGGGCCAAGGCTCAGGAGGGGCAGCAAACAGGGAGGGAAGGAGAAAATCCAAAGGCTGCTTGTGCACATGCATGTTCATCTCACGGGCGGAGGCTCAGGGCTGTGAGTGTGGTGGAGACGGGGCCCCAGGAGGAAACTTCTGGAGATACGGCTCCCAGGCACCGTGGCGCCATGGCGCTGAACACCACACAAGACTCAGGGTAAGGCTTGCCTCTGCGGGGGTGGGGAGGCTGGGAGCAGAAGGCAGGGGAAGGGGTATACGGGCCAAAATGGTCTTTGTAATGTTTTATTGTGAGCTGGGTGGTGGATACGTGGTTGTTCATCAAATGATCCTTTACACCCTTTCAGATGTCTGAAATGTTTCATTAAAAAGTTCAAAAAAGAGGTAGGAAAAAAAATTGGTCTGGAAAATGTAGTCAGATGCCAGAAAAAGCCTGTGACAAAATTTTAAAAGCAAACAAATCTTGGTGGGCAAGGAGAATGTGGAACATACAATTCTGTTTAGCATATAGTTGCTTTTTAAAAAAAAAAAAAAAACTCTTACAAGCTTCAGGGTGGGTGTTTATCCCCGGCTCCGCGATGGCTCCCTTTCATTGTTTTTGCTCATTGTTTATGCTCGTTGTCTGCCCAACTTCTTTAGGAGGCACTGGGAACCGAACCCGGGACCTCTGATGTGGGAGGCAGGCACCCAGCTGCTTAAGCTGTGGCATATAGTTCCTGACATTAAATATGCCACAAAATACACAGCTATTGACATCTGAAAAGTCTATGATAGTTAAAAGGAAAGGGAGGTTTCCAGACAGTATGGATAACCTGAGCCCATCTTGGTAAAGATATGTATATATAAATAGGAAAAAAGTATCAATGGTTATCTTACATGGTACGATCACAGGTAATTTTTATTTTCTTGACTGTATTTCTTAAATGTTTTATTATGAACAGGTAGTTTCTTTTTGCAATAAGGAAACTCATTAAAACACAGCAAAAAAAAAAAAAAACAAAAACACCTCAGGAAGGAGCTATCCCAAATTGGAGTAGCTTTTGGTTGCTTTCCTGGAGCTTTAACCAAAATGCTATTGCTGTCTCACCTTGAGACAGCCGAGAGCTCCCGAGGGGTCTAGGGCCGCCCAGGGTCTTGAAGCCCACAAAGGGGAGGCAGAGTCGAGCCCGGCCGCGCACGAGGGGGATTTCAAGAGGGGCACGGGCAGGGCCCTGGCCTGCGCAGAAGAGAGGGTTGCACCAAAGCCCAGAGGGCCTTATTTTAAAATTTCTTTAAGGCAAAAAGCAGTTCTGTGGCCTTTTGTGGATCTTGAAATCATAAAACCATAACCAGAAGCCATTATTGTCACATGTACGAGGACAAAGAGCAAAGGGAAATTGTTTCCCCAAGGAGCTGAGGCGATGGGGCCAATGTGTCCTGAGTGAAGGTCCTGGACACCGTGGGCTGCAAGCCTGAGGAGACCCTTCCTACAGGGGTCCCTATGAGGGGAACCCCTCAAGGTACAGGGAGATTAGACCTGCCCATCACTTCAGACGACCGCTAGAGCTGGCATTTAACCTGTGACTCCGTCTGCATGAACGTGCTGGAAGGCACTCCCCCATCCAGAGCCAGAGCCCGAGACCCCCAAGGCCGAGGAGGCTGCGACAGCTGCACTTCCCCGCCTCCCCTTAGAGGCCTGTGTTTTGGAGACTGTGCTCTTCTGGGCTCCTCTCCACAGAGCCGCAACCCATGGCTGTTAGTTCACGGCCAGGACTGGACTTCTGCACGGCTCTGAGCACCTGCAGGGAGCCGCCCCCCCACCTTTCTTACACACATACAGGGATGCTGTGACGCTCCCATGCTATTGCAGCCTGCAGAGCAAAACTTACTGATTTTTATCTCAATTCCAAAGTAATACCTGCTGCTGAATTTTAAAAATACAATACAGATGAGAAAGTGAAATGGAAAAATGCACCCTATGATTCAATCACCCAGAGTATACGACCATTTCGGAACATATTCTTTAGTCTTTTCTTTTTGAATGCAGTAAGCCAAGAACAATATTTTAAAACCTATAGATTCATAAAAAGGCTCAGATGCTTCCAAAATATACATCAGGCACTAAAGTGGGATCAGTCTAATTTAGAAGAAGGATGTTGAGATTGTTAAAACTTTTGTGCTCAGGTTGTGGCAGAACGCTCTCTGCCTTCTCCGGCACAGAGTTCTACGAGTGCTCAGTAGGAAAGGAATAGTGTGTGTGCGTGCACGCGCGCGTGTGTGCAGGGCAAGGGGGGCGCGGCTCCGCAACCATTCTCCTCAGTGGCCTGCCCAAACCTCCCTACCCACTTCCTTTCCGACTTCAGAGAAAACTGAGGCAGCTGAGGTTCCCCCCGCGTCCCAAGTCCTCCTCTTCCTGCCTGTCCCTGGACCCACTTGTACCCACGGTCTTGGAGGACGAGGGTCCCAGCTCATCCTGGCCCTCAGGGATGCCACACAACCACCGCAGAGCTCCTCCCTCAGGCCCTTCGCAGACTTGGTGCTCTCCCCTTCCCTTCCCAGCTAAGCTGCTGCTGCTTTTTCCTTTTTTAATTGTATGGTTAAATATTTTTTATTAGAAAAGTTGTAGGTTTACAGGAAAATCATGCATAAACCACAGAGCTTCAGCTAAGCTCCTGAAGCCTCTCCGCACCTCTCACTCCTGAGCGCACTGCTCTCTGGCACCTCTGCCTCCACACCAGGGACCTGCTCTCACCAGGCCACTCAGCAATCCCTGCTACCACATTCAAAGGCTGAGTCTTGTCTCTCATCTTCCTTGGGGTCTCCTCTCCATGCACCAGTGCCCCTCCCTGTCCTCCTCCCTCTGAGGGACTCTGACCATCCTGGACACTGGCACTCCCCAGGCTTCCCCCCCAGCCTTCTCTGCTCATTCCACATTCTCTCCTGGATGATTTTGCTGGCAACCACCCCTCCCCCTACTACCACTCAGTGATGATGCTCAAGACTCCAGCTTCAACCCAGACCTCTTCTGAAGCTGTAGATATCTCTACTTGGCTGTCCAAAAGGCATTAAAACAAAATAAAACCAAACTCCCAAACTCAACATGCATGGTTGAAAGTGAGCCGAGTACTCTCTCCCCAAGCTGCTCCCCATCGTCTCTTTTTTTTTTTTTTTTTTTTTTAAGATTTTATTTATTTATTCATTTATCCCCCCCTTGCTGCTTGTGCTCGCTGGGTCAGCTAACCACGTCGTGCGGGCGGGCTTGCCTTCACCAGGAGGCCCCGGGAACCGAACCCAGGGCCTCCCATATGGTAAACGGGAGCCCTACTGATTGAGCCACAGCCGCTTCCCCCCCATCGTCTCTTGTGCCTGGTCCTTGGCAGGGTATGCACCCAGGAATCAGGCCCAGCCTGTCCACCCCAGTGCCCCATGCCCTCTTCTGCTCTCCTAGGTTAATTCTGCCCCAGTGCCACAGACAATCCCACACTCTCCCCTCCACACCACTGTCAGAGCCTTTGTGCAGCCTCGTCGCCACCTGCGCGGACTCCTGGCGAATCTCCCAGGTGGTCTTCCTGCCTCCAGTCTCTCCCTGCAACCTGCAGCCCCACCTCTATCCTTTCTCCCCAGAGTCAACTTTCTAAAATGTGAACCTGATCAGCTCCTCTCCTGACCTAAAAGCCTTCGGGGGCTCCTTAGGGGCTGCGGCAGGGGGTCTGAGTTCCTGGGTGGGCTCACGAGGCCCATCAGTCCCGTGCCGCCTCCGTCCCGCTGGAGGTCTACCCTGTGGACTACCTAGAGTTCCCCAAAGGCACCGTGCTTTCAAATCTTCCTCTGCTGCCTCAGGGACCCATGTGGCCACCCCCCACCCTCTCTCCCATCCAGCCTGCCCGGCACTTCTCTGTCTCTTGCAGCCAAACCAAAACCTGCTCGGGGATCGCCTCCTCTGCCTTCTTCCAGATGGCCCACCTCCAAGGCAGAGCCCATGGCCTGGGCTTTGTGTTACCACAGCTTTTATCTGCATCATAGCGCACATTTAATTGCACACTGATCTCTCCTACACGACTTACAAATTCCTTGAGAGGAGACAACGTCTTTCAACTTGTAGGCAAACTGCCCAGGGCCTGGCGTGGAGCAGGCGTTTAAGAGCCCAAGCCAGATACTCATGAGGATGTGACGGGCCCGTTACACCAGGCGCGGTTCCAGAGGCTGTGTGTGTGTTTCCCCAGTTAATTTCGACAATAAGGCTAGGAAGTAGAGAGTATTCTATTCCTCATTTTATAGACGAGGTAACTGAAGCAGAGACGTTAATAACTTTTAAGACCACAGAGCTAATAAGTGGGTAAATCAGGATTCAGCCCGAGGCAATCCAAGTAGAGAACCTCTGCCTCTGACCGAAGGCAAAGTGTGCACTTACTAGATATTTCTCCTGAGTGACTTGGAAGAGGCATTTTTAAAATTGCTGTGATGTCATAATATCGTTCTACTGCCAACAACTATCACCACACTTATTAGGAAATAAGATATATCTGTTTCAATAAGTATCTGGGATAACACGACGATGTAAAAAGGACACAATGGAAAGCAATGGAGAGAGGTTCTAAAGAAATTGCCAGTGATCTCAAGGACTCAACATTCTTGTCTAGTTCAAACAACCAAGATGAAAACTTGCTTAAAATAGTTCCAGAGCCAATCTGTGGGTCTCCATGGCTGAACAGGCATGAGGGATACGCTGGGGACCTCCACTCCTGGTGGCAGGGTCTGGGGAAGGGGCAGTAGGCACCATGTCTGGCCACGAAGGTGACAAGAAGCAGCCCAAGAAGGAGGCCAAGGAAAAGGACGAGGAAGACAAGGCTTTCAAGCAGAAACAAACAGAAGAACAGAAGAAACTCGAGGAGCTAAAAGCGAAGGCTGTGGGGAAGGGCCCTCTGGCCACCGGTGGAATTAAGAAATCTGGCAAAAAGTAAGCTGCTCCTTGCTGTGCCCGAGGCCCCGGCAACCCTTGCTTTCCTTCCTGTTTAAACATCTGGATTCCTTGCCATAACGTCTTTTGCCACCTATAGCTAGAATGAAGTTTTGTCTTGGAGCCTATTATACATTTAAGAATAAACTTTTGTAGAAAAAAAGGAAAAAAATGGTTCCAGGGGCCACAGAGCTCCAGGCATGAGCACGCACCCTGGTCGGGGCAGAAACCCTGAGTCAGGGCTCCTCCAGGAACACACGTGCCAACCCAGACATGCTTCCCGAGCCACCTGGCCTCTCCACAGGACAGCAGCAGGCGGCTGATCCCATCGGTCACTCTGTTCTCTCTGAAGCCATGAAGATGTTCCCATTGGTATGTATAAGTTGTTCAGTTACAGGCGTGCAAAGTTGCTGACAGGACGGGGGCTGCCATCCCCTCCTCAAATAAGCCCAGGGGCAGGCGCCTCCCTGACCTGACCAGGAAAGCTGCCAATGCCATTGGGCAAGACAGGCAAGGCTCTGCTTTGGCCAGCCCTGGAACAGGCCTGTTAGGCCTGCAATTCTTCCTCTGAGCCCCTGGCCGGCGCCATGCTGCCAGCAAGTACCCACCTGCCCGTGGCTGCACACTGACGTGCTCGTTAAGGGTGCGAGAGCCTCCAGGTGCTCCAGAAGTAAGCCCCGGCACCCCTAGGGCCGGCAGCTGAAAGCGAAACCAGCGGCTCGTGTGGTCTGAGGTCTGTGATAGCAAGGTATTCACACGGCAGGACTCCAAGGGAGGCAGGCATGGGCAGGCAGGCAGGCAGCTCTTTCTTATTTCTTAGCAATGTGGTTAAATTGGATTATGATTTATATTCCCCCTTTTCTCAAATCTCATATTTGAGATCATTTACAATGAGTGTAATAGATGATTGGGACAGAGAAAAGGAGAGGCAAAAATATGCTTATCATAAGGGCTTACACAATAGCTGTGGTTAAGCACAACGCTCAGCTCTGAGCTTCCTGGTGGCCAGGACAAAAAGAAAGCAGCTCAGTCTCCTCTGGAGCATCCTCTGGAGACACATACTGTCCCAGATCGAAATCTAAATGGGAATGACTCAGGGTGAGGCATTAAAAACATTTTTAACTGGAAAAGAAAAGATGGTGAAATCAGGGGAGGGAGAAAGAGGGGCACCAGAAACAGGCCTGTGAGCCCGGGGTGTTTTCAAGATGCTGCCACCTCCTGGCAAGGGGAACCACTCTAGACCGCTGCACATCTGGAGTGTTTTAGGAACAGAGAACAAGGACATGACGCAATCTCTGAGCGGGGTGGGGTAGGGACCCCGAGATCAAGCACGGGGTGACCTGGGCTCCTCCCCACACGTGGCTCCAGCCCAGCGCGCTGGCCTGGTGCAGCGCCTGCCCCCTCTTCTTCCCCTGTCCGCTTCCCTCTCTTTACAGGCCTAACTCTCTTGTCCAGTTTCTCAAATGGGAGCTTCCCCTCCAGGAGGGCTGCTTACAATTTATGAGTCATTTCCCTCTTCTTTTTTCTGCCCAAGTTCCATGTGGACCCATTTACGACTGCGTAGGAGTAAATGGCTGCTAAATCGGCCAGAAAGCTGTGGTGGTTGCAATTGTTCTGATGTTACATTTGGAATAAGAATTGCAAAACTGGAAGTAGGAATATCTATTTATATTTAACTATATAATATATATATATATATTACTAGTAAGGATTAAAAATATGACATACAATGCATATGCTGTTTAGAACCTTAGGAAGTACATTTTTCTGAAAAATTATGGGCAACATGAATCCTTAAGACACAAAACATCTTAATCCCATTAGGGAACTCCTTAGAATCCTCCAGTGAATCCTTTCTAAAAACAGACTTCCCCTGCAGTGTGAATAACGAGCTCCCAGTTGATCCGTTTGATAATGAGGGACCTGGAAGCCCAAGGTCCCACAGTGGTGCCCCGGCAGCTCCCACCCCCCACAGTTCCCCTTCTCTCTGTTTTGCATAAGACATCACATGCTGGGTGTGGGGAGAAGCCAGTGGCAGCATGGAGAGGCCACAGGAAGCTTGGAGATACTGAGGGGCACACTGTAGGCCCCACTTTGAGTTGCTCCCCTCAGCTCATGGCAGTATTTGATAGATGTCTTTTTTTTTTTTTGCCTAGTTTTCTTTAGGGGCCACCAGCAAAATACCTCTATGGGAAGGTGACTGGTATCTGGAAACCAAGCCCCACAGCACTGTGAGAGCCGAGCCCTGCCGCGCCGGGCTGCCCACTGCGACGCACATGTGATGCAGCATCCCCGTGAGGGACAGCAGGCGTGCTGGGGCGGTCTCCCCGCGCAACCTCCAGCTCCCTGGTTTCTCTCACTGGCTCTAACTCTGATCCTGACTCTCCACAAGCTCCAGGCATAAGTGTTCACTGTGCATCTGGCACGTCTGCTTGCACTTAATGCAGGCTTAGTTTGACCAAGCAGAGGCCCTGATTTCTCCTCCAAAATCTAGTCTCTTCCTGACTTTCCAATTCAACAAATGGTACCACCAGCCCCCCAGCTGCTCACGCCAAGACTCTGGAAGGCACACGCTCTGCCTCCATCTCCATTCTGACATCTCTTCTGACAGTTCCCAGGCCTGTCAGAGCAAGAGGCAGCTCGGAGCTTTAAAACATGGCAGTAAACACCCAGGGCCTGCCCCCAGGGAATTCCAATGTGCAGCCAGGCTTGAGAACTACTGACCTAAAATACACTCCAAACACAACAGCTTCTCTCCAGGTTCAGTGCTTCCACCTTGGTCCAAGCCACCACCATGTCTTGTCTGGCCCACTGCGCTTCCACAACCTACCTCTAACTAGAGGGGCTAGAGGAAAGGCCCTCTGATGGCGTCCCACTGCTCTTGGAATAAAGAGCAAGGTCCTCCGCTCTGCACGTCGTCGCGCTTCCCTCTAGTCCTGCCTCATGCAGCAGCCTACTGCTCTTAGTCCTGCTTCTCGACGATGCCGAGAGCTCTCCTGCCTCAGGCCTCTGGACCTGCTCTTTACTCTGCTCTGGGATCGTCACTGGCCTGGCTTGCTGCTTTATAACACACAGGACTCAGCTAGGATGGCACCACCTCAGAGCAGCTTTCCCCATCCACCTTAACCTCAAGTAGCCACCCCGCCCCTCAGAACAGGCACCACCCACACTGCCCTAATCGCCCCATCTGACTGTCTTTAAGGCACTTACCACCTTCTGCAGCCACCCAGTAGTCATGTCTTCATGCATGGTAGCTAGCTGACAGCCTGGTTTCCACCCCGTGTGCTCTGGGCCTCCAGCACAACATACCTACCTTCACCCCTGCAAGGATGTGAGCTTCCAGGGGCAGGGCCTGTGTCTGGCTCAAGCTTCCAGAAAGGAACTTCTCACAGAGGAGGCACTCAAAAGGGCCGTTCATTTTATGAAACAGGGCCCCTCCGCATGACACAGCGTGATCCTTACAGTTTAATACGACAACCTGCTCTCATCTCTCTTCTGGTTAAAGTCCACAGGAGCACTGGGCTGCCCCTCGCCATCTGACCCCACACTTCTTTGGCACCCTACCTACACGACCACCTGGAGCCGTTTGCCTCCCAGGTTCCCACCACTCCAAGCAGCTCCTGGCTCCCTAGCAGAGCCACACTCCCATGCTGCTCTGGGTCTGTGCACGCTGCTCCCTCTGCCTGGAATGCTGTCCGCGTCTTTCTGCCCTACCGCCCTCTACCTCCCCCGTCCACCTCCACTGTTCTGACACCCTGCAGGCAGCCTGTCATCACAGCCCCCCTGCCTAGATCAGGCAATGTCCCCTCCCTTGGTCTCCAAAAACATCGTGGGCTTTCTTCTGCCAGAGCCTCCATCACTCAGGCCTATCCTCACCTGTCTTCTCCTCTAGCCAGAGGGCACCTCAAGGCAAGGAACAGGGCCTGGGATTTAGCAGACACTAAGCTACAGGCTGAGCAAAAGAATATCTTTTATTTGTCCCTAGTAGCAAGGGTACTATAAAAATTTCTGAATAAACGCTTAACTTGTTTTCAGTATGACCAACTTGCCGCTTCCATACTTACGTTTTGGAATGCTAAGCCAACACAGGGCCAACAGGCACCTAACCGCCGGTGTCATGCTATGTCCCTGAGGCAAGCGCGTGAGCAGAAGTGCTGTAGACCAGTCACTGACATGTGATTGAGCTGGGAAAGCTGCTTTCCCTTGGGGCAGATTAAAAATCCACCACCTGAACCAGTAGGAAATGGAGCCCTTTGATCAGGGAACTAGCTTAGGCTGCCATCATCTTTACTGTATTCTCCCTGAGGCCTGTAGAAGTGAGATAGATCCATGCAGCCAGTGCCATTAGCAGTGCTGGCTTGCTTGCCTGTTCTTAATTTAAACACACATGTCCCATGCGTGACACGATCAAGCCGTAGGAGGTCTTTATCAAGTCAGGATAATGACCAGTGATGGAGGACCGAGCACCAGGGGGCTCACACCTTCAACAGCCACGTGCACGGCTTGGCGTACTTAGCTAAGGCATCGGGCAGAACACCACTGTGTCACCCACAGGTATCCACCAAGAGGAACCTGCTGTGGCCTGAAGCAAGCTTGTCCAGCCTTTTAGGAAAAGCTAAGCCTTGCCCAAAGTGAGGGCCATTTTGGTACAGGTTCCTGGAGCTGGATATGGCTTTAAATTCAAGTCCACGTGGCCCCAGCCCCATCTTGACTGGGAAACCCCACCTTGGCCAACCCGCCCCACTCCCAGCATGCTCTCTGCTCTGATCACCTGGCCCCAGTGTCCATGGTATCTGACTGCGTTCTGTGTATCCGGCAGGTCTCCCCTAGACAAAACCCCTCTCACAGCAGCTTCAGTGAATGTGAACATCAAGGTACATACAGTGCCGTTCAGCTGAGACAGACAGGTTGTGGCACGGTGCTGTCTCCTCTTCCCTGCTCACAATTCCACTTTCCCACCCCAGCCCTGACCCTCCTGTTCACGTTGCCGAGGTCCAGGGGGAGCATGCAGGCTGTGGCCATACCAGGGCCAGAGGAGGAGAGCATGGGCTGGTCAAAACAAGCCCAGACATACTCACGGGGTCCGTCAGCATGGCCCGGCAGTGGGAGGCCAGGGCCAAGAAGGCCAGCAGGTTGAAGACAATGCCATTGATGATGCTGTACACGTAGTCTCGGGACGGAATCAGCATGACAAAGAGGACCACAAACTCTGCGTAGAGGACCAGAATCCAGGTGACGATGGCACAGGCGATGCCACAGCCGTCGCGGATAAACCACATGGTTCCCACAGGGCCGGGGTGGGGAGGTGGGACACACTTCTCCGGCTGGAGGTATTCTGGTTTCCGCTCAATGTCTCGGAAGTGGTGGGCGGGGATAAGCATCATAAGCTATTCTGTCCATACTGGCATCTGAAAGAAAGAGGAAAGAACCCAGAAACTTGGTGTTGTCTTGTCATCAAGGACACCTGGTGCATTCATCCTTCCAAACTGAGCCTTGAGTTTTTACATGTGAGCCCCTTGCAGGAAAGCTGCTTAACCATCTTGTTCATTTAAAATGTGAGTTCTCTTCCCCACTCGTGAGAGCTGACTTAGGAAACAGGACCACGTTGTACAAAGCCTTCACACAACACCTAAAAAAAGTCTCCAAAGGCTAAACGCCTTGCTCGAGGTCAGTCGGTGCAAGAGAGGGAGGCAGAGCACCCAAGCACAGAGGGCCTGGAGCCCAGGTCTCCTCGTTATTAGGGGTCTACCGGGCAGACAACGCCTCAGTAGATGTGTACACATTTTAATTTAAAAAACCAAGAGGAAGGGAGGGAGGGAGGGAAGGAGGGAGGGAAGGAAAGGGAGATGGAGATGGGGGGGGGCGTGCTCACCAAGCCCTCTGGGAAGCTGTCTTCAGCAGTTAACACCACGACCTACACAACATGGGCAAACCCAAAGCATTGGTGTTGGGGCTGTTTGGGATTAACAGGGACGAGGAGGAAATTTAGTTACCTAGTACTAGTGTTAGGCAGCAACTTTCAAGACATTCTAACTAGCTGCTCTCTATGAGCTAATGATAAAGGCAAAGCAGTCGTCGGGATGGGGAAGATTCTGGAAACAAGCCAGGTTTTTAGCCCTTGCTCAACTGGTATATTTTCCAGGGATAAGAGTCACTCTGAGCTCTGCTCCCCTCAGAAGTCATGAGGCAAAGTGTGGAGAATGTTGGACAAGGAGCCCAGAGACGTTTCCTCCCCACCTGGCTGTGGGGCTCTGTGAGCTTTTGTTTCCTCGGCAGTGAAAACATTCCAGCCCTGGCCAGCTCCGTCCTCATGGGTTGGGGTGAGGGTCGCGGGAGTCCGTGGAGGTGCTCATGAGGGAGAGCCTGACCCTGCACACGTCACAGACTGTGCGCTCGCCTGCTCTCCGGGAAGGCCAGCCTTTCCTTCAGCTGGAGTGCCTGGAGACAGCAATGAAACGACTGAGACTCAAGAACGAGTCTATCTGTCCACAGCATGCGCTACAAGACACAGCAAGCCCTCCTGTTCCTCAGCTCTGTGGCCTGCTGCAGCAGAACTAGGTTTCTCAGAGACTGTGATGGTTTAAGGTCAACACCAGATGTAGGTGTCATGGGAAAAGCCACTTGCAGCATAGGCAAGGGACACTTCAGATTTTTGAGAATCAAGTCACTACACAGCGGAGGAAATCACTCGAGTGCAACACTAGCTATGTGCGTTTCCCTGAAGACCAAAGCTCTGAAGGAAAGAGCAGGCTTTCAGTGGTTGTGTCAGGTTATCCTTACCCTTTTTGCACTACGTTCCTTCTCCTTCCACAAAAAGAAAGAGTTCAGCACAGCCATAGATAGTAAGGATGTATCCAGAAAGCTGAGAGGGCAGAACAGTAACTATGCAAAACGACATTCCAGGACAAAAGTTGTTCAGACCACTGATGAAAGACTAAGGCAGGGCCCCCCTCCCAGGGAGGCTGAAAAGCGGTTAAATGTGTACCGTGCACTTGTCCAAAGGCACACTCACTCATCAGATATTCACAGAGTGACTACCATGTGCTGGGCACACTGTGCTGGGAGCTGGGGAATAAGGAGTTGGCACACATACAAAATAACCATCCCAAGTAGAGTCAATGTGGTGTAGCTGACTGTCTATCAAGCAAATCTTCTAATGCAGGGTCCCTGTGCTTTTCAGGACAGTGGCAATTAGTGATGCCAGTGAAAGCCTAAAGGCATTAAGGAGACAGGGGCCTAGCTGAAGCACAAGTGCAGCAGGAGATCGCACACCAGTGACGATGTCTGACACCTGATCTGCGCCCAGCAAATTTCACAATTCTGAACTCCTTTCAGCCTCAAAGAAAAAGCTGAAAGCCTGCAAGGATTAAAAAGATGATCCACGTGCACCATTTTTTTTTAAAGATTCATTTATTTATTTACTTTTTATCCATTTTTACCCCCTGCCCCAATTTTGCTGTTTTTGTGTCCATTCGCTGGGCAATTCTCTGTGTCCGTTTCCTGACCTCTCTTCTCGTCCTTCTCCTGTCTTCACCAGGATTCGAGCCTGAAAACCTCTGATGTGGGAGAGAGTTGTCCTAACGCCTGCGCCACCTTAGTTCCTGGTTTTTCGGCATGTCTCGTCTTGGCTCTCCCTTGTGTCACTCTCCTGTTACATCATCACCTTGCTGTGTGGCTCAGAGGGGCCTGGCGGTGCACCTGCTCATGGGGCCTGACAGTGTACCCACATGTGGGGCCCGGGGGGCTCACCTGCTTGCGGGGCCTGACTGCGCGTCCACATACCTTCTATATTTTTCTTTATTTTTACCGGGAGGTCCCAGGGATCGAACCCAGGTCCCTCCATATGGGAGACGGATGCCCAACCGTTTGAGCCACATCCGCCCCCCAGGGGCAACATTTTGACAACCTTGAGATACAGGCATCCTTTTGTTTTATCCTGTGCCATACAGATTTACGCGCCCACCACCTATGTGTCCACACTTGCCAATTAGTGCTCTAACCTAAAGAAGTTTTATTGGCCCACAGTCACGCCATTCGATTACATGCTGTAAGTAGTAACAGACTCCTGGCCCTTTACAGAAAGAGTTTGCCAATTCCTTGCTCTAAACAGTTGTTTACCCAACAGTTGAGAACCATCGCGACCCCTGCTTCCCCTGTGATGGAGACGGTCAGTTACAACTCACCCCACCCCAGCACCTCTGAGGCAGCACAGCCTGCCGTGGTCTGCAGCCTGGGGTCATTGCATCACAAGCGTGCACTTGATCCCACTGTTCTTCAGTTACGGCAAGTGGCGTGGCTTTTACAAACGGACGAGCACCACAATAAATCTTAGAACAATTTTCCTGCTTAGATACTCCCAGTGATGACAGTATGCTCACTAGGCATTCAGTTTACAGCATTCCATCCTTTGACAACTGCTCATTCCTGATTGTACATATGGCAATGACTTGATGAACATTTCATCGGTGTGGTTTCATCTGAGTGGTTTGGTTAAGGAATAAGCTCTTCCAGATAAGTGAATTTCCCAGGTAAGTAACTGTGGCTGGTTCCTAAGCAGAAATGCAATTTAACTGAAAAAAAAAAAAAAAAGAGGAGGTGGGAGATAATGCAGTTGTTCCTGCCTTAAGTACAACAACCATCCTTTTTTTTTTTCTGGAATGATTTAGTCATTACCAGGAAGATCAATTACTGGAGCATGTTATGTAATGAGGTCCTCAGGTGCTACCACGATTCACTGGGCTTGCTGCCTCACACCAACTGGCCTGCTCAGAACGTTGCAGCCCTAACTCTGGGTCTTCTTTGGGTAGTTCTTTGTCTTCCTCCTCCACTCTTAGCTGTTGTCATTTCTGTATCCACAGTCACCAATCCTCCCAACATACTCTTATTTACTACTGCTAACTGGCCATGGGCTGGAGAAGCAATGAAACTCAATCTTGTTAGATTTCTTTTAAAAATTGACTAATTTTAGGTAATGGGCACCGCTCTGCTCTCCTGACGTGGCCCTTGAGGGCTGGAGCCTGTCTTTTCATCAGCTCAGGGCCTGGCCACGGAGCCAGCCAATAACTATGGTCATTAAATGAGGACAGGAGGTGCCGCGCACGAGTGGCGTGGCCCCAGCCCCACCTCCGAGGCCTCATCGCCTTACTTGCACGGCTGTGGCCATACGCTGGGTGATGGGGGGTGCACTGAGCAGGGCCATGGAGGAGGTGGGCTGTGCCTCTTGCTCCATGAGCCACAGTGTCCTGCTCTGGAACAATGTGGGATTAAAGGAGCTGTGAGAGCAGGGATGAGGGGACGCTAAAGGCGCACCTGTGCAGTCAGACGCTAAGTGCTGACCTGAAGAGCACGTTCCAGTCCACACTTGAGAAGCTCAAAATATCCAAATTAAAACCAAGCAAGGCATACTTCAGGAGTTTACTTAACCCCCCCACCCCCCCAAAAGCAACAAAACCAATAAGTATTTGTTCCTTTACTCAGCCAACGGAACATCTGAGCAGTACTTTGTAAAGCCCACTGTGAAGCAAACAGCCCTTTGCCTGCTCTAGTCTGAGTCAGGGAAACGCTAGTCTTTGGGTTGAGCAGCTCTTTGCCAAGGACCCAGGCCCTCATGAGCTCTTGGCTTGGGAGGAGTGGGGCAGAACGAGCTGCTCAGGGCTCTGGGGCAGGCCTCGGAGGGCCAGCACCCCTAAACCCCCTCCCCACCCATCAGCACGTGCCCCCCAGGAGCAGCCCCCTCCATTTCCCCCCCTCCCTGCCCCATTCATCTATCCCCTTGCCCTGTTTGCTGTCTAAAGTCTCCACTCTCCAATTCAATTCAACTCTAAGACATTCACGGAGCAGCCACTAAGTGCAAGGAACCGGGCAGGAAGCTCATGCAGCAGGGATGAGGAGGCCGCTAAGGTGTGTGTGCCGCCCTGTCCACCCTGCAATCCCCCTCCCCCACCTCCCAAGCTGGAAAGGCTAGTCTTATTTGCACGTTGGTATTAGCCTGCAAGGCCTCATTTGGTTAGCTCTGTATCCTGGTGTCTCGCATGAGAGGCAGATCAAATTAATAGTTCTTAGAGTGAATGGACTCATAAATCACACAGACGTACCCTACAAATAACCCTAACACAAAGGTGACTAATGAACAGCACAACAGGAACAAACATGGTGCAAAAAAAGAGGACAGAAATAAGATTAATAGACTTTTTTGTGGTCAGATCTGAAGGGGCGGCACCTGAGCCGGGCATGGAGCCAGGGGAAGTGCACTGTGCAGATAAAGGTGGGGGGGGGTAGGCAGGGAGAGAGCTGGGGGTCGGCTGGGGGTTGGCTGGGGCCCTGGATCTTCAAGGCTGTGTGTGTGCACATGGTGCGTGCCCATGGCCTTCGTGGGGAGTAGGGGGCTGCCTGGAAGTGAAGCTTTAAAGGCAGGAGGTTATGTCTTAGAAGGCCTTGGATTTCATACTTAGTTGGGAGCTTACCCTGGAGGTACTGGGCAGCAGCTGAAAATTTCTGAGGACAGTAGTGAGGGGATCAGATGCACACTGCGGCCAGGCCATGTTGGCAGCGACAGGCAGGACAGGTCAGCGGGCTCGGGGTCCAGGGGTGAATGAGCCCCGTGGGACACTACAGTAGCAGGTCCTAGCTTCAGTTTGGTGGCCTTCCATTCCTCTACTTTTCCAGGAAGGATTGAGAACAACAATTATTTTACAATTTTAATTACAGCAATCTACATTACATTATACATTTGGCCCAGGGTTTCACAGCACTAGTTAGCTCCTTCATATGTTAGTGATCCATGCCCAAAGTAATCATTATTCACAAGTGACCCCGTGGCATACTGAGGAGGGATGCAGCCCTGGGGGTAAGGAAGTCACAGGAGAACTGGATTCACTGGCTTGGGGCACAGAAGCGAGTTAAGAGCCCCATGCACATCCAGGCACAAGGACCCAAGTCCACGGAGACCCAGGGCGGAACACAAGCTGCTGAGGAGTGTCAAATACAAAAAGGCCCCCAGGGCGGAAAAAAGGAGAGACCAAGGCAGAACTGTTGGCAAGAGGTGCACACACTCCCTCCACTCTCCGTTCGCTGGACCACCTAAACGCAAAATGGACCTTTCTGGACTACCCAACTTTCTGAATCGCTCCCATCTAGGTCTCCAGGATGGGAAACCCTAATGGGGAAGAAATGCTTCACAGGAAAAAAAAAAAAAAAAAAAAAAAGGGAGTGTGTGTGTGGGGGAAACTGAGCTGCTGTAAGGCAAGATGGGTTCCAGAACTAAAAAATGTAAGGAAAAGGGGACACTGAGTGAAGGAGAGAATTTAAACAAATCATAGGAGCTGGGGAGAAAATTCTGCACAAAAACAAACAGAAGAGGGTGTGGATGTGGCTCAAGTGCTTGAGAGCCTGCTTCCCATAATGGAGGTCCCAGGTTCAGTTCCCAGTGCCTCCTAAAAACAAAGACAAACAACAAGTAAACAAACAAAAAAACAACTCAGGGAAGCCGATGTGGCTCGGTGGTTGAGGGCCAGCTTCCCATTTATGAGGTCCCAGGTTCAATCTCCGGCCCTGGTACCTCAAAACAACCCCTCCCCCACCCCACCCCCAAAAAACCTACAAAAAAACCCCACATAAACAGAACAGATCAAAATGCTCACAGAAGGAACAGAGGAAAGGAAGCTTTTTCCTGGTGGTGAAACAATTGCATAAAAAGTGTAATCTTAAAAGTTGTACTGCATATCCAGGGCAAGAAACAGATGAAGTAAAGCTGAGAAAATTCAAACAGTTATATACGGGCTACTCTAAAAGTCCAGAATAAGTTTCACAAAGTGTCGAAGAGCCTTAGCACAAAGCCAGTCGACAATAAAACCCTGGACAAGAGGGAGAAACTAACCTTCTGTGTTAACATGTCAAAATAATCAGATGCCCAGACATCAGCAAAAAATTATAAGCCATACTAAGAAATTAGAAAATATGGCTCATGCAAGGGAACAAATTAAAACTTCAGAGGAGACACAGATTTTGGAACTAATCAAAAAAGTTCAAACACAGCTCCTAAATCAATTCAAGGAGATGAAGGAAAATACAGATACAGAGCTAAAGGATATTAAGAGGACAATGTGTGAGCATAAAGAAGAATCTGAAGGTTTAAAAGAAACATAACAGAAATTATGGGGATGAAAGGCAAGATAATGGAGATTAAAAATACAATAGTACAACAGCAGATTTGAACAGGTAAAAGAATCAGTGAGCTAGAAGACAGTATAAATGGAATCCCAGTCAGAAGAACAGATAAAGAATAGGAAAAAAAAAAAAGAGCAGTGTCTCAGGTATTTGAGAAATAGCATGAAGTATCCAAACATACACAGCACGGGTGTCCCAGAAGAAGAGAAAGGGGGCAAAAAGAACATTTGAGGAAATAATGCCCCCAAATTTTCCAACTCTTAGGAAAGACATAAATACACATGGGTAAGAAGCACAATGTACTCCAAACAGAATAAACCCTAATAAGACCTACTCTGAGGCGCATACTAATCAGAATGTCAAATGCCAAAGATAAAGAGAAAATTCTCAGAGCAGCAAGAGAGAAGCAAACCATCACACACAAGGGACGCCCAGTAAGACTTGGCGTGGATTTCTCTTCAGAAACCTGAGAAGCGAGAAGACAGTGGTATGATACGATTAGGATACTGAAAGCGAGAAACTGCCAGCTGAGAATTCTTTATCCAGCAGAATTGTCCTTCAAATATGAAGGTGAATATAAAATATTCACAAACAGAAACTAAGGGAGTTTGCAAAAGAGAATCCACTTTTACAGGAAATATTAAAGGAAGCCTTAGAACCTGAAATAAAAAGACAGGCGAGAGAGGCCTGGAGGAGAATATAGAAGAAAGAATAGAGAAAGGATAACCAAAAGAGTAAAAAGACAGATAAGGGAAGTGGCTGTGGCTCAATTGGTTGGGCTCCCGTTTACCATAAGGGAGGCCCCAGGTTCGATTCCCAGGCCTTGCGGTAAGCTGGCGCAGCGAGATGACACAGCAAAGACAAGCAGACACAGAAGAATATACAGCAAATGGACACAGCCAGCATGAGCAACAAGGGGGGATAAATAAATATATCTTTAAATAAAAAAAAAAGACAGATAAAAACATGATATGCCATATGTAGCCATTGGCCAATTTGATGTAATTATGAATATAATTGGATCATGTTTGTAAACTATTCTGTTAATCTGGGCATGATTAAGTTATGATTGGGCGTTGACTGGACTACGTCAGTAGGGCGTTGAGCCCCACCGCTTGGTGGGTAGGGGAAGAAAATATAAAAGGCATCACAAAGAACAGAATTGCAGCAGTTTTTGAGAAGCAGTTTTGATGTTGGAGAGAAGGCCCCAGGAGAAGAGAAGCGAGCCGTTTGCCTGATCGTCTACAGCTGACCTTGTGGTGGAAACAGAGGAGCTAAGCCCAGAGAGAAACGCAGCCCCGGGAAGAGAGGAACCCAAGAAGCCTGAACCCTGGCAAACGTCGGCAGCTGTCTTGCTCCAACACATGGCAATGGACTTTAGTGAGAGAAGAAACTTAATGCTTTATAAATGGCCTGGTAAGGGAAATGGATGTGGCCCAAGAGGTTCGGCGTCCGTCTACCATATGGAGAGACCGGGGTTCGATCCCCCTACCTCCCGGTAAAAAATAAAAAATAAAAAATAAAAATAAATAAATAAATGGCCTGGTAACTGTGGACTTCTACCCTAAATAAATACCCTTTATAAAGGCCAACCCATTTTTGGTATTTCACATTAGCTGACTAATACACGATATGAAAACCAAAGAATAAAATGGTGGAAGTAAATAGTGCATTTACAGTAATATCATTGAATGTGAATGGATTAAACTCCCCAATCAAAAGATACAGGCTGACAGAATGGATAAAAAACACCGAGCCATCCATATGCTGCTTATAGGAAACTCATCTCAGACCCAGGGATACAAACCAGATGAAAGTGAAAGGTTGGAAAAAGATATTCCATGCAAATAGTAACCAGAAAAGAGCAGGGATAGCTATAGTAATACCGGACAAAACAGATTTTAAATGTAAAAAAATTTTAAGAGATACAGAAGGTCATTATAAATTAATAAAAGAGACAATTCACCAGGAAGATATAACAGTCATAAATATCTATGCACCTGGGGTCGGATGTGGCTCAACTGGTTGGGCGTCCGTCTCCCACATGGAGGGACCCGGATTCGATCCCCGGGACCTCCCAGTAAAAAAAAAAAAAAAAAAAAATCTATGCACCTAACTAGGGTACCCCAAAATATAAGAGACAAACTCTGGCAAAACTGAAGGGAGAAACAGACATTTCTACAATAATCGTGGGAGACTTCAACACCCATCTCACATCATTAGATAGAACAACTATACAGAAGATCAACAAGGAAACAGAGAACTTGAACAATATGATAAACAAGTTAGACCTAACAGACATATACAGAACACTGCATCCAAACTCAGCGGGTTATACATTCTTCTCAAGTGCCCATGGATCTTTCTCCAGGATAGACCAGATGTTAGGTCACAATGAAGCTCTCAATAAATATAAAAAGATTGAAATTATACAAAGCACCTTCTCAGATCATAATGGAAGGAAACTGGAAATCAATAATAGACAGGAAAAAAGTAAATTTACAAATGTGTAGAGGCTGAACAACACACTCCTAAACAATCAGTGGGCCAAAGAAGAACTTGCAAGTGAAATCAGTAAATATATTGAGACAAATGAAAATGAGAATACAACTTATCAAAACTTATGGGATACAGCAAAAGCAGTCTTTTTTTTTTTTTTTTAAAAGATCTATTTATTTACTTTATCCATTTTAAACCCCCCCTTCCCCATTTTGCTGTTTTGTGTCCATTCAATGGGCAATTCTCTGTGTCTGTTTCCTGCCACCTCTTCTCATCCTCCTCCTCCAGTCTTCAGCAGGATTCGATCCTGGAGACCTCCTATGTAAGAAAGAGGTGTTCTGCCACTTGCGCCACCTCGGTTCCTGGTTTTCGGAGCTTTCAGAGCATCTTGTCTTGTCTCTCCCCTGCGTCTCTCTTCTATTACATCAGCATCTTGCTGCATGGCTCCTGGGGCCTGGCGGCTCACCGGCACACAGAGCCTGGCAGCCCATGCGCCTTCTATATATATATTTTTTATTTTACCGGGAGGTCCCGGGGATCGAACCCAGGTCCCTCCATATGGCAGACGGACGCCCAACCATTTGAGCCACATCCGCCCCCCAGCAAAAGCAGTCTTGAGTCTTGAGGCGGTCTCTAATTTATAGCCCTAAACATCTGCATTAAAAAAGAGATAAACTCAAAGATTTAACGGAACAACTAGAGAAACTAGAAAAAGAACAGCAAACCAATCGCAAAGCAAGCAGAAGGAAAGAAAGAATAAAGATTAGAGCAGAAATAAATGAAAATGAGAACAGAAAAACAATAGAGAAAATCAACAAAACCAAAAGCTGATTCTTTGAGAAGATCAATAAAATTGACAAACCCTTAGCTAGACTAACAAAGAAAAAAAGAGAGAAGATGCAAATAAATACAATCAGAAATGAAAGGGGGGAAGTTACAAATGACCCCACAGAAATAAAAAGAATCATAAGAGGGTATTATGAGAAACGATATGCCAACAAACTATACAACCTAGATGAAACGGACAAATTCCTAGAAATGCACAAGCAACCTACACTGATGCTACAAGAAAAACAAAAACTAAACAAATCAATTACATTTAAAGAGATTAAATCTTTCATCAAAAATCTTCCAGCAAAGAAAAGTCCAGGACCAGATGGCTTCACAGGTGAATTCTACCAAGCATTTCAAAAAGAATTGACACCAATCCTGTTTAAACTCTTCCAAAAAATTGAAGAGGAGGGAATATTAGCCAACACATTTTATGAAGCCAACATCACCCTAATACTAAAGCCAGATAAAGATTCTACAAGAAAAGAAAATTATAGACCAATCTCTCTAATGAACATAGATGCCAAAATTCTCAACAAAATTGCAAATCGAATCTAACAGCATACCAAAAGACTTATACATCACGACTAAGTGGGATTTATTCCTGGTATGCAAAGCTGGTTCAACATAAGAAAACCAATCAATGTAATACACCACATTAACAAATTGAAGGGAAAAAAAACACACGATCATCTCAATAGATGCAGAAAAGGCATTCTACAAAATCCAGCATCCTTTTTTTTTTTTTTTTTTTTTTATTCATTTATCCCCCCCTTGCTGCTTGTGCTCGCTGGGTCAGCTAACCACGCCGCGCGGGCAGGCCTGCCTTCACCAGGAAGCCCTGGGAACCGAACCCGGGGCCTCCCATATGGTAAACGGGAGCCCTACTGATTGAGCCACAGCCGCTTCCCTCCAGCACCCTTTTTTGATACAAACACATCAAAAGATAGGAAATTAAAAAAAAAAAGATAGGAATAGAATGAAAATTCCTCAATATGATTTAAGGCATATATGAAAAACCCATAGCCAACATCGTACTCAATGCAGAAAGGCTGAAAGCTTTCCCTTTAAGATCCGGAACAAGACAAGGATGTCCACTGTCACCATTATTCAACATTGTACTAGAAGTTCTAGCTAGAGCAATTATACAAGAAAAAAAAATTGAAGGCATCCAAATAGGAAAAGAGGAAGTAAAACTCTCATTGCATGTGGATGACATGACCATGTATTTAGAAAATTCTGAAGTATCCATGATAAAGCTACTTGGGCTAATAAATGAGTTCAGCAAAGTGGCAGGGTACAAGATCAACATTCAAAAATCAGTAATATTTTTGTACACTAGTAATGAACAAAATGAGGAGGAAATAAGGGGGGAAATTCCATTTACAATAGCAACAAAAGACTCAAATACCTAGGAATTAATTTAACCAAAGAAGTATAGGACCTATATGCAGAAAACTACAAAACAATGCTAAAAGAAATTTTAAAAAGACCTAAACACAACATGGATGAATCTGGAGGACATTATGTTGAGTGAAGCAAGCCAGAAACAAAAGGACAAATACTATATGAATGCATTACTATGAACGAAATATATTGTGTAATATATTGTTTGATTCACACACACAAAAAAAACAAACAAAAAACAAAACAACAAAAAAATTTACATGTATCCATTACATTTAATTGAGAAATGTATATATTTATTCATCTGTGTTTACTTTTTAGTTTTTTATTGCTTATGTTTTCAATTATTAAATGTACAAAATAAAATAAAAAAAAAAAAAAAAACCTAAACAAATGGAAAGACATTCTGTGCTCATGGATTGGAAAAATAAATGTCATGAAGATGTCAATCTTACCCAAACTGATTTATAGATTCAATGCAATACCAACCAAAATTCCAGAAATTACAGAATTAGAAAAGGCTACGACCAAATTAATTTGGAAGGGAAAGTGTACCTGATAGCCAAAAGCATTCTGAAAAAGAAGAGCGACAGGGGAGGAATTTCACTGCTTGACCTTGAAACATATTACAAAGCTACAGTGGTCAAAACAGCATGGTACTGGCATAAAGACAGACACATCGATCGGTGGAATAGAATTGAGAATCCAGAAATAAACCCTCACCTATACGGTCAACTGGTTTTTGACAAACCTATCAAGTCCATGTTCACGGGACAAAACAGTTTCTTCAACAAATGGTGCTGGGAGAACTGGGTATCTATAACCAAAAGGAGAAGGAAACATCTTCAAGACCTTGTAGTAGATGGTGGTTTCTTGGACCTTACACCCAAAGCACATGCAACCAAAGAAAATCAACTAGAAAAGGAGTTTGCAATAAAGGAAGAGACAAGGAAGAGACAAAAAAAAAAAAAAAAATTATAACATATAAAATCCCTTTGGTTGAAGACAGTACTTAATAACCCTGAAAGTTAATAGATTAAAGACGCCACTCAAAAGACACAGACTGGCACAATGAAAAAGCACGATCCAACTATGTGTTGCTAACAAGAGACTCACTCACCTTAGACCCAAAGACACAAGTATGTTGAAAGCAAAAGCATAGAAAAAGACAATCATAAAATTATTCAATTACAAAAATACAATTATCAAAGTACAAAAGAAGTATTATTATAAAAAATACTCTTTCATGAATTATAACAAATATACCACACTAACGCAAGATGTTAACATGGGGGGGTGGCTAATATGGGAACGATGTATTTTCCACATGATTTTTCTGTAAACCTACAACTTCTCTATTTTGAAAAATTAAATAAAAAAGTACATAAGTGGAGCAGGTGTAGCTCAGTGGCTGAGTGTCTGCTTCACATGTACGAGGCCCCAGGTTCAATCACCGTACCTACCTCATAAAAAATATGTATATATATATTTTGTGTGTGTTATTACTTTCTCTTGGCTTAGCATTAAGATTATCCAAATACTTAAAAAATTTTTAATGGATTAAACGTTCTGAGACCGTACAAGCATGAACCATAATAGTTGAAACTCAATTTCATCAACTCCTTAGCAGATACCATAAACAAGCAAAGTAGGAGAAATCCTTAAAAAGGAGCGTTCTGACTTTGGTCAAAATTTGTTTCAATTCCATACTTAATATTTTAACAAATCTAGGACTATGCTAGACTGCTGTTGTAGGGCTGATCTGGTATCATTCTTTTTTTTTTTTTTTTAAAGATTTTTATTTATTTATTCATTTATCCCCCCCTTGCTGCTTGTGCTCACTGGGTCAGCTAACCACGCCGTGCGGGCGGGCTTGCCTTCACCAGGAGGCCCCGGGAACCGAACCCCATATGGTAAACGGGAGCCCTACTGATTGAGCCACAGCCGCTTCCCTCTGGTATCATTCTTGAACTTGGCCTAGACATTAAATCATACTTTAGAGTGATAGACATAAAATAAAAATGCATTCACAAGTCAGGTTTACAGCTTTAAAGAAGAATAAATGGTTCTTGCCCTGGCAGCTTTAGAAATGAATCTGATCAAGTAGAAAATTAATCTATCTGAGTTGGGCAATTCCCTTAACTTAATTTGTATAAGGATTCAAAGAATTGCAAAATTTATGCCCAATTTTAGATGAGTCTCAGGAAAACAAAAAAAGAACCATGAATTACCATTTGTTTTAAATATTTCATTAAAACAAAAAACCTGAATGAGTCACTAAGCATTTTTAAAAAGGTAAGGGTGTGGTTCTGACCCTCCCAGAGGAAAGGTACCTTATCTCCTGCACCACACCCAGCTAGCCAGGAAGGCGCCCAGGCAGGCAGAGCGCCGACCTGTTCTACAAGCTCTGTAAGAAGTCTACCCAGTTTCTCTCTCCTGCCACTGGGGAGACTGTCTCCCTCTGTCATACTCAACCTTCAACTTAAAAAAAAAAAAAAAGTAAAAAAATTGCATCCCTTCCTAAATTTGCCATCTTGACTCACACCAACTACCTTCTTATAAAACCCAGTGAGTAGCACACATTCAGATTCCTAACAATGGCTCTTCATCTCAGTAAAAAGTTGGGGATTTGGACAGTCCAAGGAGGTAACAGTTCTTCCCTTTCCCACAAGTGACTATTTTACCACCTCTGGGCTTTATCGATCTATTTTTAAAAAACATACATACACACACACACACACACACATACAATGTGACAGAACATGTCACAAATGTTGGGGATCATTAGAGACTACCTCTTGCTTGGATAACAGATTCTACTTTCCTTTTTTACAAGTGTGGCTTATCATATATAGCAATAAGGAGGAAAACCACTGAGATAGCTTTAAAACGAGACATTTGATTAACTGGTAAAAAAAATTCACTATCCCAATTAGAGTTTTAGAGCTGGAAGGGACCTTAAAGACCACTGAATAACGCTGTTTTACAGATGAGGAAATCAAAGTCCACTTGAGACCTTGGCTAAGATATAAACTTTTGCACAGTGCTGTCTAGGGGACGGGGATGGGGACGGACATTGACTGGATGCCTGGGAAGCATGAGGACTCACCAAGCAGCTTTAAATTGTTTAAGTTTTACAACCTGACATAGAGGCTGAGCTGTTGACAATATTCGCAGGGTCACACGGAGCAAGGCAGCGGAGGAGTCGGGATTCCACCCTGCTCTGCCTGCCACCAGACACCATACCTCTGATCACATCTTTTTTGCAAGAGAGGCATGGGGAGGAATGACCAAGCAGGAAACAAGAGCTCAGCGGTGCTGCCCCATACATACTTGAGGAACCTGAGGTCACTTCAACTCACCTTTAGCGTCTCCATCTCTACAGTGATGGGAGTAGACTGGATCTCTAAGATCTGTGACTCTTAAAAACCTGAGAAATGGACTCTACACATACTTTCCTTCCACTGGCTACCGGGAGCCCATAATATCCATTCTTTAAATTAAAAAAAAAAGCAGCATTCCTTCTTCCATGAGCCATTGTTTTTTGTTTTTTCTTTTTTGAGGTACCAGGGCTGGCCACTGAACCCAAAACCGCGTAGGTGGTGAGCTGGCGCTCAGCCACTGAGCCACATCGGCTCCCCTGGCAGCTGCCTTTCTAACAGAGCTTCACAGCCACTGGACGGCCTCACACCTATGGGCCCTCAAAAATAACAGCCTTTCAGAAAGAGACGGCGAGGGTGAGCTGCCTCTTCCAAACTCTGATCTGGCCTGTTATCAGAGGGGTAAAGAAGCCAAGGTCAAGGAGTCAGGTGATCAAAAACCGCTCCCAGGCGGCTAACTTGCTTTCTAGAACTGTCAGATGGTGCTGACTGCCATCTAAGTAGTTGCCACATTGCCATCTCCCTTCACTAACTTCTCCTTGCAGGAAATTTGTAATGCATCAGGAAAATCTTTACAAAGGCAACAACAAATTACTGATCTAGCTACCCATTTAATGAGCATGATATTCTCATAGCACAAGCAACCATTTGTAATCAAGTGCATGTCTCACTTGACAGCAAGCTGCCTTCTGGCCTCTGTGGGCTCTGATTTGGGCGTTTGGCTTGGCTGTGCCCCAGCGTGGGGCATGTTGAATGCAGGCCGGGGCCCTGACCCTTCCCAGCTTCTTACTGAAGCTCTTCCACCCTCCAGGCACTGAGTGGAGCACTAGACATGCCCCATGCTGGCTGATCCTCACATTTACTCTATCTCACCCCCCACACTTTCCCACCCCCTTTAGAGATGAGGAAACTGAGGCATGGAGAAGTCTGCCTAAGTCATACTTCCAGAATTGGTCGAGGCAGGAACATCTCCAAGCCTGCGCTCATTCCATAGCCTGTTTTAGCCACTCATAACCATTAAGTTTTGCCCAATAGCTAGAAAATAAGGGGCGCTGCTGTCTCCACCAGTGACCTCGGGTTACTTACATCTGGCTCTCTTTCCCACATATGGTTATGCACGGATGGCGCTATCGGGTGGGCTGCATGCAGCCTTCCACCAGAGGCATTCACAAGCCATGGGCCTGAACTTAGGCATCTTGGATTCTAAGGTGGGCTCCTGGCTGATCACTAGCCAACATTCAGAAGAGAATCCTGCCCTAATCTAGGAGGATCTCAGCCAGGAGAGTGCCCTTAAGATTTAGTCCCCCAAATCTGCCTCTGCTGAGGAACACTCTCTGTTGGACTGCCTGGGGGCCTAGTACCAGGATGCTGCTTTTTCCGAGAGACCAACCAGCAAAGGTTCCCCACCCAAGGGTGTTGCGAATGGCACTTGGCCCCACATTGTGGCATGTGCAAAGACACAGCCACTGTGACATCACTTAGGCAAGAGCTGGCTTTTTTTAGAGACTAAAAGCAAAAGTGCTTGGAGGGATCTGAAAGAATAGCCAGGGAAGAGAAAGTAGAACCAGGTATTGCAACTGTACCCAGGCTTCAACACGGTTTGCTATTTGGCTTTCAGGTCTCCCCTGATCCCACTTGGCCCCAGGAACGCTAAGTGGCCATGCAAGGAGCCTAGGGAGGAACCTGGGACTGTGGGAACCAGGCTGCAGTGGGCAATGGCCCTGCGCCCTTTCTCCAGGCTCGCAGCATTCTGGACTCTAGGGGCCAGAGTTCTACTCCCAGTGCTGCCGTTCACTGACCTCATGATCTTGGGCAAGATATTCACTTTCTCTGGGCCTCTGTTTGCTCATCTGGAAAATGAGGGGGATGGTCCAGCTGATATGCAAAGGACCCGAGCAGAGCTGATTTTCTGATTCCTCTGTTCTCAGGAGCAAATTCGACATCTTCTTTGTTCAAGCCTTGGATTTTATATTTTTACCAAAAGTTTCCCTTAACTTCTTTCCCCCATTTTTTGCCAATATTCAAAAGGGATGTTATCTTTATAAAGGCAACAATAACTGAAATTGGCTGTTAATTTCCCTAAGCATGATCATTTTTTCAATCAAGTACGGCATACAATCTCCTTTTGCGCGCTTAAATTTTTTTTAGAATGGAAAAAGCAGGGAAGCGGCTGTGGCTCAATCAGTTGGCTCAATCAGTAGGGCTCCCATTTACCATATGGGAGGCCCTGGGTTCGGTTCCCGGGGCCTCCTGGTGAAGGTAAGCCCGTCCGCACGGCGTGGTTGGCTGACCCAGCGAGCACAAGCAGCAAGGGGGGGATAAATGAATAAATAAAAAAAAAAATATTAAAAAAAAAAAAAAAAAAAAAAAAAGAATGGAAAAAGCACCATCAAAATACATTAAATATTATAAATGGCAAATAAGAGAAGTCTTAAAATCCAAAGTTAAACATGACCATTTTCCAGTGTTTAAATATTTGTATATCCAGGATCCACTCTAAGTTTTACTACCTGGTAATATATGCATTTTAAGGTAAAATGAGGCTCAGAAAGGTCAAGTGATTTGCTCAAGGTTATAAAGCAAGATAGCATCAAAGCCAAGATCTTTCCACCATAGATGACCATTTGCCCAAACTCTTCTAAACTCTCTGCTATTCTTTCTTGGTTTAGAGACGCACACTTTGTACATACCAAAGCCAAAACGTATTGCAACCTAACTATGGTCAGAACTAAACTTGCCCTACTTGGCTCATCTTCCTGAGGTAAGAGATCCATGCCACTCAAAGGTATTCCAACTCCAATGACCTGGAATAGGAGACACTCAGGTCTCAGCAGAGAAAATCCAGAGTCCAACTGCCAAGTCTCCACCGACCTAGAAGGCTACGGTTTGGAGGAGACTACGATAAGACGGAGTTTTCATGGCATTTCAGTCATATAGTGATGTGTGATTGAATTAGGTGGGACATGAAACTAATAGGCTTCTCATCTTCACAGATGAGGGCCAGGGATGACTGGGCCATTTGTCTCTGGAAATTCTGCTTTTGAAAAGGAATTAAAAGACTAAAAATGCAAAAACAGGAAGCAACAAGAGGCAGCATGGCACTAGTCTCCTTTTTTCTCCCAACAGGCCAATATCCAGGCATTGCTCCCTCAGACTCAGTTGCTTTCCATGGTTCTCAGGGTATGTCCTTGTGTATAAACAGTTCCAGATTTGGTAATCATTATGGGATCTTCTTTTCTCACAACACTCTAATGAGACCTAGGAAGCACCCTGTCACCCCCTCAAAATGGAACACACCTAAAGAGCCCTCCCTCCACAGGAATAAGCCTTACCCATATATTCCTATCAATTTTCCTATCACTGTATTCTCAAGTAAAAAGACAGACACAGGTCTGCTGGCCAGACTATGACAGGTGAGTTGAGTATTCTTTAAGCCAAGGTACAGGCAAGACAAATGCAAAGTGTTTAAAAAAAAACAGAGCTATAGGGAAAATAGCTCAGTTTGCATTTTTCTGGGGTGCTGGGCTTATGGTGAAAATACTAAGGAAAGGGCCTAAAACCTGGCCATATCTGTTTGAGACTGGGAATAGAATGGTGCCCTGCTGGGCTAAAAGAGCTCTCTGCAACTTCAGCACCACAGGGACAGGACGCACCACCCCAGGCACTGCTCTCAGCAATTCTGTAACTGGCTTTTATCGCTTTAATTAACCAAGGCTGGGGGTGGGGGGTTGGGGGACAGATTTACTCCATCTCTGTAGTGTTATTGTGACCCACTAGTGGCCAGCAGCAGCTCGTCACCCCTTACATTTGATGTCTGGCCTGCACAATTAGCACCTTATGACAGGCTGGCCTGTCTTCTAATTACAGGTGTCTCAATTGAGCACGTTAATTTTATGGTCTTGTTCATGCACTAGGTCAAGTGCCCAGACTCCCCAACTTAATAGATTCCTAATTCCTTTGGGGCAGGTGCTATGGTTTGGATTTCTTTTATCTCTCTCCAAGCCCACAAGATTGCTAGGGACCTCGCAGGCATGCAAACAGCACTTCCTGACTGTTTGAAGAACACGTGGTTGGAATCTGTATCAGATTCGCCCGCCCCCTTTGCTGGTGAGGGACTCGGAGCGAAGCTTACTTGGCCTGAATCTAACCTCTTTCCTGATCTAAAAGAGTGGGCTGAAACAGACAAAGGAACTTCCCACGAGCACCACATTCCATGCTCCTCTAGAGAAAAGGATTCAAGGGATATGTGTTCATGCTTGAAACCGACTCCTTGCCTTTGGGATTAAAGTTAACTATAACTTATAGGACAGTTGCCAATTCCATAATAAGTACTGGCCTCATTCACCAATACTCAGGTGAATGAAATGGCACCTGGAAGGAGAACAGATAAGGTGATGGTTAGGAGTGCAGGCAAAGGAGCTACATCGCATGGACTCAAATTCTGGCTGTCACTTACAGCTCTGTGACCTGTGACCTCGGTCAAGACACTTAGTCTCTCTGCACCTCAGTTTCTCAATCTGTTAAACGGGGATAATAACAGTACCTGACTCATAAAGTTGTTATAAGGACTGACTGAATGAATCTTTGTGAAGTGCTTAGGACAGTGCTTGGCACATAATAAGCACTATGTAAGTTTGTGTTAAATAAAATAAATAGAGTGCAGAGTTTTAGTATGAACAGACCTATAAAACAGTATGTCCCCAAAAGAACCTGACAGTGATGGGAAAACAAGCTGGTTTAATGGAACTATTTGCCATTCCTGGCTTCTTAATTTTTTGGCTATCACACATTCTTTGGATTGCTCCAGTAAAGTAAAAAGAACTCTGAATTCTTGGGTTTTTTAAATGTCTAATTCACTGTCACAGCAAATGTGGTAAAAATTTCTGGCAACATTTAAGTAGAAGCATTAGTGAAGGTATCATTGTTTTAATATAGAATTTAAAATGAATATTCTACTATTACACCTCTCATATCTACTTAGCCTAATATATCAGACATAGTTCATAGCATCATTTAGCAAATACTGCCAACCCTCTTCAGCAAGGAACCTTTTGGCAGCTGTCAGGGGGACAGTTCAAATATATGTTCTATATTTTTAAAGACATATTGAAAGATTTTTATATAAAGATGGCTACATGGTATCGAAGCTCAGACTTTTCCTCCTCTGTGTTTTTTCTGATCTGTCAATTTGCTGCCACCTTTTAAGTCCTCAATCCCCTCAGATATCTTAGTAACTAAAATACCACTTCTAGGGTCTCTCCTTTCCTAGCAATCTCTAGCAAAAAAGACTGTTTCTAACATCAGCTGTCCCTTCTTATCTCATCACATGGAGTTCCTCAGAATCCAGTTGTCCAACCACACACAAAGGAATCTATATACCACAACAGGTGGGACACCTGTGCCTTCACCCTTCCAGCTTCACCTCACCCAGCTTTCTGGGAGGGCAAAGTCCAACCCTGCTAGATGTCTTCCCTGTAGGTGACAGAACTATGTGTAGACATAAGAAATAACTATCGTCCAGCCCACTAAGAAAAAGTGGTCTTCTATTTTGGGGTTCAGCAACTAAAAGCCTATGAGTGTGAGTAGACTCTTCTTCTCTGTACCACCCCTCAACCCCTCCCCGCGGCTCCCCCCCCAATCTCACTGCACCCCTTGGTGCTGCCATCAGAGCTCTAACCACCATGTTCTAGGGCTATGTTGGTTCTGGAGCCTCCCCCTCTGTTTGGGGTGCTTCTCTGGGCAGTTGTGTCCTACTTGTCTTAATGTTCCAAAGCTAGCAGGTGACCCATTCATAGCGGTTTCGCAATAGTTTTCTGTGAAAGTGCACTGAAGCCAATATCTGAGACTCACAAACTATTCTTTGGATGATCAAGCTGTCAAGGGTTATTTACTTTCACTTTTGAAAAGAGAGGGGTTCCTCAAAAGTGGGACATCAGGAAAAGTCATCAGACTCCCTCCATTCTACAATCACTTTGGGTCAACTTTCCCCCATTTACCCACATGGCCCTTTTCAAATGTGCACAGTACCTTGTCTGCCCTGGCTTAAAGGGCTCCTACGGTGACCCCAGCTTCACCTTGCAGGTATCCTCTCCGGATATCCGAGGCCCGTGCTCTGACTCGGCCACCGCACGGGGCTGAGTCCCCCCGCTCCCCCACCTCGAGCAGCCCCGGGTGATCACCTCCTTCAAACTAAGGCTTCCAATTCCTACTGGGAAGAGCTGGGGGCGCCGCGCCCTTCGCCAGCGCTGGTTGCCTCCCCACTACTCTCTTCGGGATAACGATCCGGCGACCGCCCGGAGCAAAGGGACCCTGCAAGGTCCCGGATTAGCATTCGGTCCCCCAGAGAGCGCGAGGGGATCCCGCGGGGTGGGCTATGGATGTAGTGTCCTCCACTACTGGCCCTTCCCACCCAGAACGATCTAAAGCGGGCTTCATTGCCTCTTCTCCTCCACCATTCTAGGGACCAGGGAAATGCAGCGGGGAATAGGGGGGCGGAGAGCGGGGGAGCCCAGGGCCAATCACCACGTCCGGCTCCCCAGTCTCGGGGTGTCTCTCTCTCTCTCTCTCTCACACACACATACACACACACACACACACACACACGACCCGCCACCTCAACTCCATCTCTGAGCAAACCACGCGGCGCGCCTCTCCCACCGCGCCTCTCCCGGCCCGCGCCCCTCGCCTCACCCCCGCTTCTTCAGGCCAACCCCAGTCCCCCTCCCAACTGACCGTGAAGCCGGAGGCAGTTCCCCAGAGCCAGGCCCCCGGGGGGGCTCCCGCCGCCGCCGCCGTCGCCTCTCCCTGGAGCCCCCGGCCCGGGACCCGGTCTCGGGCTGCGGCGATGGCTCCCCGCCTCGAGGTGCCGCAGCTCCCTGGCCTCCGCCAGACACCGGACAGCGCGCAGGTGAAGCCCATCGAGCTCCCGGCGGCGGCGGCGGCGGCGGCGGCGGCTGCAGGCGGGGCCGCGGCGCAGGCTGATGACGCGCAGGCGCGGGGCGGCGCGGGCGGGTGACGCGGGGCGCGCGGGCCGGCGGGGCAGCATGGCGTCGGTGGCGCTGAGTGAGGCGGAGAAGGTGTACATCGTGCATGGCGTCCAGGTAGCCTGGCTCGCCGGGCGGCGGTGGCGGGGCTGCGGCGGGCTCGCGGCCGGCCTCGGCAGCCGAAAGCCTGCCCGGTGGGCTTTGTGTTCTTGAGGCCCCGGCGTCCATTTCGAACTGTTCGCGTTCTTGCAGCCTTTCGGGTCTACGAGGTTCTGAACCCGGGTGGGAAGCGGTGGGCACTCCTCGAGGCCTTTCTTTAGTGAAGGAGCACCACCTCCGCGGCCATCTCTTAGGCCTTCGCATGTCACCTTCCTTTACCGAGCCTTAGTTTTCTCTTATAGGAAATGGGGGTGAAGTGGGCCTTCCTGGCCTACTTTCCCTCACCTCGTGGTTGGGAGGCGCGGAGGCAGCATGCATCCGAGGTGAACGCGCTTTGAAAATATGAGCCGCCTTGCAGATGAAGGGGGAGGGATGTTACGGGTTAAAAAACGGCTCAGCAGTTTGCCAATGGAGGACAAGATTCCTAGAGGCAGCCAGAACCCAGCATCTGTGTTCAGTCTTCAACTCCTGGTTTTGACCACTCCAGGAGAGTTGGAGGATGTTGGACTTGGTAATGAGCTACCTGGATTCCCTCTTTGCCTCATTCTCCACTTGTGATGCCCTTGTGCAGTCCTCCCATTCCAGTTCTTCAGCCCACCCTTGGCAGAGTTCTAAGGCGAGAGCCCCTCCCCTCCCCTTCCCTTCATGGTCTTCCTCTGCCGAGGCCTCTTACAAAGTCGGTGGTCCTGTGCCATAACCATCAGACTAAGGTGGCCAGCTATCAGTGAAGCTCTGTAGTGGTGAGTTAAGAGCATGTCCTTTTTGAAATTGTGCCCTGCTATTATTCTTGTAGTTATGGATGAAGAAATGTCGATATTTGGCTGACAGTTTGCATATTAGACCTGAATAATAGTCAGAATTCACAGTTCCATGAGCTTTTGTTTAACCGTCAGATCAGGATTAGTGGGATATGTGTGTGTTATTGGGTAAGGTGTATGTTATTTGTGTTTGGGGACAGGGTATGTAAATGCTCACAGAGAAATTGAATTTATCTTTCCCTGTCTTAATTTTTTGCCACTGTTGAGGTGATTTTTTCTTCTCAAAGATGCTTCTTGGGGAGGCATTAAGGGTAACATTTTGCCTCAAAATCTAAAATCCTTTGTATTTCTTTCTTTGCTACCCCAGCCGTGAAATACTGATTCTACCATGCAGCCTATTTTTTCTCACGTTCCATCTCTGACAGTGGCACCAAAGAACATAGGAAAGCCAAGTGTGTCTTCCTTGTCTGTTACCTCCCGAGGTTAGAGACGTCACCCGAACATCCTCAGTTCCCATGGCAACTCACCAGCTATACCACAGCCTATCAGAGACGCACTTTATTATACATCTGTTACGTGATGAGTGCTGTGGGGAAGCGAAAAAAAAAATACAGCTATGGTTCTGGCACATGAAACTAAGTTTAAGGTCTAGTTTGAGCAAAGTTAGTTGGTTTTTTTTTTTTTTTTTTAAAGATTTTTTATTTATTTATTCATTTATCCCCCCCTTGCTGCCTGCGCTCTCCGGGTCAGCCAACCACGCCGTGCGGGCGGGCTTTTGCCCTCACCAGGAGGCCCCGGGAATCGAACCCGGAGCCTCCCATATGGTAAACGGGAGCCCCACTGATTGAGCCACAGCCGCCTCCCAATTAGTTAGTTGGTTTTATTCACCATAGTATGTGTAGCCCCTGGCATATTATGTGGAAGCAGGGCACTAAAACATGTTTGTGTAGTATGTAAATGAAGGATAGGTAAGAGACACAGGGAAAATGAATAACATACAGGCAATGGACTGTAAGGTATATGCTGTAAGATACACACCAAGGGAGTGGTGTAGTTAGTGGAGGTCAAAGGAGCCAAAGATAACTGGCTCTAATGCTCCGGAAGGCATCCTTAAGGAGGTGCATATGATCCCCTAATTCCATGGCAAGAGTCGCTCCTATGTATCTTCAGGACTCAGTATTTATTCTTTTCTAGTAGGGGAGGTGTTTTGAGTCTCAGTTCTCTTCTAGCACACTCTGAGGTTTGGACAAGTGAAAGCACGGTAGTGAGGAGCTTAACATCACCTCAGGGGGCCTTCTGAGCCTGAAATCCTCCGAAGTGTGTTGGGTTAGTAGCACAGACATGTCCATGTGTAATATGGAGTGAAAGGCTGGGGTTACCTGAGTGTGAAAAAAGCGGTTCTGGGCTGAGTTATATGCACTTCCCCTCTGTCTCAAACAGGGCACTGAAACTTGGTGCCTCAGTGTCTTCGTCTGTAAGTTGAGGGTACTGTGCCCTCTCTCCAGGGTTTGTGAGGATTCTGTGAGCTATAATACCTGTCCCCACAAGCAGAGGAAAGGAACCTGGTAAGGTTGGGGTTAGTCCCACTTTTTAGACAAGGAGAGATCTGTTGAGGAACTTGCTCAAGGTCACATGGCTGGTATGTGAGCAGAGAGTCAAATGTAGGTTGGGTGACTCTTTCTACCACCCCACACCCAACTGGCAGGTTGCAGTGCTCACATGGGTGATGACCTTGAAAAACACCAGGAGCCATCCCAGCATCCAGAAGCCCTTTACCTGAAAGCTGCTTCAGGGTCCTCAGTGGAGGACAGGGCTCCACCCCTTGGTTTTGTCCAGCAACTCTTGACATTGACAGCCCTATTGATTTTTAAAATGGAGCTTTCACTTCAGGGCAGCCTCTGCTTCGGTGTTCACACATGATGAATTCTTTTCCTCCTGAGTCCTGCAGATAAATAATTGTGGTGGATTCCCAGGCTCCAAGCCAGGCCAGGCAGGCTTGGGCAATTTCCCAAACCTTTTATAAGGAAATTGGATTTAAAAAGTTGCCCTGGGCACAGTGATTCATGGACTAGTTGGTTTGATTTGTGTTTTTTGGTTTGTTTTCTATTCTTCTGGATGCCGTTTTTCAATGAAAATTTTTTAATGTTTTATGTGACCTTGGAAAGGCATATTTGAGGCTTTTCATTTATCTCCTACTTGTCTCCTGAGCCTTTCCCGCTGAGCCTTCCCCAGGGAACAAAGAGGGTGATTTAAAGGCTGGAAAAAAAAAATGCTGGAAAGACAAGATTTCATGAGGCCCAGTCTTCTGACCCGCCTCCAGCCCCACCCTGGAACATGAGGGTTATACAGAGGAGTGTGGCCGGCTCTTTCCAGAGTGGGTGGCATTTTAAAAGCAGTAGTTGGAAGCCCTGTGACCACGTGGCTTCTTGCTTTCACTCGTCGTCGTCATCATCATCATCATCAGGAGCGCTTGGTACACCCAGCCAGTTTATCCTTGGAGAAAGGCCTGTGCTGAGTCCCTTTGTCATTGAAGAGACCCTTTGGAAGGCGGGAGGCTGTGTGGAAGAGTGGTTAAGAGCCCTGGATTGGAATTTAAATTGTGGCTGGCCACTGTTGGCTGTGTGACCTTGGGCAGATCGTTTAGTGTCCCTGTTTGTAAAATGAGCTGCGTAATACCAAGTTAGAGGATTACTGTGAAGCTTAAATGAGTAAACTGTGTAGTGCTGCTGGCACACCACCTGAGGTAGAGTTAATGTGTAGCAAATAGTAGCTGCCGTTACTACTTTTTGCAAATAATTGCTGCCAACTTAATTTATAGTTCTGTAGAATTAGAGAAGCACATGTGAGACCAACTAATTCATCCCCATCTATTATAAATGAGGAAACAACTAGTCCAGTTGTTTCCTAGGTCAAGCAGCTAGTTAATGGCAAGAGCAGGCCTGGAACCCCTGACTTATATGTGTGGTGATCACTCTCACTTGTCCTATACCTGCACCCACAAAGGGTTCCTTGTAAGTGTAGGTGTTTCTTGACCAGGTTTTCACTTTCCTAACTGAGTGTACCTGCGGGCTGGGGCAAACTGGGGCATCAGAGATTGCCCTAGAAAGCTTTCAAAGTTACATAGTTACAGGGAAGAGGGGTCGCTTTATGGAGCTTTGCCAGGCAGGCTCCACTCTTCTAGACTTGAAATTCTGTTGATTTTCAAGTACATGTCACCCCCTGTCTCAAGATAGAGATTGCCTCGAGGGGAGGGAATGGGCTGGAGGTAGATGGGCTGCAAAGAGGACTTCAACTTGATTTATGATGTTTATTTTGCTCTCATTTAAAAGGGGGTGAGTTATGAAATAGCTGAAGCAAATATAGAAGATAGTAGTAGTTAGTTGCGGGGGGGGCTGCAGCATTTTGCTTTTCTATATTTACTTAATTTCTCAAAATAAAAGAGTGTGTCATGTGCAGTTAGCCAGGCAGTTTAAAGATAAGTTTTTTTTTTTTATAACTACATACTTTAGAACAGTGTTTTTTAACCTTTTGGGGGGGCATCAACCCCTTTGAAAATCTGATGAAACTAATGATTCTTTTTTTTTTTTTTTGGGAAAAAAAACACATATTTACAAAGAATGAGGAAGATTTCTAGGAGCTAATGGGAAGTGCTTTCCTGGATATATTTGTAAGTTTTAAAAAAAAAGCGAAGTGCAAAATAGTATCTATAATGTGCCACCCTTCTTATGAGAAAGAAGGGGTTATTGAAAATAAGCATGTATCTTCTCACTTGTGCAAAAGAAATACAGGAAGGATAAACCTGAAACTGAAGAGAGTGATTCCATACCTGGGTAGGTGAGAAAGGAGTGGAGAGAAGGCAGGGATGAAAACAGGGTAGTAGGGATAAGGCAAGAGGTACATTTCTCTGAGGATCTTTTTTTCCAATAGCCTGAGCTCTTACAACCTTAGTGATGGTCCACATACCCCCAAATAAATAAACCAGAATGTGGGGGAACTCAAACTGAAATACAAATAGTTACAAGTGAGCCTGTGTTACAAAGGAATAAGGTAAGCACACTGCAGGACAAGGGAGAAGCGCTAACCTAAGTAACTGGGAAATAGTTTTTGGAGTGGGTGTTGCACGGCTCAAGATGAAAGAATTCTGTACAAATGCTGTACTCTGTTAGTGCATTTGTTTCCCACAGGTGTATGGGTTAGAATTCTGAAAGTCCTTTGGGTGTATGCTAAGATTGAACAAATAAGTAAATACATTGTAGCTATGAGAGCTGTATTTTTCTTCTTGTCTGAGAAGGAAGTTACAAATAGGAAAAGAAGAAAGGTTAGAGTGAACCCCGTGGTATTAGATTTGAATAGTCAGTATGAACACATGGCTTCTTAATATATATGTTGATAGAAACGTAGCAACAATAAGTTATTAAGTCACACAGTAATAAATACAGGTGTGTGTGGATGTGTGGCTTAGTATACATGCATATATTATCTCGCTCTGTCTGCTCAGAAGTTCTAGAAGCAGTTGCTGTCCCAGTAGCAATGAGCGTATTTAGCACCCAGATCCTGGTTTTTAAATACCATTGTCCAATCAAAGGAAAACCAGGGCTCCTGGGAGAAATGGCTGATTCTGGGGTTGAGGCAGGGAAAATACAAGAGACTGGAATATCTTACAGTGCCAGGAAATAAAGTGCTCGTAAAAGGCTAACGGCATGTTGAAAGAACACAGGAACCAACCTAAAGGAGCTCCCAGTGGCCAAATCTGGACTACTTTGAGCAACAACAAAAAATGATAGTACTGAATTATAACCCATAGCTTAAAATAAATATCTGTGAGTTATGGTGATGTAAATAAGTAATTGGAGAAGGAAATAAATGGGAAGAAGGGTCAGCTCTTTCCATAGAAGAATTCTAATAAATAAACGTCGAAGGAATGAGGGAAATAGAGAATCACCAATAGGCAAACCCCACAGTCATAATTGTTGCAGGCAAGAGCCACTGGTGGGTGCTGAGATTAGTAGGGGAAAGTTTGAGGAAAACAAGATATTTATATAGTCTCAAAGTATTTTCCCCCAAGACAGTAATGAGAAAGAGAAGGTTGACTTTGCAGTGGAGAAACCTGGCAGACAGCTCCTTAACCAAGTGATGGAAGTCAGCGTCACCGGTGACGAAACGCTGTCATCGTGTGGCCCTGAGATGATTCATGGAAACAACTCAGCAGCGCTCTTGTGGTGCTCTTGCTGACAACACCTGACCTCAGTCTAACCCTGAGAAAACTCAACAGAATAACCGGCTAGTATTCTCCAAAAGTGTCAGTTGTGGAAGGGGAAAGAGGAGAGCGGAGGAGCTGTCCCAGAGTAAAGGAGGCTGAGGAGACCTGACAAGCAAATGCAGTGTGGGTCCTGGATTGATCCCTGGGCCAGAAGGCACGAGTGGAAAAACGGGTGGAATTGGAAGAAAGCCTGTGGCTTTGTTAATAGTACTGGGCCACTGTGAGTTTTGGGTGTTGGTAATTCTACTATGGTTATGTATGTGGTCAACAGTAGGGGAAGCCAGGTGAAGAGTTGATGGGAACTCTACTATTTTTGCAGCTTTTCTATAGGTCTAAAATTATTTGACTGTAACTTTTTACACAGTTAGCAGTGGGCAGTGCGTAGGCCATGCTGAAGCCCATCATCTATAGCACAGGTCAGGCGCTTCCTATAAAGATCTCGGCAATAAAGATTCTGGGCTTGGCGGGCCATACAGTCTCTTGAAACTCCTCTGGCTGTAAGGCAGAAGCAGCCATAGCCGATATGTAGAGGATGGGTGTGACTGTGTTCCAGGAAACTTGGTTACAAAATCAGGTTTGTCCTGCTCAGGATAATGCCTGTTTTAGAAGATATCAGCTAGGTTTTGTTTTAGCTGTTTACCAAGCAGATCTTTTTTGAGTTCTGGGTGTAGAAGGACTGCTGAAGAGACAGTTGACCCTGTAGCTCTGACTGCATGTACTTGGTGCAGTTTGAAGAATTGCAGATTTGGAGAGAGGTGACTTATTTTGTCTCTGATAGAGATCATGAATCTATATATACTATATCTGGGACTAATTTATCCACTGATATTTCACACGCTCCACATCTTTCATCTGAACCACCTCCAAAGTATGAAGAAAAAGAAAACACTGCAACTATATCCTTGTTTCCATCTTCTGAGCCTTCCCTACCATAAACTCTGGACTTCAGTTCAGTTTTATATATAATTAAATACTATTTAATCTGTTTTTTATTTTAAATAAAAAAGCACAACAGCAAAAAAAGAGAAAAGTTTTGTGTGCCTGCTCTGCGTATTGGTGTGTAGTGTGAACTGGGCCTGCTGTGTAGTGTTGTGTAGTGTG
>JAKSZT010054335.1:3207048-3245849 GCA_026826555.1 Tolypeutes matacus | reverse complement strand
GGCAGTCCACTGAGAGCAAAGGCCATGGTGCACTGCATGTTCCCTGGGGTCATAGGAGTGGGTCCTTTTTGAGCCACTGTTGGTCTGGTGCCACAGCCTAGCCCTGTGGTGGTTGTGCTCAGGAGGACCTCCGCGTGGATGGCCGTGGCTGTGAGGACTACCGATGTGTCGAAGTGGAAACTGACGTCGTGTCCAACACCAGTGGGTCTGCCAGGGTCAAGCTGGTGAGTGCAGAGGCCACGGTCCGTGCCAGGGGGGGGTTTGGCGAGGCCTTAGCGACCAGCTGCAGGTCCCTCCAGTATTAAGAGTACAGGTAGCTCCTGGGGAAATGGGAGAGCCAAGCCATACCTAGGGAGGGGTCTGTCCAGATCTGAAAGACCCTCACCTCTACAGTGGGCTGCTTCCCAGGCCCAGGGCTGCTCCAGGGAGAGGCCCCCCAGGGGGGGCATGCCTGGGAGAGGAGGGAGCTGCTGGGTGCTTGGTTGGGTGCCCTGAGTGAGGACCCTTCTTGTATGTGTCCACAGGGCCACACAGACATCCTGGTGGGAGTGAAAGCAGAAATGGGGACGCCAAAGCTGGAGAAGCCACACGAAGGCTACTTGGAGTTCTTTGTTGACTGGTCAGTGCTTGAGATTTTTTTTTTTTTAATGGAAATAGTTTAAAAGATGAAGATTCAAAAATGAATCCGTGAACCTCTGGTTTCCTGTTGTGCCCACTGTTACTTTGTGTTTACTTAATCATCTTCTGTCTACCAGCAGCTATTTACTGAGTTCCTCCTATGTGCCAGGCACTGGGATATGTGTAAGGACATCTTGGCTCTAGCTTGCTCTTGTCCAAATCACCTGGCCCTCTCTGGTCCTGTTTCTCTGTCTGAAAAAAGGGAACACCTGCCAGGCAGCCCAGCCCGTGGTTGTTACAGGGGTAAGGATCGTTTGGTCTTAGAGGCCCTGTTTCTCACTTTGCAGAAAACTGTTCATGACATGCTGGGCAGAGTAGAGCCAGCCAAGCAGCTTGATCAGCCCGGCCGAGCCCATGGCAGCTGGTCAGCGGCACGGGTGCTGGGGCTGCAGCTAGGCGGCCTTGGGCCAGAATCTCTGCTCCTTTTCTGCCTAGCTCTGCGGCCTCAAGGCAGGTGGCTCTGTCTTCTGCACCTGAATGTCTTCATTTCTAGAATGGGGATAATAATGCTGTGGTGATGAGATGTGATGGTGAAGCTAGAGCACCTAGCACAGTATCCGGCTCCCAGAGGGCTTTTGGTAAACAGCAGTCCTCTCCCTCCCATACCTCCCTCTCAGGGATTGGAGCTTTTTATTGAGTTGCTGGCCGGGCCTTAGCTTCTGTCTGTAACCTTGCTTCTAGTTGGGTGGTGACAGCAGGCCTTCTGGAGGTGGCTCAGGGTCTCTGGACTCATGCCAGGTGCAGGTATGTATTTTTTTTTTTCCTTTCTTTTTTTTTTTTTGTGGTACCTAAAAGAAGGATAAGACTGGAACAGGCAAAGATGGAGAAAGAATGTATTCCAGGCAGAGGGCTTGTAGGAACAATGGAATTGCATGGTTATGGGGTTTGTGTATCTTCGTACAAGATTGTGCTAAGCGAACTAGAACAAACATACGTCGCTATTATGAGATGTTAAAAATAGGGTGGTATGTGAGGAAAATACACCTAATGCAAACTATGGACTATAATTAACATAATATTTTAATATGCTTTCATCAGTTGTAACAAAGGTACCACACCAATGCTAAGTGTCAATAATAGGGGGTTTTAAGGGTATAGGGTTTTTCTTTTTGGAACAGTGAAAGTGTTTGGAAATTGATCGTGATGATGAATGTAGGTAAGTAATATTGATACTGTATTGGGGTTTTCAAGACCACCCCCACATTTGGAGATTTGCTAGAAGGACCTACGGGACTCAGCATATGGTTGTACTGATTGCCAAAATTTATTAGAGCAGTGAAAACACAGTAACAGTTATGCACCGTTTCTGCCCAGAGAAGCCCATTAGAGACTCAAGGCCCAAGGATTTTATTGGGGGCTGGTCACATAGGCACCCTCTGCTTAGCACATGCCCAAATTCCAGACTCCCAGAAGGAAAGCAGGTGTTGATCATAAGCCATAGTTTTTGCACAAACAGCAGACTGACTGAGCCGCCCTTATCCATGAGCTGTTGACTGAGAGTACTCCAAGAGCCAAGTTTCCAGAAGCCAGCAGAGCCAGCCTTGCAAGCAGGCCCTTCTAAAGATGGCAGCCTCAGGCCTGCTTTCTTAGCCCTTCTCTGTACAGATGCCAACTCACATTTGTGTAGTTTTTCAGTCTTCACTGCCAAACACAGAAGTTAATCCTCATAGTACCCCTGTGAAATAGGTATTACCATCTGCCCCCCTTTGGGAGACGGCAGAGGGAGCTCAAAGAGGGCAGCGACTTTCCCATGGTTGCATTGCTGGTAATGCCAGTGCCAGCTCTGCCCACTTCTAAACCTTTGCTCCTTCTCCCTCCTGCAGCATGCAGAGGCCAGCCCTAGAGGGGCAGCTCATCTTCCTGCCAGTCTTCCTTCCAGCTCATCCCTGCCCTCCGCCCTGGCTCCCCAAGCAGTCTCCTCTCCTGGCTCTCCTCAGCTGCTCTCACGCTGAGCTGTCTGGTGCAAGTGGCCCATCCTCGAAGTTCCTGTGGATGAGGGTGACCTTGTTCGCACCCCCAGCGTATCCTTCCTTTGCTGTTGGAGGACGCACAGTGCCCTCCTGGCCCCCACCCGCCGGATCCAGGGCAGTAACCCGTCACCATGTGTGAGAAACCAGCTTGCTGCCCTTTTCTTCCCTTTTGTTACCTCCTGCCTCATTCGTCTTAGGCAGACCAAAGACACGCAGCACAGCCGCACCAGAGAGGGTGTTGCTCTCAGATGCTCGTGCTGGTTTCATTGTGGCCGCGTGTCTGACGCTCACACACTCCCGGTTAGCCTCTGTGCAGCTCAAAGGGAGGTCACTCCAGGGTGAGAGGAGTCTCTTCTCTTCCCAAGATCCGACATCTGGAAGAGTGGCTGCCTCCTGGTCTCTCCTTTTTAAGTCTAGAAGGACCCTCACAGGCCCGGAAGCTCCACTTCCCAGGTAGTTCTTCTGAATCTATTTCTCGAGATGGCTGGTCCCAAGACGGCACATTTTAGCTTCTTTAACTGGCTGAGCTAACATGATCAGTCCAGCAGCTGGGATTGTCAGGAGAGCCTTACAGAATCCCATCCTTCTACAGCATGGGGACAGGTTCCCAAGCACTGGCTGCCATCTATGCCAGAGCCTCACTCGGGTCTTCAAGGAGCAACCCTTAATTGCACTGAGCACTTGAACCTCTTTTTTCCGATCCAGTGAATCTGAGTGCCCAGTCCCTACCCCCAAGGGCATGTGGTTCCTGCTGGCAAGCTCAAGGCACCTGCTCATCCCCAGGTTAAAACATAGTTGTTATCCTTCGGAAGGAAAGTAATTGGGGGAGGAGGGGTCACTCCTGCCCATCTGAACCTAGTTTGATTTAACTGCTTATCAGCAACTCCAGGTTTTAATTCTTTAAATCTCCAGTGGTAGAAAGATAAAAAGGTCTCAGAAAACTTAATTGCTTTCTGCTTGCTCATTTAACTTTGGCTTTGTCTACTTGGAATAATGTGTGGAGCCGGAGGTAGATACTACTCCCCACCCCCATAATTTTTCCTGTGTCTTGAGAACAGTGAAGGTTTTTCTGGTTTTGTTTTTGTTTTAGGAGGTACTGGGGATTGAACTGGGAACCTCGTACATGCGAAGCAGGTGCTTAACCCTGAGCTATGCCTGATCCCTTTGAATCTTGATGAAGGTCCCACAGCCCTTTTGGGGAGGTGCCTGTCTACACTGTCCTGGTCGCCAGACCCACAGACAGGTGAAGACTTGGCTTCCCGAGCTCTACTCCAGAGATGCCTGTCAGCACTCGCACTAAGCTGGGAGCAGTCGGCTCCTTTTAGCTCCTAACTCGCATCTTTGGCCTGCTTGTGTTAGCTTGAGAATAAGCCATCTGAAATGAGAACTTTGAAACTTCCGGAAAAGGTGGTTTCTTTCTAAAGCCCAGAGAAGGAAAGAATTTAGTGAGGGGGTGGGTCACTCTGAGTCACCACTGGATGGCGGTCCATCAGGTCATTCCTCAATTCTCTGACCACTGTTGAAGGGTTTAGGTCTATGGTTTGTCCTCTCCGAGAGAGGCTTGGATTTTTAACTAGGAGAATCGAGGAGCATGTGTTTCATTTGTAGACGTTTCAGTGTGCCCAGCGCTTGTCACGCCCCTTTGGGATCTAAACTCCTTTTCAATGTGATCACTTGTATTTTTCAGTAATACTGAACCAGAAGCACCAAGCCCAGGTGGGTGGGTCGAGCCACTTGCTCTCTGTTCCTTGCCTGCATGGGGCTGCTTGAAGGGCACTGTTTTGGCTAAAGGGGCTGGGGCTACAGGCAAAGGAGGGGCAACCTGCAGAAGCCATCCAGGCCGGCTGTACTCTGAAAGCACCAGAGCTGATAAGGTAACTGTTCTGGAAACTTCATGCAAGGGTTTGCAGTGAAAAGCAGCATGGAATGTGTTACTGTTCCTGTGACCGTTTATAGGGACACTTCCAAAATACTCTGAAATGGACACATGCCTACGTGGAGGTCTCAGAGCCTTGGGACCTGCTTTGGGGCTAGATGCCTAGTGAAGGCCCTGAGTCAGCCCTGCCCCAGGTACCCACCGAATCGCTTTTTGTGCCGCAGGCCTGGCATGGTGTGACCTGGCCTTAAGGCTCTATGGTTTGTAAAGCTAGTCTGATTACAAGAAAATCACCCATGGCCTTAAGTGTCTAGAGTCCCATTCCAGGTGACCTGGCCTTGATCCCACCCAGTGAAAGAAGTGTGGAGTGGAGGTGATGAGTCAGGATGGGTGGGGAGCTGGGAGGGGCAGTGATCTTTATTAATTCATCTTTATTCAGGATCTTTATTAGTTCATCCAGCTCAGTAAGTGATTTCCCATAGGCCTGGAGGAGGGACTGGCTCCTGCTTTATGAGGGTTCTGACTGGGTTTTGGCAGCTGGAAATGTAGAAAGTGTGTGTATTCCCCTGCTGAAAGAATACATTGTAATGCATATGAGCAGGGGTAGGACTGCCAGCCTGTGTTCTCTCTCTTTTCAAACTTTGTACTTAACAGAGAAGCTTTATTTTTTAGGTCTCTAAAAGACCCTTAGGGATGGGGTTCTTAACCTTTTTTTGTTCCATGGACCCCTTTGCCAGTCAGGTGAAAACCACAGACCCCTTCCTAAGTCCACACTGTACTGTGTATTATTTAATAACGATATCACACCGCACCAACAGGTCCCCACAAGAATAATGGTTTTTCAAAATTTCAGTTCAAGCTCACGGGCCCCTGGTTAAGAAGCCCTGTCTGGGAGACAAGCCTTCATCAGGCCTTGGGGCTGAATGACCCCTGTTGGTCTGCATCCCTTGATTCCAGCATTTGGGGTCAGTGATAAGCCCCATGACCAGAGCACCCGTTCATCAGGGCCAGGGAAAGCTAACCTGGCTGACGTTAGACTACAAGCCAAGCGCACGGGATTACACATGTAGGAGAGTACAGTGAGCCCAGCAGATAAGGGCCAGGCTGCCTGGGCTAGAATCTTAACTCCCCCAGTTGCTCATTGTGTGACCTCTCTGTGACTTAGTTCCTGTTCTTTACAACAGGGTCAGTAACAGTGCCTCCCTTGTAGAATCGTGTGAGAATTAAATGAGCTAATACATCTAGCGCTAGTAAACACGCACGTTGTTATGGTGCCCCCCCCCCATGAAATGAGAGGACTGGGCCGTCTGAGGTCTCAGTGTAGCTCTGCAGGCCAGACCCCACCTGTGGGGCTGGCTTATGAAGTTTTCACGAGTTGGGTGAGTTAGCCTTTAGCGGGCCTGGAGGGCTTGCCACAGTCTCTGTTACTGGTGGCCTTTGGTTTAGGTACTGGTGGCTACCTGTCTGAGCCCTGCGGGCATCTGGCTTCCTGTCCTCTGGAGAAGACCTCGAAGGGCCTTTGCAGGTCTAGTTTCTGACTCTGTCACACAGGATCCATGTGCTTCGAATGCCCCTCGTGGCAAGGCAGGGCCTGGGTTTCTCTAGCCCCGTCCTTTGGCAGAATATGGGGTCTCTTGCTTTGCTTTTGATGCCCAAAGCACTGCACCCTATCCCCCATCCTGGAAAATTGCCTTCCACTTTCCCAGCCCAAGAGTTGCCATACGCCAGGACCCCATTCAAACACAAACGTCTCATGGTCTCCTGGGTCTCTAACACTTCCTCTCTGCTACCTGGCTGCTAGCTCTGCCGAAAGAATGATGTATTTAAAAAACAACAGCAAAACCTGTTTTACAAAGGTTAAAATTTCCACTTTAAATTAGCCCAGTGTCAAAAAAACACAACAGCATGATTTTAGAGGCAGATTACTTTAGACAGTTAGACCTGGAAACTTCTGGAAACCATTGCCTAGGACTGTAATAGAGTTAACACATTAATCCCTAAGTAATTAGTCACCCCAGGAGGACGTGGCCGGCTCTGTTCAGCATAAGCATTTCTGGCTGGATTTGTCTACACAGAGATCTGTATGGATGTGTTTTTAAGCTCCTAGGAGATGTGACTTAATATTGCTTGCTTAGCGTTTCAGTTAGAACCTGGCTGTGTTCCGCTGGTGAAGCAGAACCCACTTGGTCCCTGCTGGCTTGATTATTTCACCAGAAACTAGCCTCTTTTCATGGCTTTATGCCTGAGTTAGGCTGAAGCAGTGAGGGCACGGCAAGGTTGCTAGGGCAGGAGTGGAGCTTCTCCTCGGGATCTTAATTTGGCCTTCTGCTGGCCGAGGTGGGGAGAGGAGACTCTATGTAGGGAAGCAAAGTTTGTGCACAACCCATGGTTTTAGGGTTCATTCTTCACCTGCAGGAGAGCTGGCAGGACAAGGGGCCTTGTAAGCTCATTAGGTGAGGCTCCTTGCAGCGTTCTGCATGTGGTGGGCCTGCCTTGGGCCTTCATACAGGCTTGCTCTGCCTGGGGCCCCTCCCTCTTTGCAGCCTGACCAGCTCCTCTTCGTCTGCAGCTGCAGCTTCGAGGTCTCCTAAACGCTCAGCACAAACTGCTCCCCTTGTTGTTTGCTCTCTATCGTGAAATTCCCCTTACTTCACCAGAATTGCAGAGGGTCAGCGTCACCTTGCTTGGTTTCTGGGTCGCCCGTGCCTGCTCAGGGCTGGATACCTTCCAGGTGGACGAATGGATGGAGTGGCGGGCTCCGGGTCAGGAAGTGTCACAGTGCAATTTCGTAGAAACTGTTGGCTTCTTACCTCGCTGAGCCGTTACCATGACAGGAACATGATCGCTGGAATGCCTCCTTATGTCACAGGTGTTGTCAGGGTTGGTTTGTGTTAAGCCAAAGCACTCAAAAATTCCCCTTTAACCCCTTTTTTTAAAGTAATGCTTACGGTGGCAGCTGTTGGATCCTGTTCATTCTTTGTTGCGGTAATTGGGGCTTATGTGTCAAGAGGCCAAAAAGGGAAATTTTTTCTTTGAAAAATGCCAAAGTCAAAAGGGTGACCCAGTATTTAATGAGCCGACAATGCTGCTTTCTTTTAATTGGGCTGCTTTTCAGTGGTAACGTTTTTGACACAACCCTGGCATGCGTCAGGTCTGTCTTCTCAATCACTGCTGTAATAGCGCATTCTGCGGCTGGGCAGGTGGGGTGTGGCGAGTATAAAGTAACCTCTCTGTGAGCCAGGCTGCGGATTCTCCAGGCCTCCCAGCTTGCCGGGCTTGCCAGAGAAGGGTGTTTATTATACTCTCAAGACGAGAGAGTTAGTTCTTATCAGCCAAGTTTCAGCTTCCCATTGCTCTCATCTCTTTTCGGATGAAGATGGCCCCTGTTAGAAGTCAGTGGGACCTCCCGTCACACACATACTGACAAACCCGGCGCGTCCTGCTGGTCTGGCTCATTGTGTGCGTCTAGAGGCTGGAAGGACGGAAGAGGCCGTCATCTCTCTTCAGTGACTTTCCTTGTATGGCTGCTGGCTTTTCCAGCACTGTGCAGGAAGACTGCAGTAAAGCCTTGCCCCTTTGGGCTTTGCATTTGGAAAGCCTCACTCAGCTTTTCTGTTGCCATTCTGTGTAGTTCAGCCAATGCCACCCCTGAATTTGAAGGTCGAGGAGGTGATGACCTTGGCACAGAGATCGCTAACACCCTCTACCGGATATTTAACAACAAGAGCAGCGTCGACCTGAAGTCCCTCTGCATCAGTCCTCGGGAGCACTGCTGGGTTCTCTATGCAGACGTGCTGGTAAGTGCTACGTTGCTGCCCAGCTGCGCTCCGCCTCGTCGGCGATCAGGGAGCCTGCTTTCCTCCCTGTGCTTTGTGTGTGACTTCTAGGGAAAAAGAGACTCCTGTAACAGCTTTCTATTGAGACACCATGTGTCTGCAGCTTACACAGTGCCATGCTGTAAGAAAATCATTCACGGGCATTTCATGGGAGCACCTAAAATGACCACAGTTGTCAGGGAAAGTAAAAAACAAGAGACACTCTCTAAATGGTGCCAGGCAGAGTTGATGGACAGAGTGGAATGATTATAAAATCTTTACATGCATTCTTTTTTTAAGTAAACTTTATTTCAACTTCAAAAGATAAAATAACAGACAAACGGCAGCTTAACAAATCATGGAAGCATTCCTCTAAAAAGTTCTGTTTAGTCACGTTTATCTCATTTAATCCTAAAAACAAATTCATGCGTTTTCATTTAAACTTTATAAGCCCTTTAAAAGTGGCCACTGTTATTTTTCCCCATTTGCAAGTGAGGAAACCAAGACACAAAGAGGTTAAGTAACTAGAGCACAGGATATCAGCTTGTAAGTAGTGGGATTGGGCCTCAAGGTCAGGTCTGTTTGCTGCCCCCGCCTGCTCTTGACCTCATAGGCTGTCCTCCCTTGAAAGCATCCTAGAACCCACTTGCTCTGCACCCCCTCGTTTCCCAGCAGAGGGCCCTGTGGCTGTGCCTCTGCCTCCCCCAGAGCCTTCCACTCTATGAGCCTTTCCATTCTAGCGCCCCACCCCCCACCTCCGTGGCTTCCCTCCCCACTAGTCCTCTTCCTGGTTTTTGGCACTTAACAGTAACTTCTCTGTGCAGCTGTAATTAATTTTCCTTTTATGCAATCATGCGCAGATAACTGCTTGTTCATGCACAGGCCCTTGTTAGGTCTGTTTTACTCCTTTTCATTAAATTTCATGGACTTTGAGATTAGGAACTTCATTTTCTACTGCAGATTGAGGACACAGGGTTAAGCCATTGATCAAACAGACTCTTTAGTGAATGTGGAGATCAGGCAGCTCTTATGGACTGAGAGTGAACTTCCTGAAGAGGAACAGCCCGGCCGTCTCGGAACAGGTCAGGCTTCCTGAACAAAGCTCACTTGAGCGATAATGGCTGGAGCACAGCCACAAGACAGCAGAGCTTGCCGTTATCCAACAGGGTTTTTTTGTTTTGTTTTTTGTTTTTTGAGGTATTGGGACCGGGGATTGGACCTGGGACCTCGCATGTGGGAAGCTGTCCCTTAACCACTGAGCTGCATCGGCTCCCCTGAGTTGTTGTTTTTTGTTTTGTTTTGTTTTTTCTTTCATTTTTTTTGCTTGTTGTTTGTTGTTTTGTTTTGTTTTTAGGAGGCACTGGGAACCGAACCTGGAACCTCCCATGTGGGAAGCAGGTGCTCAACTGCTTGAGCCACACCCACTCCCCAACAGGGTTTTGTTAGGGTTCAGAATGCTGATGCTTAGGGGTAACAATGACAACATTACAGGTCCGTTTGCCTTCCTCCTCCCTGGTAAGCAGAGTTCACCTGGTGTGGGGTTCCCGTAAGCAGGTGTTTTGGCGTGTCCTGGTTTTCAGGAGGCAGGGACTGGCGGCCTGCAGTTCTTAGCAGAGAGAGGCAGGCTTCGTAGCCGCCCAGAGAGGGGCCAGCCCCATGCTGTGGGCGTTCAAGTTCCACCCTGTGCTGGAAGAGCACTGTCTCTCCCCTGCCCCCCCAAAAGTTAAAGGCATGGGTGTCGCCTCGGAGCCCCTGCTGGGCCCCTCGGTGCGTGAACACGCTGTGGTCTTGTAGGAGGATGGCCCAGTGTGGGGGCTGCTGCAGGGTGGTGTTTTGTCTTTAGGTTTTTAGTAGCGCAGTTTTAAGTTTATGGAATAATCATGCAGAAAGTACAGCGTTTCCATATTCCCACCCGCCACAAAAATTCACTCACACACATGAGCTTTCCCTTTTTTTTAAAACATTTTACACAGTGTGGTGCCTTTGCTCCAGTTCATGGTTCAGTGTTGTGATTCTGCTAACTGTCATCCGCAGTGTACATGAGGGTCCACTGTCTGTGTCATCCCGTCCTGTGGTTTCGTTTTGTTCTAATTTTTATCTTGTAACACATACAATCTAAAATTTCCCCTTTTAACCACATTCAAGTATAATTTCTGTCTATGAATTGGCATATTCTAACTGTTTCCTATCAGTGAGATCATACGCTATCTGTCCTTGTGGGGGCAGCTTGTATCACTTAACGTGATGCCTTCAGGTTCATCCATGTTGTCGCATGAGTCGGACTTCCTTCCTTTTACAGCTGAGTACGTTTTCACTGTGTGTCTGCACCACATCCTGCTTATCTGTTCACCTGTGGATGGACACCTGGGTTGCTTCCACCTTTTGGCCATTGTGAATTAATGCTGTTGTGAACACTGGTGTGCAGATGGCTGATCAAGGGCCTGCAGCTGATTCTTTTTAAAATCTATTTTATTTCTTGTTTTCTTTTTCTCTTTTTTTTTTTTTTTTGTTTTGTGATACGTTTTTGATTCCAAATCAAAGCAATGGAAGCATGTTCTGTCAGTGGAGGTTTTCACAAAGCTGATGAATGCAGGGGCCTCCTCTCGGCTCAGACGCTGCGCCCTTGCCCCTTCCAGCAGGGGTGTGTGGTGCAGGGGTGTCCCAGGGAGCGTGCACTGTGTCCTTCTCAGGACTCCCAGCATTTGGATTTCTTCTCTAATATTTAAAAAAAAAGAGAGAGAGAGAGTTTTTGGAAGAAGACATGAACTTCTGAAATGTCACCATCCTCAGAAAAGTTTTAAATGAATTTGAATAGCATTTAAAAATCATGGTAATGATGAGATAGCTCTGTTGTCATTCACACAGTTCTGTCTGTGGAAGGGTTCCCTTTCCATGAAAGCAAAGGTTGGCTTTCAGCCCTGATGAGATTGGGCTCTGTGCGTTTGAGGTAGGGTAGACTTTTCTTTGGGGAGGAGGTTTTATGCTTGAATTCATGTTTGAAGCAAGGTTGTCAGAATCCAGTCTTGTTACTGAGATTGCAAAAAGTGAATCTCCGATGATTTATTTTTAAAGATTTATTTTATTTATTTCTCCCACTCCCTCATGTTGTGCTCGCTGTGTCTGTTCATTGTTGCTCATCTTCCTTTTTTAGGAGGCGCCTCATTGCTTGAGCCACCTCCACTTCCTGTTTGTTGTGTCTTTCATTATGTCTTCCTTCCATGCCTCTTGTCATCTCGTTGCGTCGGCTCACCGTGCCAGCCCGTCGCATCAGCTCGCTGTCCTGCTCGTCTTCTTTAGGAGGCACCGGGAACCAAACCCCGGACCTCCCCATGTGGTAGGCAGGAGCTTAGTCACTTGAGCCACATCCACCTCCCTTCTGTGATTTATTTTATTGACATTCTGCATAGACATCAGGCAGAGTCTATCTTACAAACAAATATTCATTGTGCACTCATCCATGTTTTTATACTTTTACTATAGACACGTTTACTTAAAAACAAATACCAGCCTATTACAGTCAGATGATCCACCTTTTTCTGGAATCCTGTCTGCCCCCCAAATTGGGTTATTTTATGAAAGTAGAAATTTAACTTCATAGGCTCGTCACTCATCTCTGCTTTTTGTAGTTTTTCAGTGGCGTCAGGTTTCCTCCCAGATAGGGTCGCTGTTAGGACTTGGTGGCACTGAGCACGTAAAAGGGCCCTTTGGAGGGGAGGCAGGTTGGGAGTGGTGATGGGAACAGAGCTGGGTCCACGGCCCTGGGCGTGGGAGAGGCGGGGAGGAGCCTTCGCAGAGCCTGGCCCCTGGCTATGTGAGGCGACAGGAGGCACTGAGCCTGCATGTCTGGGGGGACGAGGGGACAGGAGGAGCAGGATTTTGTGGGAACTTGGCTGTCTTTCCTTGCGTGTGGTCTGAGCATTTGCCTTATGAATGAAGCCTCGACCACAGAAGGCTAACAGAAGAAGTCGCACTGTCCCCCTAAAAGGTCAGGTGAGGGTTGGCCGCGGTGCTCTCCAGGCTGCTCTCCAGCTGCCAGAACAGCCGTCTGCGTTTCTTTGCGCCAGGCAGGTGCTGTGGGCCCTTAAGGGGTGGTCTTCAGTCCAGGCTGGAGACGGGAATACAGTGCAGACTCCAGGGCCTCACCTACACCACCTCACCTGAGGGATTCTGACGCACAGCCGGGGTTAGGAACCTCTGCTGTCAGTCGGAAGGTGGAGAGCATGCAGCACACAGCCTCAGAAAGTGTGGGGTACAAAAATGGAAGTTGGAAGGGTGAGCCCCGTTTATTTAAAAGCACTTAGCTAATGCTTACTGCAGGCCAGACCCTGAATACAGCTGTTGGCTCTTTCCGCCTTCCTGACAACTCTGTTATGGGAGGTAGGTGCAACTATTATCTTCCCCGAGGCACGGCAAGGTAAAGTAGCATGCTGGGCCCCACAGCTGACTGGTGAAGACAGGGTTCAAGTCCAGGCAGCCTGACTCAGTCTGCGGTCCCTTCGCCATGTGGTGTCTATATCCGAACACCCCGAGAGTGAGAAGAGCTAGTCCAGGTGCTAGGTGAGTGAGCTGCAGAGCCAGGTGGGGGCACCGGCAGGGGCAGGAGCAAAGCTATTTTAATCAGCCGTGATTTGCAAGACTGTAGGGCAGAAGGCGTGTGGCCCGAGCTCTGCTTGAGGACGGTCCACGCGCTGGGCAGGAAGCAGGAGTCTGAAAGAGATGCGCCAGGTGTGGCTGGTGGGCGCTGTTGGAGGGCACTGGGCTGGGGTCTGCAGGTCCTTAGCAGGCTCCTCCTGCATGCAGCCCTTGTGCAGGGCCTCACGGGTGAGGGGTGAACAGAACCAGCAGGGTCCCAGCCCTCAGGAATTCACAGGGCAGATGGGGAGTCGGGTTTGTCTCGACGCTAGACACTCACAATGAAGAACATTTCTTTCTTTTTTTTTTTTTTAAATTTATTATTTATTTATTTATTTATTCATTCATTTATTTATTCATTCATTTATTTATTTATTTTTACCGGGAGGTACCGGGGATCGAACCCCGGTCTCTCCATATGGTAGACGGCCGCCGAACCTCTCGAGCCACGTCTGTTTCCCTGAAGAACATTTCTTTGTTCTTGTGGCGTTCTCGCCTTTTTACGTGGGGTAGCTCAGTTGATTCTGTTCCAGGGCCTCAGGCCAAGGCTTCTCCAAAGGTCAGGGCAGAACAACCTGCCACTCGGGGCTTGTTAATTTCGTCTCCTTGCTAGAAGAGTGTGCACGGTTGTGGTCAGCACTTTTGCTCCTGGGAAGAAACTTGTATGAGACTGTGGTTTTTATTGTAATTTGTGTAAAAAGTGTGGTGCTACAAGTTTAAGTAAGCATTGGGTGTATGTCAATAATTCCACACAACAGGTAGGTACAGAGTGTTGTCACACTGCTAAACGGGACCCGGAGGCCACAGCGGCATCAGCGGCCACCCCTTTCCTTGTCTGGAGGCTGGGCGTGTATCAGCTAAGACTGCAGTAATACTTGCAATGCATTCAGGAGCTACTTGGAGCAGAATAAAGGTGAACAAGCCTTTGCAAAAGTGCAAGCCCAGCTCCCTGGAGGGATGTGAGAGAAGGTCCACGACAAGCCGAGGCCACTGCGTGGTGGCACTAGGACAGGGGTCAGTGGCACCCTCGCCCGTGTGGTCCCTGTGTGCAGCCTTAAGAAGGCAGTGCCGGGGTCAGAGTGAACAGACTGTGCCCCTGACATGTAGTCATTGACTTGCCAGAGAGGAGCCAAATGCACTGTTACTGTTACCATTAGTCATTTATTTATTTATTTTTAGGAGGTGCTGGGGATCAAACCCGGGACCCTGTGTGGGAGGCGGGTGCTCAACCACTGAGCTGTACCCACTCCCAGCTTTATTTTGAAAGCACATGCTCAACTAACATTTCTCAGGCATCGTTGTCTTTTAACTTGGATAGTACCTAAAGTAATACATGGTGCTTGTCTTTTCTTCTCCCCTTCGTCCTTGTCTCCTTCAGCTGCTGGAATGTGGTGGAAATTTGTTTGACGCCATCTGCATGGCTGTAAAAGCTGCTCTCTTCAGCACGAGGTAGGTCTTCACGGCAGCAGCCCGTGGCCTGCAGAGAACTTGATCAGACACTTGAAGTGGGACACGAGAATCTTCTCTAGCTCGTAAGGTGACAATGACAAGGGCTTTGGTGTTGGAAATGGTGGTATCTGACGTTAAAACTAAATATATGTGTATATTTCTGTATTTATATTTTGTATTACTATTTTCATAAGTAAAATGTACCACATAGAAAAATATAAGAAAATTACAGAGAAGCAAAACAAGTAGAAATCAGCTTTAGGCCAGCTGCCTGCTGCTGGGTAAACAGAGCAGGGAGTTTTGCCTGCTTTGTACTCTGCTGTGTCCCCAGCACTGCGAACTGTGCCCGACAGTGGTCACTCAGGTACTTTTTTTTTTTTCCTTTTCTTTCTTTCTTTTTTTGTTGTTGTTGAACTTCCATTAATGTTGTGTTTTGTTTTTTTTAAACAATTTATTGAAGTATATCATTCATACATGACCATACATAAACTATAAATGTTCAGTAAACATTATGAACTTACAAAACAAGCATGCATAACATCATGTAGGGTTCCCACACATCACCCTCCCCCTAAAAAAAACACCCTGCATTGTTGTGAAACATTTGTTAACAAATCATGAAAGAGCATCGTCAAAGTATTACTATAGTCTGTATCTTCCTCCCAATACATTTTTTTTTTTAGGATTTATTTATTTACTTTTATCCATTTTTACCACCCACCCACCCCCGTTTTTGCTGTTTCTGTGTCCATTCGTTGGACGACTCTGTGTCCATTTCCTGCCCTCCCTTCTCATCCTTCTCCTCCTCTCTTCACTGGGATTCGATCCTCGGAACCTCTGATATGGGAGAGAGGCATTCTACTGCCTGCGCCACCTTAGTTCCTGGTTTTTCCGTGCGTCTTGTCTTGGCTCTCCCTTGTCACTCTCCTGTTACGTCATTATCTTGCTGTGTGGCTCACCGGGCCTGGCAGCACACCTGCTCATGGGGTCAGGTATTTCTTGATTGCAGAAATGAGTGTTCTAAAAGCAGAGCAGCAGCCACTCTTTGGTTTAAGTGAAAACCTGTAAAGGGAAGCGGCTGTGGCTCAATCAGTAGGGCTCCCGTTTACCATATGGGAGGCCCCGGGTTCGGTTCCCGGGGCCTCCTGGTGAGGGCGGGCCCGCCCGCACGGCGTGGTTGGCTGACCCAGCGAGCACAAGCAGCAGGGGGGGGATAGATGAATAAATAAATAAAATCTTTAAAAAAAAAAAAAAAAAGAAAGAAAGAAAACCTGTAAATAGTTATGCCAGTGGGGCTTAACCTCCTGGATGGGCTGCGTAGCCAGGAACATGGCACTGAGCTATTTCAGAGTCAGCGTTTCCTCGGATTATAGAGCCTTTCCCCTTTCTGTGCACCAAGTACTTTGAGGGACTTTTGCAGCATTTGGAAATAAATCTGCGGGTGGGAGTTCATTCCATGAGAGAGTTTACATTAAGATAACAGGGAATCTTAGGATATTATAAAGTGAGGCTTGGAAACTTCTAGGGATTTGTCTTGAGGAAGTAATAGGATAAATGAGTAAAGGCATTACAACTTCTCTGTGATGCCGAGAAACTGGAAACAGCATGAATGTTCCAACATAGGGACTGAAATCTACACAGTGGCATATGTAGAGTTATTAATATGGAAAGCCATTTACTAGATAAGTGGTAAAGTTCTCTCATCCTGTTTTTTTGTTGTTGTTGTTGGTTTGTTTTGTGTTTTGGTTTTGGTAATTCTTATATTTAATATGTCTGGGTATGTGTATGTACACACACACCCAAAATGGTCATTGTGATTACTTCTCAGTATTTGTATTATGGGATTATGGGTGATTTAACATTTTTTTTATCATAGTCTAGAATTTTTCCATGGTGGGAATTTAGACAACCTGTGTAATTAAAACAAAACAAACAAAAACAAAGAAATATACTTAGGTCAGCAATCACGGGATGGAATATTTGCTGAGAATGACAGCTATAGAGTCCCCACCCTTACTGGGCTGCTAGCCTGCTGGCTGAGACCAGGGAGGGTGTGGGCCTGTCCCCCCAGCCCTGGACGGCTGCCCTGCTGGGCCTGTGTGCCAGAGCCCGTTAGCAGCCTCTGCTGGGGCTATGCCGGAGAAGGAAAGGAAGTTGCCATCTGTTGTACCTCAAACCTCAGGAATGGCTCCCGGTGTGCCAGCTGGTTTCCATGGGTGCCGGGGCAGGAAGAGCCTTGGGAGCCAGACGAGGCTGTTTGGCCATGGGGAAGGTGTTGGGCAAATTCTGCACACCAGGATGGTGAGCCCAGCTGCTGACGTGGGAGGATGTCTGTCACGGACACAGCCGTGTCTCATTCCCAGACCAACAGTAGCCTGCAGGTGGCGAGGAGCGGGCACTCGGCGAGGCACTGGGTCCCCTGGTACGTAGAGAGATCATAGTCGGGGTGCTTTAGAAAGGTAGAGGCCATCTGAGGATACTCTCTGACCCTTCTTCCCAGCCGTGCTGTGGACAAGGGATTGGGAAGTTAGGAGACTGTGTGTGTGTGTGTGTGTGTGTGTGTGTGTGTGTGTGAGAGAGAGAGAGAGAGAGAGAGAGAGAACACAATGACCAAAATTCAGACTGGCTACTTGATTTTGTTCGAATAGGATGTTTGCTGGTGGTTTGAGAGGTGAGCAAGTAAGTGAAGTACTCAGTACTTAGACCCAGCGGGCCTGGTGTGGGGGCTCCAGCAGGGCAGACCTGGCAGGGCTCTCTGCCCTCGTGGACATTCTGTGGTTGGAGCTCACAGCTCTGGACGCTGCCTGTGTGGGCGGCCAGCAGGGCTGAGTCACGGGGCTTTTGTTGGAGCAGCCGGGAAGAGCACCACCCTGCTGCCACTGCAGGAGCTAGAGGCTCCTCCACCACACGCTGAAATGAGTCATCCTCATGGGCTAAGTGGCTTTTCCAGGACGCAGCTCAAGAAACAGAAGGTTGTTGCCAGCAACCCAGACCCCCTCCTCCGTGCAGTCACTGCTCCCACGAGGATAACAGCTTTCCTGATTTCTAGCCCAATAGATTATTTTGTACTTGCTGTACGTGGACTCACAGTGAGCCTTGTTCCGAGACTTCTACTTTCTTGCCTGTCGTCAGTTTGCGCTCTGCTTACAGTGTTCCATCGTGGGAAAATGCCACACTTGATTCATTTCATTTTTGATGGGCAGCTGAGTAGGTTCTAGTTTGGGGCCTTTACAAATAATGCTGGACATGAACATTCTTGGGTGTGTCTTTTAGTGCACATATTTATCCATTGCTGTTGTGTAGAAATGGAAGTTCTGGGTCATAGGCTACAGCTGTGTTTTTGTAGATACCGCCAGAACAGCTTTCCAAGCGCTTTTACCTCGATACTCCTAACAGCAGTGTGTGAGTCCTGGGTTATTCCACCCCATGGATTTTTGTCTTTTTTAATATTAGCCATACTGTGAGGGTCTTGTTAGCATATTGCGGTTTCCGTGTGCATTTCCCTGATGACTTTTTTTTGAAGATTTATTTTATTTATTTATTCTTCCCCACCCCTTTGTTGTTCTTCACTTGCTGTGTCTGTTTGTCTTCCTTGTTTCTTTAGGAGGCACCAGGAGCCGAACCTGGGACTTGTGGGAGGGAGGTGCCTCTGTTCCCTGCTTTGTTGTATCTCTCATTATGTTTTTACCTCCCCGTGTCTCTTGTCGCGTCATCTTGTTGTGTCAGCTGGCCATGCCTGCCCATCACGCCAGCTCGCTGTCTTCTTTAGGAGGCACCAGGTCAGCGGCCTCCCATGTGGTAGGCAGGAGCCCAGTCGCCTGAGCCATATCCGCTTCCCTCCCTGATAACTTTTTAAGTTGACCACGTTCTCATGTGTTTGCTGTCTACCTGGATATCCTCTTTTTTTTTTTTTTTTATCGGGAGGTCCCGGGGATCAAACCTGGGTCCCTCCATATGGGAAACGGACGCCCAACCATTTGAGCCACATCCGTCCCCCTGGATATCCTCTTTTATGAAGTCCCTGTTCAAGTCTTTTGCCCAATTTTCTATTGAGTTGTCAGTCTTTTTCTTTATGTTTGGTAAGTGTTATTTTGCAAATATTTTCTCCCACTCTGAATTATGTTTTTAGTTTCTAAATGATGTCTTTGACAAATAGAAGTTTATAGTCTTAATATAACCAAATTGATCCTATTTTTCCTTCATGGTAAGCACTTTTTTGTGTCCTATTCAAGAAATACTTGTCTGCTTCACGGTCATAAAGATCGTCTTCGTTTTTCTTCTAAAAACTTCATATTCTCTTTCCCATTTAGATCTCTAGTCCATTTGGTATGAATTTTTGTGTGTGGTGTAAAGTAGGGATCAAGATTCATTTTTCCTATGTGGCTATCAGATTGACGCAGCATTCCTTTCTCAGAAGACCACCTTTCCCCACTGCACTGCTGTGTCACTTCCGAGATTTTGACAGAGACGGCGAGGATGAGGAGGAGTAGGACAGGCCCAGCGTGACTTCCTCTTGTGAGGCACTGGAGTTCTAGCTCCTGTTTTCAAGTTCAAGAGAAAATTGTTCTCTTCCTTTCTCTACTTAAGCGGGAATTTCATTGTGCTCCTGCTTCCAGGATACCAAGGGTTCGTGTTCTGGAGGATGAAGAGGGGTCAAAGGACATTGAACTGTCTGATGACCCTTACGATTGCATCCGGCTAAACGTCGAGAACGTCCCCTGCATCGTCACTCTGTGCAAGGTATGACTTGTGCTTTATGGTCTGTGTTTTCTCTCCACCCCCAAGACAACGAGGTTATGTAATCAGTCGAGAAGTTAGTTCACAAACCATATGGAAGTAACTCTACGCCCAATCCACTAATTGGATTGTATTAGAAACCACTGCCATGAATAGCTCCTCCTTTTCTTTTCCATTGGAAGATGTGGAGACACAGGAGCACCTGAGTGGGTCCATAGTAACAGCCAATTTGCTGAGCTCTTCCTGCCCAGCTGGCATTTCACCGACGCACCCTGCCTGCATGTGTCCTCTGATTCCCTTAGTCCCGTGGGGTCTAGGATGGCCAAGGGCCCAGGTCCATCACAGCCCTGCCGCCAGCAGACCTCCTGCCTCGAGGGCTAACCCCGTCCCTCTTGTCCACGTCAATGAATGAGGAGGCTGGAGCCGGCCCTGGGTTTCTGATATGTCAGGTGTGGTTTTTACATTAGCACAGGGGCCTGTGGGCCTAACTTCATGTTGGCGCTGGCACAGAACGCCCCCTGTGCGGCTGTACAGACAGGCCACTGTCAGCTGGGGTTGTTGAGTCCACACGGAATTTGTGATATAGGTTTGAATAGGTCAGACTTGATTCTGCTGAAGCACTTCCTGAACCTGGGCTGTGGTGACCTCTCGGACAGAAGCACGTGGGGACTGACCAGAGCCACCTACGTTTTGCTCATGCTTGAGTGTGTCCCTGAGCTGGCGGTCTCTTGATTCACCCTTGTCGTCAGTGGAACATCCATGTGACCTCACATATGGACTTGTCCCTGCTGGAAGCCCTTGGTGGTCTCCGACTTGGACGGTCTCTCCGTACACGCCCCCACATTTCCCATCATGTTCCTGTTAAGCTGCCCACACAGGGCCGGCGATGGGATGTTGCACGTCCCTTTAAGACGCTTTCCACGTGGGCAGACTCGGACACGAGACCTTGAGTGGACGGAACAGGCCCTTCACCTGGTGTAGATCTTTCCTCGGTGAGGCCACGTGAGGGTGGGAGCTGCAGCGTGGTCACCATGTGTGTGTTGGGCTCCCCAACTTTGCAGATCGGCTGCCGGCACGTGGTGGACGCCACCCTTCAGGAGGAGGCCTGCTCCCTGGCCAGCTTGCTGGTGTCCGTGACCAACAAGGGGGTCGTGACATGCATGAGGAAGGTGGGGAAGGGCAGCCTGGACCCGGAGAGTGTCTTCGAGATGATGGAGGTGAGGCTCTGGCTCTGTGATGGGTGCTGGGGTGCTGGTCACTCCACGGGGGTCTGCCACTCATACCCATGGCTCTGGGCATGGAGCCGGGAACCTGTCAGCAAGTGCTGCTTATCCTTGGCAAGTTCCCCTCCCTCTCTGATGCCAGGGTTCCCTGTCTCTAAATGGGAGCTTTGAACTTTGATGACGAGAGACCGTGGAACTCCTAAAGTCCAAGCTTTGGTATCTGACTAGGCAGTTCAGTTCTTGGCTGACTGCCTCCTGTCCCTGGAAGGGAGCAAGTAAAGGGGAGTGGGGGGGCTGGTGGACGGCACCTTCCCCTTCTCCACAGGCCTGGGAGTGTTTAAACAGGGATGCGCGGGAGTGCGGCAGCCCCAGGGCAGTGCATTGCTCCCTGGGCTAAGGCAGCACCGCAGGGCTTCTCCAGCTGCCCCATGCTGGCCCTCATAGGGCAGGGGCCAGGCCTGCCCACCACGTATTCCGGATCTTCTCTGTGTCCACCTGGCTTTGCAGAGGTCTTTGAGGGCTGACTGGATGCCCAAGTTGAGGGCTGACTGGGTGCCCGACCTGAGGGCTGGCTGGGTGCCCGACCTGAGGGCTGACTGAGCCTCACCTGAGGGCTGACTAGGCCTCACCTGAGGGCTGACTGGATGCCTGACTGCATGACCAGGAGCAGGGCTGGCCAGACCTGATTTTTGTGTCTTATCCATTACATACAGCCCACGCTTGTCCTTCACTCGTAGAAATGATGGCTTTTCCCTGAAGAATCCAGGCACTTTGTCTCCTTTTCCTTTTCTTGTTTCCGTCATCGTGCTTGAAAGCACGCAGCGGGCAGGGTGTGTGGTGTTGCGGTCCAGGGCTGTAAGTGCTGCCCTGGGCCTCTGTGCTGCCAGCGCTCTCTGTACACTGCACAGCTCCCCATCCACAGAGCGGGACGGGACGATGGCAGCAGTGCCTGCACCGAGGTGGTTGTGGGCGCCAAGTCAGGGCACCTGGCACGCCACGGCCCTCAGCGACGTCAGCCCTGCCCGTGTGTCGTGTCTGCAGCTGTGCACGGCAACCGCGGTCCTCCGTGGTTGGGTTAGGTGGTTAATATTTTTAAGGGGTACACTTAAAATGCTTTATGGTTCTACCACAGACCTCCCCAGACCAGTGGCTCGCAAAATGTTTTAGTAAGGAGCGCTGTATTTTTTTTTCCCCAAAGGGAATTTTAATGAGAATTCCAATGTCTACAAACAAAAACAGATCATCTCTAAAAAAGGGACTATGTGCTTACTATGTTTCAGACACTGTTTTAAGTGCTTTAAATAAATTGTCTCATTTAATCCTCAACAATCCTGAGGCAACTATTATCATCGTTATTTTTCCAGATGAGAAAACTGAGGCACCGAAAAGAGTAACTTGCGTGCGGCCTCACAGCTCCTGGATGCTGAAGGGGCATTCAGACCCGGTTTGAGCCCAGAGCCCTGCTCGCGGCCCAGTGCTGTTTGAGCCTCATAGTAGGCCGTGGTCTCCTGGCTGCCCCGGGTGGGCTGTCCAGTGGGCCGAGCCTTCCCTGGGGCTCTGGGCATGTGGTCCGCAGTGCAGGGGGCCTGCAGCCCTGTGCTCGGCTCACCCTGTGCTTGCACAGGACTCTGCAATCAGGACCTGAATAATCAGTAGCCCTGCTTGATGGACTCGGACATTTCCCCCTTCTCTTCTGAAGAAAGCCTTGCCAGAGCCATCTCGGCCCTTGCCCTGACTTCCGTGTCATAGCACTGACACTTCAGCCTTTGGATAGAGGTCCTCTTTCCAGGAGGGATTTCAGTCATGCTCCAAGTCCCATCCCGCACTACAGCGAGGCCGGGGGAGCAGCGTGTGGGTTGTGGCAGTGGGAGGATTGGCAGAGGTCTCGACACGGGGCCTTTCTCCCCACATTGTCGAGAATGGAACCAGTGGCAGAGTTGAATTAGCACTGCTTTGGGAAGGTGGAAGACTTGCTGGGATTGCAAGTGTGTGCCTGGCTAGTTGCTTTCTTAAAATGATTGATGAACCTAACGGCAGGTAGAGTGACAGTGTCGTAAGGAAAGGGTTTCATAGATTAAGGCTTTTCCAGCACCCTTCCCCCCTTCTTTCAGTTGTATGAAGAGTGATGACTGAATTTGTGGGTGGTTTGGCTTCTTGATGCACCTTGATCCCAGCATTCAGCACCTTTAGCCCATCTCTGCATGGGAGTCACACAGAAGACCTCCCCAGGCATTGGCCCTGGCCACATCCCAACAGATCTGCTTAGAGCGTGGTGGGAGGTGAATCCGAAGCTGCTCTTTAAAGTGTGCTCTTGGTGCCACCTGTGGCTTCATCAGATGGCTCCGATTCTCTGTGGTCTCACTCCACCTCCTCCCTGCAGAACAGTGTGACTGGCTGTCACCCAAGCCTGGGTTTGTAATGGTGGCAGGAACTGTGGGCCAAGCCCGTGGCTGAGGGCGCCTGGCCGCGTCCTGCTTGCTGCCTGGGGCTGGCGTCATCTTTTTCAGCATGAAGGCTTTTCCAGAATGTGACCGTTATGTTGTTAGGGTTTGGTTTGTTTTTGTTTTGATTGGTATTAATTTAAAAAAAGTCTTCTGAGGCAGATGGAATGTATAAAACATTGGAATGGCTCGCTGGCAGAAAGGGAGGCTTTGACGGGCCAGGCTGTGGGCTCACAAGTGCGCGTGTGCTCTCGTCCCCCCTCTGTCCTGCAGACTGGCAAGCGAGTGGGCAAGGTGCTGCACAGTTCCTTGCAGAGCCTTCTACACAAGGAAGAAAGCCTGGGGCCCACGAGACAGAAAGTCGGGTTCCTGGGATGACTCGCACGGCACTTCCTCCAGTCAACTGCTTGTTTTTTTTGTTTTGTTTTGTTTTGTTTTTTGTTTTAAACCAAAGTTTGTATATATTTTTCTCAACACTTGTGAAGTTAAAGCAATATTTGTACCTATAAAATTAAAGTCTATTTTCTGGTCTTCTTTGGAACGTCTAGTTTTTCAGCTGTCTGTCAAGATGCCACTCAGTCACCTCGTGGCAGCCTGGCCCTTGTCTAGTGAATGAAAGCCAAATCATGGCATGGGCCTTCCCGGAATACTTGCTAACTTCCACTGCAGGAGTTCAGGAAACCTGAAAAGAGGCCTGGCAAGGGCTTTAAAGGAAAGGCTTGTGCTATTCAAAATAAGAATTACAAGGAAAAGTTAGTCCACCTTGTGTGTTTGTGTGCTTCTGGGGGAGCAGAAGAGAGGAGCTGCCCCCTGCTCCCCACCCAGGGGCTGATCCAGGATTCTGCCTGGCCGGTGAACCTTCCCTGAGGCCTGGGAAGCCCAGCTCCTGCTTCCCACCCTGCAAGAAGCCCAGGCCAAGCTCCCCAGAGTCTGGCTTAGCAGTCACCTTGGCCCTTACTCCACCTTTCTTATCACTCATTTTGAAATTGCTTAATGTTTTATAACCATTCCCTGATGTTTGGTAAGATTTCCTTGTTTTATCAGCGTAAGGAAGACTGTTTTAGAGATGTTGTCATTGGCTTGCTCAGCCTTTATGCTCTGGGACAAGAAGGAAGGCCATTCTCCATGGCCCCAGAAAGCTCCTCCTCTAAGCCTTTGTTCCGTGTTCCTGGGTAGGGCAGTTCCCCACCCCCCACCCCCCACCCCCCTGGGGTGGTTGGGGAACCCAAACTCCCAAATCAATCTTACAGAGCCCTGGAGAAGGAGCTGGTCATGAAGAATTGTTCAACTGTGGCATTTGCTTTTTGCATTTCAGTTAGACAAATGGGGGTAAGGAGTTAGGAATTTATCACTTAATGGAAAGAACATAATGTGAGCTGAAGCCTAGCAGGCAGGGTCCAGAGGTGCTGGCGTGGGGCACCTCCTCCTGGCGTGACCAGGTCAGTCCTTTGCTGAGACTTGGCCTTAACTGGGGGGGCATGTGTTTAGAACACAGAGTGTGGTTTTCTGTTTTTCCTTTTATGTTGTCCAGTGTTGTCCCTCCAGGTGCCGTGACAGCCAGTGCCCCCAGCAAGGTGGAAGTTAGCCTTTTTCCTCCTCCCCTGCTCCTGGGTGATTGTCCACGGTGAAACATTGGCAGGGGTGGTACAGAGAAGCAACTAGAGTTTGAATAAGGTTTAGCAGCCTTGGGTTTTGGTTCGTTTCAGTGGATTGTTTTGAGGTACATAAGTTAGAAGGGGTACTATCGTATATGTGAAACTTGGCTGAGCTCCATTTCCCTCGACGGGCGGATGAGGCTTTGCTAGATAACAGACAGCTACCCAGCTGCACTTGCTGGCCCGGTAGTTACAGTGAAAATAAAGGAAGGGGAGAAAGAGATGTTCCACCTGTCTCTACCACCCCAACCTTTCTGTGAAGTCCACCCTACGGGTAAGAAGTGTACATCACAAATGAAATAAAACACCAAGTGAGCGAGCTGTCTTCAGGAGAGAAATTTATTGGAAGTGTCTGATTATTCCAGCTGTCAGAATAAGGGAAACGAAAACAGAAACTGGCAAACTTAGAAAAATACTGTCCTGGAGAGACCCATGGGCATCCAGCAGAACCAGAGCTGTCTTTAGTGGCCTTTAAATAAACATCAGGAGAAGAACATTGAAGTTGGCCAAAAGGCAGTTAAGAACTTTGGGGGTGAGGGGTCAAGTTTTGGGGGAAGAGAGGGTAAAGAATGCAATGGTATATAATATTCAAGTTGGATTTTTGTTTCTGTGATTCCTTGGTCTCCAAAATCATGTAAATTCCAATCTAAAAACCATGTATTTAGAATATTAACAGTAGCTTGTGTTTTGCTCAGTAAAGGAAGTGGTCTCTCATATAAAGTGCCAGTAGAGCATAAATTAGTGCAAACTGGAAACAAACTGACAGTTTGTATAAAAAGCCTTAAAATTTTTGTCCATACCCTTTGGCCTAATAATTCTACTTCTGGGAATGTAACCAAAGTAAATAATTTTAAATAAAAGGAGAATAAAAAACATGAAAGAAGTTCATCCCAATATATTTATTTCCCCCTCTTCCCCCAAATATAACATACATGCCAGTCAGTAGAGAAATAGTTCAGTGAAGTTCTGTGTTGTTAGATGCCCGTCCTCTCAGCGTCACCTCCCCTTCCAGCCCCAGCTGCAGGACAGTTCCATGTAGGCTTTGAGCCACTTCATGTCAGCAGAGTCCTGCCTTTTGTGCTTTCCATAGACCGTGTGCCTCCAGCTCGTAGGCTTCTCTGGCACCATGCTGTAGGATGCTGAAGGAGCCTGCTCAGCATGTACGTGTGTGCAGGCCAGGCCTGCTGGACAGTTAACCCCTCCTGAGGCAGCTCTCACCCCACAGCCACTGGGGACCAGGAGCCAGTGGAGGAGCCCTCGGTGGATGGTTTTGAGAGGCACTCTGCATGCGTCAAAGCGTGGGATCCGGGCTAAAGGTTCGCAGGAGTGAGCGTGTTGGGTGGATTTTTCTTAAGTGTGAACCGAGAGAACGTGCCGCTGACTGTGGTCCCAAGATGGCCCGAGGGCGCTCCCTTCACTGAAGCAAAACGAAGGCACTGGAGACCTGGTGTGTAGATGGCCTAAGGGACTGGGCCGCGGAGTGCAGCCCTTGGGGACGCCCCTCAGGGAGCATCCATGGAGGAGGCACGCAACAACAAGGTCACGACTTTTGGTCAGGTGGGCTGTCCTAGGTCATGGCAGACCACCATATATGCTGCAACGACCAGAAGGAGCTGCACACGTTTCCAAAATCCTGTTTTTTTTTTTAAATTTCAGAGGGCTATGGAAGTAAAGAGGATTGAAGGGTCTAAAACGCCACAGAAGGGCGAGACCTGGAGTGAGCAGTCACTGGCAATTTTCTTCCCCAGGGGCATCTGCAGATTCTGGGCATGGGCTGAGGGTCGGGCTTGGTGCACACGGAGGGACTCTGTGCGAGAAAGCGCCAAGATCTTCTGGCTAGGTTGTGCCTGGCTAACGTGGCAACCAGGAAACTCCAGAGTCCCTAAACGCACAGCTGGTTTCAGCACTTGTTGAACGCCAAGGCTATGGCAGGAGGCGGGGGGCCACTGGTGATTGAATCTCCCAGTCTCCTGGAGAGCCAGTCGAGTTTTCTACTTCTTGTGTCAGCTGTTGTAGCCGAAGACATCAGGGAAGAGCGAAGAAGCTAGAGTGAGCCTCCCTGGTTTCTTCCTAAGTTTACAAATCAGGTAAGTTATTTTCTGTCCCTTGGAGTAGAAGGAATAAAGGGGTGGAAAGACGCCAGGGGTGTTGCAGCACTGAGCTCCCTCATGCTTGAAGGAGGCCTTCCCCCCAAGTCCCTGGGCCCCTGGGGCGATGCTGGCTACTCAGACATGTCCTCTGCCTTCCCACAGCCCTGCAGGTTACCAGCTGCCTCACACACATCCCTCGGCGCAGGCAGGGTGGAGATGGTTTCCCCATCTTACAGAACAGTGTAGGTCTCGAATCACTTGCCCAAAAGGGCTAAAGTCCCAGGTGTCCAAGCCAGATTTAGAATTCAGGACTCTCAATTGTCCACTTTGACCCTCTTGACCTTCACGGACAAACAGCAGGAAGTGGGAGCCCCAGGAGAGCCGCGGCTCACCGAGTGGTGAGTTGTGCTGAGGGAATGAGCACCGCGCCGACAAGGCTCGTCCCTAGGGACACCTGGGCCACATACAGACACAGGGCGGGAGATTTGCACCCTGGACACTCTTACCTTTGACGTGGGTGTGGGAAGTTCTCGGCCTCCATAGGCCAGGCCACATTACTGTTGTCACACGGCCAGGGAGCTGAAAGGAAACATCTGTGCTGGGGTGGTGGGGGGGGTGGGCTCCAAGTTGGGCCAGAAGTTTTATGTTGTTTGGGCGGACATGGGTGGGGTGGCCAGAGCTTGTTTTGTACAACCAGACTTCCCCCCGCTTTGGAGGGGAAAAACCACTTAAAAACTGAAAAGTGCCTTCAAAGCTCTCTTCCTCTGATTTTCCAGATCATTCTTTGTGCAGGAAAATTGGCATGAAAAGCCCAGGCTTTGAGGGTGGGCCCGGCGTCACTCTCCTGGCTGAAACCAGCTCCACTGGCTGCCCTGTGGACTAGAATGACGTGCAGGCACCTTTAATGCTGAGAGGTCGCAGTCCTTTGCAGCCAACACTGGTGGCCCATGCCTGGCCAGGGAGAGCTGTGGTGGACGGGGGCCCGGGCATTTAGTGGACGTCAGCTTGACACTGGCGACAGATGAGGCATGGTTGCTGCCCAGAGCCCGTGGGTCTGTGGCCTTAGGAACCGAGGTGTCCAGTTGGACCTCAGGAGACACGGGCCCCTGGAGGGATTTGCCTTTGGAAGCATGTTTTGTTCTTGGGGCTGTACCACAGTGAAGGCAGTAACAAGCGGAATTCCATCCAAAGGTGACTTTCTAGAAGGTTGAAAAAGCCTGGGGACTGTATCTTAGGAGAACAGTTGGCAGAAAAGGGGAAAGGAACGTGGAGAAGAGACAGAAGACATGAGGGCCAGTTTCAGGCCTTTGCTGGCCTCTTGCTAGGGTTGCACCAGCAGCTGGCCTGATGTGTCAGAGGCAGACGCAGCTCACCGTGGGGAGAGCTTCGTAGCAAGCCGAGCTGGGGAATGGTGGAGCCAGATGCTCTGCACAGTAATGAGCTGCCCGTCCCTGGGAGGGTTTAAGCAAGCACATGATCGTCTGGCAGCCAGTGGAAAGGGGCATCCCGTGTCGGGTGGGTGCACGGATGGCCTCTGCCAACCTGCTTTTTTTTGTTTGTTTGTTTTTTGTTTTGTTTTGTTTGTTTTGTTTTGTTTTTTTAAACAAATCTATTTTATTGGTACATATTAACAAAGCATACAATTCATTCAATGTGTACAATAATAGTATTTGGTATAATCTCAGTTGTGCATTCATCATTTCAATCATTATTAGAGTATTTTCATTTCAACAATAATAGTAAACAAAAAATGACAAACAATAAACAAGAAAAGTCCTCACCTCTCCATCTCTCTGTTTCCACTTTTTTTTTTAATTTTTTATTTATATATATATATAAATATATTTTAAGAGGTGCTTAGATTACCGAAAATACTACACAGAACCCCCTGGGATTCCCATGTTGCCCACCCCCCACACCTCCCGCCGCGTCCCACACAAACATCTCCCACAGTGTGGCCCACCACCCTCAATGGACTTACACATCCTGGAGCCTTGCCACCAACCATAGACCACAGTTCACACTGTAGACCACACTCTCTCCCACACAGTTCTGAGTGGTGTGTGCTGATTTAAAATGGCCTACATCCGTTGCCACAACAGTACTCAGGACAACCTCCAAATCCCAAAGAAGCCCCTGTATTTCAACTACTCGTCCCCTCCCTGCCCCAAAAGTGTCAAGTGGCCACTGGCTCCACCTCATTGTTATAATTTCTTGCATTGCTAGAATCACCATATGTGTACAACAGAATACCATCAAGTCCACTCTAGTCCATAGTTCTTCCCCCAATCCAGAGGCGACTGGGATGGTGATGTCCACTCCAACTCCAAGTGAGAGAGGGCTTATATCCCATGGATATGGTGGATGGGATTATCCTGCCTGCAGATGCAGGTCCTCTCCATTCCCTGGGCTGGCCGTTGCCCATCGTTGTCTCCTCGCCAGGTGACTTGGATGAGTCCATTGAGCTGTAGGGTAGGAGTTGCAGCTCCACCGAGATTCCACGCACACCTGGCACATAGGTAGGCGGGAGGCTCCAGTCTCTGGAAGTATACCTAAAAACTTCTGCATCACATAGGTTTGAATAGAAGGGACTGGTGAACCATGTGCAGGGAGGACTTATTTGAGTCCAATTCTGTCACTCTCAGGAGCACAGATTCCAAAGTAGAGCCCACTGATAAGGCATCAGTCTCTGGGGCTGTCCCCCCTTATATAGGACCAGGGTGTCTCCGGAGCTCTCAGGAACCCCACTGAGTGGGGTGATAGGCACTTTGATGTTCTATGAGCTCCTACTGAGGTGTGCGTAAGAGTTAGCTCTGGGATGACCTCCCGACTCTCTTTGAAGTCTCTTAGCCACTTGAACTCACTTGTCTTTACCTTTTCCCCCTTTTATTCAAGGTCTTTTTCCAGTTGTGTTGCCAGTGCCAACCTGCTTTTAAAGTCTCACTCACAGAGGTCGAGACAATGACTGGGCCACTTGATTTTTTTGAGGCTCAATGGAACACTTAAACGGTGAGATGCCCAAGCAGGGTTATAAAAATTGTGATATATCTTAAATGTTTCTATTTAATGAAGTAGCACTTTTAACACACAAACATGATGCAGGGCAGTGTGCTTTTACAAGCACATTGTTTCTTAAAAAAGCATCCTGGCGGTGCCATAGGTGCTAGTGATGGGTGTAAGTGTAAAACTGTGTGATGAACTTGTCTCCTCTCGGGCGTCGGTGTACGCCTGGGGCCGTGTAGACCCTCCTACAGGTCTATACCCGAGGATCCCTCTCCCGGGTGCCGGCGCACACTGCGGGGTAAGAAGAGAAGATGCTGCCCCCTGAGAGGACGGGGGCAGTGCGGGGCAGCTGCACACCTCTCCCTGCCACCTCTCGGCCCCCAGACCGTCCCGGCCCAGCAGCCCGAGTGCGGGTCTGAGCACAGCCTTCAGCAGCCCCGCGCGGCCTCCGGGGCCTGGTCGGTCTTCTGGCGTCTGCGAAGGCTCCCGGTGGTCTGGCCCCGCCTCGCCTCCACCCCCACAACGCGTCTCTCTCCCTGACTGCGGGCCTTTGCCACGCCGTGCCCTCTGCCTGGAGCACAGCCTTGCTCTGGGCTCCTTCCCTGGCTTGGCCACCGCCCTCCACCCCCTGCCCCACAGGCTCTGGGGTGGCCTGTGGCCCCCGTCATGTCCCCGCCAGCGGCAGGGGGCCATCATGGCAAGTGCCAGGGCCCAGCACAGGCCCAGCCCGACTGGGCTCTCACTAGCCCAGGTGTGTTCCCCCCACCCCGGTGCTTGGGACTGTCTTGACCCCCAGGCCTGGCTCCTCTGGCTCCCGCCCCAGAGCGGCCCACCCAGCGGGCCCAGTTTTCTGAGGTCATGTGGACTCCACAGCGGAGCTTTCCCGGGGCCTCTCCCCGTCTGTCCTGGGCAGGGTTCAGCAGTCAGGCCCCTCCTGGGAGAATCGGGGCCTCTAGCCACCTCGTACTTGGAAAGCATCCTCCTTCCCTCTCCACCACTGGGCCAAGGCAAGAAACCAGAGAAGCAGAGGAGCTGGAAACAACAAATGGCTGGCACTTTCCTCTCGCCATCTGCTGCCCACCCAGACTTCCCAGAAGCAAGCTGTGCCATCTTCAGGCCCAAACTACCTCACTGAGGGCCCAGCTGAGGATGTAAAACCCGCTCCCACCTGAGACGACAGGACCCAGAGCCCTGTGGTATTAAAGGAGGCCCCGGGCTCCCCGGCCCAGGCTCCCGCCCCTGGCGGGACCAGCCAAGCCAGGTCCTCCCTAAGTCAGACGGGGAGAGGCGGGGCCCTGGAAGGCAGGGGAGAGCCTGAGTTACATGGTGCCGTATTTTCTTTCTGGACAATCTCGAGCTTACAGCAAAGTTGCGACTACAGTACAGAGAGCCCTTTGTGAGTTGCCTGCCCAATGCCCATCGCCCCCTAGTACTTGTGTGTTTCCTGCAGACAAGGACATTTTCCTGCCATCCACATAATGATGCGGACAGGGACACATCACCACCGTTTGCTCCTCAGGCGCCCGTCAGCTTTCTCCAGTTGTCCCAGTAATGTGCTCTAGAGCAAAGGATCCCGTCCAGTGTCACGCTTTGCCTTGTTCTGGCTCTTCAAGCTCCTTCAGTCCGTACTAGCTCCTCAGTCGTGACCTTACCCTTCTGAAGGTTACTGGGTGGCCACTTGTTTTTCAGAAAACCCCTGAGTTTGGGTATCTCCCATGTGTCCTCTTGACTAGCGAGGGTTGTTCATCTTTGGGAGGAATCTCCCAGAAACAATGCCACGTTGTTTGCGTCCCAACAGGAGGTGCACGACCTCGATGTGTCACCTTGGTCACTCGATCGAGGTGCGTCCACCAGGCTTCTCCACAGGAAGCTGCTCTTGTTTCATTGTCACTAATAAATATTCTGTGGGAGGTACTTCGAGACACTGTAACTTCCCCAGCAGACTGCCAGTGTGTTCACTTATTTACGTAGGTCTGTTTGTATTCGTGGCCTCCTATTTTATTCTGCGAGCATCACCATTTTGGTGCTCGAATTGCCCCTGATTTGGCCACCGCCACGCTGGTGTCCTGCTGACTTGTCCCCATCCTTCTTTGAGTACCTCCTTGCTTTCTGGCAAATGACTTGTCCAGGATCATTTCCCACTTCCCTGCTCCAGTCCTGGAGCCAGCATTCCTGCAAGGTGCTCTGGCTGCTTTAATAGAGAGCCGTGTGCAGAAGCCAGGGCCTGGGTTCCAGGAGCGTCCGAGGCCCAGGCCCTCCCAGCGGCAGAGCCGGGGGATAGATGTGTTCCCATCTGAACATGTGTATTTCTATGTTGAGGTCCACAGTGCACGGCGGTGACTCCAATTTTAATCCAGCACCACGGGATTCTCTGCCGTTTCCTCGCTCCCCGTATTTGTAGCGCCCTTCTCCAACAATGAGATATTTGGTCAGTGCCCCTGAATGCAACCATCTCTAGCTCCCATCTATGAGGCCACCCTCTCCCCTATGTGGATCCCACCTCCACCCCCCTGGACTCCAGCACCCCATGCAGAGCCTTCCCACCCCCTGGATGCCGCCTATGCCCAGCTCCAGGCCACCCTCCTGGGGGTCACCCTCCCCCTGGGCTCTGACACCCCCCAGACCCTCCCCCTGGGGGTCACCCTCCTCCCCTGGGCTCTGACGCTCCCCTGGGGGTCACCCTCCTCCCCTGGGCTCTGACACCCCCCTGGGGGTCACTCTCCCCCTGGGCTCTGACACCCTCCCAGGCTTCCCCCCTGGGCATCACTCTCCCCCTGGGCTCTGACACCCCCCAGGCTGCCCCCCTGGGGGTCACCCTCCTCCCCTGTCTCTGACACCCTCCCAGGCTGCCCCTGTGTGTCACCCTCCTCCCCTGGGCTCTGATACCTGCTCTGGGGCACCATGGGCCCCCTCCCCCACCGTGGTCACCTCCTTTGCTTGCCCACCTCATGGTCCCAGGACAAGATTGGCTGAGAAAGAGAAGGACATCCTCATATCTCTTAACCAAAGAGGCATCAAGTACATAAAGAGAACCAGAAAGTGGTTGTGAGAAACGTTCTAAAACGCCAGGCCGTTGTCCCAGGTCGCTCCAGCGCCGCTGCCCTGGAGCCGCCGGCCGGGGATGACCTTCCCCGCTGGGTGGCGTGGGCAGCCCTTCCACTGCAGAGCCCGCGAAGCGGGGAGCGGCAGCACCCCCTTCAGCGCTGGTGGGAGGCCTCCACGAGCTGACCCCTGAGGAGGGCACCGCGCCCGTGGTACCCGCTCAGCCCGTCAGCTCTGACAACTCAGCCTCAGAATCCCAGAGAACAGTGCTGCTGGGTGGGGACTCGGGGTGGGCCTTCCCAGGCCTTCCCCCTCCGGCTTTCGTGTTTTTCTTGGCACGCCGGCAGCCAAGTCTGGGAGGGTTTCCTGGATAGAGGCCTTCGTGGCCGCAAGCCTTAAGACGCAGCCCGAGCCCCGTGGCCACAGCCACGGCCGTGCAGCAGCATGGAGCTCTGGGGGACCTGCCTGCTCGTCTGCCTCTTCTCCCTCCTGACCCAGGTCAGCGTCGAGACCCCAGCCCCCAAGGTCAAGAAGACTGCCAATGCCAAGAAAGGTAAGGGACACTTGAGACACTGTGCCGGTGGGAAAACCAGATACCAAGAAACAGTGAGTCCACTTAGGTGAGCTATCTGGAATAAGATCCACCGAGGCAGAGAGCAGATGGCAGGTTACTGGGGGCCAGGGGAGGGGGCAGGGGAGTACTGCTGCACGGGCACAGTTTCTTTTTGGGGTGATGAGAAAGTCTTGGTAATGGATGGTGGTGATGGGCTCACAAGGTGAGGGCATAGCTACCACCGACGTGCACACGTAAAGATGCTAAGACAGGAGACATTTTGTGTCATATATGTTACTATAATTAAAAAGAAAAGTTCTACTGACAGCAAAACTTTGGACATTTCTTGGTTAACAGATTAAAAAGATAAATTCCACATTAAAACATAAGTAAGGAGGGAGACAGGGCCCCTCCCCTCTTCCAGGGGCACGTCACCCCTGCCTCGTCCTCACGTGCCCTCCCTTTCGCTGAGGAGTCACAGTGGAGTCCAGGGATCTTTAAAGAGAACTGCCTGGGGAACCGTGAGGAACCTTCCAGAGCATCTAAATCGACCTCTGCCCCCATCCCGACACTGTACAGAAGCCGAACCCTTGGCTCAGTGGTCTGGAGGTGCTGGTTTTCTCCAGCAAGGGCTGGGCGAGCTGTGCTTTGTAATCTCGGCACCCTGCTTCTCTCAATTGTAAAACGGGGATAATGATATTTGCGCAAAAGCTTGTCGTGAGGATTAAATGATATAAAATATGTAAAAGTGCCTGGCACAGTTCCTGGCACATGGGAGCTGCTTCATGCACAGAAAAAAAATAATGGAACAAGTGAAGTCTGAATTCCATGTGTGCAAGAGCCTCGAGAAGATACAAATGTTGAAACGAAACACGTAAGCTGGAAGCAGCTCTGCCCTCCTGTCGCCTCTGGGGTTTGGGGTGTCCTGGGGTTGCCTTGGCCGCTGGCGTGAGCTGCCCCGCCTGCGGTGAGGTCACCCGGCTGTGTTGAAACAACACGAGCGAGACGCCATGGCGATGGGCGCTGCTCGGGCCAGCGGGCGGGAGGCTGAGGGTGGGGATCGATGCGGAGAAACAGCTGCAGGACCCAGAGAGCACGGAAGGGGAAGGGGGAGCCGCCCTGGGCCTCCTCTGTAAAAACAGGGCAATGGCCGTTGGCCGGGGACTGCTGAGGTACATAAAGGCACAGGACGATGACGCCCCCAAGGCCGTGACAGAGGTCGAGGCTGAGCTGCATGCAGATACAAACTCATCTCCAAGATTCAGCTTACGAAGCAAACAAGAAAAGTTCAAAATGGAATGGATGCTATGCTGACATTCGTCTTGAAAAAGGAATTTATACAAAAATACATATTTACTTGTATATGCATAGAATTTTTCTGGAAGGGTGCACAGGAAGTTGGTAACTGTGATTGCCTCTGGGAAGAAAAACTGGGGGCTTGGGGACAGTATCGATTGGGAGGGGGACTTTAACTTTTGGAGCGATCTGGATTTTTTTAAATGATATACAACCTTCTACAAAATGTTCATTAAAAGGAGAAGACAATACTACAAGATTGTGTTCACAAGCTTTAGCCAAATTGGCCACCAAAAGGAGACAGTTCCAAAGACAAAGAATAGAATTTATGACTGTGGAAAATAACTGCATTTCTCAAGTTTATTAAAGATGTTTTTAATCATGTTAAAAAATAAAGGTCAGAGCAGATGGTGCCATGGGCTCTCCAGCTCTTACACTTGACAGTCGGCCCTACGTGGTCTCCATGGAGACTCCAGAGGCGGCAGGACAGCCAAGGGCCTCCTGCCCAGCCCCTGCCCCTGGCGGAAACCCTCTCGGGTGTTCTGACTCGGCTGGATTTTTCTTTCTTCCCCGTATGCTCACCAACCAACAAACACTCAGAGTTCTTTCACCATGGAGGGGCCAGGATTATATGCTGAACATTGGCATGAAACACCAACCCTGTTCTTAAGATGCCAATAGTCCACCGTGATGCTTCTTACTCAGCATCACCTGGGGATAGGCTCAAATGCAGGTGCCTGGGCCCCACCCCTGGAACTGCCGGCTCGGGGGCGAACCCCAGCTTCTGCCTTTCCCACAAGTCTCCAGTGATCAAAAATCATAGGAATAATCTAGATGTACAAAAGTGGGGGGTGGCCATGCCCAAGGAGAACCCTGGGTGCCTGAGCTGGGAGATAGGGAACAAGTTGGTGGGTCTGGTGAAGGGAACCCCAGGGTGGGGTGAGCAGGGCAAAGCCCAGGGCGCTTCTGAAGCGAGGCATGCAGGGAGGATGGGGGTGGGGGCGCTCCAGGGTCCATGTGGCCGGCCCTGGCAGGATGGCTACATGGGGGGACATGAGCCCTTAGAATGGGGACCTGGAGGGACCTGGAGGGTATCCATCCAATAACACGTTTCTGGAATCCGAGGCTCAGGGACAGAGAGGGTGGCATGAGGGCCTCTTGACTCCTAGCCCAGGGCTGTAGAGATGCCCCCCTCTGGGGCCTCCCCCACTTCCATAGGTGGAGCACAACGGCTGTTAGTATCTTACTCCCTGGCCAGTCCCTGGGGGACCCCTTGGCACAAATGACAAAAGGTACCACCTCTGAGTTGACAGGTCATAGAGAGACCTGGGGAGAAAGCATGGGCTGCACGTGAGCCCCTGCTTGCCCCTCAGCGGGGTGCCCTTGTGCAGTGCCCAACTTGCACACCCTCGCCTGGCGCCCTGTGCTGGGGCATGTGGCTGCATGGCGATGCCGTGGTCCTGCCGAGGCAGAGCCCCAGGCACACCGAGCCCTGCAGGGCTAGTTTGCCAGCCCAAGCCTTGCTCATCTGGGTGTTGTTTTTGTCATACTTGATAAGCTACATCACTAATTTCTGTCTCATTACTGTTTTGTGCCCCATTTGTTTCCTGCAGTTCCCTTGCAAAGTCATCTCCTGGGTGGATAAAGGCTTGATCTTGTCCCTCACGAATGTGGGTTTTTTCATGGGCACAGCCACGCGGGCCACGGAAGCGTCTCCCCACCCTGTCCCCTAGCTGAGTCAGCCTTTCCTGGAGCCCCCGGTGTGCACCCACACAGCTCTCGACATTCCCACGCAGAAGTGTTTCCCCGCCTGCCCCTGCCTGGCGCGCAAGGGCCTCTGCTCAGTGGCTGGCTCGGGGAGGCATCTGCGTGAGCTCTCACCAGGGAGGGCGCGAGCAGGCTTCGGAGCGCGTGGGCCCGGGCTCCAGGCCAGCCCTGCCAGCGACCGCCCCGACGGCCGAGCCTGGCTTCAGCCTCACCTGTGCCACACGGCGGCCGCTGAGCCGGACGAGAGGGTAGATGGAAAGTTCGGCCCAGGCCCACCAGCAGGGCATGCTCCACGAGATGGGGAGCCAAGTCCCCTCTGGCTCCCATGCTCCGCGCTGCAAGGGCAGGGGCTGTGAGAAACGGAGTTCGGACAGTTTGAGCTGCTGGCTCCCGCTCAGCCACGCCTGGGCCCCCCTGCTCTGCCCCGGCCCCAGCTTCTCCAGCCCGGGGAAGGTGGACCTGGGGGACCCAGGGGCCCCTGGCCCTGCTTCCTGTGCTCTCACTGCTTCTGCCTGCGCCTCCCACCCAGCCCCTGCTAGTCCCGGCCTCAGCCAAGGAGGTTCAGGTCCCACTGCAGCTGGAGCCAGTGAAGGAGGCCCCTGGCAGAGGGAAACCGCGAGCCCTGACGAGACGCCCACCACAGGCACAGCGAGGGCAGACCAAGACCTCAAGGCAGAGGGGACGTTTCCCGGGGCCGCATGGTCCTGCTGCTCCGTGCCCGCCCCCCACCCCCTGCCTTACTCCTGTGTCCTGACTGTCCCCGTCCCCCCACTTCGTCCTAGATGTGGTGAGCCCGAAGATGTTTGAGGAGCTCAAGAGCCAGCTGGACGGCCTGGCGCAGGAGGTGGCCGTGCTGAAGGAGCAGCAGGCCCTGCAGACAGGTGAGCGCCCCCTAGGGCAGCGAGGGGACAGGTGGCACCTCTCTGGGCAGGAGTGGCCAGAGAGAGGGGCTCAGGCCGGCAGCCCCCGCCAGGGCCCCGGCCTCGTGAAGCCAGCCCTGTGGGTGGGGGAACCAGCTTCAGGGAGCCCCTCCCCAGCCTCCTTCCTCTTGGGGAGACCCTCTGACACACCCAGATGTGCACGGTCAGGTCTCTGCTCACAGCTGGGTGGTATGGGAGTGGGACCGTCAGAAGAGGACAAAAGCCTCTCCAGCAAGGTCTGGAGTAGGACGCCCTGGGGGGCTAGGTGGAGCAGGGCAACAGGCCACTCCACTGGCCTCTGTGGCCCGGGGGACCTGTTAGCTTCACGCCCCGTGCGGTAGCGACTTACCCGATGCTGTCTTAATCCTCATCATCAAGCCGTTTTAAAGATGGGGAAACTGAGGCATCGTGCAGTCCTGTGCCTTGCCCACACTCAGCCGCTGGCTGGTAGCGGGGCAGGATTTTAAACAGTGCCTGCCGGGTGCCGTGCGGGGTGTCGGGAGAGCCGGGCTGTGTTCTCCCTGGTTCTCCATCACCCAGCTGGGCGAGGCTGGACACAGCCACGCAGCCGCAGGCCTGGGGGGCAGCTCCTCTCCGTCGTTGCAGCGTGAGTGGTGGTGCCCTTGGGATCAGCACGCCGGGGAAGGAAGAGGCAGAAGGAAGCCGAGCTGCCCCGTGGTCTCCGTGGGAACCTCGGCAGGCTGCGGAGGGGCCCTGCTGCCGGGCTCACCCTTCACGATGCCCGCAGTTGGAGTGACAAGGCTGGGGGCGGGTGCTGGCCGCTGGCTGGCCGGGGAAGGGGCCTGGCCTCGGGCCAGGGGGCTGTCTCTGCCGTCCCTGAAAGGAGCTGGCAGCGAGGGTGTCTTCCCCCAGCCTCCTAACGGCTAGGGTGGAAAGTCTGTCAGCCTCAGAAGTGGACTGGCAGTGGGTCACGGTGTCCCGGGCCGAGTGGGGGCAGGAAGGCAGCTCGGCTGAGCCCCAGGGGAGCTCGGGGCAGGCCCGGGGGCAGAGCCCACAGGGGCTGGGGAAGCTGCTGCTTCAATGTTTGTCCAGTGAACGTGGGAGAGGATGGATGGGCTGCGTGGAGTGCAGGCCCACCCCGAACATTTGTGGGGCCGGCAGCGAGAGGACAAATGGAGGCACGCAGCCTTATCCGTATTTGCTAAAAATCAAGCCAAAGAGCAAACTAAGTCACAACCTCTCCTGGCCCCCTGACTTGACCAAATATGCCTTCGTCGCAACCTGGGAGGCCAGGCGCAAATGCAGGATCCTTGGCCTCAGAGTTGCACGCCTGAGGAGCGGGCTCGTCTCTCCCCAGCCCCTGCTGTCTGAGGGCCTTGCCGCCCTGCTCCAGCCTCTCACCCTCACCCCAGCCAGCCCCCTGGAGAAGCTCCGGGCAGAGGCCCCGCAGGCGTGGAAGCCGCCTTGGGTCTCCTGGGCAGGGGTCTGGGTCCTGGCACCCGTGGGCTCTGCGGGCTGCTCGTCCTTAGGGAGTGGGTGGCCAGGGGTCGGCCAGAGCAGGTAGCTCCACGGGGGCTCCCTGGGAAGCCGGCTGAGGGATGCGGCCATCAGGACAGTTCCCAGGAAGAGCCCTGGGGTCCACACCTGTGAAAGCAGGAGTGGGCCCAGGGGGGAGGGGAGAGCTGCAGTGTAG
>JAKSZT010054335.1:3109761-3206648 GCA_026826555.1 Tolypeutes matacus | reverse complement strand
GGGAGAGGAGGGGAGAGGAGGGCGCCCGGGGAGGGGAGGGGACCCGGGGAGGGGCCTGGGGGGGAGGGGGCCCGGGGAGGGGAGAGGAGGGGCCCGGGGAGGGGAGGGGACCCGGGGAGGGGCCGGGGAGGGGAGAGGAGGGGGCCTGGGGAGGGGAGGGGAGGGCCCCTTAGAGGGGAGAGGCCCGGGGCCTCCTTCTGCAAATAAAGTCGCTGCCGCTGCCCGAGAGTCGAGAGTCGCTGTGCTTTGTGCTGCGTGCGCCGGGCGGGGAGGTTTCCGGGCGCGGGGTCCTGGGAGGGGTCGCTGGGCCCGCGCCTCTCCCACCCCGGGGGGATTCTCCAAGAAAGAGGAGAGCGGAGAGCGAGGAGGAAAGGCCGAGGGGAGAAGCGGGAACCTGCTCGGGGGCTTTTTCACACGTTGACATTTCTTTCCACCTGGATTCCTAACACTTTTCCATATTGCCGGTCTCCTTTTCTTTCACTCTGTTTCGGAACCGCTTGGAAGTGAGCAGCAGCCGGGACGCCCCTTTGCCCCTAACCCTTCAGGCGCAGCTCCAGGAAACAGGGCCATCTCCGCAGAAGCGGAGCAGCGCTGCCAGCTCGGGAGATGCCCACCGAGGCGGCTCCTCCTAGGCGACGCCCCCTCCAGCTGCCCATGCACATCTGGGCCGCAGGCAGCTGGGCCCTGCTGGGGGTGCCCGCGGGGGCGCAGAGGCGGCCTGGGGATCCAGCAGAGCCCCCCGGGGCCTGGCCGCGCCTGCCCCTCCCCTCCCCGCCCCGCAGAAAGCCCCCGGCTCAGGTTAGCAAGAGCCGCCCCTGTTGACCCAGGCCACCGACTTGCAGGGACTTCAGGTGGGACGCCGTTTAGTTCTCCCCAGCCCGGGCAAGGTGTGCTGTTATTCCCGTTTTACAGAAAAGGAAGCCGAGGCTCAGGGCAGTCCAGCGACTCCCCTGTGGCACACAGGCAGGAGGCAGCAGCGCCAGGAGCTAGCCCAGGGCAGTTCCCCGGGGCTGCCAGGCTAGCCTTACGCTCCTGCAGCTTCCTGGGATGAACCTGGGCAGGCGGCCTGGTGACCCCTGGCCCTCTGGACCACGTAGCTCCAGGGACACCTGGTCAAGTCTTCTTCGTCCCACCAGCCACAGCGTCTCTGCGTCCTTGGTGGCTTCCCTGATGGACCGATGACCGATTTGATCGGCGGGGCCGGGGCAGCCGTGAGCGGAGCGCATACTCCCGCCGGCGGTCAGCTTGGCATCCTCTGAGAGCCTCTTGCGTCACGCAGCAGTGCTGGAGGAGGTGGTGCGGTCCGCTGGGCAGGGGCGCAAACGGAGGCCTGGAGGGCGGGGGCTCTGGCTTCGGGGTGGTCCAGCTCTGAGCGGCGAAGCTGCACTCCAGTCTCGGCGTGGCTCGCGCTGCGTCTTGGCCTCTTTTGAACCCCCCGCTCGCTCGGCTTTCTAGCAGGACGCAAGTGGCCGGGGCTGTTTTGGAGTTCCTGCCGTGGGTGACTCCCCCAAGAGGGCGCCCATGCCCCGGGCGTGACCATGGGTCCTGGGGGAGAGGCCGGCGCGGTGGCAGCCCCGGCCAGCAGCAGGGGGCAGTATGGGCTCGAGAAGCTACCCACCTTTTAGCCCCCAGGACTCTTACATTTGAGACGCTTAACCTTGCACACTTCAAACTGGGGTACACCTGTCCTCAGAGCTTTCCTTATTTTAAATTTTGATATTTTGTTCATCATGGATTTTTTGCATTCATTCTGATTTTTTAAAAATATTGCTTCCAAATGTTATTTCTCTTGCTTATTGAGGGTTTTTTGTTTGTTTGTTTTTGGCATCCCCTTAAATTTTGTGCCCCAGGTGAGTGCCTCACGCACCTTCCTGGCCCTCACTCTCATCCTGGGCTAGCCTCAGAGGCACATGCAAATTCTCCAAGGTGTATAGGAATAGTGATGGCTTTAAGGGGCTCCGTTTCTAGATCCTTAACTCCCCTGTTAGTCTTTACTAGAATTGGCCTATTTGAGCAGAGGCCCAGGGTGGAAGCCTCCTTTCCTATCTCCTCTTGATAAAAAGGCCAACTCTTATCCATCTATGCATTGCCCCGGTGTGTTAAAAGCTTTGGGGATTCCAAATGCACAACTGGAAATATGGGTGTTGGTGTTGAGAAGTAATAGAATGGGTAAAAAATCCTTTTTCAAATACAGTGTAGTGATTTCCAATTCTTTGCTTTCAACAACCTTAGAGAAGAGCCTAGTCAAGTTTTCAGCTAGTAGACCAGGCAAAATAATTTCCAGTGATGAGCACTTCTGATCTGTAGCTTAGAAGAAGTTCAAGTAGGGAGTGACATCGCTGTAACAAAACTTCTTTCAGTCCTATCAACTTATTTATCTGAATAAGGTTTCTCAATATTTTACAACTCTAAAAAATAAAAAATAGGAATAATATTGATGCCAACCCTTGCTTCAGTTTAGGATTCATGAACCAATTTTTAATAAAGCCCCTTCCATCGGATTAGGAGATTCATTTTTAATCATGTTTATAAAAATATGCAATACACTTGTGATGTTTTGATCCACTGTGTGCTAATGGTAATTGTGTTGGGGAAATGCTAGAAAAAGCTTGAAGAGCCCTGGCCAATACCCCTTCTCTAAGAACAGTGCTGATCTCAGAGTTTGAAAGGTGAGACTGGCTGAGCAGAAGGAGGCGGCTCCATGAAGGGCCTCTTTCTCTGTCCCCTTGCTGTCCGTGTCCTCCCCAATGTGCTGCTCAGGCCCTGGTGGGGCCTCGCTCTGCCCTCTTCTCACGGCCCCTGCTGCTCCGTCCTCAGCCTTCCCCATCCTTGCTCACCCCAGGCAAGGGGTGATGTGGAGGGAGGAAGTACACATAGCAGAGATGGAGACCCCCAGCGTGGAGAAGGGCTTGCCCTGGGAGACCTGGGGCTGGTCTCAATACTGAACGTCTTCTAAGCTACAGATCAGAAGTGCTCATCACTGGAAATTATTTTGCCTGGTCTACTAGCTGACCAGGCTCTTCTCTAAGGTTGTCGAAAGCAAAGAATTGGAAATCACTACACTGTATTTGCAATAGGATTTTTTACCCATTCTTTCACTTCTCAACATCTACACCAATATTTCAAATGGTCTCTTTGGCATCCCTAAAGCATTTTACACTGGCCATGACACCCTGGAGCAGGCCTGTGCAGCATCTCGGGCCCTAAGTTCTGCGTTTGCAAAATGAGATTTAGACTAGATGATCCCTCAAACTCCTGAACCCAGGGGAATGGCTTTGTAGAATCTCCCGGCTGAGAAGGCTGGTAGCTGTTTCCTCTGTCCAGTCAAGGGTCATCCCCTGCACTGCCCATCTCATTTTCTGCGTAACCACTGGCCCTTGATGTCTCTCTCTTGAATCTCAAAACTGCACAAATCCAGATGCCTGGTGGACACTGCCACCTAGAAGTCCTCAGGCACCTAAGTCAAGCATCTTCCCACTCAAGTCTGCGCCTCTTCTTGAGTTCCCCATCTCCAGGGTAGTTCCCCATTGACTCTGTCACCCAGTCCCAAACCTGTGAGGCATCACAGTGCCTCAGTGTCTGTCACACTTGAGACTGAAATAATCACTAGGACTCCATGGTTTTCTCTCTTTGGTGGTTAATTTCATGTGTCTACTTGGCTAGGTTACGGTGTCCAGTTGTCTGGTCAAGCAAACACTGGCCTGATTGTTACTGTGAGGGTACTTTGTAGGCTGGATTTAAGCTAGTGACCAGTTGGTTGCATTTACGGGTGATCACCACTAAATCAGCACAGGAGTTTGCCTGCAGCAAGGACAGGAGTCTCCTCATCCAATCAGTTGATATCCAGTCAGGATTTCAGCAGTGAGAAAGAATCTCTCTCTCTCTACTTCAGTCAGCCAGCGTCTCCTGGGGAATTCCAAGTCTCTTATCTGAGTTTCCAACTTGCGGCCTGCCCTACAGAATTTGGACTTAGTAATCCCTACCACTGTGCCAGGCAATTCCTACAGTAAATCTCTTTGTATTTACATATCTACGTCCTGCTCCTCTGTCCCCCCCTCTTGCTTGAGCCAATGTCACAGCACCGTTCCTGGTCCCCGACCTCCCCACCCTAGACTGCAACCTTTTGTGCACAGCCACTTGTCGTGTGGCAGAGAAGGGCTGCTCCGGCCTGGGTTGGAACCGGCCTGTGGAACACGATCTGAGGACTGGCAACAGCTCCCTTACTGCCACACGCATGACACACATCACACACAGCTCTGCTTCATCTGAGAACCATTGCTCAATGGTATGTCCCTGATGCCTTAACCCCCCAGGTCATAATCCCTCCCCCCCGCCTTTGGTTTTGGCATCAGTTTTTCTTTTCAAAAACTTTACTGTGGTAACATCTATATAACATAAAATTTGCCATTTTAACCATTTTTTTAAGTATAAGTTCTTCCTTTGATTTTGACTATGCTGAGAAAATGGAGATATTAATAAAAACAAAGACTAACAGTGTTTAATCTCTCAATATGTGCTGGGCACTTACCTAGAAGCCCTTCCTATATGCTGGGCAACAAAGCAGAAGTTGCCTCATTTAGAATTCATAATAACCTCACAGGGAGGTATTACAGAGAGAATTTTTCTGAGAACACTCAGGGGTGGGGCTGGAAATGCAGTGCAGGTCTGTGGAGTTCCAAAGCCCACATGCCATCTGCTATCTGCAATGAGTCCTTCCTGAAGCTTCAAGAAAGTTTCCAGAAGTTTCATGATGTGATTGTACAGCTGACTGGCATGGACGTAAAGAGAAAGGAAGACAGGTTTGTAAAAAGGAGTTGATGGAGAGGTGAATTGGCTGGGGTGGCGGCAGGGGGAGGAATCCTGTAAAAACACATTTTACTTTTTTTCTTCCTTCAGCTTTTCTCGGGCTATTTCGGAGGCCTACTGGGAGGCTCTGCTTCTCTGCTTTTCATGGGTGACTCATTTCGGGGCGTGGCTCATCAAGCTTTCGCTCAAGTGAGAATGCATGGCACAGCCTAAAAACAACGGCCCGTTTCTCCGCTAGGATGCACTGTTGCTTCACGCAACGTGAGAACCCAGAGCGGAGCAAGAGCCCAAGGGTTCCCCAGGCCAAATGCGGGTTTAGCTTCCTTCCAGAGAGCCCCCTAGTTAGGACCGAGTGCCCACCCTGTACCGAGCACTGCGCCAGGAGCTGGGGCGCCGCTGTGTAAGGCCTGGGCTCTGCGCTCGAGGCACACGCTGCCTGGCGGGACACGTGGCGTGTTAAGGAACTCCAGGACAAAGGGGGCTGGTTTTGCTCCTCAGAGCACCTCTCCTGTTCTGCCATGTAGGAAAATGTGTTTCAGATGAGGAAATACAAGCCAACCAGCTGGGTCAAAGGTAAATTGGGAAATTAGGGTTTCCTCTAATTATCACCAAGTTTAACCAGGAAAGCTAAACCAGGCCTAAGCTATGACTGTCAGTGATACTGGGTCAGGACAAAACCTTAGACTCGGTTCCAGCTCCGTCACTTTCTAGTCCTGTGGCCTGGGGGAAGTCACATGCTCTGAACTGTGGTCTCTTCGTCTGCACAGTTTGAAACGGAAGAATGGAGCAACAGAGTCAAGATCACAGACATGGAAGCTGAAGACAAAATTCATAGCCTCTCATGTCAGCCATGGCTGGCTTGTCAGCGGTTCAAATCACCTGTGAATGAATCCTCTTCAAGCTCTGAAGCTTTGAAGAAGGCAGCAGAGAAGGTCCGGGAGTCCATGTGTCATTAGCTACTGTCCGCCCTGCTTCCACAAGCCAATTCAGCTTTCTGGGGTGACGGGAGGATGTGTGCTGGGAGGTGCGGAGCAGAGGCCATCCGCTGGGAGCCACAGTGGCCTGGCTCTACTGTCTGATCAACTGAGGTCTAGGATTACTCTCTCTGAGGCTGTTTCCCCATCTACAAAGTGGGCATCATGCCTCCCATCGCTGCTGTGGAGACTGAGTCTCTGTAAAGCCCCTAGCCCACTGCTTGGCACACATTATGAAGGTCATGAGATGATGTGACCGTGAGAAACAGCTTTGGAAGTGCGAGTATCCTACCTAAAAGATCATGCCAGAACCTTTACCTAGCTAAGAAAAAACCACAGCGAGCCCAGCTGAAACCTACTTTCTTATTTACTAGAAAGACAATTCTCTTGGGCAGGTAGTGTGGCAGTACAGTTGGTTCTAAACTAAAGTGGATCAGGCCAAACTTAAAGTTAGTGTGGTTCTCAACCTGACCAGGTTGAGATGGGGCATTTTTTTTTTTTTTTAAGATTTTTATTTATTTATTCATTTATCCCCCACTTGCTGCTTGTGCTCGCTGGGCCAGCCAACCACACCGTGCAGGCGGGCCTGCCTTCACCAGGAGGCCCCGGGAACCAAACCCAGGGCCTCCCACATGGCAAACGGGAGCCCTACTGATTGAGCCACAGCTGCCTCCCCACATGGGGCATTTTAAACATGCTCAGGCTGCACTCTAGATGAACCAAATCAGAATCTCTGGGAAGCAGGACCAGGTACTGGTGGTGTTCAAAGCTCTCCAGGTGATCCCAATGTGTGCTGGTAGCAAACTGCTGGTGAAGCCGATTGCCTACTAGGTCAGGATTTCAGAAGAAACCCATCAGTCCCAGAACATCTCCTCAGATGGTCTGCCTCAGTCCGAAATTCCTACCACTCTAACAATTGTACCATGCGCAATACTCAGGCTTGGCTAAAATCAGATTGGTTATTGTTTTATATTGACTTTGACAAGTAGAGGTTGAACTGGAGGGACATGGTATAACAATTATCAGGAGGAAGTAGGTGCTGTATTGGGATTAGGTATGACTACATATAATGGAAAATCTAACACAGGGGTTTTAATGAGAGAGAAGTCTGGAGGCAGACAATCTAAGGCTGATATGGCATCTTCATGGTGATAGGGGATCAAGCTTCCTTTTATCTTTCTGTGCTACTATCCTAGGGTGGGACTTCCATCTTTGAGGATACCTTATGATCCACTATGGAGCTGCTGGAGTTCCAGCCATTATATCCACATTCCAGACATAAAGTAAGAGTAAAGGGACACTGGGCAGGAAAGGTCTAGTCACCTTCCTTCAAGGAACCTTCCCTTTTCCTTACATCATAGGCCAGAACTTGGTCAAATGTCTAGCTGCAAGGAAGGCTAAGTGCAACCTTTTAGATAGGTCCCTTGGCACCTCAAATAAAACCTTTAAGCTTCCTGGCCCTTGGGTAGGCAACTAGCAGTTTATGCCATGGAGCCCTTGCAGATCCAAAGCCTGAACCTGGGGGAGAAGCCAGGAGAAGGAGAATTAAAAGATCTTGAAGAAGGAATGATGACTTGTTCACCTGGTTCCCCCAAAACCTGCTGCCGTGTCTTTCTGTAGGAGAAGCTTGTTTTCAGTTGGGCAGCTGGGTCAAGCCCTCGTTCCTTTACAACAAATTCCTGGTCCCTAGGCCACGGTGTCCTGCCTTTGATTTGGATCAGCCCTCTCCCAGGTCAGCTGTCTTCTTGAAGTGCCTGGCCCTAGGCGGGTAATATGCCCCACAAGCCTTCCTGCCTGCCCATTCCTAGGTGGCAAAATCATAGCTTGCTGGCCCGAGTCAAAGTCACAGAGCAAACCTATGGCAGTCCTTTGTTCAACTCTGCGAAGCCTTTTCTGACTCCCCCGGGGAGTAAGTTGTACCTTGAATCAGTTATGATCCCAGAAGGAAACAGAATCCACTCCATCCCCTAGGTGTTGGTAGCATCTTACCCCAGTTGGGACAGCTAAAAAGGTCTTCAGACATTCGGTGATTTTTTACGAATTAATTTATTCGTTAGCTGCACGGTTTATTTTTTATTTTTATTTTTTTTAAAGATTTTTATTTTTATTTATTCATTTATCCCCCCCCTGCTGCCTGTGCTCGCTGGGTCAGCCAACCACACCGTGCGGGTGGGCTCGCCCTCACCAGGAGGCCCCGGGAACCGAACCCGGGGCCCCCCATATGGTAAACGGGAGCCCCACTGATTGAGCCACAGCCGCCTCCCCAGCTGCACGGTTTAAATCACATTTATATAGGTTTTTCTCCTGCTCTCGTCTCCTGTTATCCTTCATAGGCATTTCCCTTGGTAAATCTCTTGCATGTCTAATCCCATCTTGGTCTCTGCTTCAGGAGGACCTGAACTGACTCAATGACCAAAAAGAAACGGTATTGGTGAGTGCAGAAACATATAGACCTTAGTGGCATGGAGGGTGCCACTCAGATCTCTTCAACAGAACCTGCTGCAGGGAGCAGAGTTGACTGACAGCTTCAGCTGCCACCCCCAGGGACGCTGAGACCACTCTCTTCCTGGCTGCCTGAGGCAATAACTGAGGATGGTAGAGGCCCTCCGTCTGAACCATTCCCTTCATGGGAAACCTTAGCTTGGGCCAGGCTTTTCTCAGAACTGCGCTGAGGTCTGAGGTTCTTTCTACCCACTTCCTTCTTCTCCTCTCTTTTCAAAGGTGTCTGCCCTAGATTGCAGACTGGCGCCTCTCCCTGCAAAGGACTCTTTCAAAGGACTCTTGTCCTTTGAAACTGATCTTCACAGTTGTTTTCCCTAGTACATCTCTTGTAGTGCTAATCCCATCTTATCGTCTGCTTCTCAAGAGGACCAGATGAGTAGTGAATCCCGTTTGCTAATAAAATCATATAAAATGCAGTATTTAGCAAAACCATACCCAAGGTAGTTGAGTAATTATATCACTTACAGTTAGGGCTGTACCAGAACATTGGGATGTACAATTACCCTATCTATATTTTTCTCAGACAGTTCTCCCAAGGCTGGGCTGCAAATCTGATCATCTGTATCCCAATAGGAAGGTATGGGACTGGGGTATAGAGCAGGCTGGAACTTGAGGCTCAAGGCTTTGCCCTTGTAGAGAAGAGAGAAGTAGTCCCTGGGAGCTAGGAGCTGGCCTGGCACTCACAGCTAGGCTGCAGTGTTCTCCTGTTAAACACAGCCAGTCTCACAAATCACCAACATCAGACAAGGTCCCGAAGAAACAAGACCATTCCATAATCATGTATAAGCACAGACAATACAAGGTCACTGGGCAAGGCACAAAAAAATCACCAGATACCTCTCCCCCAGCTAACACAAGTGACTGTCTTTACCAGTCACATCTCTAGGCCTGTGCACTCTTCCACCTGCTATATAAAATTTAAGATAACCAATCACAGAGTTGCCCCTGCTTCTCAACAGCACCCAAATGAGAGTAAACTACTGCCTCCTTGAGACTTCTCCCAAATCACCTAACCTAAGCCCAAACTCTTTTATAAGCACCTTCCAACACCCTCTCACTGAGATGCTCCATGGTTCCCCATAATAGACTCTGTCATGGCAAGTCAACATATCCGACTTTGTCTGACAACAGCTATGCCCCTGGCGGTCTTTGGCTCCAGGGCAAATATAGTAGCCGGTGGTCAGGTCCTGGCCCGCTCCATGACTTTAGCTCCTGCATCTGTCTCCAAGGTGCTGGATTCATCCTATGAAAGGAAAAGATCAGAAATGAAAGACTTCAAGACAATGAAGAGAAAAAAAGAGAGGAAGAGGAAAAAAAATATGTCAGTACAGACAGGTGAGGTACAGACGGACGAATCTGACTAGAGTTCCACTCCTGGCTCTAGTTGCTCTGCGGCCCTGACAACTCATACAAATTCTCCCTCATACATAAAGTGGAAACACACTTAACTTCTACCGGGCCGCAGAATAAGTTTTTTTTTTTTTTTTTAAGATTTTATTTATTTATTCATTTATCCCCCCCTTGCTGCTTGTGCTCGCTGGGTCAGCTAACCACGCCGTGCGGGCGGGCTTGCCTTCACCAGGAGGCCCCGGGAACCGAACCCCGGGCCTCCCATATGGTAAACGGGAGCCCCACTGATTGAGCCACAGCCGCCTCCCCAGAATAAGTTTTAAATGAATCAAGGATGGCCAACCATACAAAAGAAAACAAAAACCCACTTGTATGGATGGGAAAAACTGGCAGGTTGAGGACTGGGGTACAGAGAATAAGAGGGGGAGATCAACTGAGAGACAGTGTAAATCTGATCATCTCAAGAGAGGAGAGCTAAGAATATCAGAGGGAAACCAAACAGGAAACAAGAATTTAGGAGATACAGAGAAAAGGGGAGACTAAGTTCATTTCAGCTGGGAGTTCAGCCTATAACCATCTCTCTAAGACAGGGTCTCTTAAAATTTTTTCCCATGGACTCCTTCGCCAGTCAGGTGAAATAAATACTACCATAATTTATTGCATACATTCATAAGTGAAGGAAATGCTGGATTTCAGTTAGAGGTCAAAGAAAATAAAGATAACAAGTTGAGTTTTTTTAATTCAAACTCACAGACCCCCTGAAATCTTTCCATGGACCCCTTGGGAGTCCGTGGACCCCTGGTTAAGAACCTCTGCCCTAAGAGAAAAGAGATTTGAGAAAGTACTGGGGCTGCAGCAAATAGTAGGGGGACCAGCAAGATCACACGGATGAGTGGTGAGGGAGGGGTCAGGAAGGATAGGAGGGGGACATGTCCTCTTGGGGATGAAGTCCAGAGTCGACCTTTTATTTTTTTTATTATTTATGTTTCTTTAGGAGGCACAGGGAACCAAAGCCAGGACCTCCCATATGGGAAGTAGGCGCTCAACTGCTTGAGCCACCTCTACTCCCAGAGTCAACCTTTTACGAATGGGCTGGGGGAAGTGGACATGGCTCAAGTGACTGGGCTCCCATCTACCATATGGAGGTCCAGGGTTCGATTTCCGGGGCCTCCTGGTGAAGGCAAGCTGGCCTGTGCGGTGTTGCGGTGTGCTGGCCCACGTGGAGAGCTGGTGCAGCAAGATGATGCAACAAAAAGAGACACATAAGAGAGATGATAGGAGACACAGCAGACCAGGGAGCCGAACTGGCGCAAGAGATTGAGCGCCTCTCTCCACTCCAGAAGGTCCCAGGATCGGTTCCTGGTGCCGCCTAAAGAGAAGGCAAGCAGACACAGAAGAACACACAGAGAACAGACAGCGAGCACAAAACAACGGGGGGCAGGGAGAGGGAGAAATAAATCTTCAAAACAAACAAACAAAAAGAATGGGCTGGAAAGGGAGTCGCTGATGGTCAAGTCTTTACCCTTACCTTCTTTCAACTCAGATGGAAGCAAATAAGGTAGACGCTAGCTGGGTACCAGGCCCCCATTACTCTTCGAGAGATTCCACCTTAGGCTCTCTGAGTGGTCACCAAATTAGAAACACACAGGCCTTTCAGGAGAAAACCAAAGGAACAAATAATGAGGGACACTTTCCCGGACACTTAGAGTTAAGAGCTCAACTTTTAAGTAGTGGGTGGAAGTGGAGTGCGTAGAGGAATGCTTCTAGGAGGGACTAGGCCCAAAGGGACTGTGAGCTCACAGAGGAGAAGAGAGAGGTGCCTGAAAGGTTTTCCATGCCTACCTGGGCCAAGCCAGCTGGAGGGCACAGAGGCTGCTCTGTGGAGTGAGGCCCCTGGCCCCGCTGCCCCAAGCCACGAGCCCACCCCCCAGGAACCACTTGAGCTGGGTGGGGGCCCCGCCCGGGGAAATGCAGGCCCAGAAGGGAAGGGCCGAGGCGGGGTGGGTCGCCTGGCCGACAAACAGCTGCCCCCGCGGAGGTGAAAATGCCCGCCCCTTGCCCTGTGGGGTCCCGGCTGTCTCCTCACTCCCACCCCCGCGCCCCGCACCAGCGCCAGGAGGCCCGGGGCAGCCCCGGGCAGGCGGCCGCTTCCCGCACGGAGGCCTCCGTGGGCGCCGCGCTGCTCTGCCCTGTGGGCCTGGGCCGCGGCGGGGCCAGGCCTGCGCGGGCCGGTGCGGGGCCGGGTGCGGGGCCGGAGGGAGGACTCGGGGCCGCCGCCCCCGCCCAGCTGCTCCCGGGCGCCGCGCTCTCCCGTCAGGGGCCCCCAGGCGGCCCTGGAGCTCCTCGGCGGCCGCGAGCCCTTTCCCGGAGGCCGCGAGCCCTTTCCCGGAGGCCGCGCTCAGCCTCTCGCGGCTGCTCCGCCGCCATCGCGAGACTGGCGGGACCCGGGCGCCAACGGCCGCGCCAACCGCCCCCGGGGGCCCGCCTCGCGCCCCTTCCCCGTCCCTGGGCCCTTCCCCGTCCCTGGGCCCTGGCCGGCTTCGGCTCTTTTGCCCCACTGCGCGGCCCCTGGCCCATTTTTAGCCCCTTTAAAACCAGGGCTTGGCCGTGGCCGGCAGCGCGGAGAGGGGGCAGCTGGTGGGAGAAGGCAGCTCAGGCTAGTTTCCTCCGCAGGAGGAGGGCGGGCAGGGCGAGTGTGGCCTTGGGGCCCTCACCTGGCAACCGCGCACCAAAGCTTTACCCCATAAACTGAGAACAAATCGTGGGAGACCCTGGGGCCTAAGTTAACTGCCTCGCATGGGCCACCTTTCCCCACCTGGTCAGCTCAGGATTGAGCCGCTCCCTGGCTTTTGAGAGGGGGGTCAAGCGCAGGGGACAGTTTGCCCAGTGGAAACTCAGCCGCAGCCCAGCCATGATCTTCAACATGCTCTCCTCTCCCAAAACGCTCTCCTTGACTCTTTGGATCCCCAAGGAACTTAGGAAAGGGGACCTGGAAGAAGTCTATTAAGAAACTAGAGATGGGACTAAAGCATCTTAGAAGTGCCCACTGCCCCTTGCTATGACACGATGGCTCAAGAATGTCCAGAGCATTTTGTGTGGCAGTGCCACCCTTCCCAACTGTGTCTGTTTGGATCTCTTATTTGCCTGTGGCCCCAGTGTGGGCTTCCTCTCTCTTTCAGGTGAGAAAACATTAGGTTGCTCTTCCTAAAGAAATAATAGTTCTCTATGCAGAGATTTGGGCTCAAAATTAAATCTTGAGATAAGCCTGGCTCTCACAGGGGTAAAATGTCTAAACTGCAAACTGCTTAGGCCTTCAGCAATCCTTAGGACCATGATAGAGTGCAAGATTTTCTTTTTTAGTATTTATTTATTTATTTATTTATTTATTTTTTACCGGGAGGTCCCGGGGATCGAACCCCGGGTCCCTCCATATGGGAGACGGACGCCCAACCATTTGAGCCACATCCGTCCCCCTTTTTTCAGTATTTAAAGTGAAAGTTATTTGTTAAAGAATATTGCTCAGAAATCATTACAATATGTTTTAATTAATTTATAGATTGATGTAGCTTGTTTGTGAATATAAATAACCTACAATATGGTCTGTTGCCTTGGGAGCAGAGCTAGGAATAAAAGCTCAGAATTGGGAAAACTGATTAAAAATTGGCAAAGAACCCTCATCACATTTTTTTTTTTTTTAATTAGAGAAGTTGTGGGTTTAAGAACAATCATGAATAAAATACAGTGTTCCCATATATCACCCTAATAATAACACCTTCCTTGCCTTGGTGTGTGGAACATTTGTTGCAACTGATGAAAGCACATTTTACTAATTGTACTATTGGGAAGCAGATGTGGCTCAGGCGACCTGGCTCCTGCCTACCACATGGGAGGTCACTGGTTTGGATCCCGGTACCTCCTAAAGGAGACAGCGAGCTGGTGCGACAGGCAGGTACAGCAAGCTGACACAACAACAGGTGCGGCAAGCTGACACAAGAGACACAAGAAGAAAAAACATAGTGAGAGAAACAACATAGCAGGGAGCAGAGGTTCCCAGTGCCTCCTAAAGAAGCCAGCAAGCTGACATGACGGGTAGGTGCAGTGAGCTGATGTAACAAGATGACACAACAAGAGACACAGGGAGGAACATAATGAGAGACACAACAAAGCAGGGAGTGGAGGTGGCTCAAACAATTAGGCACCTCCCTCCCACATCAGAGGTCCCGAGTTCAGCTCCCTGTGCCTCCTAAAGAAACAAGGAAGACAGACACAGCAAGTGGAAAACAACAGTGGGGTGAGGAGAAATATATAAAATAAATCTTAAAAAAAAAAAGTAAATTAAAGGAAAAAAATAATTGTACAATTAACTGTAGTCCATGGTTTACCTTAGGGTTCAATGTATGTGTCGTGCAGTTCCATGGATTTAAAAAAAAAAAATTTTTTTTTTAAATTCTAGTACCATATATGTGACCCAACATTTCCCCTTTTAACCATACTCAGATATGTATTTCAGTGCCATTAGAGACATTTCACAATGTTGTGCTATCATCCTCACCATCCATTACCAAACATTTCCATCGTTCCTACTGCTGCCCCTCCAGCCACAGCTCCACATTCATTCCTCTTCTAGTTTGAGTGTCCTACTAGCTCAAAACAGCTCCCCTAGCTTGGTGCCTGTTTCTATGCCTGCTTGCCGAATGAATGAGCTACCAGCTAAGGTGTGTAATCCAATCCCCTCCTACCATGTGTCTAAACCATCACAGCACTTTACTGGCAATTTTTTATTTCCCATAAGCACTTAGCATAGTGTTTTGCACATACTAGGTGTTCAATAAGAGTGAACTAAAATAACAGAATAGAATTGGATATTCAACAGAATAAATACCATGCTGTTTAGTGCTATCAGCACTAAAATTCTTCATGAGACCAAAGCAGATGTGATGCCATGTTTAATCATTGTTGAACCCTTGGCAAGGAACTGAAGACAAATGGAAACATCTTAGTCCATTTTTACAAGAAGACTATGCTTGCAGCATCTCTAGCAAGTGTAAATTTTCATCCAAAAAATCAATGTCCATAGACTTGGAGAAAATAAATTAGATTTTTTTTTTAAAACACTAAAGACAAAGGCTTTATTATCTCAAAAGGACCTTGTTAATCATGTTATTTAAAGACATCATAACTTCATCCTAGCTATTCTGGAGTGACTTGACATTAGAAATGTTTAAAAAGGGATAAAGCATTTTTAATCTTCATTATTGGAAGTACCTGTGGTGCAGAAATGTCACTGGGCTGCCTTTCAAGAGGAAGTGAAGATTTCTGAACAGACATGACCCCTGGAGAGCATCCTGGAAAGGATCTTCAGAGAAGAGCACATTTCCCCAATTATCCTTCCCTCAGCTGGGCCTCTGTTTCTCACCTGTAAAGTAAATAGATTGGTCACTAATCATTAACATTCCTTCTCATTGTAATTTTTCACAATTCTTTGATTTTTGCAAGATGAAAGAAGGGCAATTGGTCAGCTGATACCAAATTATTGAGGCAGGCTAGGAGATTAGGAAGGAATAGGTGCATCTGGAACCTAGTAAAAAGCCCACGTGGCCATGGGTACCCCACAAGATGGCTGCTGGAAGACCCTTGTTGAGAACCCCCATTCCGAGTAGTATTTCCTCTGGAATCAAGGGAAGCCCCGGATAGTCTCTGGGTGCTTTATCATTGGGTCCTCCTGGGTGATCGAGGGGTGGAATAATCAATTAAAACAGCAAACAACTGGGATTCCTCCCCCGACATTAGCAAAGGGGTAGAAAATTTAATGGTTTAAAATGCAAGCACGAAATCCAAATTGGCCCTGTTCTTGCCTTTTCTGCCTCTGCCTGGATTAGCACGCAAGTAAACCTGGGGATTTGTAATCTGTAATGGGGATTTGTAGTCTATAAATCAGCCCTTTTAATCTCTGTTCGGTGCCTTTCCTCTCTACCTGGGACCCATAATCTGTTATTTTCTCCCATTTTTCTTCTCAGTTCCTTAATAGATTACTGGCCTAACTAAACTGGCTTGCACTTAAAATTCATTGTTTGTAGCTTAGCCAAGAACCTAGAGAAAATACAGCAACATTATGAATCTATTTTAGTTTTTTGTTCTTAAAGGTGATTAAAGGAAAGGCTTCTTTCTCCTCTAGGCCTCCCAAAGTATTTGCATTTATGTAAAGTATTTGCATTTCAAATAGAAACTCTGAAAATGGCAGGAGAGTGAAGTCAGATCTCTGTAAACCGGGCATTGCTTAGTGAGTCACAGACCATCTTAAAAAATAAAGGAACTCCTGATCAGTCTTTTTTTTTTTTTTTTCTTTTTAAATAAATTTTATTGTGGTATAATTAGCTCACAATAAAATGCACACTTTTTTTTTAAATGCACACATTTTAAGTGTACAGTGTGATGAGTTCTGATAAATGTTTACCCCTCTATGCCACGCCTTTCCTCCATCAAGATTCACAACATCTCTTTCACCCCAAAACGCTCCCTCATGTTTCTTTGTGGCCAATCCTCATGAGACTGGCTCCAGAACTTCCCTTAGTGTCCTGCTTTCTAACTTTTCTAGGGCTGGAGATTGGCCTGCACTCGTGGGGCCAACAAGGCTGGAGCTGGGGGTGTAGCCAGTCTTTGGCTCGCTCAAGACCCAATTTCGCTAACTCGGATCAGACCTTCCCTGCCTCCTCTACTCAGTCGCCCAGCCCTTCCCAGGAGCCTTTCTCGGTAGTCTCTCCCCACCCCCAGGCCCTCACCGTTTCCTGGGACAAGGTCACGCTCCCCATGGGATGAGGAAGTTCCCATGTGTCTCACCGTAAGGGAATATCTGTTCAGGTTTCTCCTGGCAGCGCTGGGGGGAGCCAACCCTGGAGCGCTGAGTGGGTTGGCTGCGAGGAGCAGAAGTGCTGGGCGCTTCGGAGCTGTTATTTCTCTCTTGGTGGTGGTAGCTTGTTTTTTCTTTTTTTCCCCTTTTTTTTCTGAGGAAACATAATGTAGAGCAGATGTACAGTTAGGGGGAAAATAATGAGATAAAATGGCAATGTAGATACAAACCTGATTAATGTCCCAAGGGCAATAAAACCATAACCTTTGAGCTCATCTTTTCTATGGGACAGAGTTCATTTGCATCTCTCTGACAAAAATTATTTGCAAATTAACAGTTTTCTACAAGTTAACCTCCACTTTTACAGAGTCTGAGTCCCAAACAATAGCAAGTCAAACAAAAGTTTTATTTCCCTAGAGCATCCAATTACTCTTAGGTGAGCTTGTTTTAGAAAGGCCCTTATTTTCAAGTTTTGGATGATTTTTCTTAACATGATTGACCATATGCTTGTAAAATAATAACCAAGTCTGATTAGACCAGAGGGACGAGTGAGTGCCTCTTCTGTGGCCAGTTGAGCCGTTGCAGGTGATGGCACCACTGCCATTTAATCCCTTCTATCTCCAGATAACCCCTCAGTAACATGGGTGGGGAGGGGGCGGGGGTGGGCCCTGCCTCTATGAGTTATTTTTGCAGCTGCTTTTATGGTATCTTTCTGGAATGGGATGGAAAGGACTAATGCTTAGGAATGGTCATTTTTCCGGGAACTGGGGAGTAAAAGGGCTGATTCATTCTAGTCTCCTTAGGCAACTTTAAACTGTGCTTTTTCCCCTTGGATCTGAGTCATAGTAAACCCCCAGGTCAAAGGCCTGGGAGGACACCTGCTCGAAAGCTCTGAAGGGCACTAAGCCGTTGGGGTCATGGGAATACTGAGAAAAAGAACAGCAGACATTAAGAAATTTTACAAATATAGCTAAGGGGTGCCGTGGTGTGGTGAAAGGGCCCAGGGCTGGGAGGCAGAAGGCTGGGGTTCTCTCAGCCTGTGAGGCCGCAGTCAAAACCATAAGTCCTGTGATTTCCTCATTTGTATTAGAAGGAGGAGGAGGAGATGGAGAAGGAGCAGCAGGAGGAAAAACCTAGTTCTGCTTTAATATTTTCCTCACAGGGTACTTAGTGCACAGGATTGAGTCAATTCAGATTTCATTGGGTTGTTGGTCTATGCCAGGCAGGCGCATGAAGTAGCATGTTGTGAAAATGCTTTGAAAATCAAAAGAGAAGCTGTAAAGGTGTATTAGTGATCACAGTACTGGATTCCCCTGAGATCAAAGACCTTTGGGAAGAAGCTGAGCTGGCCTCCTGGGTGGCTGCAGGTGGGGGCAGCCCTGGTGGTAGGGTGGAGAGCGGGCCTGGAGGGGGTAGGTGGGGAAAGAGGCTTCACCCAGGAATAGCCAATGATCCTACCTGTGCTCAGACTGCAAACAAGCTTTGGCAACGCTGTGGGTGGCAGGCAGCCAAGCAATTAGTGTCTTGTGAAAAGAAAGCAATGAAGAATGGAATTGGCTCTTGGTTGGTATCCTGAACCGTGAGCCAGCTCAGGGTCCAAAGTGCAGGCCGAATGCAAGTGTCGGGCCCCAAATTACATAGCAACCACAAAATGATCTAGCAGGTAGCCCCTCACACATGCTGGATGTCTCTCCGTGAACTCCAAGGATCAGCCCGATCCCTTGCAACCCTCGGCCCAGGCCTAAGGTCAGGGTGGGCTCCGGCCCCTCCAGCCCGCATCCTTGAGAGGTCAGATCTGGGCAACGCAAAGGACTGGTGCCCCCATTTCACCAGCAGGTGCCAGGACTCCTCGTCCCTGATGGAGGGAGCCCAGCACAGCCCCCCGCCCCGGGCGCTGGGCCCAGGCCTTGAGGACCTTTGAATGTTGGTCCAGGAGGTTGTTGGAGGTGGAGGTGTGGAAGCAGCTCCCTGCAGCACCGGGGGGCCATCCTGCTGCCACACCTTCCTGGCTGCAGCAGCCATTAGCCTCGATGGGAGTAACCAGGGATCTAAACCAGAGCGGGGCAAAATCTGGCTAAACTGGTCACACCACTGGAGGTGAAGGGTGGGGAGGAGAGGCTCAAAGTCTCTGACAGACAAAGGACTCAGTAGATGCCGCAGAGACTTGCTTGGGACATTTAATAACCACAAAATCTTTAGTTTTCATTTTATTTTAAAATGAGACATTCTCCAAGTTCAAATTCAAAAGTTACAAAAGGAGATAAGGTGAAAAGTTTCCCAGCCTTAAAGTTTTCTTCCTTGAAGGGAAACAACTGTTGACAGTTTCTATTTAACAAGGTTTTTTTCCAAACTTCCCTCTTTTAAACTTTCCCAATGCTTCGAGGCTATTTAGAGGTACTGACTTCCCTCTGGCTTAACACTACTTTGGAGAAGAAGTGATGCGTTTAGGACAATCTTCAAAGGAGTGGTGCAGTTTGTCCAGCCCCTTGTCATTGAGTTTTCCTTTTTCGGGGAGGAGAGAGGGAGACACGTCTAGATGGTTGCTATGGTTACTTCAAGCCACACTGCTGGGAATGCTGTGGGGGGAACAGTTCAGTGTCGCCCCTTCACTGTCTTAAATGCCTTGTCTCCAGTGGGGCCCTGTCTGCCCTGGGTCACCTCGGACCTGGGCACCCACGTGCCCAGGGCTCCCCTAGATGAGGCAGCCAAAAGTCTTCCTGTCACACTGAAGCAGTGCAATGCGACGAGGCCCTGCGGCTTCTGCTCACACTGGGACCCCTCTCTCAGGGACACCTCTTTCTAGGGCTGCAGAACTGCTGTAGCATCAGATGCCAGCTTGCTGGAGCTGGCAGCTAGATGAGTTTGGAGAGGATGAGGGGGGCAACGCCTTCAAATTTGACACAATTAGCTATAGAACTGCCAACTCCCACGAAAAGACAATCGGTTTGCTGAAGACAGGAGACCAAGCCAAAATAAGCAGACTGTTGGTGCTATTTTCCCTCTTGAATGCAGATTTAATTAAAGTGGCTGCTAAATTCAGGAAGTGTAATATGCATCATCTCTTCAGACCCTTGCAATCACCTCTTTGGCTAAGTGCTGGAACTGACATTTTACGGTGGAGGTAATTTAGGCCCAGAGAAGTTAGGTTGCTTGTGAGATCCCACAGCTGGCTCACAGCTGACTCACAGCCATTCCACAGCCTTCTTCGGTTTGGGGACAAATGTTTTCTAAAAACAAGTACAGGCTGGGTTTAATAGAATTATCCATGTGTGTAAACTTCATAGCCCACTCCCCCCATTCCCTTTCCCAGTGGGGGGTGGGCTTGCTTCTCTTCAAAGGGCCCACTCCCCAGTGGCAGCCCCCTCCCCGGAGCAGCAGCAGCTGACTGTGGCACATCTGCATTATGGAGTGGGCGCCACCTGACCACGGCTCCCCTGCGCCAGGCCCCAGCATCCTCAGCTGCAAAGGTGTATTGCCTTTAGGTTGCAGCAGGCCCAAGGAGGGGATAGTGCATTTGTCCTTTCCGCTGCCTGGTGTCCATTCCCACTTCCTAGAGGGGCCATTTATCTAGACCTGCCTCCTGCTGTGGGTTCTGCAGGCTCAGATCTCCCCTCTGCCCAGCCTGGTGAGCCAGGAGTGGGCCCTGTGACCCGGGCTCAGCCAGGATTTGGGTTTTGAGTGAGTGGGCTGAGGAGAGAGGGCGCACAGGCCTCATTCATTACTATGACAACAGGCTCAGTGGGCAGTTCCTTTGTCGAAGTATAAGTGAGAAAAAAAAAAGTTAAAAAGATGACATACAAAATGGAATGAGCTCCAGGCCCAGATTCAGCTCAGCAGTTAATGAGAGGACAGTCAGGTGGTAAAACTGGATCTGAGAGCATTTGAGGAACTGGGAGAAGTATACTAAAATAAGATTTTTTAAAAAGCTGGACACAAATCTGGTCAATGTCCCATAGGACAATAAAACCAGAGGTTACTTTCCTATCCAATTTATCACATTTATATAATTCCAAGAGTCAGAGCGAGGCTCCTCACCTTTCCTCCACTGAAGAGGTAAGGCTTATGTGATTTTGCCATTCCTTTTCTCTTTTGATGCTGATGATAGGAGAAGGCATATACGGCTCTGAGTGATCTTTCTTGTAAGATGCCAGGGTCACCGGAACCCGACTGGGGATTTTTCTAGGCTTATGAGTGGATGCTGCATGTCACAAGATTGAGAACCCCCCAAAAAGGAAGGCGAGCTTGCCTTATAAGACCCCTTAGAACCCAGGGCTTAGCTAATTGGGGTGATGACCACATACATTATCCTGTTTTCCCATTTCTCCCAATACCGGGGTGCTTATTATGGAGTGCTGGCGGTGGTGCTGGCTGCGCCCTGCGGATGTGTTCATCCAGCGAACGCCTTGCTGCAGGGCACTCCGTCGCCTGGTCAAGCATTACCAGAGAAGTAAACGTCTCTGCAAGCCTATGGAGCTCTGGGTGGGGCTGAGGCAGGAGGTAGGGGCCACCGCTGCAGGTTCTCCAAGGTCCTTCTGCCGGGGAGAGTCCCGTCTCCTGGGTCAGAGAAGCTCAGGTGACTCAAGAACAGCGAGGTGCTGCTGATCGCCGAACAGCGACAGTGATGGGCTGATGGGCATGCTGGCCCTCGCTTCGCTCTTCTCTCCACTTTTGTGTGTGTTAGAAGATTTCCGTAACAAAATATCAATTTATTTTTTATTAAAATTTTTTTTTCTTGTATCTCTTCTTTCAAACAATTTTTTAAAAGGTTGAGGAAAATTTTTAAAAAAGGTCACTTCAAAGATTCTTACAGGGTCATTTTTAAATGGTAGAACTTGGGAAAAGTGAATGGCCTCGTAGGGTAAAAGACACTAACCCTGCATCCAGACAGCAGTTCTATTTCAACACACCTGCAGAGGGGCTGGTCTGAGCCAGTGTGGCATGTTCCTAGGAGCCGGTGGTGTCTCCAGGCCTCCCAGAAAACTTCTGGCCATTATCTTCTCCCTAGGGCTTTGCCTCAGGCCAATGCCAAGGAATTACAGTGAAACTGACTGGTGGATCCAAGTCCAGGCAGCCTTTAGCCCTCATCCCGGCAGCCATGCAGAATACATCTAGAGCCCCTCTCTTAAGTGAGGTCTTGGCCAGCTCTGAAGACTGGGGAGCTTGCCGAGAATGTCTGGGTTCCAGTCCCAGAGGCCCTGGTTCTGTAGTTCTACATGCGAGCCAGGAATCTGCAGTTTGGATGCAGTTTTTTTTTTTTTTTTTTTTAAAGATTTTTATTTATTTATTCATTTATCCCCCCCTTGCTGCTTGTGCTCGCTGGGTCAGCTAACCACGCCGTGCGGGCGGGCTTGCCTTCACCAGGAGGCCCCGGGAACCGAACCCCATATGGTAAACGGGAGCCCTACTGATTGAGCCACAGCCGCTTTCCATGGATGCAGTTTTTTTTAAAAAAGATTTTATCTATCTATCTGTCTATCTATTTATGCCCACCTTGCTGCTTGTGCTTGCTGTGTCCATTTGCTGTGTGTTTTTCTGTGTCTGCTTGTCTCCCTTTGTTGGGTCATCCTGCTGCATCAGCTCACCACGCCGCGCAGGCCGGCTTGCCTTCACCAGGAGGCCCCAGGAATCGAACCCAGGGCCTCCCATATGGTAAACGGGAGCCCTATCGATTGAGCCACATCCGCTTCCCTGGATGCAGTTTTGAGAAACCACACTTTGAGAGGCACTGGGCCGTTGAATAAGAAACCAGCTGGTGTAGGACAGGTAATATCCACTGAGACCAGAGGGACAAACATCGCACCCAAGTAAGGCTCCAAGAGGCCTGGTGCCTCAACAGACTCAGGCCCTGCTCAGAACTGGGGGAGAGCGAAGGTGCCACACTGGTATAATGAAGCCTTTCACACAAACGAGTAATTCCCTTTAGCTTGTTCATTATCCAAATGAGCTCACTTGGGTCTCTTTGATGACCGATGCCCTTTGTTACATCCATAAACTTTCAGGGACAAACGGTACTTTGGGGTTAGTTAATGCCTATTATGTAAAAAATTAAAAAAAAAATCATCACTGTGTTATAGCTAGAGCCACAACAGATCTCTATGGTGTTAGTGTTATATTGTATTACACAATGGCCCTCATTTGAAGTCTGCCGAAAACATGCTCATTTTCATATTTGAAAAGAAGTTTTAAATGTTAAATGATACTCAAATATTTTTCACTAGTATGTAAAGACAGGATAAAACCTATTTAAAACACACAGTAGCTTTTAGAGTGGCCTCTAATCCGCTTAGGAAAGTGATGGGATGGGGAAGATCTCTTTAGAGGCTTTTAAACTGATAAGGCAAGCAACAGAAAAATTATCCTGATGCAAAAGTGTTTGAATGAAGAGAATCTAGCCATCTAATCGAAGGTGATCCCTTCATTATGCTGGAAAAAAAGACTAAGTTTCTGAGCAACGGAATTCACAAGCATATTTAAATGCAAGCAAACAAATAAATATATAAGAAACTGGGGCTGAAGAAAAATGTGAAGTTGCCTACTCAATATACAGTCTCTCATTCTTCCTCAGTAAGAGAACTTTGCACTGCTAGGGTCACCAATGTGCCCAGCTAATTTTTCAATTGTCTTTGAAGACAAAGGTAAGATGTTAGCCTTATGTGGGGTGGGGCTTCTGATAAAGCACTTTAAAATGGGTTTTTGCCTCAGCTGACAGATAGGTGTCCTTTTGCCCCATCTCCTTTTTCCCTGCCTGGAATGTGTGTGTGATGGCTGGAGTTCTGGCAGGTGTATTGAGACCATGAGGTAATATTGATGGTAGATGCCATATCCAGGATGGTGAAAGAGAAAAATAGAAGCTGAGGTTCCACCCCTAAATGTTACTTATGTAAGAAAATAGGCCCCTATCTTGTTTAAGTCACTTTTGGTTTTGTTGCATCAGCCTGAACCTATCCATGTGCCAGATACTGTTCCAGGTACTGAGGATGCAGTGGTAAGCAAAACACACCCACAGGCCCTGCCTCATGGAGTTTATAATTTAGTTGGAACATTGAACATAAGACAGGATAAATACATAAAACATATAGTTTGTAGGTGCTGAGAAGCATTGAGGAGTGAAAAATAAAGCAGAAAAGGTGAATATGAAGGGTTGAAGTTGGAGGAAAGCTTGAATTTTGGAGACTGTGGCCAGGGAAGCGGCATGGGATTTCACTAAGGCACTAAGTGACATTTGTGTAAAGAGCCAGGGGTATATCTGGTGGGAGAACATTCCAGGCAAGGGAACAGCAAGTACAAAGTTGTGAGACTGGACTGCTGAAGAAGTAGCCAAGGGGCTGGTGTGCGTGGAGGAGGGCAACTCAGGGGATGCATGGCAGGAGCTGAGGTTAGAGGTGATGGGGCCAGGTCTTGTAGGACCTCATGGGCTCTGACTTCTTTGAGTGAGCTGGGGCCATGGAAAGGTTTTTGGCAAGGGAGTTGCAAAATCTGCCTTATATATTAACAGAACCACTGTGGCTATTGTCTCGAAAGGAGGCTGAAGAGGGCTGCCTCATCTAGGTGAGAAAATGATGATGGCTTGGACCAAGTGAAAGCAGTGGAGGTGGGGAGAAGGGCTGGGGTTCTGGATGTGAGGAAGAGTCAACAGGACCTTCTGGTGGGCAGGCTATGGGATGTGAGAGAAAGAGAGGAGTCAAGGAGGATCCAAAGGTTTTGGTCTGAGAAACTGGGAGGATGGAGCTGCCATCAACTGAGTTGGAGCAAGTCTCTCCTACCCTCACCCTTCCTGGGAGGAATGGGTTTTGAGGGGAAATGTCAGAGGAGCTGAATTTGAGATGCCCATTAGACACCCAACTGAAGATACTGAGTCGAGATAGATACATAGGTCAGAAATTAAGGGGAGACGTCCAGCTGGGTAGACATGCGGGAGCCATCGGCACGTAGATGGTATTTAACATCGCGAATGGAAGACGCCACCACGTGAGTGAGTAGGGCAAGAACAAAGAAGGATCTCAGGAGTGAGCATGGGGCCTCCCGATGTGTCGAGATTGGGAGACGTGGGCAGGGCGGGGAGGGGGAGTCCAACAAGGGAGAGGGAGATGGGGAAGCAGGAGGGGAAGGCAGGAAACCAACTGAAGGAAACGTTTCGTGAAGGAGGGAGTGAGAGACGCCGTCCAGTGCGGTCAAGTAGGGTTAAGACTGAAGATCAAATACGAGGATTCAGTAGAGCTGCCCAGATGAAGCAGTTCAGAAGACTTCCTGGGACAGAGAAAGCGTTCAACACACAGCGGTGTTACTGTTTTTCGGCGAATTTCCTCCTCCTACGTAGCAGCGAAGGCAGCCTTAGCTAAAGGAGCAGGTGGAGCCTTGGACGCTGCTGCCCGCATGGGCAGAAGGCTGGGACAGGGAGCTCTTCCATTCCATCTCATATGCATGTAATAGAAGTGTCACACACACACTGTGTCAGCGCCATCCAGCAGAATTTGCTGTGAGGATGAAAATATTCACTATCTCCTCTGTCCAGTATGGCAGCCACTCAGTCACATGTGGCTACTGAGTACTTGAACATGTGGCTAGCGTGACCGAGGAGCTGAATTTTAAATTAAACTAAATTTTAATTAATTGCAATTTTAATTTTAATAGCCACAAGCAGCTAGCGGCTACTGTATTGAACCGCACCATTCGATATTCTATCCTATGACTTATTTACAAATATTCTCTTTTCAGATTATCAGTCTAATAATTGTATTTTAACCGAAAGTGTGGTATGTAAGGGCCCTTTCATAGAGTTTGAAAATAGCTGGTCTCCAGGAGAGGAAAATCTGGGTGAACAAAGTGGTGGGAGCCCTGAGGGAGAGGCTGAGGGAGCTGAAGACGCAGCAGGGCTCCGACCTTGCTTGGTTCCTCGCCTAGCTGTGGGACCCGGCAAGGCGGTTCACCCCCAGAGCCTGCTTCCACCTCTGAAGTGGGGCTGGAGCAGCCTGCCCTCCAGGCAGGGCCCCGCGCAAGGCGGGAGTGCGGGGCCCCAGGAAACCCACTCACTGCACGGCTGCCCAGGCTGGATGGCCTCCAGGGCTGCAGGGGGGCGTCCACAGCCTCAGCGGGGGCTGTCCCTCGTCCTGAGGCCGGGGGCCTCGTGCAGCCCATCTGTTTCGGGGCTTGTGTGCGGTCTGGGTGTCAAATGCCCACAGCCAGCTCCCCGCAATTGCCTCCATCTAAGGGTGGGGCAGAGCAAGTCCGCTTGGTGGAGGGCGGTTCCCGCCTTTGTTTGCCCACAAGCACCTTAATGCCTGGAAGCGGCGCCCCCACCAAGCCCTCGGGAACCCTGGGGCTGGGAATCGCTGAGGGTGCCTCGTGTGACCCCCAAACCCACACAGGCGTGACAGCAGTCCACAAGAGGCGTGGCTGGAGGGCAGGGGTGAGGGTGGAGGAGAGGGGCTGGCAGCCCCCGGGGGGCGGGAGGCGGGAGGCGCTTTGCCCTGTGGCGCCAACAACAGACTCGGGCGTCCCTGGCTCAGGGAGGGGCTGCCAAGACCAAGTCCAGACAGCACACGGGTGGGGGCCTGGGATCAGACTTCCTGGCCTCCAATTGCTTGAGGCTTCTGCCCCCAAGTTCAAGGCCTTGTGGAGGAAGGAAAGAGGAGAGCAGGCCCCCCAGCCCTCAGGGTCTGAGCTGAGCCACGGGGCCCCCCAGAGGGCTCCCTGGCAGCCCCTCCCTGGCCCTCAGGGTCTGAGCTGAGCCACGGGTCCTGGGCCCTGTGGAAAAGCCACGCAGGCTCTCGCTGGCTGGTCTGTGGCCTCGGGCAAGTGACTCCACCCTCCTGCACCTCCTTTTCCTCACCGGTGAACTGGAGAGGACACTCGGCTGCTGGAATCATCGGAGGGCCACGAGATCAGCTCTGCACAGCCCCTGGCGCAGGGCATTCGCCTGGCATCTCCTTCGCTCCCTGCTTCTGGAAGACTCCAATACAGCGCCTGCCTGAAGCCACTCCCGCTGTACAGTGCCGCTCTGGTCTCACAATTAGGTGCAACAGACATGTTTCTAGGGCACCCGCTGTGTGGGCAACCTGAGGCAGACGAACCAGTTACAATTCATGGGCCTTTGCCTTTGAGACAAGTACAAGCTTGCTGGGCAAGACACTTGGCAAAGAATGACACGTGCGTAGTTAAGTGGAGAAGTGTTAAGGGCCACCATTGGGATTTGGAGGGGGAGCTCGGTGGGGCTGGAGGACTTCCTGGAGGAAGCGGGCTCTATGATATGGATCTGAGGTGCTGGTAGGATTCCGTTGGTGGGGTGGGGAGAGGGCAGCCTTGGGCTGAGAGCTGTGCAGGAATAGCGGTAGGAATAGCGGTAGGGGCGAAGGAGTGGGCCGGTTGCCGCCATGCACCCCGAGGAGTCTGCGGGCTGGAGCTCCCAGGTTGTGGGGGGAGTGGGGCGGAGAGTTCCGGAGAGGTAAGGAGGGCCAGGTGGTCCACTGGAGGTGTCGTTCCTCCAGCAGGAGACGGCAGATTTTGTTCTGAGGACCCAATCTGAAGGCACAGGTTCAGAGTGGGGGTGTCACGTGATGAGCAAAGAATGGTGGGAAGGAGGGGGCTGGATGGCGGAGGAATCTGGAGCAATCGCGGTGAGGGACAGGGATGAGCCGAAGGCGGGTCAAGCGTTAGGCGCCTGGGTCACAGGAGGTATCAAAGCATTTTAGAGCTGCAAGTGACCTTAGATTTCACCTCGTGGAGCCATTTGAGAAAACCGAGGCCCAGGAAAAGGACCCAACTCAAGGCCACACAGCTAGTTAGCGCCAAGAAATGAACTCACATTGAAGGGGAAGAAGACTCAGGGCAAGAGGTTGAGGAGACCATACAGTGCACTCACCTCTGGAGTCATCAGGTTTGGGGTACCACTGAATGTCCAGACAACATGGGCTTGGAGCCCTGGAGGTGTTAAGATTTGGGGCACTGGCACCATAGAGGACGCAGTTGGCACCCCCTGGGGTCGCGTGCAGGGAGAAAAGGCCGGAAGGCCGAAGACTGAGAAGAGGATCCAGCAGCAGGGGCAGTGAGAGAGGCGGGATGTGGCTCAGACGTGGACGTGGTGGTCAAGGGAAACGGCACTGGCCGGTGCAGTCACCTGCCCCTGATCTCCCACTGTAGCTTATAAAGGTGGCTGCATATTCTTTTTTTTTTTTTTTTTTTAAGATTTTATTTATTTATTCATTTATCCCCCCCTTGCTGCTTGTGCTCGCTGGGTCAGCTAACCACGCCGTGCGGGCGGGCCTGCCCTCACCAGGAGGCCCCGGGAACCGAATCCGGGGCTTCCCATATGGTAAACGGGAGCCCTACTGATTGAGCCACAGCCGCTTCCCATGCAAATTCTTGACACCTCTGCCACTGAGACACGGGGTCCCCTTGCATCTAGGATGCACCCACAGAAGAGATCCCAAGACTGGCAGCTCTGACTCTGGGAACACTCACTCTTGCAACCCAGCCGCCAGGTTGTGGAGCAGCCCCGGGCACCTGGAGTGTCTGAGAGGAGAGGCAAAGCTCCCACCGGCACGCAGCACAAACTCGCCAGCCGCCTGAGCGGGCCACCTTGAAAGTGAGTTCTTCAGGCCTCGGTGAGCTGCCTCCACAGACGCCACGTGGAGCAGAGATTAGCCACCCCCACTAAGCCCTGCTCAGACGGCAGATTTGTGAGCCAAGTAAATGACTGTTCTTGTTTTGGGGCGGCTGGTTACACAGCACATCCGTCCTCCCAGGGGCATTCAGTGGATGTGCTTGGGTTTCCTCTCCAAGTGCACGGGGTGTCCCTCTCCCACCAGCCTCCCGTTCCCCTGCTCTAGCTGCTCACGAACAGCCTGGGCCGAGAGCTCACCCTCCGCCAGCAGCTCAGATGGCCTCAGGCTCTATGGGGTCCGCTTGGGAATCGTCACACAAAGGGGGCCCATGCTGCCTCAACAAGAGCAGAGGAGAAGCTCTCGCTCGAGGGGACCCACTGGTGACAGCTTCCATTCCTTCAGCTTGCATATGGTGAAACTTGGAAAATGAGTGGTATTGAGACTCCAAGACTGACATTTTTATTTCATGGAATAAAAAACAACATGTGTGTTTCACACAATGTGTGGGATCAAATGAAGAGGGAGCATCTGCAGCCTAAAACCCAGCTTCCTCTACCATGAACACGTGGAGAAGACAGCATCTGCTGAGCCCACGTCGAGCCTGTCACTGTAACAACTGGGGAACAGGGGCCTCAGCTGCACCAGGGGACAAGTAGCTGAAGCATTTAAACAACTTGATGTCCATATTTTTTGTACATTTATTTTTTTAAAAAGCATAGGAAATGAATAAAATGCCACCTAGAAAGTAATTACAATAAATAAATTATTTCCGGTTAAGCATTGCAAATCCACACAAACCAGTCCTCCAAGTTTTGCCAAGGTTATGTCCAATGGGCTCAGGATTGTTCCCCTTGTCTCTTCTTTGAGGCCTTGTCCCCCTCATGCAAAACAGCTCCAGCGTTAGCTCCCCGTCCTCCCTGTCTGGGCTTCCTCAGTCACAACGATGGGAGCTGCCCGGGCGTCAGCATGGCTGGCACCGCAGGCTTCGGCAAACGGCATCTGAGGGCTTCCAGGGACCCTGGAGGAAAGAGCCAGGGGTGCATCGGGTTGGGCCCGTCTTCAGAAAACCTCTTCCTGAGCCTCGGGAAGACAGTAACTTGGCCCGTGGTTTTGAGCACTTAGAATACCACTGCCCGGGGTCCTTGCAAGTGACAGTGATACGTCTGGTGGACGGTCGGCCAAAGGGGCAGATCACCAGAGTGGGCCTCGGAAGAGGCCAGGAGTTTGGGGAAGGTGGACAACGGAGGCCCCGGGCTGAAGTTGAGATTTTTAAAAGATGAAATTTCAGCTGTGGGAAGGAAGCCATCGCCCTCCCCTGGGTTCGAGAGGCTACAGGTAACTGGCAGGAAGCCAGCCTTTCAGAAGGGCAAGGCGGCCAACTAGGGTATCAGAAACAACAAAACACCAAGCTCTCCTCCCTAGAAAGAACCGTGTGGAGCCTGCAGTTTAGGAGACCGCGAAGCTCCTTCTCAGGGAAGCAGCGACGCCCTGGAACAAGCCAAGGTGGTGCCTTCCCTGAGCACGGCGAAGCCACACCCGCCCCCCAAACGAAGAAGGCCCCGTCAAGGCGACCTGCCTCGGCAACGCGGGACTTGGACAAGCCCCTAACAAGTACGGGATCCTGAGTGGGTGTGTGTCCTCGGAGCTGAGCTCCTAGAACCCTCAGGGAGAAGTGCCTCATCTGAGGCAAAGCTACTCAGAAACGAGCAGGAGGCATCTGGCTTGGGAAGGGTGAATTGTGCAACCCAGTTAAGGTGATACTAAAAAGATAGGGTCGGGGGAGTGGGTGTAGCTCAGTGGTTGAACACCTGCTTCCTGTGTACGAGGTGCCGGGTTCAAGCCCCAGTATCTCCTAAAAATAAAGATATGGTCAGAACACAAACGCACAAATCGTGGCTAGAGACTCCAGGACGGAGTAGCACCTGAGAGCGCGAGGAGAGCCCACGGGGGCTAGGCTGGGAGTTGACAGAGTGAGGGATGCGGGCTGGGCGTGAGGAGGAATGTTCCTGAAACACACTCCAGCCCCATGGTGCGTCTTCCCACTTGGTAAGAGATGTGGCTCCCATATTAATAGGTATCAGTAAAATTGATTTGTAAAAAAAAAATAAAAAAAAGAAAGAAAGAAAAAAAAAAAAAGCTACAGCTCCCAAACCTTCCAGTTCACGACCAGGAGACAAGCCTGCAAGGGCGGTGTGGAGTCGTGGGGCCCGTGGCGGCCTGGGAGCCACCCATCCAAAGGCGGCATCGAGAACACGATGGGGTGGCCCCATCGGCCGGCCTGGACTTTTACGTGCAGACGTCACAAATGCAAACCCGAAGACTCTGCAGGCTAACCGAGGCACACTGGGCTGGTCACTGGGCAGCCTCTCCAAGCAGGAGAGGGAGGTGCTTGTCAGAACAGGCCCCAGAGACGTGCACGTCCAAACCCTCGAAATCCGAACAGTCACCTTACAGGGCAGGAGGCAGTTTGCAAATATGCTTAAATCAAGGCTCCCGAGGTGGGAGACTTCCCTGGCTTATCCGCCCCGGCTTATCTGGGCGGGCTCAGAAATGAAAGGACCTTCTAGGTGAAGAGGGAGGGCTGAAGAGTCAGCGTCACAGGGGCACAGCCTGAGAAAGACTCGGCCAGGCACGGTGGGCTTCGAAGACGAGAGCCAAGGCGGGCCGGCGGCCTCTCGGAGCCGGAGGAGGCAAGGAGACGGGTTCCCCCAGGGCCTTGATTTTAGTCCAGGGAAACCCATGGTTTCTGACCTCCACAACTGTTAGAAAACACATCTGTGGTGCTCAAGCCACCAAATGTGTGCTAATTTTCACAGCAGCCCTAGGGGGCTACTCTGGTGTAATTTAAAACTTTTTAGGAGGAGGAAAATATACTCTAAATTTCTGTTTAAACATCAAAGTACTGTTGCAGTTGTGACAACTCAAAGAAATTTCCCTTATTTCTAGAACTAAAGGACAAGGGGACTCAAGGTGAATTTCTGCAGTGGGATAGCCACATGCAGACTGAGAGAACAGGGATGTCTCTTACCAAAGCGGACACGCAGCACTGTCTTTTCTGTCTGGACAGATTGCAAATGATTCCCACCTCCCAAGGAACAGGCACATCTTTATCGCGTGGTCAGGGGAACTCAAAGCCCAGCTGTCCAAACAGCTTAGCATGAGTGGTCACTAAAGGCAGGGGAAACTTGCTGCATGGCCATACATTCGACCTCGTAAGGCCCTAGGACCACTGAGTAAAAAAAAATAATAAAAGGCACATTGTCATTTCATCCAGAGCCCCCGTGAGAGCAGGGGCCTCGGGTGGGCGCCCAGGGATCGGAATCATTCCACGTCCAGGGGCCGCAGCCCTGTGCTGGGCCACCGGCGCCTCTCCTCGCTCATTATGTCTGTTTTGTAACAGAACCTGAGCCCAGGAGGACTTGAACCATGACAGCTGCTTCAGAGCAGAATTTGTCCTGTTCACAGCGTGAGGACTTGGGAGACGAGCAGCTGGCGGTGTTCGGGAATGCCTCCTGCAGGTCCTTCCACGTAACTCCTCTTCTTTAGGCTTTCTGGTTAGGAACACCTATGGGGGTCCAGCGCCCGACTCTGCATCTCAGGAAGGTCTGTGGGGGCAGATGCAATTACTGCGCTGGGTCTGCCGGCCCCTGCGTGTCCAGCAAGGGAACGGCTGTGTTTCCATTGCCCACGTTCTCCTTTTTGGGGTGGGAGAAGGTGTACGGTTCGCTCTCGGACTCAGGAGGGGAGCCAGGGGGCGGATCACCTGCGGGCATCTTTGCCGTCGGGGCCCTGGAGCCCACGAGGGGCGGGGAGGGAGGGCAGTCCCCCACGGGGCCCTGGAAGGGCCGGTAGGCGTCCACCTCCGGCTGGAGGAAGGACCCGCCGGAGTCCTGCAGCAGGTGCCCGTACACCATGGAGTCCTCAATGACTGCGTACACGTGTGAGTCGTTGTCCTTGCGTCCTTTCTGGAACTTTCTTGGCTGCATCGGCATCTGGGTATTGATGCTGCCATTGTAGATACCTACGGCAAGGCCCTGGTCTACCTTCCTTTTCCTACGGGGAGAGAGAGGGAGTAAGATGGAGAAGTCAGAAAGCAGACGACCTGAGGCACACCCGTTCATACAGCTCTGCCAGCAGTGAGATTCTTCAGGGTTCTCAAGTGTCTCCCCTAACGCCCCCAAATCGCTTAGCATTTGGCACCGAAACTTCTGTCCCCAGCGAGCACTTAGAAAGGACCGGCTTTTGTCTCCAGTTTTTTTAGGAGGTACGGGGATTGAACCCAGGACCTCGTCCATGGGAAGCAGGCGCTCAACCACAGAGCTGCATCCACTGCCCTGTCTCCAGTTCCCAAGGTGGAAACCGAGAGGTCACAGCTGGCAGAGCGGTTTAGAGCAGGCGTGCTTCACGCGCCACCTTTGCTCGAATTCGTCCTTGACGGCAGATGCGCCGTACCCCGTGGGGGAGACGCCTGACGACGCTTCCCCCTCTCCTAACGGCAATGGGTGGCTTCCCGGCCCTTCTGAAGCTCATCAGGCTCAGGCTTGCACCAGCTGCCGGGGACCCTCAGCGCTGTCCCGCAGCTGGCGCTGCACCTCTTCTGCACGGGAGAGAGCTTGGACCCTCTAGATTTCCAATGACCACACAGCGCTTCAGGCGGGAAGGCTGTTATTTCGGCGTACAGCTCGAGCGGAGGGAGAGCAGAGGAGAAGCCAGCTCTCTCAGCAGTAACCTCCAACAGAGCTCGCTGCCGAAAGGAAGGCCAAATTCGGGCTTCGCTGCCAGGGCGCCCCGAGAGCACCATTAACGTTTGGTTTTTAATGTTCTCCGAAACCGGGGTGTGGACGGGCATTAGCGTTCCCTGCCACGGAAGACAAAGGCTGTGCCTCCATCTCAGAACCAAACAGCAGGGAAGGCCGAGTTTTCAGCTTTTTCGTTTTTAGCTGAACGGCGACTGGCAAGGAGGGCAGCAGCTCAGTCAGCCTGACGGACCGAGCAACGCACAGGCTGCCCGCACTGCCCTGAGATAAAAATAAACCCAGTGCATTTAGCTCACAGCACGGAGTCTCTGGCCAGGAGGACGGGCTCCAGAGGCCCCGCCACGGCTTCTTCCACGGCGCCTGGCTCGTCCCCACCGCGGCTCTTCTCCTGCTGTGCCGAAACGGCCTATTTATTTGCCTGCCTCAGGCTTCCCCGTGCTCCCCTTAGGCTGAGTTCTCCAGAAGGGACCCATAGCACCTCACATGGCACCCCGTGCCCGGAGACCTTCGGAAAACACGTTAAAACGAACAGGTTTGTGGGCACCGCTTCCCCCATCCTCACCGCAGAACCCGTCCGTTCTCCCACAGCAGGTCCACCTGCCGGCCGCAGACCTCAGCCACGGCCAGGCTGGGGCCGGTGATTCTCAGGCCAGAACTGGGGCAGCTTAGGGGTGGACGCCTCCTGAAGGGGGAGCCGGGGTCCAGCGTCGACGCCACACCTTCAGATCCGGGCGGCACATTCTGTGCAGCCCAGACGGGCGTTTCCCGGGAGAAGCGCTAAGGTGATGTTGAGAAGAAGCCTCTGCCCCAGTGTGGCCTTTCACGGAGAAAATGACCCTCCCTGCATCTGCTGTGAGCGGGTCTGCCCGCGTCAGGGGACACACAGACAGTCCCATTGCACATCAGGAATTTCAGCTGTTTGCTCAGTCAGGGCCACCGCTAATAAAAAACGTTTTTGTTTTACAACTTTTTGGAAGGTCAGATCATGCTAAGGAAAACAGATCCCCCCTCTCCCCATGGTTTTAATTAGAAATCTGAGTAAAATTTATAAAATCTGGTGGCAGCACAGACTCTCTCTAAAAAGGTCAACGTCTTCCTTTCATTAAGGAAGGCAGACCGAGTCATTAGCTGGGTCTACCTTCCTCTCGTCCACAGCGCCGGCTCGTGGATGCTCGACCAGAGCTCAATAAACAAGCACGGCACAGACGGCGCATTCAAGAGACCTGAGGAGAACGGGCAGGGGCACCGTGCGTGCATTTTCCTCAAGGTGACAAGTGAGAGGTTTCAGACACCTGGTCTGGCAGGGCCCAAGCGAGCTTTTTCCTGCCAAGATCTTCCCTGCGATGACTACAGTCTAATGAGGAAACAGTCAACGATTCACAGCGGATTTGTGCTGAGGCAGCTGTAGGATAAACTGCAGGCCAAAATGTCACTGCCCTTTCCTTCCCCCTAGCTATGGGATTTTTTTCCTCTCAAAGCATAACTTATATTTGGCAACATTATTTAATGTTGATCTTTGGGGGAGAAATAGGAAGCAAGGACACAAAGTCAATAATTAACAATACATCTGGTCTGTGTGATCTGAGGAGATGTCAAATTGGGTTTGAGAAATTCCACCTACTTCTTTTTCACAAAGCAAATGATGAGTCCGAGGGCGAACAGCAGTAAGGCTCCACCTCCCACGACTGCGATGATGACAACAGTCAGGTCTGTGAGCAGAGACACACGGGAGAGAGGTGAGGAGACTCGCGGGGTGAAGCCGTAGTCTCCAAGATGGCTGCCATCCGTCCCTTCCCTCCCTCTGAGCACATGCTTCTCCTCACCCGAGGAGGAGCCTATTTGCCTTCCTCTTGAATCTGGGTTGACCGACAGAAGGCATCTGTGCCATTTCTGGGCCTAACCTTTAGGAGGCCTGGCGGCTTGAACTTTCTCTCTGAGGGAGGACAGCCACCATGGAAGAAGTCTATGTTGAGATCACCATGCTGTGAGGAAGCCCAAGCTAGCGACGAGGAGACTCCATGAGGAAAGAGACCGAGGAACCCAGTTGAGAGTGGGCACCAAGGCCCCGACATACGACCCTGTCGACCCAGACCAGCCAGGCTCCGGCCATCTGAGGCAGCTGGCTGAGGCCCGGATACCTTGGAACAGAGATGAGCCATCCAGCTGTGCCTTGTCCAAATTCCTGACCCATGGAATTGTGGACAAATAACACGGTTACTGTCTTAAGCCTGCTAAATTTTGGGGTGGTTTGTTATGCAGCAATGGATAAGGAAATAATGTGGGGGGACCTCCCAGATCTACTCTAAAGGCCGCTCCCGGCCTACACCACTAGGTGTTGCTCCCCAATCACCATGGCCTGCCCTGGGGAAGAGCAGAGCAGTTGAGTGTAGAAGAAAGCAAGGAGCAAACAGTCAGAAAGAAGGAGATAAGGAAAGGGTTGTTTCGTTTATGCTGTGCTTTTCCTAGCGTCGTACAAAGGAAAAAGAAAAAGGAAAAAAAAAAAAAAAACACAAAAAACCCTGCACCAAACAGGGATTTAGGCTTTCTTGCTTGTTCATCAAGAAAACAAAAGGTGAGGTTGAGAGAAAATAGGAATAGAAAAAAGCGACAGAAAATGAACGTCAGAGAGGAAGAAAACCCAGGAGCTCACCTGAGAGTTTGAGATCTTTTCACTTAGGGCTCTCAGTTCCCACCAATTCTCTGGCTAACCTGCTGTGGCCTTGGGCAGATGCTCCCTCTCTCTGATGGCCAGAAAAGGAAGGGGCTGGAAGAAATAACCTCCACCGTCCCTTCCAACATGCTCTGAAGCTGTGTGTCCATCTCTGAAACAAGGCCACACCAGGGACTGTCCTGCCACACGTGTAATTGGAATAGGGCATTTCCTTGCTTGAAAGTCTTCGGTGGAGCCTACGACTTTGAGGATCAAGGCAGTCTCCTCGTTCTGGCTCTGAGGCCTGCCACCGAAGGCATTTCATGGATTGGGTGTTCTACTGGGACTAAATATCCATGTATCCATGTCACACTTTCCAGGTCCCCACATTTTAATCGCCAACACCAAACCCCCACAATCCTGTTATCATCACCTCCTCTCTACAGATAGGGAAGCTAAGATCATGGGAGTGCACAGACTTCCCCTGTATCAGACTAAAGGATGGTGGCAGACTGACTAAAAAAATGTGCTGGTTCTCTCCCCTCCCGAAATGTGTCCTTTACTCTGCAACTCCACAGCTTCTCCCATCAGGAGGCGGGAGAATCAAGGCCACTCACATGACTTGCTTTGGCCAAAGAATGCGGTTGTGTCAGGGCCTACCCTAAGCATTGAGAGACCCTGTGTGCCTACAGTTTCTCTTGGATGTCTCTGTCTCTGCTATGAGAACAAACCCAGGCTGGAGGGGGAGAGACCACCTGGAGAAAAGCCAAGTACACCCAGGTGTCCTAGCTGATTTTGGCTGAGACCAGACATGTATGAATGAATACACAGAAAAGTTACCCAGCCAATCTATGGCTGCTTACAAGTAAGCCCAGTTCAGACCAGAACTGCCCAGCCGATCTGGGAGCAATAATAAATGGTTGTTTTCAAGCCGATAAGTTCTAGGGTAGTTTGTTACGCAGCTTCTTGATACAATAGCTGACTGATACAGGGGCGGCCAGAACTCAAATCCCCATGTGCTGACTCCCATTCCTGGCTTGCTCATCACTATCCCTGAAAGAACTTGAAGGCCCTTACCCATTGTCTTTGGGGTGAGCGTCACCCAGAAGAGCAGGTCCAGCTGCTTGCCACTCATGGGGCTGCAGTTGGAGATGTTGACCCAGAAACTGTGATGGTGGAAACTGGGTTTGGGGAGCACCTCCTCCTCCAGGCTGAAGATGTGCTCAGCGTTCGTCCGCTGCTCCTGAATGATCATGAATGCGCGTCCCGTCTGGCAGACCACGCCGGTCCGCTCCTTGAAGAAGGTCAGGCAGGCCATCTGGTCGCTGGGCACGCTGACATTCCAAGACACTGAGGTGAGGGGCGGCACGCCCCGGTCCCAGTTAGGGGTCCTCAGGTAGACCTTGCTTTGCGTGTCTGGGGTCACCGTGAAAATGCCTTCCTCTGCAGGAAAGGAAGGAGTCCAGATAATGTCTCACTCAATCAAAATGGAGGGAAAAAGGGGTCCCAGACATACTGTCTGCAATGGTGGAAATAGTCTCCACCTGCACGGTCCGAAACGGTCACCACTAGCACATGTGTCTACTGAGCACCTGAAATGGGCCCAGTGTGACTGAGGAGCCGACTTTTTAATTTTTGTATAACATTCATTTAAATTTAAATAGCCACATGCTGCTATTGTGTATTGGTCAGTGCAGCACTAGAAGCTTGTCTAGCTAGGTGCTTTTGAAAAAGCAAAACAAAGTAACAAAACCCATATATGCCAGTTTGCCAGACCAGTGGTTTCCGGCAGCTTCCTCGGCCGCGGCGTGGTTAACACTCACCTAACGCTGCTGCTCCGTGGGCGACGGGTATATGCTGGTGTCAGTGTCAGATATTTTAAAAAAACAAAAACAAAACCAAAAAACCTCTAGGTTCTGGGACAGAATTCTAGAATTATAAATCTGAAAGGGCCATGTCAACTAATTCATTCCTGACCTTCAGGTGAGAGAAAAACCCAATATTTTGCAGTGATGAGAAGGTGTCTTATTTTCAGACCGGTAACCGTGGAGATATCAGGCAGCCTGGACTGACCTTAATCCCATGGCCAAAGATTCCTGTGGCTCCCTCTCATGCCTCTGAGAACAAAGCGTGAAGGAAATCTCAACTAAAGGGCTTGGCCAACTTTAAAATGGCCTCGAACTGAACGTACCTGCGCTTTGAGCAAACAGTAACGGTGACCGAGACGTTTTTAAACCAACCACGGAGATTCCACCCGGCGTGAAGGGTTCAGAGCTCACCTCCCGCCTCGCAACCCTGCAGACCATACTCCCTCGCGCTCTGGAAGCGGAGTCTCCCCGGCCTCCTCCCTCGGGCTCGCCACAGCCTCCTGCACGGTTCATGCAGCGCCAGAAAGTGCCTGCACAGGCTTTTCATGTCACTACGGTAAAAATCCAGGACTCGGGAATGCTTATCACTCAGACTCTGCCTGCTTCCAAGAGTTTTGTGTGTGCGTTTTCATTTCTTAAAATTTTATTATTTTTTCCAAGAGTTTTTTGAAATTAAAATTTTTTTTTCCTTAGAGAAGTTGTAGGTTTACAGAAAAATCATGCAGAAAATACAGAGTTCCCATATGCTCCCCTCCCCACAATTTTCCCTATTTTTAACCCTTTGCATTACTGTGGTCCCAATGTCACAACGGATGAAAAATATTATAATTGTACTATTAACTATAGTCCATGGTTTATATTAGGGCTCACTGTGTTGTATAGTACAATTTTATTCTAGTAACGTGTACAATCTAAAATTCCCCCTTTACCCACCTTCGGTTACACACGGCAGTGGAGTTAACTGCCCATCCATCCCCATCCACTAGCCTCGTGAAGCATGAGCTCCCTGCTCCCTACCCTCCACCCCAGCCTGTATTCTAGTTTCTGACCCTATGAGTTTACTTATTCTAATGATTTCACATCAGTGAGCCCATATAATATATTTCTTTTTGTGTCTGGCTTATTTAATCAAGACAAGCTTGATGTCTTCAGGATTCATCCATGTTGTCGCATGTATCAGAATTTCATCCTTTTTATGGCCGAGTGACATTCCATTGTATGTATATACCACATTTTGTTTATCCATTCATCTGTGATGGACACTTGGGTCTATTTCCATCTTTTGGCAATTGTGAATAATGCCGCTATGAACATTGGTGTGCAAATATCTGTTCAAGTTCCTGCTTTCACATCTTTTGGGTGTATATCTAGAAGTGGGATTGTCAGGTCATATGGCACTTCCATAGTTACCTTTCCGAGGAACAGCCAAACTGTCTTCCACAGCAGCTTCACCATTTAAAAATTCCCTCCAGCAATGAACACGTGTTCCTGTTTCTCCACAGCCTCTGCAACACTTACTTTCTGTTTTTTTTTAAAATAATAGCCATTTTAGTGGGCATGAAATGGCATCACATCGTAGTTTTGATTTGCAATTCCCTGATGGCTAATGATGTTGAGCATTGTTTCATGTGCTTTTTGGCCATTTGTATATCTTCTTTGGAGAAATGTCTATTCGTCTTTTGCCCATTAAAAAAAATGAGCTGTTTATTTTTTTGTTGTTGAATTGTAAGATTTATTTATATATTCTGGATACTAACCTTTATATGATATGTGGTTTCCAAATATTTTCCCCCATTCTGTAGGTTGTCTTTTACTTTCATGATAAGCCTTTTGATGCACAAAGATTTTTAATTTTGATGAAGTCCCATTTATTTATTTTTTCTTTTGTTGCTCATGCTTTTGGTGTAAAATCTGAAAATCTACTGCCTTCTATAACATCCTGAAAATATTTCCTTATGTTTTCTATAAGAATTTTATAGCTTTAGCTCTTATATTTAGGTCTTTGATCCATTTTGAATTAATACTTTTATATGGTGAGAGGTAGGAGTCCACATTCATTCTTTTGCATATAGATTTCCAGTTGTCCCAGTATTTGCTTCTCCAGTGTATCAACTTGGGAAATCAACTGGCCATAGACATGTAGATATAACTCTGGACTCTCAATTTTATTCCATTGGTCTATATCAATTCTTATGCCAGTATCATGCCACAGTTTTAATTACTATAGCTTTACAGTATGTTTTGAAAATAGGACGTGAGAGTCCTCTAACATTGTTCTTTTTCAATACTGTTTTGGCTATTTGGGGCCCTTGCAATTCCATATGAATTTGAGGACCAACTTTTCCATTTCTGCAAAAAAAAAAAAAAAGTTGCTGGAATTTTGATGGACATTGCATTTAATTTGTTGATTATTTTAGGCAGAATTGATATCTTATCAATATTAAGCCATCCAGTCCATGAAAATGGAATGTCTTTCCATTTATCTAGGTCTTTAATTTCTTTCAGCAATGTTTATAGTTTTCAATGTACAAGTGAAGCTACTATTGTAAATGAAATTGTTTTCTTGATTTCCTTACAAATTGTTCATTACTGGTATATAGGAACCCAAATGTCTTCTCTGTGTTCATCTTGTATCCTACAACTTTGCTGATTTCATTCATTATTTCCAATAGGTTTCTTGTGGATTTTTTTTTTTGGGGGGGTTTATATATAGGATCATGTCATCTGCAAATATGGATAATTTGACTTCTTCCTTTCCATTTTTGATGCCTTTTGTTTTTTTTTCTCTTGCCTGACAGCTCTGGCTAGAACTTCCAGTACAATGCTGAATAACAATAGTGACAGTAGGCATTCTTGTCCTGTTCTTGATCTTAGGGGGAAAGCTTTGGACTTTTGCTATAGAGTATGATAATTGCTTTGGGTTTTTCCATAAATGTCCTTTATCATGTTGAGAAAGTTCCCATCTATTCCTAGTTTTCTGTGTGTTTTTATCATGAAAGAATGGTGGGTTTTATCAAATGCCTTTTCTGATCAATTGAGATGATTATGTGTTTTTTTCTTTTCCCCCTTCATGCTATTAATGTGATGTATTACATTGATTTCCTTGTGTTGAACCATCCTTGCATTCCTGAAAAAAATCCCACTTGGTCATGGTGTATAAGCCTTTTAATTTACCGTGGGATCCTCAGTCCTTTGCTGAGGACTTTTCCATCTACATTCACTCACAGGGAATTTGGTCTGAAGTTTTCTTTTCTTATGCTTTTTTATTTGGCTTTCGTGTCAGGGTAATGTTGGCCTCATAGAATAAGAGAGGGAATGATTCCCCCCCCCCCCTTTTGTTGGAAGAAATTGAAAAAAATTGGTATCAAATCTTCTTTAAATATTTGGTAGAATTCAACAGTGAAACCATCTGGTACCAGGCTTTTCTTTGTTAGGAAGTTTGTGATTACTGATTCAATCTTTTTACTTGTTATAGGTCTTAAAAGATTTTCTGTTTCTTCTGTCACATTAGGTAATTTGTGTGTTTCTAAGAATTTTTCCATTTCATATGGGTTTTCTAATTTGTTGGTGTACAGTTGTTCATGCTACCCTCTAATAATCCTTTTTATTTCTGTAAGGTCAGTGGTAATGTCCCCACTTTCAGTCTTGATTTTATTCTTTGTCAGTCTGGCTAAATTTTATTGATTTTATTGATCTTTCAAAAACCAATTTTTGGTTTTGTTGATTCTAATGCTTATTTCATTGATCTCTGCTCTAATCTTTACTATCTCCTTCTATTAACTTTGAGTTTAATTTACTCTTCTTGTTCTAGTTTCTGAAGGTGTGAAGTTAGGTTATTGATATGTGATCTGTCTTATTTTTTAATGCAGGCATTCAGAGCTAAAATTTCCCTCTGAGTACTGCTTTTGCTGCATCCCACAAGTGTTAGTATGTTGTGTGTTCATTTTTGTGTCTCAAGGTACTTCCTAATTTCCTGTGTGATTTTTTTCTTTGACCCATTAGTTGTTTAATATTGTATTGTTTAATTTCTATATATTTGTAAAATTTCCAGTTTTCCTTTTGTTATTGAATTTTTGCTTACTCCATTGTGGTTTGTGAAGATATTTTGTATGATTTCAGTATTTTTAAGTTTATTAAGATTGGTTTAGTGGCCTAACATATGGTCTGTCCTGGAAAATGTTCCATGTGCACTCGAGAAGAATGTGTATTCTGCTGCTGTTGGGTGGGGTGTTTTATGTGTGTTCACGTGTTCTAATTGGTTAATACTGTTCACTGATTTTTTTAAAAGATTTGTTTTATTTATTTACACCCCCCCCCATTGTTTATGCTTGCTGCCTGCTCTTTGTGTCCATTCGCTGTGTGTTCTCTGTGTCTGCTTATCTTCCCTTTAGGAGGCACTGGGAACCAAACCTGGGACCTCCCATGTGGGAGGGAGGTGCTCAATCACTTGAGCCACCTTAGCTCCCTGCTTTATTATGCCTCTCATTGTCTTTCCTCTTTTGTGTTTCCTTGTTGTGTCAGCTCGCCGCGCCTGCCCGTCGCACCAGCTGGCTGTCTTGCTCCTCTTCTCCAGGAGGCACCCGTAACTGAACCTGGGACCTCCCACGTGGTAGGCGGGAGCTCAATCAATCGAACCACATCCGCTTCCCAAATTGATTTTTTTTAACATTATCTTTTTTTTTTTTTTTAAAGATTTATTTATTTATTTCTCCCCCCCACTCCCCTTGCTGTTTTGTGCTCGCTGTCTGCTCTCTGTGTGTTCTGTATCTACTTGTTTTTTCTTTAGGCAGCACTGGGAACTGATCCTGGGACCTTCTGGAATGGAGAGAGGGGCTCAACCTCTTGCACCACCTCAGCTCCCTGGTCTGCTGCGTTTCTTATTGTCATTCTTCTGTGTCTCTTTGTTGCGTCATCTGGCTGCACGAGCTCTCCGCGTGGGCCAGCTCACTTTTTACCAGGAGGCCCCAGGAATCAAACCCTGGACCTCCTATATGGTAGATGGGAGCCCAATTGCTTGAGCCACATCCACTTCCCTGATTTTTGCTTCATATATTTTGGGGTTCTCTTGAGAGGTGGGTTTATAATCATATCTTCTTGTTTGAGTGAACCTTTTATCAGTACATAATATCCTTCTTTGTCTCTAGTCATCTTTTTTAATTTAAAGTCTATTTTGAAAAAAAAAGAAAAAAAAAAAAAAAAAAGCCTATTTTGTCTGAGAATAATATAACAAGCCCAGCTCTCTTTTGATTACTGTTTGCATGAAGTATCTTCTTCCACCCTTTTACTTTCAACCTCTTTGTGTCTTTGTACCAAAAGTGAGTCTCTTGTAGACAGCATATAGATGGATCACGCTTTTTCATCCAATATGCCAATATCTACCTTTTAATAGGGGAGTTTAATCCACTGACATTTAAAATAACTGTGAAGAAAGAATTTACTTCTGCCATTTAGCTATTTTTTTCTTAATGTATTGGATGTTTTTTGTTCCTCAATTACATTATTACTGCCTTTTAAAAAATATTTAGTTGCTTTTTTTGTAGTGTACCATTTTGATTGCCTTCTTCTTTTCTATTTATTTTTTAGTTATTTTCTTAGTAGTTACGTTTGTAAATACAATCTCCATCTTAAACTAATAACAAACTAGTTTCAGTAATAAGATCTTTACTCTCTGTCCCTTCCCCATTATATTCTTATTATCCCAGATTACATCTTTATACACTGCCCATTAACACAGACGTAAAATATCATTTTATACATTTGCCTAAGTCATATAGGAGAGAAAAAGCATTTATAAACCAAAATTAAAATAATACAGGATTTTCTATTTTCCTATGGAGTCACCTTTACCAGTGTTCTTTATTTCTTCTTATGATTTAGAGTTTACTATCTGGTATCCTTTTATTTCACCATGAAGGATTTTCTTTAGCAGCTCTTGTAGAGAAGGTCTTTTAGCAATGAGTTCTTTTGGGTATTATTTATCTGTAAATGTCTTAATTTCTCCTTTGTTTTTGAAAGATACTTTTGCTGGATATAGACTTTTTGGTTGGCAGTTTTAGTCCCTAAGGACATTAAATATGACTTTCCACTGTCTTCTGGCTTCCATGGATTCTTAAGAGAAATCTGCTGTTAGTCTTATTGGGGATTCCTTTTATGTGACAAGACACTTCTCACTTATTACTTTAAAAATCCTCATTGCCTTTGGAATTTGACAATTTAGTTTTAATGTGTTTTGGTGTAGATCTCTTAAAGTCTATCTTGTTTGGAGTTTTTTGAGCTTCCTGGATGTATATATTCATGTCTGTCATCAAATTTGGTAAGTTTTCCACTATTATTTCTTCAATACTTTTTCTGCCCTTTCTCTCTCTATTTTCCTTCTGTGACTCCAATGATGTGTAAGTTGGTATGCTTCATGGTGTCCCACAGGTCTCTAAGGCTCTGTTCATTTTTTTTTTTAATGAGTTTTTATTTTATTTATTTCTCCCCACCCCCTTATTGTTTGCACTTGCTGTGTCTGTTCATCTCCCTTGTTTCTTTTTTTTTTTTTTAAAGATTTTATTTATTTATTCATTTATCCCCCCCTTGCTGCTTGTGCTCGCTGGGTCAGCTAACCACGCCGTTCGGGCGGGCTTGCCTTCACCAGGAGGCCCCGGGAACCGAACCCGGGGCCTCCCATATGGTAAACGGGAGCCCTACTAATTGAGCCACAGCCGCTTCCCTCCCTTGTTTCTTTAGGAGGCATCAGGAACTGAATCCAAGACCTCTGATGTGGGAGGGAGGCACCTAATTGCTCGAGCCACCTCTGTTCCCTGCTTTGTTGTGTCTCTCATTACTCTTTTCTCCTTATGTCTCTTGTTGCATCAGCTTTTTGTGTCAGCTTGCCGTGCCTGCCTGTCGCGTCAGCTCTCTGTCTTGCTTGTCTTCTTCAGGAGGCCCTGGGAACCTCTGCTTCCTGCTTTGTTGTATCTCTCATTATGTTTTTCTTCTTGTGTCTCTTGTTGCATCATCTTGTTGTGCCAGCTTGCTGTGCCTGCCCATTGCGCCAGCTCGCTGTCTTCTTTAGGAGGCACCAGGAACCAAACCATGGACCTCCCATGTGGTAAGCAAGAGCTCAATTGCTTAAGCCACATCCACTTCCCTCTGTTAAATTTTTATTCAGTATTTTTTCTTTTTGCTCTTCACATTGGACAATTTTTATTGTCTTATATTCAAGGTCGCCAAGGCTTTCTTCTGCTTTTTCAAATCTGCTGTTGAAACTGAATTTTTCATTTCAGTGACTATATTCACAGCTCCAACATTTCTGTTTGGTTCCTTTTTTTTTCTCTTTAAGGAGGTATTGGGGATTGAACCCAGGACCTTGTACATGGGAAACAGGTGCTCAACCACTGAACTACATCCACTCCCCAATGAAAGCTGTTTTTTTGTTTGTTTGTTTTTAGGAGGTACCAGGGATTGAACCCAGGACATGGTACATGGGAAGTGTGTGCTCAACCACTTGAGCTACATTTGCTCCCCTTTGTTTGGGTCCTTTTTATAATTTCCATGTCTTTATTTTGTTTAGACAATGTTTTCCTAATTTAGCTCTTTGTATGTAGATTATATTAGTTCATTAAACATATTTAAGATGGTTAATTTAAATCTTTGACTAATAAATAGTTCCAATGTATGCACTTCCTGGTTCCTGGCAAACTCTTTTTTTCCCCCCTCTGAATGGGTCATACTTTCCTGCTTCTTGGTATGTTTTGTAATTTATTTTTGTTAAGAACTGGGCATTCTGAGTTTTATGTTGTAACTCTGGAAATCTATTTCTCCTACTTCTTTGGGATCGCAAGGTTTTTTTTGGTTGCTTTTGTTGCTGAGGACTGGAGCCATCAATTTGTGAGTTTTCCAGCTTATTATTGCTCCCAAACGGGGAATGGAAAGTGTCAAAGAGAAAAAAAGAAAGTTATTGCTTCTTTCTGAACCTCTGCAGCTTTTCTCAGTGATCTGAAGTAGGTGATCCAAAGCAGTGACCAGTGATCAGACCACCCGCTCTCGATTACGGAGGACTTGGTCCTCACGGCCCACCCTGGCCCCAACAAGCTGGGCTAGCAGCCCGGGCTGTAGACTCCACTCCTGCAGCCACACGGCTGGGGGCTGGGGCACGGCAGCTGCTGCACAGAGGGAGGAATTCATTGCTGTTTACTGCGATGTGCCAGCCTCTTCCTCCTGTCTTCCCTGGATGCGGCAGTGTTCCACTGGACTCGAGTTTCGGAATAGTCGATTCAGAAGTTCCTGCCAGTTCGTAGTTGCTTTGATGGAGGGACTGATTCCTGGAGCTTCCTGCTCCACCATCTGCTCATAAGCCTCTCTATTCCTGCGATTTTTAAAGATATGTTTTCTTGATTTGGCACTTGCCAAGGTACTACAACCCTTTAACTGTTGTGAGGAAGATAACTCTACCAGTTTTTGCTAGTTTTTCAAACAATCTGTAGGGGAATGGCACACTCGAGCATCTTATGCCACCATCTCTGTCAAACAGAGTCCAAAAGAGCTCTGAACCTGATTATTTGTTCTGCTGCTTACCCGTCACCTCCCACTGCCAGGAAGCTCTCTCTTATTTCTAATCCCTGGTACTCCATTCCAGGTTAATGGTAAAGTTTGGATTAGGACTCACCATTTTCCAGTTTTCTCATGTGAGAACCAGTCTCCTTAGTCACCCCATCTCCCCAAACTGTCAAGTTAATTACAGTGATCACAAAACCAGACTAAAATGAAGGGCCAAACTAGAAAGGCTAAGGGAGCATGAAAACGGGGAGAGAGAGAGAAAAACAACCCTACCTTTGAAATACGGTATAAAGGACACAGTCAGGCCTTGCTTGGCGGCCTCTTGGTGGAAGCTGGTGCCAAAGGTGCGCAGGGTCACCGAGATGTTCTCCTTCACCTGTATCTGCTCGATGGAGCCTCCAGGGCAGAAGGAGCCAAAGTAAAGGTCCTGGACGGTGCTGGCCATGAGGTAGCTGTAGCTCGTGCCGCAGGCCCTCTCGTGGGTGTGCTGCTGCAGCTTCTCAGCCGGCACCAGCGCCAGGCTCAGCCTCTCTTTGGGCACCAGCAGCTTCCAGGAGAAGTCGTGCAGCTGCACAGGCAGCTGGAGGATGTCCCTGGGCACCTGCAGTGGGTAGGACTTCCTGTGGCAGTGCCGGTGGTCAGTGCAGCCTGGAAAAGAGAGGCTCGTGGTACCCATGCGAAGAGAAGAGACCAGAACAACATCCTGCCCACCTCTCAAGTCAGCCTGTGGCCGGGCATCTGTGTGCTTCCCTCCTTCTCCCTGTGGTCTCCCTCTCCCACTCTGTCCTCCCCCCTGGCTCCTGGACACTCCCTCTCTAGTGCTCCCTCTTGCTTTCTCACATTCTTACTGTCTGCTCGGTTGGCAGACACACCTCTGGGGAGAACCGGTGGCTGGAAATGCTCCTTCCTGTTTGCTCACGTTCTCCCTTCTGAGTGTCTGTGTCTTAGACGCTCAGTGCCCCAGCCGTGGGAGGCAGCTCTGTGCAGCGGTTAGAGCAGTGAGCGGCGACAGGGGGCTCTGAACGCGCATCCTGGCCCTGCCACTGCCTAACGAGGTGCCTCAGCAGCCTCCTTTGTCTCTGTGGCCCCAGTTCCCACATGTCGAGCACTCTTACAAGCACCCGTCTCGAGATAAGGGGTGGAGGTGGCCCAGCAGGGGTGCCCCCTGGTTTTGCCACCCGTCCTTCATCAAGCATTTATGAAGCAGCTGGCACAGGTCAGCACTGCCAGGGCCTAAAAGGGTAAAAATGGACAAGCGGAAGCCCCTGACCTCAAGGATCTTGGTCTTTGTGAGAGAAGACAAGTGGGCAAGGAGTGGGGCATGGGGATGGAAGAGGAGGGGGAGAGCTACACGGAGCAGAGGACATGCGATGGCTTGGGAGGTGTGGGCACGGGACGTGCGATGCCTCGGGAAGCTGGGCACGGGACGTGCGATGCCTCGGGAAGTGTGGGCACAGGATGTGTGATGGCTCGGGAGGTGTGGGCACGGGACGTGCGATGCCTCGGGAAGCTGGGCTCAGGAAGCTGGGCATGGGATATGCGATGCCTCGGGAAGTGTGGGCACGGGATGTGTGATGGCTCGGGAGGTATGGGAACGGGACGTGCGATGGCTCAGGAGGTATGGGCACGGGACGTGTGATGGCTCGGGACGCAGAGCTCCTCTGGAGGATACACGTGCTGGCTGAGTGGGCGTCCAGGCACCAGGGCGTGCCTCCCCCTTGCTCCTCTTGCCTCGGCTCGCCCTTGCCCAATCTGCCCACGGGCCCCGCCGGGAAGGCAGGCGAGGCGGGAGCCGCCCAGGGTGGGCTTGCCAGCAGGGCGTACCTATGGTCTTCTCCGCGTTCATCCACAGGCGTGAAAGATCATCACACAGGAAGGAGATCCTGTGTTTGGAGCCGGAAGTCAGGGTCACGTTGGAACTGCAGGTCCGAGACTCCAGACACACAAAGCAGCCTGGGACGAACCTGTGGCTCAGCTTGACCGGCCGCAGCTCGATGGTGAGCGACATGGCCCGCTCGTTACTCAGGTCGACCAGGTAGGTTTTATCTGAAACAGCAAAGAGAAAACGGCCGTGAGGCTGGACTGGCAGCAACCACAAGAAATGGCAAAAATGAGCACAAGGCCCCGCCCCGATCAGGAGGGCACAGCGAGCGCTTCAAGGCTCCGGCCGCCAACGGACGCGTTGACCAACCAGCAGGAACCAGCAGAACCATCTTTCTAACAGCTCCAGAAAACAGTTAAAGACCGTGGTAACAGAGCGCGTGCTGAATCCAGAAAAAGCGAATTTTAAAGCGGGAGGATCTTGTGGCCCCCTGTGCTCCCAGGGCGGACCCCTGGCCCCTGTGCCGGGCGGAGCAGAGCAACCCTCGTGCTCAGGCGGGGAGCGTGTGCGCCTGGCCCGATCTGAAGACCTCGCCCTGCACGGAGAAGCGGCTGCTGAGCTCTTCTGCAGACCGCTGAGGCGGAGAGGCGGGACACAGTGCAGCGCCAGCCACGTGAGGAAGCCTTTCCCAGGGAGGAGGGGACAGCCGCATCCACGTAAACGGGAATTCCTAGGGCCACACGTGCAAGCCCAGGACAAGACACAGGGCTCAGGAAGGATGAGGCCCTGGGCTTTGACCGGAGCAATTCCCACACTTGCCGCACGGATACGCCCTGAAGGAGGGCATCTGCGCAGGCCTGTCTCCTAGTATCAGGAAAAATGTTCTCTTTTCTCCTTCTTTGTTTTTTGTTGTTAGCTCCTGGTGTTCAAGGAAAGCTCTGTCATAACATTAGCTGGACATAAGCTTAAGGAACAGATGCCTCAGCATCTAAATTCCAGCAATAACACATTAAAATATACCAAAACGTCCAGGTTTCAACAAGAGGTTACAAAACATACAAAGAAACAGGGAGTGATGGCCCAGGCAAAAGAGAAGATTACAGAAACCACCAATGAGGAGGATCAGAGCTGGGGCATGCCTGACAAAGACTTAAAAAATGGTCCTAAATGTGCTCAAAGAGCTAAAGGAAAACATGGACAAAGAACTAAAGGAAATCAGGAAAACAACAGATGAACACAAAGAGAATATTAAGGAGCGGTGTGTAGGTCAGTGGCTGAGTGCCTGCTTCATGTGTACGAGGTCCCAGGTTTGATCCCTGGCACTGCCTAAAACAATTAAAACTTAAAAAAATGAAAAAGAGAATATTAATAGAGAGATGGAAATTATGAAAAGGAATCAAACAGAGCTGAAGACCACAGTAACAGAAATTAAAAATTCCCTAGAAAGGTTCAATAGCAGATTGGAGGTGACAGAAGAAAGAATTAGAGAACTTGAAGATAAAACAATTGAAATCATCCAATGTGAGGAGCAGAAAGAGGAAAGAATGAATGAAGAAAGTGACCAGGCCTGAGGAACCTGTGGGACGCCATCGATAACGATGTGATAGTCCCAGAAGGAGAAGAGAGAGAGAAAGGGGCAGAGAGAATATTCAAGGAAATAAGGGCTGAAAACTTCCCAAATTTAATTTGAGACAAAAATATACACATCCAAATGCTCAACAAACTCCAAGCAGTATAAACCCAAATAGATTCACAATGTGCCACGTTATACTCAAACTGTCGAATGCCAAAGATAAAGAGAAAATTCTGAAAGCCGCAAGACAGAAGCAACATGTCATATGCAAGGGAGCCTCAATAAGATTAAGTGGTTTCTCATCGGAAACCATGGCGGCAAGAAGGCATGTTTATGGGAATATGTAGCCTACGTGGGAACATATTTAGAGTGCTAAAAGCAAAAACTGCCAAACAAGAACTCTGTACCTGGCAAGACTGTCTTTCAAAAACGAGGAGGAATTAAGACAGTCCTGGATAAACAAAAACCGAGGGACTTCATCACCACTAGACTGGCCCTATAAGAAATGCTACAGGGAGTTCTGCAGTTTGAAAGGAAAGGATACTAGACAACTGACTGAAGCCACAAGAAGAAACAAATATCTCCAGTAAAGATAACGATGTGGGTGAATATAGATACCAGTACTACTGTATTTTTAAATTTGTAACTCACTTTTTACTTCCTACCAGGTCTAAAAGGCAAATGCATAAAATGTAATGATAAATCAATGGTTTTGGACTCATAAAGTATAAATACGTAATTTGCGACAGGAACTACGTAGAGGTGGGGAGGCGAGGGGCACAGGAACACAGTTTATGAATGTACTGAAACTGTTAAGCTGGTATCAAAGCAAACAAGATTTAGGATGTTCAATTTAAGCCCCATGGTAACCACAAAGAAAATATCAGAGACTCTGGAAACTCAAAGACAGTAGAGTACAGCCTGGGGGTGGGGCAGGGGAAATGGTGAGTTAATGCAAAACGAGCGTAGGGTTCCTGGTTGGGGTGAAGGGAGAGTTATAGGAATGAAGTGGTGAGGACACTGCAACACTGAACGTGATAAAACTCTCCTGGGAGGGGTTGGGATGGGAAGATTTATGTTGTACACATTTCTCCATCTTAAAAAAACAGAAGGAGAAACGAAAGAGATAATGACAATTAACTGCAATACTGATACCGGATGGGATCTAAGAGTGAAGGAGAAAAGGCTCAAAGGGACATTACTGGCACACAAGAAAAAAAAAATGGAATTTGGAATGCAAGTTTTTATCAACATTACATTTCTTAAACTTGGTAACTGCACTTACGGGAATTACGTAAGTAAATATCCTTGTTTGTAGGAAATGTACATAGAAGTGTTATGTGTTTAAGGAGTATGATGTGTGCAACCTTCTCCCACATGTTCAGAAAACATATACCTAAGAAGACAGATGACAGATTGATACCGGCAGAGGTGGCCAAATGCTACAATGGGGCCTGGGTATGGGGGTGGCAGGGCACATCGGCATTCTCTGTGTGGGATTTGTATCATTTTTGCACCAGCCCTGTAAGTTTGAAATTATTTCAACAGGAAAAGTTTTTAAAAAGAATTAGTCCAAAACCTCTCCTAAGAAGAAAATGGTAAAGTACTATCATGGATGGGGAACGTTTGAAATTTTTTATGTTATTAAGACAACGGTTATAACTTTCAAAGAAATTAAAAAAGAAAAAGAATGGACTACATTTCTTCCACTGTAATTTAGCTGTTTTTGTTTCTTCATTTTAGTCCTTGTTCATATGTATACGTATTTTTACCTACTTACAAGCACAGTGTATATAAAACTTTATACTCTGCTTTTATCTTATTGTTTATACACTTTATTTATTTTACCATAGAGTTTTCATAGTCAATAATCTTTTTAAGTATTCATTCATCTTAATGGCTGCAAAATATTCACCCAAGGAGTTTCACCATCACTCATTTATACAGTCTCCTGCTATGGACAGTAACTAAGGACAGTACACTCCGAGTGCAGGAATAGCAGACTAGATTAGGCAGGATGCATAGTTATATTTTGTCTCTAATAAACACTGGTTTTCGAATCAGTGAGGGTAAGAGGCTGCGCCCGCTGCCCTGACTCTCCCATTAGCAACAGAATAAAATTAGATTGCTATCTCACAGCAGTCACCACAACAGAACAAAGAATAGCCTCCTACATGTGGAGTAGACACAAATGATAAAAACCAAAGGAAAAAAAAAAAAGATTAGAATATCTGACAATCGGTGCCATAAATAAAGTTAGAGGACAAGGGACACACTGAGAAAGAATATTTGCCACATAAAAAGGAAACCAAGAGGGAAGCGGCTGTGGCTCAATCAGTAGGGCTCCCGTTTACCATATGGGAGGCCCCGGGTTCGGTTCCCGGGGCCTCCTGGTGAGGGCAGGCCCACCCGCACGGCATGGTTAGCTGACCCAGCGAGCACAAGCAGCAAGGGGGGGATAAATGAATAAATAAATAAAATCTTAAAAAAAAAAAGGAAACCAAGAATTCATATCTAGAATATATTTTTAAAAACTCTGACAAATGAACAGGAGAAAGACAATAACCCAATAAAACTATGCAAAGGAAAATTGAGCAGTTCAGAGAGAAAGAGATACAAGTGTCCAAATATCCAAAATATGAAAAGTTCTTAATGTCACTAGTAATCAGAGAAAAGCAAGTTATAACCCCCCCCCCTTAGATGGGGGACCATTAAAAAGCCTGTTAATGCCAAGCACTGGGGAGGTTATGGGGAAACAGGCCCTCTCTCACACTGCTGGTGAGTGTGGACGATCCTGTCTTAACAACTTGGGAATTACTGTAAAAATGAAACTCTGCACCCCTGGGAACCCAGCAGCATGCCCTGGCCTGTGTTCTTACTGCAGCACTGAAATTGTGGAAAATGAGAGACCACCTAATATTCGAGAAGTTGAATAAACTATGGAATATTCACGAATGGAGTACTATGCAGCAATTAAAAAGAATGAGGGAGATCAAAACAGACAGAGATAAAAATCTCCAAGATATACAGCACAGCAAGTCGTAGAGTGATACGCAGAGTGCGGTGCCATGTAGGTTATAACATCTCTTCACAAAACAAAATACCTCTGCCAACATGTACATATACATGCACATGCAGAGAAAAAGGAACTGGAGGGAAATACAACAAAGTCTACAACTGTGGTTACCCCAGAGATGGGCCTGGAAGTAGGGACGATGGCGGTGGTCTGTACTGTTTGAATTTTTACAAGGAAATATTTATGTCTTTCTTGGGTAATTGAAAAAAATTGCACAAGTATTGGCCAGTTAAGTGATTTCCTGTCACATATGAGACAAGGCTCTTATAGGCACTTTTGCATGTTTGATTTCTTATTTTGATCTCTTTTTCCAGGATAGTTCCAGAACTAGGACTGTTGGGTAAAACAGGAATATTTTTTCAACGCTTTAGAACAGATTGCCCGACGGCTTTATGAAAGACTTTACAATGTCATTCCTAGCAGACTACCCTACAAGCCCCTGGAAATCAGTTTTTATTGCGTTGCTGTTTAACTTCATTCACTGTGCTTTTATAGAAAGTCATCAAATTAGGTAGGTGCCCGGGCAAGGTGGTGACAACGCTGTCCACCAGGTCCCTTGGCCTCCCTGCCTTCCGCGAGGAAGGTCAGTTCCATGCTGGGAAAGCTGTTTCCTAAGATGGCCTGCTAGGCTTCCTCCTTCCCGGTAACGAGAATGGTACAGTTAGTGGAATTTCTCCTTTTGAGCGGGACGCCAGGGAGCTCAGTGGCTAAGAGAGCTTTAATCAGAGCAAACATTCCGCTGTTGCTCACTTAAATATGGGTTGGTTTAGTAAATAGATTTGAAACCTTGTGCCCCCACATCCAGCTCATTTCTTACTGTCCTTTAAAACTCAACCTCACTGTCAGCCCAGGAAACCCCGTCCCCATGCCAGGCTGCGTCTGGGGTCCTCGCCAGGTGCCCCTGCAGCCCATGCTCTCCCATTGAGGCCCACCACCCATGCTGCCCCGGCTCCCGCTCTCGCCCCTTGTTTGTCGGTTATCAAAGTTTCACAAACTCAGAGTTTAAAGCGGAGTATCTCGAAGGGCACGATGGCCTCTACCCACCCCCCAGCCCCCACAGCTGTGACAACCAGAAATGTCTCCAGATGCTGTCAAATGGCCCGGGGGGGGGGGGGGCGCAAAATCGCTCCTGGGCGAGAGCCACTGGTTCAAAGAATCCAATAGTTTCATAGTTTTACCAGGTTTACCCTGAAAACAGCTCCCTCCCGCCTTTGCTCCACTCCTGAGAACGACTTTCAATTCTTTTAGCAGGTTCTATTCGCAGTCACCCCACATGCTCAATAGCTGCTTCTCGGTTGGTCAGTTTCACGCATTTTCTGTTGGCTTCCACTAAGGAAGACGTGGACTTCCCTCTCCTTCCGCCCCCACGCCATGCCCGCTTCCGGGCCCCCCATCTTGCCAACGCTGACCCCTCTTTTCAGTGAGACCCTGATTCTGTTTGCGTTACGTGACTTTGTAGAAACAGCGTCACTATCGAGTGTGCATGCCCACACTCTGCGGGATGTGTAACTGCTTTTCCTTTCCTGCCCGGCATTTTGTTTTCCCTGCAGCTAACTAGCGTTGTGCATGAGTTTCTATTCTCTTAGCAGGAGTTCAACTCCCACGAGCAGAAACTGCCTTTCAACGTATTTGAGAACACTGGGTACTTCATCAACTTTGTCTTTCCGAAGAGAGCGCTCCAGAGCCGTCTCGGCCGCCCTCCAGCCTGCCGTGTGGGTGGGCCTGCCGCCGCCGCCATCCTGGGCTTCCCTTTGCCTCTCCCTTGGATTCGATCCTGGGCTTCCCGGATTCCACATCTTTCTTTCTCTTTATGGATTTTGCTTCCTGCCTAGGTGGATGATCACAGCTTCTGCGAGCTTCTTGACAAAGTGTGTATGGAGGTCAATTTTGGAGAGCCTGTGGGTCTGAAAATGTCCTCATCGTACAGCACACTTGATTGAGAGTTCGGCTTGGCAGAGAGCTCTCGCTCGGAAACACGTCGGGTGCTGAAGCCTCTCCTTGGCAGCGGCAGAATCGCTTCTGCTCACATTCCACTGGCCAAAGCAAAGACACAGGCCAACTCTGCAGTCAATGGGTAGGAAGTCTAAGTCTCCCTCGGGCGTGGGAAACGTTTCAGAACAAAAATGCAATGTGGCACAGGAGGAGCTATCACCTCCATTTTGCAGACAGGGAAACTGAGTCTTGGCAGCATGGGGGATTGGGATTCAGGTCCATGTCTTTCTGAGGACAAAGCCTGTGCTCGTTTTAGGATGCTCCTGGGACCTCGGCTACTCTTCCCCAGCCTGGTGGCTGCACCGAGTAGATCAGTAGTTGTGTGAGCCCGGGGACCGAGTCCCATGCGGCCCACTCAGATGACACGCCCATGGGAGACTGCCAGCTGCCACCCCGCTGCACCGTAATAGTCTGCTCCGCCAAGCAAAGTAAAGCTGTCGCTTGACATGCTTGAGAAGTGCACTGAGTTTGGGCAGGTTTGGTTCAGTCCAACAACAGACCTAGAGAGGGCCTGTTGCGTGTTCCACATGGTTCTATCGTGGTGGAACCAGCAATAAGCAGATCTTTCCCTTGAGAGGTCGCAGTTTAAATCCGTTGAAGGTGATACTATTTATTACTCTCCCCATTTTATAAAATACAAACTTAGCGAAGTTAAGTAACTTCTCCAAAGCCACACAACTAGCTGGTAAGTGGGACCCAGAGTAGTCTGGCTCCTGAAGGTGCCCTCTTAGCCATTTGGCATATCTTCCCTTGACTTTTTTTTTTTTTTTTTTTAGGTATAATTTCCACAACCAGAGTGCACAGGTCGTCAGCGTTCAGTGTAACGAGTTCCAAAACAGTCCCGTACATCCACTGCACCCACCACCCCAAAACGAGACCTACAACGTCCCTTTCATCCGCTCTCCAGCCCAGGCCCCCCTCCCCTCCTCTCAAGGGCAACCACGTTCTGACTTCCACCACTGCAGAGCCCGCCTGTTCCAGGACTTCATATAAACGGAATCACATAGTGAGTGCTCTTTTGCCTCTGCTGTTCTCACTGAATGGGTCCATCCATTCTTCAGTCAATGGAGACCTGGGTCGTTTCCATTCTTGTCTATTATGAATAAGGCTACCGTGAACGGCTTTTACAAGTCTTTGAGTGGACTTACGGTTTCATTTCTCTTGGGTAAATGGCTAGGAGTGGAACCTCTGGGTCATAGGTAGGTGTAATTTAACTTTACAGGAAACCGCCAGAGTTCTCCTAAGCGGCTTCGCCGTTTCCCCCTCGCCAGAGCGCCTGAGAGTTCCGTGGCTCCACGTTCGCTCCCTCATTTGGTGTCTCCGATCTTTTTTATTCTGGCCATTCTAGTGGGCATGAAATGGCATCGTGGTTTTACGGTTTTCATTTCCTTTGACAGTTACGGTATGATAATCAGGTGGACCGTGATGGGACACCCAGCAGTTAAGCCAGAAGTGAGAGCAGGTTGTCGAGAAAACCCCACCCTGGAGGGAACGCTCTGTAATAATGCCCTTCGTTTCCACGCTCTACTGTGCATACATGTGTCTTCCATCAGTCACTTCCCAGGCCTTCTTTCCACACTTCCTCTGGCTGAGTCTCAAAATACCTGAAAGGCGAGCTGCGGCGAGTCCACACGCGGCCCAGGAGCAGGGGGAAATGGGCAGCCCTCGCCTCTCACCTAGTAACCTAGGCAAGAACCTACACCACTCCTGAAGTTCTAGAAAGGGCTAACCCTCACAACAGGCGGAGAGCTGTGTGTGCTCTCGCCATTTTACAGCTGAGAAGGTGAAGCTGCTCATACAGAGGCAGAGCTGTGATCTGAATGCAAGTTTCCTGTCTAGAAAGAAGCCCGTGTGCTTTCTACAACTCGCAGATGCCTTCAGCCTTCATGTAAAAACACGATTTGAGCCTGAGGTTTAAAAAGGCCTTACGCCTCTGTCCTCCCCTCACTAAGGAAAGCCCCTGGCTGGTTGGCAATCACTGACGCTGTTCCGAAAGCCACACTCTGAAGTTACTGAAGGGATTAGGTTACTGACCGAAGGCTCAGTCATCCTTGATAGTGTCTAGAGACTTAGATTTCTTACTTTAAAATGAAAATGGGTTTTACAGGAATGTCAGAGGACACAAAATCAACTCTGGCAGGACAACTTTAAGACTCACAGAGCACGAGTTACCGAACAAAAAAATAAAAACAAATCCCGACAATCAGTTAGGGGTCCGGGGGCTTCTGAGGTTATAAAAGCTGAAGAGGATCACTATGACCACTTCACAGCCGGCACGCACCCAGAGTCACGAACCGAGGCCTCCCCAACCTCGTGTAACATGCTGGAAACTCCCACCCACCTCCTGTATCTGCATGGTGAAAACACACAAATCCATAGTTTCAAAGATGCTGGTCTAGTTGGCATTTTCAGAGCCAGTAAACACCGCCTTCCGGAACCTAGAGGAGGACTGTAAAGCAGTCGGCTGGCAGTCTGCTCCCACTAAAGAGATTACTAGAGGGGTCGAATAGCACAACTCAAACGATCGTTATCAGCAGGGCCAGCTGAACAGTTTAGAAAACTATAGCACAGAAAGAGAAACAGATCACGTGGGACAGCAGAGAAGGTCTCACACTACTTGATGATCAGAATAAATTCCAAGAGGACCAAATTAGTTTTTATATCTTCAGGTAACAAAGTGTTACCTGTACTATCAAAAAAGAGAGTGCATAGTGGAGCACTTAATAAAAGCGAGGTTTGCTTGGTGGAGGCAGACGGGAGCCAGGCTTGTGGGCGTCGCTGAGCTCCACACTATGGGCGGCATCAACCATGGGCGCCACTCACACCTGCCGTCTCGGCCGGCCAGGTGAGTCACTCCCAGGTCCTGGGCAGCTCCCACATCGCTCATCTGAAAACACAAGATGTTTGTGGCCAAACCATGCTAAGAGCTTCCCTGCAGGAGTCCTCTGGGTTTGATCTGAACCTAACAGATATTCTCCAGCAAAGCAGAGAGACATTTGGCAGTCGGGTGTCCCACCCATGCCCCGCCCCCGACAATTAGGTTCAGCCTAACATCTGCCTGTTGTCCACATTGGGTAGGACCTACTGTGGATGCTGAGGGGTCTGGGCTGGCTGGGGGCCTCTGATGGCTCCCCCCAGCCCTTGCTGAGGCTCTGGCTTTCTAGGGATTGCTGTGACAGCCGCCTCCTTGGCTCGAGGCGGTCTCCGGGCTCTGCCTCTGGTCTCCTCGCGCTGCGCAGCTCTGCGAGCAAGCGCCTTCTGGGTGCGCCCTCTGCGTCTTGCCCTCCAAAGGGGAAGGGCGCTTGGATGGAGCACTGGCTACGAGCCACTGTCAACAAGGTGCTGCCTCCTGAGACAGTGCAGCAAGGATTTATGGAGGGCCTGGAATGTGCTGGAAACTGCTGGGGGAAGGAAGAGAGAGAAGACAAGATTCTCGATTGGGAGGAGCTTAGCGGGACGCAGACATGGAGACAGACAAATAGAACATGGGGTTTGACGAAGGCAAACTACCCACGTGTGCGCGCTTGGGTACCGGCTTTTGGTCTGGGGAGCTGTTTCCTGCACAGGGGACAAAGGGGGGGGTCCAGCTAGGGGGCAAGAGGCCGTGGCCTGGGCTCCGAGGAGCGGCAGGGGAGGCGAGCAGGCCCACGAGGCTTTTCTCTGATACTTGTGGGAGAAGCAAGGGCCAAGGCGCTGACCTCTTGAAGCTCTGCCGCCGCCCCCAACTTCTGCTTCCTCATCTTCAGGACTAAGCAAGGGCAGGTGCAGCCCCTGGGGACCCTCCTGAGGCAACCAGGGACAGGGGGCGCTCAGCTCAGAGGGTGCTTTCAAGAACAGCAGCTTGCAGAGAGGGCCAGGCTTGACAGGGGTCTCCCCTTGACATTCCTTCTGGCCCGAGGTTCACTGCCCGTAGGTGAGACCCCCACAGCCCACCACGGAAACTCCTCAGAGGCGGCTGCCCGCACGCTGCAAGTTTCTCTCTTCTGGACCAGCCTCCTCTCTGAGGACAAGTGCTGTGCCTTTCTCAGCCTTGAATCCCCTCCTTGCCCAAAACCAACAGGATCTTTAAAGAGCGCTCACGAGCTGCCAGGCGCCATGCCACCTCATTTTGTCCTCACCGCACCCTTACGAGGCTGGTCCTGCAATCTCCACTTTACAGTAAGGAAGCGGGTCCCAGAGGGGCTAAGTGACTTGTCATGCAGTAGCGGGGGGGGCCCGGGGTTCACACGCACGAGGCCAGCACGAGAGCCGTGCCCTCGCCCGCGGGGCCGTGCCCCCTCAGACACTTCCCGAGGGAGGGGTGGCACGAGTGGATCTGCCGTGAGGAGCATCGGGCGCCCCCCCCCCGGCTGGCCCTGGGGAAACTGAGGGTCTGTTCTGGGCCTCAGAGTCAGGATGGAGCTGCCTAGAAATCAGAGCTCTCAGGAGTCCAGCCCGACCTCATCTTATCCCCAGTGATATTCCTGCCAGCCAAGTCCACTCTTCCTCTAGAAAAAGTGCAAACCGTATTTTCCAAAAAACCCCGTGACACTGCTCAACGCCTCTAAACTGCAGTCAATCACTATTTACCTCAAAACCATAGCTTGTTTGAAAATTTGATTAGTTTCAGAAACCAACCCAGCTGATGTTACAGGAAACAGAATTAACTCAGAGGACCCCGGCAGCCCTCACCAGGCCAAAGGCAACGAGCAAGCTCTCACCGTCTAAGACCCCAGCCCACTCCGCTTCCACTTCTCTCCTGCTGTTTCTGGCGCAGCGTTCCGATTACAAAATTGTGACCGTGGAACTGTAAAAAGTTCTGCCTTCTCCCCAGCTGTGATGAATTAGAAGGGCTCCTGGGTTAGGGTGTGGGTGGGCCTCAGGCTTCCTGAGATGCCGACTCCAAGGGGCACTGAGAGGGCATCAAGGCAGTGCCAGCCGGGCAGGCCTTGGGGCAACGTCACCCTTCAGATGTTCTTCGGTCCTACAAACACACAGCATGCCATCCCACACCCCCTCTTAGTATTTCTGCCTGGCTCTGCCTACTTCCTGGAAGTAAATAAAAATAAAAACAAGAGCCAGACTCAGCCCTCCAGTCAGAACCCATCCTCGGCACACGTCGGAAATGTCCTGGTCCAAGGCCACTTGTCACACGCGTTCCTCACAGACTGCAGTTCACAGGTGAGCCCCGGGAACAGCCACTCTGAACTCATCTTGTACCTTTTATCTCAAAACCCACTCCACTCCCCTCAGCGTCAGTACCAGGGTGAGGCAAGGGAGGCACCAAGGGGCTCAATATAAGGGGGCACCCGCTCCATGGCCTGGCACCTGAGTTTGTGGAAAGGTGCCCCAGCTAACTCTGACCAACCTGCCTGGCATCCAGAGTGGCCCAAAGCGCAGGCGCTGGGTCCTGGGCTCGCCCTGCTCTGGCAAGCTGTGCGACATCAGGCTAGTTCCACTCTGAACCTCTGGTTTCTCTTCAGTAAGTGAGGACGAGTCTCACCTCCCCCACAGGGTTGACAGAAGGATTAGCTAAGGCCACGTGAGTGAGTGGTGTGCCCACGGCATGGGGCGGCTGGGGCAATAAAACAGCTATCGTCATCGTTGCCAGACGTGCTGGCGACACCCTAATTCACACTGCAGGGTCAAGACATGAGATCTAGAAGGCAACCTTTCAACGCCTTCTAAAAACAACTTAGCACCCCGAATGCGAGATTGTGTCTGCTCTTACCGTGCCAAAACAGACCCTCACAGCCAGAGCAGACCAGTGAGCCTACCTCACCGCCTGGCAACCACCTCCTGAAACTACTGCAGGTCCAGAGTTCAAGTTTTCCAGAAGCCACAGGTGAAATACAGGAAGGGAGCCTCTCTCCAAGGAGACGCCCCGGGAAAGCCAGGAGGTGCTGGAGGAGGAGGGGAAGGAAAATGCGGCTTCACTTACTGCTTTCCTTCTGTGGATGTTGGACCAAAACCTGAAACTGCAGACGGAGGATCCCGGGGTTTTGGGAATCTTGGTCACAGCCCTGCAGGGAGAGATTGAAGTTCCCAGCCATGTTCCCGGGCTGCTTGTCCTCCAGCTTAAACACCTCGGGGTTGGTGGTGGAGCCAGGGATGTAGTACTCGACCCGCTCCTCCTTCTTCTCGCAGTTGGAGACGCTGAAGTCGAGGAAGGAGACGCTCGCCCGCAGGTGCGGGGGCACGACGAACTGCCAGGTCATGAGCTCATCCTGAGGGAAGCCCTCCGGGTAGTTGGCAGACAGCAGGGTTGCCGAGCCCTCGTCCTCAAACACGGATTCGATGATGCACAGTCCTGTTGGGGGTGGAATCCAAGCCAGAAAGAAAAGGAGGCGATTAGACCCCGCCCTGATCGTCCACAGCTGTGGGGCAGGGCTGTCAGACAAAAAGGGAATTACAGTTCTCAGGGCAGCAGGTGTGGACAAGGTACGTCTACACCCACGGCAGGGCTTGGTAATGAGGACACACCACTGTATGGTGTGCAAGTAAATGTTTAATAACTGACTCGCCAGAAAGAGACAGCCCTAGTACCTAGCGCCTGCTAACTTCCACGGTGTAAGCGCTCTAGCCACGGCGAATCTCAAGCCACCTACACGAGGTGACCGACTGTGGAGTGGGAAAGATGCGCAGTAAGCAGAACCCCACGGCATGCTATTTCCGCTGCACAGACGCGAGAGATGTAAATAACCCTACGAGCATGGAGAATCGTAAAAAGTAGCCAAATAATTAGGAAGTGATGAGTTCTGAGTATTTATTACCTTCGTTTCTCATACAATTTATTTTTAGTAATGGCTCTGTTTAATGCCATCTTGTAAAATTCCTGAGTATCTAACAGGCGGCTCTTGTGAGCCAGTGTGAGGCAGCTCTAGCACACCACTGAAAAAGAGGTAGGAAAGTGAAAGAGACAGAAAACAGGACAAGGGAATTAGAAACGGAGCAACCACGGTGGGTCTGGAGAACCTACCCCATTTCTTTCTTTCGTTTTTTTCCAGGAGGTTCCGGGGATTGAACCCAGGACCTCACACACGGGAAGCAGGTGCCCAACCACTGAGCTACACCTGCTCCCCCATTTCATTTTTTGAAAACAAACCTCACATGCACACAAGACAAAGAGAAGAGAGCGCTCTGCGCTGCTTCCCAGATAAGGCCGCCTTCACTGAGACCGCGTGAGCGTGCTGTTCCCAGGAGAGCGGGCTCTTCCTTTACGGTATTTAGGGAGAACTATACAGTGCTGCCAATGCTGAACGGTGCTGGCCTAGGACAAGGGTGGTGTCGTAGGGTCTGGCTTAATCAAGCCGGGGAGGGGCACGGCGCTCACGCTTTATAGACGACCGGTTTGCGATGCTGAAGCCGGACACGTTTCGGGGCTGGGACCACGGCAGGTGCAAGGCCACTTTCACGCCCTCCTGCATCTTGATCCGGGACACGGTGCCGTTGCTGCAGAAGGTGCCGATCCTGACCACGGCGGCACTGACGCGGCCGCTGATGGAGTGCGTGACGCCGTCGGGGCAGCTCTGCCCCGGCCCGGCCTGCCGCAGGCGCGGGAGGGCGAACTGCAGCTCCAGGCCCACGCTCTTGTGGGCACGCACGTCCCAGACGAAAGTCCTGTTGAGGGCGGGCAGCGACGACGGCGAGGGCTGCAGCTGGACCTCCCCGAAAGGACACGGGCCCGACATGCAGTCTGGAACAGAGTCACAGAAACAACGTGTGATCGCAAACGCCACGAGGCCGCGCCCCACGCTCCTCCTCAGCCCCTGCGGGCACCTTCTGGGTTTCGCCCTGAGCCGGGCACCCGTCCCCAGCGGCTGTGAGGTGGTGGCCAAGGGCTCACAGAGCCCCTTCCCCGAGCAAGTGCCCTGGCTGGCGGCGCCTCCTTCCCACCCCAAGCGACCGCCTAGAGCCAGTAAGCGGTCGACACAGGGCCCTGGCCTCCTCGCCACCAGTGACACGAGCTGGTGATGCCCACCCCGCCCCAGAGCCCCCGTGGGGTCAGCTGAGGCCGACTCGGGGGAAACCACGTCCCTGCTTAGCTTCTTCCTTGCTAGTCCACAGGTTTCCCACCCCAGAACCCCGCCTCAGGCTCTGCTCTGAGGAACCGGACCCAGGCGACCTCCCGGCCACCAGGTTTCATGCCTCAAGCTGCTAGAGCCCAGCTGGGGGCCGCTGGCCCGGCTCTCCCGGAAGCCAGAGGGGGGCCCTTTGCAACGGAAAGCAACGCTGCAGAACAGGCGACTGCTCCGTTCCGAGAGTCTCGGTGTCACAGCTTTTGGGGCACGATGCCAAGATCCACACTGAGAACTGGTTTCCCCATCAATCTGCCCATCCCGAACACACAGCTCCCCTTCCCGGCACAGGTACCTTCCTGTCCCGTGGTTTAAGTGCTGGTATTTTATTACCACTGCAGGTGATTAAAAAAAAAATGCTCTCAACAAATGACAGCCTTTCCTGTCCTTCGTTTCCTGGGGCTTTTAAAACAGAACAAGGAACGTTCCCGTCAAGGAGGCAGTAAGAGGGAAGTGTGGAAGCCGTCATGGGAAGCAAGCGACGTAACACAAAGGCTCTTCCCGTCTTGAACTTGGGATCACGTGCAATAATCTGCGGGTCGCTATTACTGCTATACTGGGGTATTTGAGAGTATTGTCAACTTAAAGGAAATTATGGGGAACATTCCAGAGATGTCCAGGACCTCTGAGCTCATCTGGGCCAAACCTCTTGTTTTGTGCCGCAGCCGTGGAGTCTGGGTGTGAGGGGTGCTGGTGCTTGCGGGAAGTACACGGCGATCCCAGGACAAACGCTGGGTTCTGTTTGTTTAACCCGCGTTCCCGCCAGTGCACCGGGCTGCCCGGCCAGGAAAGCTGGGTCAGGTGACACGGGCACTAAGGTGGCTAAAACGAGACTGCGTGCCACGAGACAGGAACTGTTTTCAGGAATCATTTATATCAAGCCACCTCTTTCCCTCAAAAGTTGCGTCAGGTAGCTTCGCCCCCACCCCTCAGCAGCAGGCCCTGCTGGGTGCTAGGGGTCCTCGCTAGGGAGACCCTCACCCTTTTGCGGCAGTGGTTCTCAACCCCGGCTCAACACCCGAATCAACGGTTGCTTCTGATTTAACTCCACACCAAGAACGTGGATTCAGAAAGCCCAGCTCCCAGCCTTGGCTCCGCCACCAGCCGAGAGACGCTGGGAGAGTCGGGCTACGAAAGCAAGTTTTAATTTGCTGCCCAGGGCTTTGGTTTTGGGGACAGACACGCAGGTAAGAGCAGTCAAAACGGTGGGCGTGCCTCCACACCTTTCCCTGCATCCCATCCAGTGCAAAACCTCCAAGGAAACGAAAATGACTCCTACCCAGAGGGTGTTATTTCTGAAGTGAGTCTCAACTCATCTTCTCAGCACAGGCTTCTTGTACTGACTTTAATGGGACTTTTCGGAAAGGGGTGAGCACAGAGGCGTCGGTCTCAAACTACCAGAATGCTTATTCTGGAAAGATTTTTAAAATGAGGGACAAGGCCATCGCAGTGTCTAGATTTATTATTTTTAAAAATTAATATTTTCATATCATTTAAAAAATGGTGAGCATGGGTTTTTACTACACGATAAACTCGACGTGGCGTCCTGGCACACAGAGGCCTACACATTCAAATGCTTGATGTGAGAAATGCCATTTGTTTCCCTTTTTCTTTTTCACAATGGAAGTCAAGTTAATGGTGTGACTGTGTAAGCAATGCATGCTCAGTAATAAAAAAGACAGAATATTAAATATGGCAGACGAGAAAGAAGATGGTCAGTTGTTTTGCCCCCTCCCTCCCACTCCCTATAGAGATAACAGAAGATTGACATTTGGTGTTTGTTCCTCCGGACTTTGGACTTGGAAGATTGTGTGTGTGTGTGTGTGTGTGTGTGTGTGTACGTGTGAGTGTGGGGTGTACTTGATAAGGTGGGAACGAACTATACAAATTATTCTCCCTTTATAAGCTGCATTGTTTTTAACTGAACAAAAATATCTTGGGCATCTTTCTTTGTCAAAGACACTGACTGACGTCACTCTTTTAATAGCAACACACCATTTCATTGGATACATAAGTATAAAAAAATTTCTCTTCAGTTCTGCAAAAGCTTCATTGGGATTTTAATTGTAATTGAATTAAACAGATATATTAATTTGGGGAGAATTGACACTTTAAAAATGCTGTGGTTTCCACCAAGGGACATGGCATCTACTCCAGTTATTTACCCCTTCTTTTTTGTCTTTCAGTAAAATTTCATATTTTGCTTCAGATACATTCTCTGTATTTATTAAGATTATTCCTAAATATTTAATTTTTTGTTATTATTAGCAGGATCCTTTTACCATTATTATATATATATTTTTTGAGGTGCCGGGGATTGAACCTCATATGTGGGGAGCTAGCACTCAGCCACTGGGCCACATCGGCTCCCCTCAGTTGGTTTTTTCATTTGTTTGTTTGTCTTTGTTTTTAGGAGGCACTGGGGACTGAAACTGGGACCTCCCATGTGGAAAACAGGTGCTCAACCGCTTGAGCCACATCCGCTCCCCCCATTATATTTTCTAACTGGTTATTACTGACATATATAAAAGCTATTAATTTGGGGATTTTTTACCAAGTATTGGGACGATTTGCTAAATTCTTTTATTAATTCTCATAACTTTCTTTTGATTCTCTTTATGTTGTGGGTGGATAACCACATCAATCTGCAAACAAAGATAATACCGTTTTTCACTCTAATAATTTTGCCTATTTAATTTTCTTGTCTTATTGTCTTGATTAGAACTTTCAGAATAATGGTGACCACTAGCATGCATACTGGGAATCCTTATGTTTTTCCCTGTTTTATTGCTAAGACTTCTGTGTTTGGTAAATATGGTATTTGCTATCAGTTTCTGGTACACACACCTTATTGGGGTAATAGAACATCTATTTCTAGTTTACAAAGAGTCTTAAACACATTTTTAAAATCTTCTATTAATATAATCTCGTGTACTTTTTTCCTTATCTAACCTAATAATGCAAAGATTACATTCAGTAATCTTACATAATAGTAATTTTCAATGCTAGTATTGAAACATACTTGCATTCTTCAAATGAACCTTCCCTGCTCTTATTTTATTCTCTTAATGCATTTTAAAAATTTGATATACTGATATATATTTTTTGGCTTAGACAATGGGAATTTATTGTCTCATGGTTTTGAGTCTAGGAGAAGTCCAAAATCAAAGTGCCCTCAAGGTGAGGCTTTCTCCCAGAATTATGTGGCATTCTGGGGCTGGCTGCCAGCGATCCTTGGTTGATGGCTTTTCTTTTTTTTCTTTTTTTTTGTAGTGACATGAATTTTTTAAAAAAATTTTATTCTTTTACCAATATATACTTACATTTTACTTAGGAGGTTTTTATATTTATAAAAGATCGGTCTATGTTTTTCTCTTTTTATGCTTTGTTAGATTTTGACATCAGGGCTGTAAAATGAACGGGCAACTTCTCTTCTTTCCGAGCTCCAGAACAGGGGTCGGCAATCCATAGCCCTCAGCCCACAGATCCAGCCCCCCCGTCATTGTGATGTCCCCCTGGAACGCAGCCGCGCCCACCCCTGCATCCACTGGCTGTGGCTGACCTCAGGTTACAGCAGCAGAGCTGAGTAGCTGTCACAGAGACCTTCGTCCCACAAGGCCTGGGATATTTACTGCCTGGCCTTTTACAGAGAAAGCTTGCCAACCCTCTTCTAGAATGGTTTAAAATTTTACAGGAATCACCTCTTCTTGACGTTTTCTACAACTCACCCAGAAAACCTTCTTTAAATAAACTAGCCCCTGCTACCCCCTATCTCGGACATTTTTTCCAGCCATCTCCTTGATTATTTCAGGTTTCCTACCTTTCCATGAATCAATTTCGGCACATGACAGTTTTCCTGAAAATCATCCATTTTATGCAGGTTTTCACATTTATTTTCATAACGTCATACATAGTCTCTTAAAATTTTAGAAATTGCCTCTGTATGTCATTAAATTCACTTTTAATGTTGTGGATGTGTATTTTCTCTCTTTTTTCTATCAGACTAGTCTGAGATTTGTCTGTCTAATTTGTGTTTTCAGAGAACTGGCCTTGGCTCTGTTTAGCAAAAGTAGTTTTGTTTTATTTTATTTCATTTTATTTTATTATAACTAACTTTTTTTTTTTTTTTTTAAAAAGTAGTTTTAAAAACGGCTGATTTTTAAATCCTTTTATTTCTCCTTTTCTTTTCATGAATTTCTTGCTTTTTTTTTGAGGTACGACGGGCTGGAGATTGAACTGGGACCTCGTATGTGGGAAGCTGGTGCTCAACCACTGAGCCACACCTGCTTCCTTGCTCCTTGAACTGGCTGTCTCATTCATTTAATTTCTCCTTATAGACTAAGGCATTTTTCTCTGAGTACGGCTTTGACTGGATCACAAAAAGTGCTCTTGTTAATACATCTCTTAATTCCTATTTAACAGCACAACTTAAAAGGATTGGAAGCTTATACATTTAATTTTTTTCTGCCTGATTATTATTTCCTATGTCGATCTCCTTTATCCCCAAATCAAATTAGGAATAATACCAAACAGCTATAGGTTATTGAAGTCAATCCATTATTGTATTTCATTCACATAACAATCCTATTGGTTGGTATGATGACCCTTATTTTACAGCCTAGAATAAACTAAGGCACAAAGCGCAGCATAAAGGCACTCCTATGAAGTCATGTGACCAGTGACGAGTCACATGACGAGTCATGCTAGAGCTTGAGCCCAGGTCCATCCGCCTCCAAGGCTGCTGCTTCTTCCATTGTCTTGTGGACTCACTCCCCACTCTTACGTCCTCAAACTTCTGATTCTTTTGTCCCCTAGTACCCAAGCTGTCTTCTTTAATTCCCTCGACTTTCCCTCCACGTCAGCCCGATGTTTTCAGCACATCAGAGAGAGCCTGCACACCTGAAGCTCAGTAGCTTGTGGATCTGGCTAGTGCTTTGTTGGGGGGGCATTGTGACCTAGTGGTTAAGGGTTCATGTCCCGGTCTGTAACTTACTAGCTGTGCCACTCACTCCCTTTGTGAGCTTCTCATTGGGCTGCTTTGAAGATTAAACAATTAACCCACAACTGTGACTAGCTGCATGAAAGCTAAATAAAGAGAGCGCAGAGTTTGCAGACAGATCGTACCTCCTCAGCATTAGACACTGGCTTAGGATGGGAAAGGGAGGCAGGGAGGTACAGAGGCATCTAAAAGCGATTGCCAAACAGCTTAGGAGTGTGTACGTACCAATATTCTTCTGGATCTCTATGACAAAGTGATGCTCTGGATTCTGGCAGCTAAAGGCAAAGACGATTCTTTCTCCAGATTTGATGGTCAACACGGTTAAAGATCTTTTAGAAAAGAGGATATAGCAGGGCTTCCCTGGCAGGGCTGGGGTCCCGGGTTTGATGAGAATGGTGATGTTGCTTCCAGGTGGCAGAGTAATATCAAAAGCTTCTGGAAAAAGGAAGGAACAGGAAGTGAGCAGGACGACTCAGGTCTGCACACCTGCAGTGGCCCCCTCCCGGGTCCAGGCAGGACGCCCCTGCCCGATGCCTTCGTTCCTCCCCTCCTGGTCTGAGAAGGTGGGTGAGGCAACACGACAGCTCTGAGCGTGCCAGCGGGAGGGCAGCAGGCCACAGCCGGCTTGGCACTGTCACATGCTACTTGTTTGCCTGGGTCGATTTTCCTAAAACACCACCCCACATCCTAGATGTCTTGAGCAGAACATTTTAGATACCCCATCTGTGACGTATTAGAGAACGGCCAGAGAAGCTGCTCAACGAACAAGGAAAACGAAGCCTCGTAAGGCTTAGAGGACTCACTCCGGATTATGTTCCCAACATCCTGCTGTGTTTCTTTGCTGGAGAACATGCTTTGCTGCCCAGCCATAGCTTGTATCTCTCTTTCAGGGACCCAGACCAGAGAACTTGGGCTCAGAGGAAATATAAGCTAAAGCCACATGTCCAGCAAAGCCCACTGGACCTGGGCGTCTGCAGCAGGGAGAGGTGACATTGTACAGGCTGCTGCTAATAGCCACAGCCCAGGACACTCCACCACACAACTGCCATTTTCACTAAGTGATAAATATGTCAGCTGGGGCTTGGGTGGGGCTGAGAGGCAGGGATGCAACCACGTACACATCGGGAACACGGATTCCCCCTTCCACCCCTCCGAGCCCACCACTCTAAAGGCACTTCTCTCAGTAATCAAAGCAGCAGAGAAACCCACTGCTTGAGTAAAACAGCTTGTAAGCTCATGTCTACCATAAACACTGAGAGTTCGAGAACAATATTTTGTTTGCACATTTTTCTTCTTCCCCACTCACCTGTCCTATATCCCTGAAATTGGGGACACCGACGCAGTGGAATAAAATCTCAGCCTCCGACCACCTCCACCCCCACCCCCCGCGGGCCTGGCACACCTGAGCACCTGGTGAATGTACTGCAGTTTAAAGGAAATGGACGGGGCGGGAGCCTCAGTACTCCTTTCTCTCGTCTCCCTGGGAACTTGGTGTGTCATGGGTCTAACACCTCAGGTGCGCGATGACCTCAGGTCACAGGAGCCCACGCAAGGCTCCAGGCTCTGGTGGGATTTCAAGGTCTTTCTGGACAAAAGCAAGCAGCCCTCCGCCCCGGCTCCCGGGCTCCTGAGGCCCAGGCTCGAGCTGCTGAGTCACTGCTCGCTTCTGCCGCACCCCCTCCCCGCCTCTCCTTATTAGGGCACCTTTGCTAGTTTCTGCCTCTCCTGCCACTTCTCGGGTGGGAATTTCCAATGGCTTTAATCACACCATTCATCATGACACACAGGAAATTATACAAGCGTCCCTGTGATTTCTTCTCCCCACCATCCCATTTCTTTGCAATTCTAGGTTGTAGCAAGGGGAGGCAAAAGCAAGGAAGGGAATTATGTCAGGTAAACACCAGGTTTGCCAGACACAGTTTAAAGGACCAACAGATGTGACTAAAGACTTTTAGACAGGTCAGAGTCAGCCGCCTCGATTCTGGGTATGGTTCCCTGGGGGGGGGCTTGGCGCTCTCTGTCTAACGACGAGCAACTGAGCAGCCCCCGGCCACGGGCTGGGCTCAGCCTGGGCACCAGGAGATAAATAAGACATGTGGAGCCCTCGGGGGGCACCCAGGATGGTGAGGGAGACAGAAACCAAAACGTGTCCTTGTGAATCAGCACGGCACCTTCCACAGACAGGCTCGTCGTCCCGGCCTGCGCGAGAGCCAGAGCCCACCGCAAACCCGAAAGGGGAAAACCACTGGGTCAGAACCACCTCGTCATCCCTTAGGAAGGGGCCACGTCGTGAACCGACATCCCTCTCTCGACAAGGCCACGCAGCCACGACACAGCACCACATAGAGCGGTGGCTTGCTTTCAGGGCCCAGGTTTGGAAACTACATTTCCTTAAACCGTGGGAGCTCATGCGGAACTCGGGGTACCCCCACCACGAGCCTGAGGAAGTGTCACCGGCGGCCTCACGCTTCAGCTCACATCCTCAGGAGCTTGCTCACACCACTTACAGCAGCTGTTACGTTTGCCTGTTGGTCCGTCTGCTCCACCACATGGTCAGCAACTTGAGGGCATCGAGCAAGTTCAAGGCGCTGTGAGGACTGCGCTACCTGCCTGGGGCTGGGGCCAAGGAAGGCTTTGCAGGAGGGCACGACTTAAGATGGGTCCTGAGAGAGGAAGAGGAGCTCGCCGGCCAGGGGCTAATCAGATGGTATCAGGAAGGACAGGTGGAGGGGGCAGCAGGTGCAGAGACACTGAGGTGTGGAGAACGTGGCCTCCGTGGGGCCACGCCAAGGAGTCTGGTGCACTGGAGGGCAAGGGAGGTGTGGGTAGAGGAGGCTGGGGAGGGGGTGCAGGTTGTGCAATGCTTTGACTCATGGGGCTCCAGCGCCCCTTTGAGGCTCAGAGAGGTGAACTGACTTTCCCAAGAAGCATCTGGAACATTCTGATTCAAACTTGGCACCCCTCGTACCCCCAGGGTACCACGCTGAGCTGCCCTCTTAGAAGCTGCCAGGGCAGATCAAGTCGACCAGTGGAAGGGGAGTAACTACTGCCACTTTTAACAAGTGAATGGTGTGCTGGCTGCCAGCAAGGGGCTGGGGGTCACCACCAGTATAGCCCGTTTTAATGGCACCTGTTGTTGGGAGGGGATGTCGGGCTGCCGCACCGACAAACTCGGGCTTCCTAATCCGTAGATCTGGGATGGTGAGGCCTCAAGGCAGTGGAGGGGCAACTGGTTTAGCCACCTAAGTCCACCAGTCATTGACTGCGCCAGGTCCATTTCGAAGACTGGTAAACTGAGGCATCAACTGCAGGAAGTGCTCTGCCCACCTGGGAATAGTTGAATTGCCCACATTCACATAAGCAAGAGTGAGAACACAAGGTGCTGTTGTCAGGGAATAATCAGTCTCTCTTGGACAGGACGCCCTTGGGATCGAGACGCAAGGTCTGCTTAAATAACTACAGAGGACCCTGAATAAGCGTTTAATATGCGCCAGTCTCCATGCTTACATTTGATAAGCACTTACGAATGCCCACAACCACCCCTAGAGTAGGGTCTAACAACTACCTCCATTTTACAGACAAAGAGACCGAGGCTCAGAGAGGTGAAGTGACTTGCCCAGGCACACATGATGAGTAAGAGGCAGAGCCAGGTTTTTGCCTGAGCTGTGAGTCCAGATCCCAGGCATGAAACGACCACTCACCGGAGCTGGCCCTGCCCAAGGAGCACTGACACGACCAGGACTTTTTGATGATAACGGTTTGTTCTCACCATCACAACCAATGAAGACATAACACAATATTTCTGAGCTGTTGGCTCCCCAAGGGGTTTTCGGGCCATCCCAAGGGAAAGATGCTTGTTTAACATGGTCAAAAGGGCACAGTGAGTGAACCCAAATCCTTCTTCCTTTCAAAACCACTTGAAAGTGTTGCTTGAATTTAAACTTAAGATTTAAGGGCCCCTGGAATTCAAAACTGTTTGGGACATGGTTCTTTTGTTTATTTTTTTGGCAGTGTCTTGGTGCAAGGACCTGGGAAAGGGAATTGGCGTGGTTTAGCGGCCCCAGAGGTTCGCCTGGGGGGCTGCTGTGGGCGTGAGAGGTTCATGTGGCTGAGTTGGTGGCAAAAGAAAAGCCGCCGTGGTTCTGGAACGGAGCACAAGTCGTGACGGGCGGGTGCCAGGTCTTGACAGAGCAGCACCCCGAAGAGGCCGTGGCTGGGGGCTCACTTCTTGAGGCCACCATTGGTGAGACTCATGGGCAAGAGCAGACCAAAGTTTAGGGGAATCCCCATATTCCCACCCACCGACCTTTCTTCCTCTTTAACTGGGGTGATTTCATCTCAACAGTGTCTCTGTTTGCCTTGGGAAATGTTTCTTACCGGAATAGAGACCCCACCTGCCCTTCCAGGTATCTGAACTGTGCAGCTACCTGCCCCTTGGCTTGGAAATCAAGCAGGCCCTGGAAAGTCCACCAACCTACCCACCCCACCAGCCTTAGTCCCCAGGCTGGTTCGGGGGAGAGCAGCCCATTGAGGCAGCAAGGCAATGGTCTCTCATTCTCCTTAGAAGTAAAAGGATGTAGAATGGAAGAAGCTGGGGCAAGTGTGGCAGTCGGGGCAAGTGTGGCAGGCGGGCCAAGCTGGGGGAATGTTTTGAGTTTCTGTTGGAGGTCTGGAGAAAGGGGTTGATGACTGGGCAGGCGACCACCCAGCCCCCAAGATCATGCATATCTCCCAAAAGAAGATACTGGGTCCTAGGTGGCCACAGGAACTCATCTGCCATTCTACCACTATAGCTTCACAGGCTCCCCAAATGAAAGGGCCACCTCTTAAGCCTAAGCACTAAGCACTGCAATCACAGTCACACTCCAGGGGACTGGAGCCCCCCGGTCCACCAGTTACAAATAAAGGGCCCGGAGTGATCAAGGGCAGCCTTTCTCCCGGGGTGGGCCTGGGACACGGGACTGGACCTGAGGGTCTTAGGACAGGGAAGAAGGCACGGACAGGGAAGTAGGGAAAGGACCTAAGGACATGAACAATGAAGTGGAAGGCCTGAAGCCATCTTGGTTTTACAATTTTGATGGGGGCTGACTCTGGCCATGTCACTCAGGCCAGCAGCCGTCATGGAGATGAACTTGGGCTTCAGGGTCACATCCAGAGACTTCAGGGCTCAAGGGACGTCACCCCTCTCAGTGAGAGGGACCACAGCTCATTTTAAAGTGGTTTGCTATTTCCATAGCTCTCAGAATGACCGAAGAGAACAGTGAAATCAAGTCCAAACAGCAATGTTAAAAAGAATCTGTGTGCACTCCTAGTTAGTTCAAGTTGTTGGAACAGTTTATCCAGGCAGGAAACTGTCGTGTCCATCCATTCACTTCTTACTCTTCATTCCCAAACCCCTTACGAAAGGAAATTATACGCAAGGTGCACGTCATCCCTTTTTTAAGAGACTGGACCTTCCCCAAGGGCAGAACCAGGGACGGCCTGTCTGCAGGGCTTCTGCTCGGAATTATGTCTCTAAAGTGGCGATGGGTTTGCATCACCGTCTAAATCCTTTTGTTGCATCTTTCCTTTTTATGATCAAAGACACATGGCTATCCCTTTTTAGTGTCAACCGAGGTGTGGGCCCCATCTGGGCCCTGTCTGGGCCACAGTCCAGAGCAAAACTTTCACATCTATATAGAAACCCCTGGGCCTGTGGCCACTTTAAGGCTCCTTTCCAACCCAAGACAGATGTCTTGGCACTTAACTGAGACTGAGCCAACTCGCACTGGGCTGGAGGACCACAGAGGCAGAAGGAGCTGCATAATAACAGACTTTGAACATGGGAATGGTAGCATGAAACAACCAACATAACTCAGTTGATGACCACTGTAAATAATTCATGACAATGTGCTAAAATGTCACAGGGCCCCCTCCTTTCACATCAGCACTTTATGTTAAAACGGTTCATTCAGATCTTGAAGTGTGAACCAAGGTCACCATGGAGGTCACTGAAGACCACAAGGATGGATGGGAAGAACCTGAGTAGACGAAGGCACTGATCAGTATGTGCACGCAGGCGCCCAAACGGAATGCGCCCCTTCCCACCTGCTGAATGTTCCATTTCCTCAGGCTGCAACCCCTCAGGTACTTAGTTCCCACTGGCCCAACTTTGCCAGCTGAGATTAAGTCGTTGACTCCTTGTGATGAAAATTAAGCAGGGAGGGATAAACAAGAATCCCAACACTAAAGACTAAGATTCCTTTTATTTCAAGCTCAAGAAGACAAAACTCATCTGTGCTAATAAGTCGGAGCAGTAATCCCGGGGGGATAGGAATTAACTAGGGGCAGGAGGAAACGTTCTGGATCTTGATCTGGGTGATGATTCCTAGATACGTATGTACACACACATATATGGATGTGAATATACACATATGGGTAAAACCCATCAAGCTGTACACTTAAGATTTATGCACTTGCCTGTAGGTCTCAATAAAGAAATTTCCTCAACTCAGGAAAACCATTGCTAACCATCAGAAACTTCCTCTGATGGCTCGGGAGACCAGCCTCTCCCCCTCCCTCTGGGCACATCCCCGACCCCTCTTGAGTCTGTCTTTCAGTGTGGGCATTGGGTCCCATCCACAAGGATTCAAAGTCTGCCCTCAAGGCCCTGGGATCTTGAGAGCTTCCCAGTTCCAGCTGCGACCAATGGTTGCTTGCACAACTCTGAAGATGAGAAGAAAAACCTGCTGGCTTCTGATCTCAGTGGTCCTTTCCTGTGGTCTGATACCCAAAGTGCAGGGAGTTATGCTGGGGGCGGGCGTGCTTGTGGCTGGCTCATGGGCGTTGTCCTTGCCCCGTGGAATGACACCCTGGAAGGTGTCAAGCCTTCCTCTCAGCGAGGAGGGAAATGTTGGCTCTGCATACACAAGTGCCTGTATGGAGCTCACCTTAGAATGCTAAAGTGCCTTCACTATTAAACTGCATGGTAGTCATTCATTTGAATATCAATGAAAAATTGAGCAAAAGGACTACAACTCAAATTCACACATGCATATAATAATCCCTTTGAGGGAAGGGGGAAGAGATTTTTCTTTAAAAAAAAAAAAAAAAAAAGTAACAACTAGAAAACTCAAAAGATGACTAAAGGTTAAGAAAAATAAGAGGCAGCATTTACCTGTTGTGATGGTGAGGCTAATGTGTCAACTCGGCCAGGTAATGGTGCCCAGGTGTTTGGTCAAGCAAACACTCTAATTGTAATATAAAGACATCTCATGGACTTTAATCATCAATGAGTTGATTGCATAGATGACTGGTTACATCTACCATCAACCAAGGAGATTGCTGTCAGCAATGAGTGATGTCTCATCCAATCAGTTGAAGGCCTTAAAAAGGGAAGTGATTTCAGCGTTCAGAGAGAGAATTTCCAGCTCTTCTTCGGACAGTCAGCGTCTCCTGGAAACTCATCAAGGACTTTCATCAGAGTCCCTGGTTTGCAGCCTGCCCTGCAGAATTTAGATTTGTGCATCCCCACGGTCACGTGAGACAATTTTATAAAATCTCATACTATTGGGGGCGGATGTGGCTCAAATGGTTGGGCGTCCGTCTCCCATATGGAGGGACCTGGGTTCGATCCCCGGGACCTCCCGGTAAAATAAAGAAAGATATAGAAGGCGCGTGGGCGAGCACCCAGGCCCCGCACGCCAGGTCCCACGAGCCACGCAGCAAGATGATGACGTAACAGGAGAGTGACACATGGGAGAGCCAAGACGAGATGCGTGGAAAAACCAGGAACTAAGGTGGCAGAACACCGCTTTCCCACATCGGAGGTTCCCAGGATCGAATCCCGGTGAAGATAGAAGGAGAAGGAGGAGAAGAGAGGGCAGGAAACAGACATAGAGAATTGCCCAGCGAATGGACATAAAAACAGCAAAAACGGAGGGAGGGGGTAAATTGGATAAAAGTAGATAAATAAATAAATAAATAATTAAAAAACCCTCATACTATTTACAGATGTCTCCCGTTGGTTCTGTTTCCCTAGAAAACCCTGACTATGCACAGCTGGTAAGAAAAAACTGGTCAGCATTCCCGCAGCTGTCAGCCACTTGCATTCAACAGGCCTTTACTTTCTTCCTCTCTCTGTGCGACAGCCTGAACAATGGAGTCCGGCTCAGGTGACTGTAACTGCTGGGAGAAACGGCCCGGCGAGGATTGCGTTCTTTGGTGATTAGGACCAATATAAAAGGTTTTCACTTGTCTGAACATAAGCCATGAGCTGGTTAAATTAAAAATAAGTTTAGTTTAAAATGGGCTTTTCTAGAAAGTGGTATCAGCCTATTTCTACCTTATTCTTCATCCTTCTTCAAAAGGCAATGTTAGAGATGAGAGGTGGGGCTGGGGGGTGGCGGGGAAATTTTCTACTACAAAAACATTCACCTTTCATTCAGTTGAGCCAGCAGCTTTGAAAACCCAATCCTGAGGGCGGAGGGTGGAGTTTCTACTGAGAAAGGGACCTGTTCTGGGGCCACTGGAATATTGGCCCCATCGTGCCACCTGATGAGCGTGACACTTCCTGCCTCGTGTGCTCAGTTGTTACTCGCTAGGCCATCCTGGACAAGCCACCTTACTCTGAGCATTAGGTTTTCATCCGCCACATTTGATTAAAATTCTCAGTGATGTGGGATTTTCACAAATATTGGAATGAGAGCTCATAAGTAAAGCACGGGAAATGGGGCTGGACATGTGGCAGGCCCTTACCTAACCATGGCTACTACAGATGGGACGACCCCCCAGAGCCACTGAACCTGTGGCAGGTGGAATTCTAAGATGACTTCCAGTGACCCACAGCCTTGTATAATATCCTTCCCTTGAGTGTGGGAGGGACTTGGAAGAGGACGGGATATCACTCACACGATTAGGTTCTATTATATGACACTGGTGACTCTAAGACAGGAGGATTATGCTGGGTGGGCCTGACATAATCAGGGGAGTCCTTCAAAGAGACTGGGCTTTTCTTAGAGCAAGATTCAAAGTATGGAAGGGATTCAACATGAAGGTGACACTCGTAGCTGGTGGCCTCTAAGAGCTGAGAGAGGCCCCTGGCTGACAGCCAGCAAAGAAATGGGGACCTCAGACCTACAGCCACAAAGAATTGAATTCTGCTATGACCATGTGCGCTTCAAGAGGACGCTGAGCTCAAAGGAGAACACAGCCTGGCCGACATCCTGGTTGCGCCTTGGGAAACCCTGAGCAGACAACTTATCATGCTGTAGCTGGACTTCTGACCCACAGAACTGTGAGCTAATACATGGGCATCGCTTTAAGCCACTACATCTGTGCCAATTTGTTAAGCAACAATAGAAAACGAAGACAGACCTGCAGCCAGGTGGGGCACCAGGCAGGAAAAGATGGTGTGGTTTCTGTAGGACCTGCCGAACTGCTCAAGGAAAGGAGATGGGACAAATACAAGGTATTGTTTGGGATGCTCGGCCTCCCATCCTGAGCTCGGTCACACTATTTTAAGTCTAAAACATCGCATTTACTGTAAAATTTGTGTCCAGATACTGGAAGGTGATGGGAGGCCAGCGGAGGAGTAGGTCAGAGAGAAGTTGATGCCGTGGCCAAGCTTACCCATGGCTGGTCATCTCAGCTTGCCCTGTGTGCTGAGAAACAGCTGGAAGAGGGAGCCCAGGCAGAAACTGGAATCAAGGAGCGCCACGGTGGGACGTATGACTTCTGAAATCCAGAGTCCAGGAGCATTAGGCTGTGTAGGGACCAGCCACGGCAGAAGGCTGCCATCGTTCTAGAATGACGGCAGTAACTTAGCAGACCCCATGTGATGGGCACTTTCTGCACATTTCCCTTAGGTAAACTCTTAGAATTCACAGCTGGGAAGACACCGCTGAGATTCAAACCCAGGATTGCCCGACTCCGAAGCCCATACCCTTTCTGCTTCTCCAAGATGTCATCCTCAAGGGCACAGGCCACACCAGGCAACCTGGGCCCAAGTGCTTGCTCAGATCACAGCCAGGGAGGGACAGCAGTCAAAACGACTCACTTAAGCTTGTACCGCTCGCCACCACCCACAGGGAGAGAGGCGCTGGCGCTGGTGTTTTCTTCTCAACAGGCGCTATGAATATCCACCCTGCCCTTTGCCCCAGCAAGGAGGCTCCTGAGACACACAATACCTGGCCGGGCCCCTCCCTCATCAGTGACAAGCCCTGGCCCACCAGGAGCCGTGTCCGGTCGCCCCTCTCACCTCTGGCATCCCCGCCACCTCCCTCTGCCTTTCCTGACGGCACTCTGGCAGCCATCCACGGCTGCCTTCTACTGCCTGCAGCTGACCGACAGCTGGCTCACTACCTGCTCCCTCCCTGCTGCAGCCGCCGCCCGCCGGGGCATAGAGACAGTGGCCATGTTGAATGTCATCCTTCACTGAATGAAAATTGAGAGAGGGGTGAAATTTGTCTGGGGAGGGCCGGTGCTCAGGCCTACCAGTTCCTTAACTGCAATATCCAGCGTCTGATCCCTCAGGGCCGTGACTGGGGAGTGTGGGTGCATCACCATCCCAGGGGCCAAGGAGCCTCCTGGGAATGCATCCTCTGTTTAAACCTCCTCTTATTTTAGGGACTAGAGATTAGCACCAACACCCCCTCCCCCAGTTCTCTTGTTGTTCGTGTTCAGGAATCAAAAAAGAGGCCAACCCACACAGCCTGGGACGGGGAGTACGTCCTGGAATAAAGATTTTGCAAATGACTGTAGAGCAGGTCGAGAGAGCGATTCCATCAGGTAAACCAAGGGGTGCAGGGTGAAACAGGTCAGCACGCCCCAGGAGATTTCTGAGGCCAGGCGGGCACATGCCTTCCACACCTGGAAGAGCCAGGACAGCCCATGGAAGCCTGGGGCCAGTGAGGTGCCCAGCACGGCGGTGTCTCGGCCTCACGGGAGCTGTTAGGTCACACAGGACGGCGATTCCCGGCACCGCAGAGCGCGTGCTGGGGCTGGGCAGCTGTCTTGGGAAAGCTGCACTAAAAGCTCAGGGATATGAAAAACTAAATTGGGGGGCCAGGAATGGTGAGAGGGTGGTTTTGAGATGCCTGGTTCTAAAGCACATAGTGTTGGTGGGTGGAACTTGAGAGAGAGAGATTGACATGGGTCAGAGCACTTTCCTTTTCATGAACCATAGTCCTTCTTCACAGTAGGAGCTGGTCCTGCTGCGACGTGCTCTGGAGAAGGAAGAGTAGAATAGGCACAAAAAGCCTGAAAATTCCAGAGCAAGGGGGGATTTAATCCTCATTCAACCCAATTATGCTTTGCTCCTGCAGCTGGTTTCCAGTTATAACTCAAGACATTGAAGAATTAACTCCGAATTACATCTTTCCAGACAGTGGATCACTTACCAAGCTGTCATTTCAGAGATGGTGGCAGATCCCTTTTTAAGTATCAAAACAATACTGTGGGATTGTTCATCATCAATAACAGAGCCATACTTCTGCTCCAGAATGAGGCCAATCTCAGGGTTCTGTTATGTCCCACAGGCCTTAGAAGCCTAGGACATCTTGTCCTCCTCCTCCCTTTCCTGCCTACAGAAGCTATTCCCATACCCAACCTTTACTGCAAATCTTATACATACATGTTTTTTTTTTTTTTTTTTACCGGGAGGTACCGGGGATTGAACCCCGGTCTCTCCATATGGTAGACGGACGCCGAACCTCTTGAGCCACATCCGTTTCCCTACATACATGTTTTGTTGTGCTTATCACACTGGACAGTGTCACAAATTCAAATGCCTTCCAGGGCCTGGGCAAGAAATATAAATGAGAAAAGCCAACAGAGTAAGGAGGGTCTTTGTTGGCTCAGAGGGTGCATGCTCTGGTAACACTTTGTAATTCAGCTTTTATCTAAACATATCCAGCAAAACTGTGCCACGGCTCCCAAGCCACCAATTTGTGACCCCTGGTTACATGTTTGAATCCCTTCGAGATGGTGAGGCCCTTTGAGGGCAAGGGACTAGAATTTCTTACTACTATATGTCCAGCATCTAGCATGGGAGGCCGCCAATATTTGTGGAATTAAGTGAATTTGGTACCAAAATGACCCAGGCCTGGGCTAGATATTTCCAAGACATTCTATTCAAAAAATCAATTTTCCAGCCCTGCTCAGTGCTGGGCCCTAAAAACCGGCTGGGGGAAAACGCAGCTAGCTGCTCTTCAAGAAAAGCTGCAACAAGTGGGGAAGGCAGATTTGTTCGTCAGTTCCCTGAATCCTAGCGACCTAACACTTCCGCTCCATCCCTTCTACACGACCAAAGCCCGGCAGCAAGTAACTTTACACTTTTTGAAAGACAGGCTCTGCACTCTGGAAACTTGTTTTCAAATGCAACAAAACTATTGATTGCTATACTCATACTCATTTCAAAAAAAATTTTTTTTTTAATTTAAAAGTATTTTAAAGGCCAAACTATAGGGAAGCGGCTGTGGCTCAATCAGTAGGGCTCCCGTTTACCATATGGGAGGCCCCGGGTTCGGTTCCCGGGGTTTCCTGGTGAAGGCAAGCCCGCCCGCACGGCGTGGTTGGCTGACCCAGCGAGCACAAGCAGCAAGGGGGGTATAAATGAATAAATAAAAATAAAAATCTTTGGAAAAAAAAAAAAAAAAGGCCAAACTATAGGGATAGAAGGCAAATCAGTGGTTTCCTGGGGCCAAACAGCAGGGTTGATGGCAAAGGGTCCTGGGGAAATGCAGTGGGGTGACGGAAATGTTATGTCATATGTTGACAAGACTCACCAAACTGTGCAACTGAGATTGGTGAATTTTGTGGTATATACATCACACCTCAATGAAGCTGGAAATACTTTCCACATTTAGATAAATAATACATGCATCACAAAGTGAAAAAAAAGAATTGACCAGTAAAAAGTCTTCCTCTTAACCCTGAATCCAGTTCTCTTCCCAGAGGCAACCATCGCTATCAGTTTCTTGAGTGTCCTTCCAGAGATAATCTATGACTATACAAATGTATATCTATGTATCGCCCCTTTTTATTTCATTTCATTTTGCCAAAAGGTAGCATGCCATACCCACTGTTCTTAACCTGGTGTTCTCTCCACGTTGTATTCTGGAGGTCATTTCCATCAGTATATAGACAGCTACTTCATCCTTTCAATGGCTGCCCCGCTACCAGGTCTGGATGTACCATAATTTACGTACCCAGACCTCCAGTGAGGGACGTCTGCGTTGTTTCTAGTCTCCGGCTCCCAGGGCAAGGAAGCGGTCACAGGGATACACCCTCCCTGGCTTCCTGGGTGCTTGGCTCCATCTTGACTTGTATTTCCCACAGGGAGGCTGGAAGATGCAATTTCGAAGGCTCCTCTGCGTTTGGGTTGTAGTGAGCTTCTGCAAGCACTGTTTACAATTTGAAAAATGTTTTCTGTGTTCTGACAAGTTGAAAACTTTCCCCTAACAGGTTTAGCCCAAGGGCGAGGTGCCTGATAAGACTGTCAGCAGTTTCCAGGCCAATTCAGGAGTGAGTCTCCCTCTCTGTGGGGGGATTAAAGGCTGTGGCCCTCAGGCTCCACAGAGTTCTGGTTTCATGTCCTGGTATAGCCCTGGCTCAGTTCATGACACCCGTTCGGAGACAGGGCATTCTCGTTTGCGCCTCGTGTAACAGGGCTTGCCTTTTAAGTTACATAAAACTGGTCCAGTCAGTTCCTTGGGTAACAGGAAATGCATGTGTGTGGAGGCGCTCACTTGCAAACAATCGTTAAGACCTTCTTCTAGCGTTTTTGAGAACAATTTCCTGCATGGACCTTCTAACCCAGCAGCTCCACTTGCAGGAATTTCTCGGACAGTTACCCTCCTAGGCGCCCTCCTAGGCGCCTCCAGGCGCTCCTAGGTTGCCTGGGCTGGGACATTCACCAAAGCACGGCGTGTGACAGCAAAAGTCTGAAAACCACCTAAATGCCTCCCAGTAGGGAGCTCACACCGACCAGCGCCCTGCAGTTTAGCCAGATTGTCCACTGAAAATCTAAGTCTTCTTCCTGGGCCCAGCTCAAACTCTCAACGCAGGAGCAATTCTCATCAACAGGAATTTGTTCTGGCCGAGCTGCAGGGCTGAGTGACTTACACACGATTTCACCCAGTCCCGAAGCCACGGAGTCTAAGAGAGGCCACGTTAAACGGCCAAGGTGGCCCAAAGCTAACACGTGCTGGAGTCTGACCTTGAACCCAGCTTCGCCCAACTCCAAAGCTTGTCAGAGCAAGGCTGTTTCCAAAAAGCCAGAAAGGCAACTGTGGGCCCGGTTAGATCTTTGGCTCCAGTCCTTCCATTCCTCTGTCCCTTCTCCCTCTGCCAGTTTCCGGTCAGGAATCCCAGCCCTTTGGGTCTGAAATGGGAAATGCAGCAGTGAGCAGGCTCTCAGAAGCCATGAGCAAGGGAGAGAGGCTCACTCGGAGGTGTTCGCGGCCCAGCACCTGCGAGGCTCGTCAGCTGGTCAGTGAGTGGTGGGGATGGCCCGTCACCCCAGGGCGCATGGTCCCGAGACGGGGTCCCCGCTGCCTGGGGGCCTCCGGCAGAGCTCAGACGCTGAGGCACCCCTCCGTCTCTCCCGCTTGGCTGGCGTGCCACTTGCACGGCAGCCTAGTGCCCGTGGGGGCCCAGGAGGGGCCCTGAGCCCTTCAAGCTCAGGGCTTCATCCCACTACCTGGGCATCCTCCACGTGGTGCCAGGACCTGCTCCCCGAGTGTCTGTGAGTGGTCCTCAGGTTAAACATCCTTGGAGCCAAACATCCTTGTTTGAAATGGTCTGATGTTCCCACCTCCAGATCAGTCCCAGAAGACAAGGCATCCGTTGGGATGCATCCGGCACACGCCTGGACGTACACCGTCCTCGCTCAGCTCCCAGCGGGGCCACACAGAGTCTGCCCTGCAGCCGCCTCCCCCGGCCCCAAGGGTTCTGTGACGCCACAGATGGCCAAGTGGGCAGACACGAAAACGAAGACCACAGCCCGACTTCAACTCCACACAGCCTTGGGCTCGCAAAGCTGACAAAACTCTTATTTCTAGAGACTTGTCTTTATCACCCCAGACAAAGGCAGCAGATTGGCACCTCGTACATTTCTGCAGAAATGGCACATTTCACCCAGAACACTTTGATCTTCTGTCACTGAGGGTAGGAGTGTTTGCGCTTCGTTTAAAACTTAAAGAAAGTCACACCATCTGTGCTCATGGAACGCTGTTTTTTTTAAAAAAAGACATTTCCAAATTTAATATCGAAGGATGTAGGCTTTCTGAGGTGAGGCGTTTAATGGGCTCATAGAGCTGCGCTTCTATCCAGCAGGAGGGGGCCATGCCAAGTTCTTGTCACCACTGCTATCAGTAAACCGTCTTTCACACCCGAGGAGACCACCGGGCCCCAGCGTGAGGCCAGGTGTTTTCAGTTCAACTACTCCCTTCCAGCCTTCTGTCCCTGGGCTCACGACATACAGACAGAAAGATAAGAAAACCTAAGGAGCCATGCTATTCACACGCACTGCCTCGTCGCCTGCGTGCTCGCAGTACCAAGGTCCCCATCATAATGTGCACTGCCATTTTCTGGTTATCCCCCTCGAAGGCTTCCAGGCGTGGGGTTGCATTCCTGCACACCCACCCACGCCACCACCGACACCAGATGGCTGTGGTCCCATCTGACCACCCGCACTTTCTTTTCGCTTCCTTCCCGGCTTTCTCACTATTTGAGTTCACACACGCAGCCCCTGAGGCTGTTTCCCTCCTCCTCCTCTTCTGATTTGCCTCAGGAGCCAAGAGACGGGGCCCTGGTCCTCCCTGACACTGCCACCTTCTAGCAGGGTGACTTGAAAGAGTCACCCAACTTCTACTGGATCATTCCCTCCCCAGGTGACGATCTTGGCGTGAGGTTGACCTGGGTGACTGGGTGCCTTCAGTACGTGCCTCGGACTATCCATTCGTTTATTCCATGGGTGTGTAACAAGCGTCTGCTATGTGTTCCAGACACTCAGCTCACGGTGGTTGGAGCTGAGTCTGCCAGAGCTGGTTCACCAGGTCAAAGGCCTCCAGAAGCTCCAAAAATCAGCTTTGGTTTAAATCGGCTCATAAAACGTTAAGCCTGGAAGTCTCCTCTGCACACTCCAAGCTTCTAAATTAAAGATGGGGCCTCTGAGGCCAAGAGGTGAGGCAGTTGCCCCAAGCCATAAAGCTAACTGCTGACAAGACTTGACGTTGGGCCCGGGCGTCCTGGCTCTCGTAGCTGGAGCACTCACACTGCCCATGCCGTGCCAACTGGACCAGCCAGCTTCTTCCTGGGCTCACAGCTACCCCTATGTTCCCAGCCTCCCTTCCAATCGGGGGCGGGGGGCACGCAACCGAGGTCTAGTTCTGGCCGAATGGGAGCAGAAGGGATGCGGCCCACCTCCATTCCTGCCCCATAAAAACCTCCCAGGCGAGACCCCTCTTTTTTGCTTTGCCAGTTTGATGCAGACGAACACAGAAGCCACATGCTAAAGATGGCAAGCCAGAAAGTGGGAGAAGCCTGGGCCCTGGTATCACGGCTTGGAGAAGATCCCCTGTTTTGGACCTTATATGAGCAAGACATAATTAGCCATTGTGTTGGAGCCACCATACGTGTCTGGGCTTGTGTGTTACAGCAGCTGGCGCCACCTTAACTGAGACTCAAAGTCAGTAAGAACCAAGCACTCACCAATGTAAACGTGAGTTGCCACCACAGCCCAGGCCTGCCCTCAATCTCCTCGATACGTCGTGTTCACGGCCTTCTGATCACTTAGCCAAAAGTAAACATTTGAAAGGAAATGCAAAACATTCCCCTCACCTAAGGTCTGAGATGAACTGGAAGTGGCGGTGGTCAGAGCCTGCACTCCAGGACAGGGCTGCTCAGACTCACGGAACACCACCACGTACTGCCGTGGCCTGGCCTGGCTGCTGAAACCCTGCATTACTCATTTTCCTCCAACTGTTCTTTTTTTTTTTTTTTTTTTTTACCGGGAGGTACCAGGGGATCGAACCCCAGTCTCTCCATATGGTAGACGGACGCCGAACCTTTTGAGCCACATCCGTTTCCCTCCAACTGTTCTTTGAAATTTTCTGTACAAACCCTTGGATCCAGTAATTCCTCTGCAGGAATTTTGCTTACGGATAAACTTGTGCATATACCCAACACTGTTAGCTGCAGAGATGGTCACAGAGGTCTAATTATAGTAGCAGAAGTCTGGAAACAACACATTGATAAGGGACTGGGTAAATACAGCACAGTGCGCCCAAGCCAAGGAATATTATGCAGCTGTCAAAACGAAACGGGACAGTATGTTCTGCCATGGACTTGCAGTGGACCCTGACCTGCTTTCTATTTCTAAGCAGTTCCCTCCCTAACTAGGCTGCAAAAGTTTCCATGTCTCTTTTCTCCGGAATTCCCACCTACACACCCCATAAGTGCTTGTTTTTAACAGCTCCAGCCAGACCAGCCTTAATTCGCTTTAAGTGCAAAGATACGTGCAGTTAAAAGAACGTTATCCAAGCAGGAAACTTTGCCTAATTATACTAGTAAAAATCATACTCACTGAAACATGCTAACCCACTGCAATAACCTCTCCTGACTACCTTGTTAAAACTTTCACTTCCCTCTTTTAAGATTACTGAGGAATCTGCCTGACCCCAAGACAAGATCCTGTTTTCTTCATTCCCCACAGAACTAACTGAACTTAGTGAAGTATGCGCCAAGAGGAAGAGACCTAAACTAAAAATGACCCGGGACCATAGAATGCCCTGCGGGCGGAATTAAGGTGAGCAGAAACTGGAAAGAGAAATACCAGGCCCAAGAAGCAAGCAAGAGGTCCACCCATCACGAGTTGAGTTCCGGCAGCCCCACTGGCCTTCTCCTCAAAATAACAGCCAATCGGCCAATGGGAATAGCCAGCTTGCAAGCCCTAATCTGAGTGTTTACTAAGCAATCCCATTGTGCCAACAGCCCTAATAGCTTTATCCCCACCTCCCTTTGTTTAATTCAATAAACATCTTTCACCTTCCCAGCTCAGGTAGCTAGATCTGAGGAAAACAGCTGTCCTCCTGTCTTCACGAGGTGAGCCTTTGCTAAATAAAGCTTCCATCTTCTCAAACTCCTGGTGTCTACTCATCGACTCTGTGCACATCAGGTGAGGACTCACTTTCAGTCCACGACACAGTGAGCACCAAGATAGATTGTTTAGTTTAAAAAAAAAAGAGAGAGAGAGAAAGAGACGCACATGGTATGTATCCTATACTATATCCTATAGTATGCCCCTATTTGTGTAAAAAAAAGCTGACAGACTTACCAGCTGGTACCTGCATATTTAGCGCTGGAATTTACCTTTCCCTGCAGGCCCCTTTATACTATTTGACTTTTTGTTACCATGTGCATGTATTATATTTCTCAAACACAGTTTAAACTTGTTTGGATATTAAAAACACATATTCATTCCCAGGACAAATAGGAACAGTGCATTCAATAACTGTTGGTTAATTTTTTTAAATGAAAGAAAAAAATCCCGGAGTGCAGAGGCAGTGACCAGCATCCAGCAAACGGTGCCCCAGGGGTCCGCCGTCACAGCTGGCCGAGCAGGGCTGGGGCCTGGGTTCGAGAGCCAGACTCCTTGGTTGGCATCTCAGCATCATTGCCTACCTGCTGGGCAGGCCTGGGCAGGTTATTTGTCCTCTCTGTGCCTTCCTTTCCTCACTAGGAAAGGAGGCTACAGGGCTATTTGCTTGAGAGGACAGAGGACTAAATGACATGCAGGCCCACCCCAAGGATACGCCTCAATTTACATTTTCTCAGGAGAAAACGGTTTGGTTTTTATTACACAAACTTTGAAGGACTTACGCTTCTTCCATCAAAAAATTTTCTTTTTGCCAAAGTCTATTTAGAAAACGTGTATTTACATCTCCAAATGCGGCCCAGCGTTTTAAGCCAAGCGAGGTGCAGAGTCCCCATTTGCTCCTGAGTGCAGCGGCAGACGGTCAGAACGCACAGGAGACAGCCTGGTGACAGCCCGGGTGCCGACAAGGGCCTGTGCAGAGGCACTGCCTGTGGGCCACCACACGGTGCCGGCTAATTACGCAGGCACCTGCCTGAGTTTCCATCACGCCTGCGGAAACGCCTGGGCTTCGGGTGTTCTACGCACGTCTCATAATTTTTTCCATTTGAAATAACTGAGACTTAGGACCTTGGTTAGTGTTTTCATGCAGAATGTCCGGGTTTCAGGAGCGGATCACTGATCCTAAGCAGGAGACGCTTCCAGGTAAAGTACTCGGAAGACCCAGCGCTCAGGACGTCTGAGCATTTACCAGCAGCCGCAGTAGTCAGTGCAGTAACTTAAAAGACTGATGGGATGGATATGAACCCAGGGCTACAAAGAGGTGAGGGAAGGAGCTTGGCTCTCCTTGCCTGTTTGTCTAGAACGCTGTCTGCTGCCAGGGAGAAAGTGACGGGTAATAACCAAGTGTGAGAAGTGGTTTGGAATAACTGGATTATGGGATACACTTTTACAATCAGAATGATAATTGAAGGGTGGGAACTCTTCTTAATCATCTGGGTGGAGAGCCTTTGCCATGAGTCCCCCAAATCAGAAGTCAATGCCCCACCCCCCTTGACCTCAATCAGGGGCCCCCTGACCGGTAAATTATGACCCTCCACTGCCTGCCAACGTGCGCCCTCCAAATCCAGGCCAGCACTGCTGGGCAAGCACAGATGGGGCCCGTGTGATATGCCAAGGTTTTCAAGTTCTGTTCTATTTTACAAAAAAAATTTCAGGTGCCCTGTTGGTCTATGAGTGTCACCCATCTGGGGCCTGGATATCCACCAACACTGTCCAGGGTTTGCTGAAGCAGGAGGAGGAAAAGGCTCCTCCCTAGATGCTAGCAAAACAACAATGGTGACAACCTGCAGGGAAGGTGGGGAAAAAGGCACTGCCGGCGGGAGGGTACACCGGGACACACTCTCCACGGGGCAGTGCGGAAATATGCGCCAAAGCCCCCATGTCCTCTCTGCTCTTCGACGCAGCAATTCCACGTCCAGAATTCCAGCCAAATGAAATGCTCAAGGATGTGAAGTACAATATAGGCCGAGGAACTCATTCTCGGATAGATCAGGATGGGATAATCCAGCTTACACCACTTTATAACCCAGGCAACACGATAATAATGTCTTTCCATGTCACTATATAGTCTTCTGCTACAGGACTTTTATTGTCTTTTCACTGAATAGGCCTATCAAAACTGATACATCAGTCTCCTATTCTTGGGCATCTTCTATTTTTCATAGAAAAAAAAAATGGAAGCAACCTAAATGTCCAACAATAGGGGACTGGTTAAAGCCATACAACTGGATGAACCCATTTTGGTTTTACACACACACACACACACACACGCGCGTCCATACACCAAGAAGTCTGTACACGAAATGATCAAGATGGCTTGCTCACAGATGACTGCTTTCCAGTTTGCTTATATTTATTGCCAGCTTTTCAACAATAAACATATATTACCTAAAACAGTTCCACTTCCTTCCTCCACATGGATGGCCGGGAGAGGCCCCGGAAGGCATGTGTGTCTGCGTGAGGGTGCAGCCATCAAATGAAACGGCAGCCTTTGAGGCGAGCCCTGAGGCTGACGAGGTGGGTGACAGACACGGCCTACAGCTGGCAGCGCCACGTCTCCTGTGGGTGTACCTGGCGGGGGGACACTCCCAGGCCTGCCAGTCCCACGTTGCAGGCGCCAGCCAGCAGCCCTCACGCGGATCTGAAGAATGACGAGCCCACACTCACCCAGGGTGAGTGGAGACATCATTGACTGTCTGCTCACATATTTTGGCAAGAAACAACGACAGCAAGAACGGGGGCGCTGACCCCGACTCCTGTAGCTGAATGGTTCCTGGAAGGCGTCCCCGAGGTTCAGCAATGCCATGGTTCCAAGGTAACCAGCGCTTCCTGACACAGGCAACCACACGAAGATGCGAACTCTGCCTTACTCTTCATGTAAGAAGCGACACAGACTTTAAGTTCTCTCCGTGGAGCCTGTATTAGAAGAGCTCAGGAATCCACCAAACAGACCCACCAGGCCAGGACCCCCGCTTTCTCCAGTGACTCTGCAGAGGCCTCTGCCTCTTAGATCCACCCCGAGTGCCAGGCAAAGCGGGTGCACGAGGCACAGGCCGGTTCATTCTTTCAGTTTTTTTTTTTTTTTTACCAGGAGGTACCGGGGATCGAACCCCAGTTGCTCCATATGGTAGACGGACGCCGAACCTCTTGAGCCACATCCGTTTCCCCACAGGCCGGTTCATGAGACCAGCGTAAGGAATTCAGGAGCTCGGAGGAGCCCCAGCGCCCTGCTACTTCCACCCTGACCCACGAGGCATGGCTCAGACAGTTAAGAAATCCCTGGAAGGACGGACTCCACCAAGAGCTACCGGAGACCAAAATGGCAGCCTCCCAGGGCCACAGGGAGAAACCAGGTCACAGGTGCCGGCTCAGGACTGGCTGGCGTTCTTGCCGTCAGCAGCGCTGGGTTTGCAGCATGTCTTACTGGAGAGTTCTCAGCCGCTGCCCCCCACAGCCAAGAGCCAGCTCCAACAACTCCCGCCTTTCAGTGCTGCTCCCATATTTTGGCAAGAAACAACGACAGCAAGAACGGGGCACACATTTTTTTATTCCTTTCATTCATTTAAATCACTCTTTATTCTTCCCTTTTTTTCTTCATTAAAGGGAATCTTGAAAATCAGCCCTAAATAGTTAAATATGCACACAACGTTTCAAATGAGGTCTTATAATTTTGTCTACTGTGCAGCAATATGTCAGCTGATGTTGGAGAAGGGAACCAGGAAGCTTTGCCGTCGCAGATTAGTAATGACGGCAGCCACTGGGGCACCCAAGCACACCTCACCGGGCTAGGTTTTATTCCTTCTTTTAATTCACCTGCCTGCCAAACACAGCTGCCTTCCTGGGTGCAGACAAGGGCATCAAAGATCCGTCGTGGATAGCTGTATTTAAAGGACATAAAACCTGCGCCACTCTCAGGGCAGGCCCCACAGCCAGTTCTTACTGGAAGGAGCCAGGCTGTTTCCATTGTTCTAATACTTCCAGGGCCCGCAGGCGCTTCCTCGGCGCACAGGTCCCCAGCCCCAACCCAACAGCTCGCGGCCCGCACCACCCCCGGCGCCCCCCTGGGCGGTCACAGTCACCAAGCCCAGGCGAGAGGTGCGGGGGTCCAGCCTGGGCAGCGCAGGTGCCTGGGGCCTTCCCGAGCGTCCAGTTAACGAGCCTCAACTCCAGGAGGCGCGCGGGACTGGGGCTTGCGGACGAGGAAGGGGCGACTCGCCACGGTTTTCTCGCACCTTCTCCCAGGCTCAGGCCAGGAGGGTGAGGGCGGGCTGGGGGAGGGCGGCCCGCTCCCTGGCGCCTGTCGGGTCGCCCCCAGGAGCCCCGGTTCCACCGCCCGGGCGCGCGGCGCGCCCCTCGGGGGCCTCCCGGGCTCTGCCTCGGTGCGCTGCCCCTGCTCCCCAGCCAGTGCCGGGGTCATCCCCGCTCGGGGACACTCCCACGTGTGCGACTTGCGCCAAGGCCAGCTCTCTCCCGCTCCCGGAGCGCGCGGCCACCACGCCCGACGAGGCGCGCTCGGGCCGTCCCGGGAACCCCGCGCGCCCCGCCGCCACCGCCACCACCCCCGCCTCGCACTCTGCGCCCCGCATTCCCCGCGCCCCGGCCACTTACCCGCCCCGCGCGGCAGGCGCGCCGCGCCCAGCAGCAAGGCCCCCAGCAGTGCCATTGTGACCCCGCGGCCCAGGCCCGCCATGGCTTCGGGGCGCCTCGGCCTTGGCGGGGAAGGCGACTCCGGGCGGTGGCTCGGAGCGGAGGCCGCAGGCGCCCGAGCCTGGCACCCGCCGCGCCGCACTCGGCCCCGGCTTGCTCACCTGCGGCCCCGCCCAGTGCAGCCGGCCCCGGCCTCCTCCCCTTCCTGCCTCCGCGCCCGCCCCGGGCCGGGCCCAGGAGGCCGGGCCCTCCCTCCCGAGGCTGAAGGTGATTCGGGCCCTTGGTCCAAAGGTGGAGAACCCAGGCGCCTTCCCGCAGAGGAGGGAGGCCAGTGCGCGCCCCGTGTAGCAGGGGAGTCAGGTTGTGCATCACCCAAGCCCTGGCTCCCCTCCTCTCCCTTTCCTACCTGACTTGGGCTCTGGGCTTGAAAGCCAAAGCCACCGCAGGACTGTGGACCGTCCACCTCAGGCCAGAGCAAGTCTTGGGCATCACTGCGGAGACAGACTTGCTGGGTTATGCAACCTGATCAAAGGCACCGGGTCAGACAGCAAATTGCAGAGGTTGGTCCAGGATAAGCTCTCCATAAACTAGAGCTGCTGTGCTGGATTTTTGAAGAACGAAATGAAGGAGCGAATGAATGCATGAAGATGGAAAGGTCCAAGAGAAGCAAACCAAACAGGAGGGCCCTTCCTTGGTTGTGAGTGGAGCTGTATGTGGAGCCTGACACATTCAAGCCAAAACCTGGGCCGCAAGGTCCGTGAAACCGGGCGCCCTTCCCTCCTCCCAGCGGCAGGCGTGCAGCCTGTGTCTGGCTTCCAAGGCCTCCGGCCCTCCGCTGCCCTGTAGGCCACGCACCAAGTCCAGGGTGAGAGGGCCACAGGGAGAGGTCGTGGATGGTTCAGGAGCTCTCAGCCCACAGACCCAGGGCTGCGTGGGCCCCCCCAGGACTGTGCTTTCAGAAGCAGGCAGAGGCTGGGCCAGCGTTATCCAGGCTACCTGGAGAGGGCTGCATGGGAGCAAAGCGCACCTGAGAACATCAGGCTGCTTAATTCCCAGGGGAACGGAGCCTCTGCGGATTGCCTGGTTGTCAGCAGGGGTGAGAGATCACCCCTTAGGAGCGCCATCCACCTGCCTGCTGTGTCTCAGCAGTGAGGAGAGTGTCCTGCCCTCAGGGAGCACACAGTCAGACTGGAGGTGTGATCCCGCCACTCCCAGCCGTGGAAAGGCCTGGCCTGCGAGCTGGGGGACTTTGGAGCCCATCTTCTGGGCCACTTCTCTCAGAGGGTAGATAGATGGGGAAACAGATCTAGAGAGAAGGAAGAGGGTGTGAAAAGGAGGGAGGCTTTTGGGTCTCTCCACTGAATTAAGGGAAAGACATTTTGAGAAAAATCTTTAAAAAAAAAACTTAAAAAATGTTCAATCCACCCAGGAAGGTAAGAGCAGGTGTTGCCTGTTTTCCTAATTCTGAACAGGTGTCTCTACCCCAGCATCTTTTCCTAGCATTCATAACTCCATGGTTTCCCAAATGAATAATAATGCCTTATTAAAGACTGGCAGTGCATTAAACCCAAAATATCAGAAATATTGCTTGGACAAGTTTAAGCCCAAGGAACAAGTTATTTCAGTACTTATTTCTCCAAAGTTTGCTTAACTGGTCTCCCTGGGATGGCTGACAACAACCTTCTGAAAATGGCGCGAGAGCCAATAATTCCAGATGTGAAGGATAAAGCAATGGTCCCAGACAGTGGCAGCAAAGAGAAGGGATGAGAAAAGTAGGGAGGCACTTCTGCATTCTTTACATGACAACATAACTAGAAGTTGAAGTCAAGATGCACTGAAAAAATGGATAAAAGTAAATAAATAAATAAATCTTTAAAAAAAAAGTATAAAGGAGTAAGATATGGACTATAGTTAGTAGTAATACTTTGACGATGCTCTTTTATAGTTTGTTAACAAGTGTTTCACAGCAATGCAAAGTATTTGTGGCGGGGTGATGTATGGGAGCCCTGTATGATGTTATGCATGTTTGTTTTGTAAGTTCACAGTGTTTAATGAACACTTATTGTTTATGTATGTTCATGTATGAATGATATACTTCAATAAATTGTTTTTAAAAAAAAAAAGGTGTGCTGAAATAGTCTCTTTGTTCTCCAAGTGGAGTGTGAGCAAAGCATTGCCAAGGTATGAACTTGTTTTGCATAAAAAAAAAAAAAAAAAAAAAAAAAACATGGCTGAATGAAAAAAATCCAATTTAAAAGGATATTTCTGAACTGGAGGAAATCCAGGCAACAACAGGCTGTTGCCAGAGAGAAACGACAGATTGTCAGATAATTCTTTCTAATTTTTACTCCTCCTGTAACCCCATGAAAGCTACAGAACAAGTATTGGGAGGGAGAAAAAAAAAAAAATACGGAAGGCCACAAAGTCGGGGAGAATAGGAGACAAGAGCAAAGTCATCTTGAAAGCTGGAAAGCAAATGAACAAGAGGTAACCCTCTCTGCGTAGAGAGGACAGTAGTGGGGAAAACAGAGAAATAACATGAGTTGCACTTTGGAATCCTCAAAAACCCCAGGAACAGAGAACAGATAAAACACAGGAAAGACATCATCAGTGATATAATTCAAGAATTTCCGGGAGTGGATGTAACTCAAGTGCTTGAGTGCCAGCTTCCCATGTATAAGGTTCCGGGTTCAATCTCCCAACCTCCTAAAAAACAACAAACAAAAAAACCCAACATTCATTGGGGAATGGATATAGTTCAGTGGCTGAGGGCCTGCTTCCCATGTTCAAGGTCCTGAGTTCAATCCCCAGTACCTCCTAAAAAAAAAAAAAGAATTACTGGGCCCGAATAACCTGAATTTACAGATTTCCGGGTCCCTGGAGTGTCCAGCACAATGGGTAAACTAGGCCCACATCCACGCATATCATGGTGGAATTTCAGAAACCTGTGAACCAAGAGAAGATTCTGTTACTCCCAGAGACAAGAAAAGGGTCTTACACAAAAGAACAGAAATCACAATGGCTTTGGATTTCTCAATAGCAACACTGGAAGCTGGAAGACAATGAAGAAATGCTTTCAAAATTCTGGAGGAAAATTATTTCCAACTTAGAATTCTATACCCAGCCAAACTGCCAATTAGGTGAAGAGGCAGAAAAGGGGCGCTTTTAGAGATCCAAGATCGGGCGGTGGGGCGGTGGGGGGAGAAGGGGCAAGAGGGAAGTCCTCACACACACCTTTTCTCAGGAAAATACTGGAGGTAATATTCCATTAAACAGGAAACGCATGGAACAAAGGGAGGAGTGGATCTGAGTTTGTGGGGCCTGAGCTTAATCACCTTTAAGAAAGGGGATACAAAATTACAAATGGAAAATCAGGTGTGGAAATTGATTATCTATTTAGAGTGAGGAGAAAAATCACAACAAATTACAAACTTGAAAAAAGAGGAAAAATATCGCAAACTTTGCCGGATCCAGAAAAATAGTGTAACAGCATTACTATTAACTGCCTGGTACAGCTCTGTATCACTCATTTTCTCAAGCATTTTGCTTCCTTGGTGAAATTGGTTCTGTGCTAGTTCATGTGTAACCTGCCAGACTTTATCAGGACAGAATGGCTCAGATAAGTTAAGATGCTAAGCCCATTTGTTGGGGATGCATAAAATAATAAAATATGTGATTTCACATACAGATGTACCCATGTTCATACAATCACTACAGGTTTGTGCACTACAAATATGAGAATTCTTACATATTCTATTTGTGCAATTCCCATTAAATAAAAAGGAAAAAAAATTATCGCAGTGAGTTTATAACGGTATATGCTGCATTATCAATTTATTTTTTTTTTGTTTGTTTTTTTTTGTTTTGTTTTGTTTTTTTTTTGTTTTTAAGATTTTATTTATTTATTCATTTATCCCCCCCTTGCTGCTTGTGCTCGCTGGGTCAGCTAACCACGCCGTGCGGGCGGGCTTGCCTTCACCAGGAGGCCCCAGGAACCGAACCCGGGGCCTCCCATATGGTAAACGGGAGCCCTACTGATTGAGCCACAGCCGCTTCCCTATCAATTTATTTCTGACAATTTATTTATGCTGCCTAAAATTTTGCTGTGTACACGCCTCCTCCATTTTCCGTGAACTTCTGGTGTTGGCTGCTGTAGAGGCCCATGTGATGATACAGTCTCTCGCCTTGCACCTGTGGTCCGCTCAGCCTGTGAGTCAGCCCAGCGGATGGGAGCATTCCTGGAAGCCATTACTACAGCATGATGGCCAGCAATGACTTCACTGAACGTGGAAATGACCATGAATTACATTTATATATACCACCAAACCCCAGCCGAATGTCTCTCCAGCACGTCATTCCTTTAGCCAGATCCCAAAATGCCTACGCCACTCAGGGCTGCATTGCACAAGTGGAAGTGTGATGGAAGACGTTTCGTGCAGTTAAAATACGTGCCTTTGCAAGTGGCACAAAAAACATATGACCAGTGAGCCCAGGCCCTCGAAAGGGGCCTTTGAACTTTCCCAGCTTCGTGGTACATCTGCCTCTGGGCTCGGGAAGCCCAAGATCCAGCCGGAAGAGAGGCCAGGAACCCCCAGGGTGGTGTGCATGTGGTTTAGAGAGCAGCCGGCCCAGGCTGGGCCACGTAAAACATGTGGCCAAGGACGTCTTCTGTGGCTGCCCTTCCCTGAGCGAACAGACGGACAGAGGCAAATCCAGGGGAACGACTGCTTTTATTGATGAGCTCCTGAAATAATACTGGTGTTTGGCTGAGACACGCGTACCCCCAGCTCGGCCTCCACGTGCTCTGCAGACGCAGGCGAGCTGCACCAGCTGAGCTGCCACTGAGAAGGAGCCCGGGGCTGGCACCGCGGCGTGACACAGCAGCCCTGGATGGACGCCTCCCTGGATTTCTCCATGAGAGAGCGGTCAGCTGCTCTCTTTTGAAAGCCTCTGCGATTTTGGGCTTCCAGGCTCTTGGAACTGAACTCAATCGCAAGGCAAGCCCAGGAGACTCTTCTGGTGCTGTGGCATGTGTAGGGGAAGAGGCCAGATGACTCACGGCACTAAACGGGGAGGTGGAATGGCTCAGCGGCTCTGTCTGTGGCCTGCTGCCACATGTCCTGGATCCAGGTACGACTCTGCCGCCTTACCAGCTTGTGCAGCTCGCTCAGCTCTGCGTGCACCCTTTGTATGGTGAAAATCAAATCTGTAAAAATTTTAGCTCAGTGCATGGCACGTGGTCAGTGCACAGTGAAGTTAGCTGAGATTGCCTTTGCCATGGGAGCCAGCCGGGGCGAGGGGACGCAAGTCGAAAGAGAACTTCTTCACCATCTTGTTCGGCTCCCCAAGGCAGGAAGGTATCTCTGTTTATTCCTCACAGCGTTCTCGAGCACAAACAGGGCTTGCTACTCAGTGGATGCTCAGCAGAAGGTGGTGGGACGAATCCACTCATCTCGCCAGCGAAGGCGTGAGCGGCTAACAGGGCCGGTGAAGCCTGCAGGGCTCCTTGGAGCCTGTGACCCTGGAGCAGACACGTGCACCGTTAGTCTTAAGAAGGCCCCTGGCTTCTAGAGCGAGGCCACTGTGGCCCACGCTGGGTGCCTGGCAGCAACCCTGGCCTCGTGGGGTTGGCCCGGGGGCCGGTGGGCCGGTGCACTGGGTCTTTATTTGGCCTAAGCAGAGCCTGGGAAGAATGTCTGTCTGCATCGGGCAGCTGCCCTGAGAGCTTGCTTTCCATGTGATCAAACAAGTTCACACATGGACCTTCTTTTAGTGCACTAAGTGCCACTTACCGGGTGAGGGAGGAAGCTGCACAGTCAGTTTGGGCCGAGGCCCCTTGGTGAGCCTCGGAAGGGAGGGGTTTGCCCCGGTCTCAGGAGGAGCTAGGAGTTCCTTGGGAATGACTGCCTTTGCCAAGTAATTTGGCCCTCGGGTAACTGCGTGGTACAATTTCAGTCTTAGGATGAGTAAAACAAGTAGGGACAGTCCTCAGGGAGCACTTGTCATGCCGCCAAGGACGGAGACTGAGCTGTCTCGGTTCCGTGTGACTCAGGACGTGGCAGCAGGAGGTGGGGGCGCCTTCAGTGTCACCCCAAAGGGACCCGGAACCCGACAATCCAAGCTCGTCACTCCCTGCATCACACCACCTAAGATCCCAGCTAAGATGTCGGGGGCAGAATGAGCGGCCACGTGCGGCTGGAGACTGCGCTCCTCTCCTGTCTCGTGGCTGAGCCCCTGGCTCTCTGGAAGCCACTTGCCCACGGGGCAAGGAAAGCCAGGCCCTGCCCATCCGCCGGCTCCTCCCTCGGATATGACCCATCCCCACGTCAGCTCCCTGCTTGCCAGCCTTGCCTCTTTCTTTCCTACGTTTTTCTTTGGAATTTGGGAGGAAAACAACCTTTGTAAGGCTTTCCACGTTTTTCTTCCCCCAAGAGAGAGAATCTAGTCACAGACTGTTGAGCTGGCAGCCTCGGCGCTCGTCGGTGGTGACCCTCCTGCCAGACGGAGGTCCAGATGCCTGGAGTGAGGCAGTAGGGTGGCATCAAGGGGCAGGCAGGAGCCGGTCTCCACCCAGGAGCCCAGGGGCCCAGGGGCCCAGGAGCACAGGGGCCCAGGAGCCCAGGATCCCAGGGGCCCAGGAGCCCAGGAGCCCAGGGGCCCAGGGGCCCAGGAGCCCAGGAGCCCAGG
>JAKSZT010054335.1:3070973-3103250 GCA_026826555.1 Tolypeutes matacus | reverse complement strand
GGGGGGAAGGTAATGCAATCATATGCTGAGTTTGGCTTAGAGAGAGGCCACATTTGAGCAACAAGGAGGCTCTCAGGTGGCAACCCTTAGGCACCCCACAACTGCAGGTTAAGACTCATTTACAAGAGCAAAGACTCACAAGGGTAGTCATCAATTAAAACAAACAAACAAACAAAAAAAAAAACAGTGGGTCGTCCTATTTTGACAGGCACTGTCCCTACACTCAGAGGACTATTGTTGCTCCCTTGGAGACTGTGACAGAGCTCTCCAGGATAGGAATTCAGATTCCCTCATTTATTGTGTGATTATCCACCCATCGTGTCCATGCCCCATCCCCCGATCCTTTGAATGATTTTGTATATCTTTCATGTATATTCGGATGACCCAAAGAAGACGCACAGACAGTTTCCACTGGCAGGGCTGGGGTGTGGCATTGTGTATTATTATTTTTATCTTCTTGAAAATCTAACACTTTCTGTGATGTACTTATCTTGCTTGTATGGTTCTAGAAAGCAAAACAATACATAACAGTTCAACTGGGAAGTCACTTCTGAAGCCTCTGCCCCCCAAACCCAGCCCGTTGGAAAGGCCGGGGGACAAGCCCCAGTGCTGGCAGGACGTGAAGGGCCGATGAGGTCGGATCAAGGAGCTCCGGCGCCCAGTAAGCCCTGAGCAGGTGACAGCCTCCAGGCGCCTTGCGGGGCCGCGGTGGGGAATGGAACGTGAGGCCTGAAGGACACACGGGTCAGTGGAAAGTGCTCCTCCGAGGCCAGCAGGCCAGCTCCGGGTGGGCAGAGCCCCAAATCCCTCCGCCCCACGCAGGTCCAGGAGGGGAGAACTGTGGCTATCGGCCCAGGCAGTGTGAAGGGGGCACCCTGGACTGGGCCCCAGGCCCTGCCCGCCCCCTGCCCCTGTGGCTTGGTGCTACTCTTTGCCTCTGACCTTCTCCTCATGCTCCAGGGTGGGGTCCAGCGCCGTCACCTCCGGGAGGCCTTCCGGAATTTCCTCTCTCTGGACCCACACCCATTTCTCTGTGTGTGTCCGCAGCACAGTGCTCCCCCAGTTCAGGCCGGATCTCGTTCTGTCTGCAGACAATCAGAATACGCACCTGGCAGTTACGGCCCTTGGGTCGGCCTGAGCTGGAGCGAGCAGGTGCTGGATGCAGTCTGCCCTCGTGAGGACGGCCCGGGCTTGGGTGAGGGCAAGTTCAGAGGGGGGCTCACGGGAAGAGGAGGGCAGCGCACACAGCATCCCCTGCAGTGCACCCCTCGCACCGCCTGGGCTCAGCAGCTTTGCAGCATAGATTCTGGAAGCAGCTCCTCCAGGATTCTGGTGGGTCTCTTTTCCTGGGGTCTCTTGGCGGGGGAGGCCTGAAGCCTGCCCCACCCCAGGAGGGTGCAGCCAGCACATGCAGGCACCAGGGCTCACCTCCTGGCCCCGGGTGGCCCGAGCTCGCCACCCCAGGCTTTCCATGCACACTCCAGGGCCGCCGGGCCTGCGGCCCCTCCCGCTGGCTCTGCTGTGCCACGGTGAGTTGTCTGTGCTGCAGCTGCTCATCAGCTCCTCCACGCAGGCCTTGGGCAGAGGGAAGGGCCCTTTTCCTCCAGAAGCCTCTGCTTCTCCACGGCCTGAGCTGGCCGTGGCCTCTGGGACCTGTCCTCGATGGCCCCCTGCACTCAGGGTCGCCCGGGTGCAGCTGGGGGCACTGGCTGGCCGGCCTCAGCGGCATCCCTGCTGCAGGTCCATCTTGAACTTGGAGCACAGGTCCCCCTGTGGGGTCGTAAGGAGGGAGAAGTCGACCCTGTAGGGCTTCTCAGTGAGGTCCAGCGTCCTCGAGGACATGGTCACAGTGAACTTGTCCAGGCTTTCACTGTGCAGCTTGCACAGAAACAGCTGGGGCGTCTCGGACAGCTCGTTGCTGGTAACGCCTCTTGGCCAGGATGCAGCCCTTGCCAGCCCACAGCCCGGCTGGGACGCCAGGGCATGGTCAACGGGAACGGGGTGTCCTCCACTCACTCTTGCTGTCCGTTCCTGGGGTTGGTCTTGAGCTTGGCCCCGTGGGGCCTGGGGTGGATGACAGCAGGCGCCTGTGCTTCCCCTGGAGAGCTCGGGAATAAACACCCATCCTCAGCTGCAGCTCCCTGGGGGAGGGCAGTGGGGGGAGGTGCGGGGACATTGCCGTGAGCCTGGTGGGAGACAGAGGGTCCGCAGTCACTGCACAGCCCACCGGCTGGCCTACCTGCCCCGGCCCATACCCCCTCCCCAGCCCCGGCCTGGGCACCCCCCCACCTTGCCCCCCATCCTCTGCCCCTGCCCCTGCCCCGGGGCTGCTCGGGAGCCTGTGCTTCTTCTGTAAAGCGGTCCCTGGGTCTCTAAGGCTGTTGTGCAGGATCCGGTATTGGTGGACCACGGACTCCGTGGGTCCTGCTGAGGCCTGTGGGCAGTGGGTCAGTGACTAACGCAGTCAGCCTGCCACCGAGAGGGATGGCGTTTCGGGCCCAGGGCTGGTCTCCGCGGCTGCAGGGTTAGCTGTTCGGGGGCAGCAGCGGCCAGGTCGACCTTGGAGTGTGGGAGTGTGTGCCCTCCGCCCACGCCTGCTCCGTCCCTGGCACCGTGACTACTCGGCTCCTGGCCCCGCTGTGGCCGGTGACGGAGGCTGGCCGAGCCCCCTGACCGCGTGGTCTGGAGCCTCTTCACGGAGAATGCTCTCTGGGGATGCTGCCAGGCTCACGGGTCCCTCCGCATGCCTCTGTCCCAATCTCCCCCTTTTCCTTTTCCAGGTCCCTGATGGCCCAGCCATGCCATTCCTACTGCCCAAAGCCTGGGCACATTCCAGTCCTCTCCCACTTCTCTTTCCACTCCTTATGTCACTGTTGTCTTTCAGGGCGGCCCCTGAATGGGGCTGTGGTCAATTTTGGCCCTCACCCACGAGCTGGGCTGACCCGCTCGTGCACCTAGCTCAGCCTTTCTTTCCTGCAGCCACTGGGGTGGGCTGAGGCTGAGGGGGGGCCTGTGCCACAGTGGGCTGATGGCATGGGTCTAGGCCCCCTGCCTGTGCAGTGACTCGTGCCCTCTGGCCCCGCTCGGCTTGGTCTTGGCTGCGGCATTCCCTCCGACGATGGGCGGCTCTGGGCCTGCCTGACCCTACCCTTTGCCAGGTCTTTGGAACCCTCCTCCTGATGGGCAGCTTTGGCCGCATGGGCACAGTAAGCCCCACGGCTGGGCGTTCCATCACCTCCAGGACTTTGCCAGGCACTGTTTTCAAAAAGTACGTCACTCTTCCCAGCAGATGACGTGGCCTTGCTCCAGAACCCGGGTATCTATTCTGTTATAGACCCCAAGCCTATCTCTAATGCCACAGGGTCCTTCCTGCCCTCCAGCGCCCAGGGGCTGGGTCCCTTTCCCCACAGCCTGGCCCTGCTGCAGAACCCTCTCCCGTTCAGGGCCTGCCTCAAAGCTGGCCCCACCACGTCGCTTGCCGCATAGACAGGGGCAATACTCCCAAGTGGGGCACGCTGCCTCCAGGCCTGGAGAGGCCTGTCTGCTGCTGTGCTTCCCTTTTAGTGGAGGTGCAAGAAGTAGTTCTTTACTTTGCAGGGGATGAGCTGTGTCCCCAGACCTAAGTCTTCATAGAATTTGCCTCCCGTCCTCTGGAGTGCATACGTCTGAGTGAAGTCTCTGATCCATTTGTCAGTTCTCGAGCTTTTGTTCTGATTACGTGACCTCATCAATGTGGTGGACAATGGTGTCCGTAGGGATCTCCAGTTACGGAGGTCCCTTTGGATTTAGGGCAAAAGGCTGGAAAGATAACATAGTCCTTGGGCGCGATCATAAATGTATACTGCTGCCCATCCCAAGTGAAATGGAGCCGTTTCTGATCTCCTCTTCTGATAAGGATGAGGAAAAAAGAAAATGCATTTGCATTTACCCCGTACGTGGGCCTTGTCAACCTGCTCTAGCAAGGATACCACGCCTGGCAATCAACTTGGGCTACTGGTTTTAAGTCTGAGGAAGTTCACTGTGCCCCTGCAGGACCCATCTGGCTTTTGCAAGGCACCACCATCTTTGCACACCTTGAGGTTTTAAGGTGGCCGTTGTCTCTGCCATTCCCCTAGGCCTAGGACATGGGTAGAGGAGGCATTGCCAAGGGCTTCCCTTTGGCCTTTTCCATGAAAGTAGCTCCCACCCTCAGAATAAGGAACTAATGTGGGGAATTTTCTCCCAAGAATCCATTGCATTTCACATTTGGGACCTGGGGAAATGACCACACATTGGCTCCATGGATGGACCATGTGGACCCACTGTGAGCTGGACCTGGGTCGAGGATCAGGTCAAATGAGATAAAGGAGAGGGAAATTTGTAACATGCAATAACTGACAGCTGCTATTTTTCATGTATTCATGCAACAACCATTTTTGAGCATCTACTGTGCCAGATGTGGGAGAGTTCACAAAGAAATACACCTTGATTCCTATGGGGTGGAAACTTCACACTCTCGAACCTGGGTTGAGCGCCTCTGCACAGATGCTTAACAGTGAATACTTACGCAGTTGAGACAGAGCTTGAGCTAGGAAGGAAATCCTGGCCACAAAAGTAAGCCAAAGACTCAACACCAAGATCCTCATATAATTCCTCCACTGCTTTAGGCTGTGATGGAGAAAATAGCAAGCTGCCCTAAAGCCACGGAGCTCGGCCAGGAGGGGATGTGCTACAGGACAAGGGCCCAGACCTTGGAATCAGCTGCTCCTGGGCTGGAGTCCTGACACTGCAGGTTATGGCACGAGTCTCACTTTCTTCCTCTATAAAATGGGCATAATGACATCTGCTCTGCAGGGTTGTTGTAAGGTGTAAATGAGTCGCTATAAAAACACGTAAGTGCCTGGAACAGTTCCAGACAGCTTTTACTGAATGGACATTTTTATTTTATCAAGAACTCCTCACTCTGTTCTTCCTCGGCGGTCCCAGAATCAGCTTTATGTGAGATTGTCAGAATTGGTCCTCCAGGGACTTGATTTTCCAGATCAGTGGGAAGGTCCCCTGCCTCCAAATGCATCTGCTCTTCTGCCTGTATGTGCTGGGAATTCCACCGTGATCATCTTCCTTCACATCTTGGCATCCCCTGGAAGCCGCTGTTTGTCACTAACATCTCCTATTTCTATGGCACTTGCTTTATGCTGCCTAAAGCACTTTAGGTCCTTCCTACAACATGTGAAAGTAAATTGGAACACAACGAACAGACACAGAGAGCAGACAGCAAGTGTAAACAACGAGGGGGGAGGGAGAAATAAATAAAAAAAAATAAATCTAAAAAAAGAAAAAGAAAAAGTAAATTGGAGATTTACCTAAAGTTACTCAGCTGGAAAGGGAGGAGCTGGGATTTGAATTCAATACTCCCTGTGAAGAGACTCTTAGCTGGAAGCAGTCTTGAGTTTTAACTCCAACATTACATTGTCTGGCAAACCACATTCTACCACTCTACAGGTGAGGGATGAGCAAGTCAATCCACATCAAGTAAAAAGGAAACACTGATTAAGAGCCTACTCTGCCTCAGTGCCCTATCTACCTCAGACCCATCCAGTGCCCTAGCATTGTGCCTGGCACTTAGAACCTCACATCAAGAGCTGATTTATCTATCGCTATCTCTATATCCATCATCTATCACTATCTGTCTGTCCGTCTATCTATCATCTATCTATCTATCTATCTATCTATCATCTATCTATCTATCATCTATCATCTATCTATCATCTATCATCATCTATTTTAGTTTCTAGCTGCTAAAACAAAGAGCACACAGAGGGTTGGCTTAAACAATGGGAATTTATTGGCTCAGAGTTTTGAGGCTAGGGGCAGTCCAAAATCAAGGCGTCAGTAAGGCAATGCTTTCTCCCTGAAGATTGTGGTGTTCTGGGGCTGGCTGCCGGCAATCCTTGGTCCTTGGGTTTTTTGTCACTTGGCATTGCACATGGGGCCTTTTTCCCTTTCTCTTCCAGGTTCCATTGACTCCCAGCTTCTGGCTGCTCCCTGTGGCTCCTCCAGGTCCCTCGGTCACACTGGATCAAGGCCTCATGTAGCCTGGGCACACCTTACCGCCATCCAAGCTCCTGTTTACAAATGGGTCCACGTCCACAGGGCCAGGGGGTGGGGCATGGCTTTTGTGGGGGACGCGATTCAATCCCCAACTCTCTCTCTCTCTCTATCATCTCTCATCTCTCACCATCATCACATCTATCTATCTGGGAAAGAAAGAGAGTTCGTTATGTGCCAGGCCCTCTGCCAAGTGCTTTACATATAATTATCTTATTTTCCCTCACAACAGCCATCAGAGGTGCCTTTGGCTCCATTTTACAGATGAGAACACCCAGGAGAAGCTGAGTAACTTCCAAAGTTCATACATTTGTTCAGTAGAAGAGCCTGATCTCCAGCCTTTAACCACTACACCACGTGCCACCCCCCTCAAAAACACGTTCAGGAAGTGCTTCCAGAAGGAAGCATGGTGAAGGGAACGGCCCCAGCAGAGGCTGAGGATGTGTTTGTGGTTGCTGGAGCACAAAGAGTGCGAGTGGGCATGGGAGACGAGAAGAGGGGACCCTTCCTAGGGGAACCCAGGAAGGAGGCAAGGCTGAACCATCTTCCCACCACTGCCCCTGCTGCTTAGGGCCCTGCCTCCAGCTGAGGGGCCTCTGCCAGCTGGAACGTGTGGCTTCATTGGACAGGGCAGCTCTCCGCCCTGCCAGGGGCCTTGGGGACAGCGTCCAGGCACTGCCACCACCACCACCACATTCCACCCCCAGGCCGATGGACGAGGGAGCTGGCTGCAGCACTGCCGCTAGCCCTCTGCCTCATGTGTGGTTTTAGCTGTAACCAGACAGATGGGCCTGTGTTCCTGGGTTAGAAAAACAAGCAAGTGGAAACTCCTCCCCAGCAGCCTGGAGCAGGGAGGCAGAGAGGAGCTCTCTGCCCCTTACCTCTGTGTGGCCTGGGGGCTTGGTCTCTCAGCCTCCGGGATGCCCACTGGCAGACAAAACCCTCCTGTTGCCAGCTGTCGAGGACGAGAGGTGGCGTGACGGCCCTGCCCAAGATCGAGCGTCCGTAACGGTGACCTTGGCGTGACACACACTTGGGGAGGGCTGACCACAGTGTCTCCCCAGCCTGAGGTCAGGGTCTCGCAGAGACTGGGCCAAGGATTCACGGCACGTTCCCAGGGAGAACCCGGGAAGGGAGGGGGCAAGCAGCCGGGGGTGCAGCGGCCCAGCGAGGGGGGTTTGGAGGGAGGTGTGGCCTCAGCCTGGTCTCACAGGCTGCTGGGGGTGGGGTGGGGTGGGTGAGAACCTCCCAGGCGCTTGCAGGTCTCCAAAGCAGGAGGGGGTTTTCCTGAGGGTCGCAGGGGTCAGCCCTGGGCAGCTGGGGAAGGGTGCGGAGTGCTCCCAGAGGGTTCCCGCCAACCACGGACTCGAATTTCCCCACTTACCCTCCACGGCCCTTTCCCAAGCCCAGCAGCTGGCACCAGGGCCCCTGCCCTGCCAGAGAATAAGGTCCGCAAAAATCTTGGCTTAAGTTTGAAACCTTTGTCAAGTGTAAGGCAGAAGCTGTTTGGAAGGAACTGGGGGGCCCCTCAGGAGGACCCCTTTCCCTCAGGGCACCCAGTTGGTGGGATTTGACTGCAGGTTGGAGCTCCGTCCACGACATGAAGATCTGGGAGTGGCTTCCCTCTGCGGTTTGGGGGGCAGCCGGAGGGGGCTGATACTTAGAGGGGTTCGGTACCTTGCCCAAGAGCAGGGAGCCGGGGAGTGGAACTGAGATCTGAACTCGTACCTGCAATGCTTGCGTTTGCTATCTATTACTGAGTGACGAATTACCCCAAAACGGGCTGAAAACAATAAGCATTGATTACCTTCAGTTCCTGTGGGTCAGGAATTCAGGAGCAGTTTTACTGGGTGGTTCTGGCTCAGGGTCTCTCATGAGATTCTGCTCAAGCTCTCAGTCAGGACTGTGGTCATCCCAAGTCTTGACTGGGGCTGGGGAACCAAGCAAAAGGCCTTGGTTCCTCGCCCCTGGGCTCTTTTTTTTTTTTTTTTTTAAAGATTTTATTTATTTATTTACGTATCCCCCCTTGCTGCTTGTGCTCGCTGTGTCCGTCTGCTGTGCGTTTTTCTGTGTCTGTTTGTCTCCCTTCGTTGGGTTGTCCTGCTGCGTCAGCTCACCGCGCCGCGCAGGCTGGCTTGCCTTCACCAGGAGGCCCCGGGAATCGAACCCAGGGCCTCCCATATGGTAAACGGGAGCCTTATCGATTGAGCCACAGCCGCTTCCCACCTGGGCTCTTTGTAGGACTGCTTGAGTAGCCCCCCAATAGGGCAGCTGGTTCCCCCAGAGCAAGCCATCCAGGAGAGGAAGGCACAAAGCCTTTTAGGCCCCAATCCTGGGCGTGACAGCCTGGCTTCTGCCACATTCTATTTGCTAACAGCAAGTCCCTAAGTTCACCCCACACTTAAGGGGAGGAGAATTGGACTCCACCTTCTGAAGGGAGAGGTCTCAGGGCATTTATGGAATCGTTTTGAACCTGTGCAGGGCAATACAGGGTTCTCGGGGGCTCCCCAGCTGCCTCCAAGGGGTCTCTCTTCCTGTCCTCCAAACCTCCTCTCTGCTTCTCCAGGCCTCTCGGCTCCGGCTTCCATGAGATGCCCCGGGACCTGCGGGACGTGGCCACGTCTGCCGAGCAGTGCTGGGTGGGTCTCTGCAGGGCAGAGGCAGAGGGACCCCAGCAGGAGAGCTGTTCAAATGAGGGGATCCAGTCCCCACCAGGGGCTTGAGGCTTTGCAAAAGCCGATCCACACAAACAACCTTTGACCTCGGGACTGAGATGCCCCTCGTCTCGCCACCCCATTTATCCATCCAGCGTACTGGTGAGTCAGGTCCCCACCGAGGCAGAGATGTTTTTTCTTGCCCTAATTTCAAGGATGCTGAGTCAGGGCTATAGCACGTGTCCCGTGGCAGTCGCTGTGGGGCGGCCACTGCAGGGAGGGTGGCTGACCACGGGCCACCCCGCATCTGCACTGAAGGCGCACTTCCCACGCTCCCGTCCGTCAATACTGAGTGCATGCCAGGGCTGCCTGCTCCTGGGACATCCAGGGCTCCCCCGTGACTTTGCACAGCAGCTAGGACATCCCCACTGTACCCACCTTTGTCAGGCACAATCCAGGACACTCGGTCAAATGTGAATTTCAGATGTATGGTTTATGCTAAAGTCAAAGTCACCTGGGAGCCCTGTGTTTTCACTTGCTAAATCTGACAAGCCGGCTTGGAGTCAAATTCAGTTTACAGCCCACCCGGCTCTCTCCCTATTTCCTGCCACACAGGCATTTCCCCTAACAGAACCCATGCACATTTAACCCCTTCTTGGCATCTGCATCTCAGAAGACTCAGACTAACGTGGCTGGGAGCAGGGGCCACCATGTGGGCCGGTTACCTTTAAAAAGGTCTGGTTTTCTGCGAGCTGCCTGCTGGCACGATCCCAGGAATGTGCCTTCTTTTGCTGCTCCAGGCAGCAGCGGTGGGGAAAGGGATGCTACTCTTGTAAAGAGTCTAACTTGGAATGCAGTTTCCAAGTGTAAGCAGGTTCTAAGTCAGTTCTCCAATTTTAGGGTGCCCAAGAATTCCACAGGCTATCCCAGAGAAAATGCAGATTCCTGGGTCTCTCCAGAAATTCTGATTCTGTAGGTCTGGGGGTGGGGCCAGCAATTTGCAGTATTTGCAAGTTCCAGTTGATTTTGAAATGGCCACAGGAAAAAATAACTGCCCATTTTGTAAAACATTCTATGGCTGCCCCTGCCATGCTTGTTCAATGCTCCCAGCAGGTGATAAGTATTTAGACTTCAGTAGTCAAGATGTAAGGCCAGTAGACAGCTTATTTTCCTCTCTCCCCTCCACATTTATATTTTTGGAGTCTTTCTCTGGGTTCAGAAAATTTGCTAAGATTTGGGTCCCTGAGACAATATGTTATGCTTTCTTTTATTTGATAATTAAAACAGCATAAATCAATTTTTCCCTTGCCTGCCAGGAAGCTCAGTGCCTACTTTTTGTGTAAGCTGCAGTGGCTCTTTCTAGGTGACTTGTGAAACTGTTATATTTCTGCCCCAAGCAGACACACATGGGCATCATTACATGGTTTCTATTCTTTTCTTCTAGTTTTAAGAGCAGATTGTCAGGGAGCAGATGACATTCAAGCAATTGAGCACCTGCTTCCCACATGGGAGGTCCCGGGTTTGGTTCCTGGTGCCTCCTAAAAACAAGGACAAACAACAAGCAAACACAAAGAACCCAACTCGGGGGGGCCAATGTAGCTCAGTGGTTGAGCTCCGGCTTCCCACTTATGAGGTACTGGGTCCAATTCATGGCCCAGGTATCCAGCCCCCCCCCCCAAAAAAAAAGAGTGGATTGTCTCTTTGTTTCTTATTGTCAGCCCCCACCTCTTTCCTCCAGAAGTACCAACATCAGCTTTCCTGACTCCTGAGCCCTGGAGGTGCTTCTGTTCCTCTGTGGAAGGTAAACCGCAGAGAGGTGTGGGCCTCGGGGGGATGGGAGGTGGGGGGCCACTCTTCAAAGCAGACCTGGGTGGGTATCTGCCGGGAGGGTGGCGGTAGACAGTGTAACCAGTGTCTGCAGTGGGTGCTGGTGGATTCTGCTCCCAGGCAGGTGGGGTGAGTCGGCAGGCATGGAATGTGCTGACTCACCCGGGGCTCAGTTTCTCCGAGGGTGGAGGGCTGCCCTGGGGCCTGGGGTATTTGGGAGGAAAAAGACAATGGCTCTTACATTGAAGCCTGTGGGAACAGTATTCCAGCCACAAAGTCCAAGGCCTCTTTCATTCCGACCTTCCACCACTAGGCATTTACCGAGGAGCTCTCGGTGCAGGCGCTGGGCTAGGGGCTGGACTGGAGACTGTCGGGATCGCTGCCATCCCAGAGACGTGGGCCGCCAAGCTCCTGTTATTGGATCTACCTTGGAGGGCATCTGCCTGAGGTCGAAAGAAGCAGGCTCCCTTCTTCCCATTGTCCCAGGGATTTCAAGCGCCAGCTGTCCATCCTCAGCAGGGACAAGGCTTGGGGTGGAGGGCAGTGGGCCCTCCCTCGTGGGTTGGCCCTGCTCCCCCTTGCCCTGGCGGTGTGGCGGCTGGACAGTCAGAGGCTGCCTGGGCCGCTGGCCACACCACCTCCAAAAGGGGTTGGCAGCCTGGACAGGGCCAGGTGACCCCACCTGCCTTTCTGTCTTGCATCCCTACTCCTGCCCTTCATTGAGGAAGGATAAAAACCAGTTTTCTCACCAGCCCTAAGGACCTGTAATGTTTCTTTTAAATGAGGGGCTGGGGCCAGGAAGGCTGAGGCACAGTTCTGAGTAAGTTTAGCCCAACTTCTGGAGGGGCCTCAAATGGGAATGCGTCTGCCTGAAGAAAAAGAAACGCCCCCAAACTAAACAAAAACCTGAGGCTTCAAAACATGAGGCTTAAAAGTGATGAAACTACAAACAGGTGTGGTTTGATTTTGTTTTGTTTTCCCCAAACCAAAAGTGACCGGAGGATATGCTGGCAAGGCAAAGCCCTGGCCCAGCTGGTTCGGTGGGCAGAAGGGACAGGACAAATGCTGCCCTGCGCCGGCTGGAAGGCCCTGGGCAGTCGGTGGACCTCCTGAGGCCTCGGTGCCCAGTAACACCTGAACCATCCTGGATTCAGGGGGATGTGGGTGAATGCAATGGGAACCCCGTGGCTTTCACCGGGATGAGCTCCCTCCCTGCTGGGGAAAATGGGATCAGGATTCTGGGTCTCCAGTCTGGAGCAGGCTGAAGTCATTTTGGGCCTGCTGGAATGGTCATGGTCACAGGTGCACCTGGATGTGGCAGAAGTCAAGGCCTCTAACCTCACAGTGTTGGCATTTTCCTGGCACTGCCCACAACCTGGGGGCAGACAGCTTCCTGGCCTTATTTTCAAAGACCCCTGCAGCAGCCTCTGCAGAAACAACTGCCTGGAATTCCTGTGTGACCTCTCTGGCTGGCCCTGGTGAAGGAAATCATTAGCTAGTAAATGCCCCACAATGCCGAGGAGGCCCTAAGTGTTATCCTCGTTGGAGCGAAGTAGGTGGGCTCCTGAGAGGCCTGCAGGAGGAGAGCGGAGGCCCCAGGTAAGCCCCCACCCTTCGCTGGGGCTCACCTGGTTTTCCTGGGTGCCCCGTTAATGAGCCCGATTCAAAATCAGGGACTGCAGCTGAAGGACGACCGATTGCAGAGCTCCTCTTTCAAGTGCACACGTTCAACACCATCTGCACGGAAAATATTCTTTCTCTCCCAGCCACTGGCGTGTGAGAAATGCACCTTTGCTGGGAGAGTGGGATGCTGAGCTCAGTGCAGGGAAAGAGGCTAGGCCCAGGGGCTGCTCCAGGGTGGGAGTCTGTGGGCAAGAGGCAAAGGGGTGAGGGGCATGAAGGGAGGGGTTCCCAAGGAAAGGAGGAGGGGGTGTGCAAGGCCACCCACCTGGTGTCCATTTCATCTTTCAAACTCAAGCAGGAAATGCTGGAAGGCTGCAGGGGCCTTCACAGATGCTCAGCTCCAAATGCAGCAGCTGCTTCTGACACAGTGAACGTCTCCTTGGGTCTCGTAGAGGAAACCTGCAGAGAGAAGAGAGGGTGTCTGAAGGGAAGGATAGGACCCTGGAACTCCATAGTGAATTTAGTCCATGTACTTCCTTATAGGAAAACTCCCTTCCATGAAGTGGTCTGAAGGGTCTGAAGGGTTTTTTCCCCCCCTTATGCCAAAAACAAAGTCTATCTGGAACAAAATCCCACTTTGTCCACATCCATACATTGAGGTCCCATCCTTACTTTAAAGTCTCATTTGAATCTTTCCTCCTCCAGGAAGTCTTCCCAGATTTCCCAAGTCAGAGGCTCTTCCCCTAGGTCCATATAACATGGTCTGTATGTCCTGCATGGCTCTTCCCACTTTCTACCTTGTGTTGTGGGCATTTGTGTACATGCTTTCCCTCCCCCACAAAATAAAGCGTGTCCATTGTCTGGAAACATGGCCAAATAGGTACAGCATGTTCAAGAGCTTTCTCCATCTGTAAAAATAGTGAAATAACCTGGTCTACATTTCCAGACTGTACCAGTTGAATGGTGTCCCCCAGGATTCATGCCCACCTGGCACCCCAGAATGTGGCCTTACTTGGAAATAAGGTGTTTGTAGCTGCACTTAGCTGAGATAAGAAGAGGTCACAGCGGATCGGTGTCCTTTTAACAAGGCCACACAGGGAGAAGCCCTGTGAAGACGAGGCAGGGGCTGGAGGCCGCACGAGCCAAGGATTGCCAAGGGCGGAGGCGGCCTCCAGGGTCTCCAGCCCTGCCACGCCTGGATTTCGGACCTCTGGGCTCCCAAACTGTGTGAGAAGGCATTTCTGCTGAGGCCACTCCAGGTGGTGGAAGTTCACTGCATCATCCCTACGAAACTTCACACACCCTAGAAGCCCCGAGAAGGCACGGACCTGTCTGTCGTTCAGCTTTGCAGCCACCCCAGCAGGGTACCCTGCCGGTGGCAGGGAGAGGGGGCTTCTTCGGCCCTCCCCCGTCTAGCTCTTCCAGGGGGGAAGACTTGGTGATATGGGCGGTCAGAGCCTGAGGCCTTGATTTACCAGCGGGCAGGGTCTTGCCATCAAAAGTGAAGGCAAGTTGGAGGAGCTGGGGCTCTAGGTGGCTTGGAGATTGGTGAATTGAGATAAGAGTAGTGGGCGGGACTTCCAGATTGATCAGGGGGATTAGAGAGCAGAAAGCTCACAGAAGGGCTTGACTGTAGCTGTTCGATGTTTCTTAGGGCCTTTGAATCACCGCTCTTGTTTTGTACTTCGTTTCAATTAGACTACTCAAAAGCCTGTAGAGGAAGATTTACAAACAGCAAGAAAAGCAATATATCAGCTCACTGGAGAAAAGGAAGCTCAAATGGAAGAATTTAATAAAGCTAAAGCTGCACATTCATTTGTGGTTACTGAACTTAGAACTACTATCTGCAACTTGAAAGAATTATTGGCACCAGAAGAGCAATGGTAAAAATATTTATTTAGCTGACTTTAAAAAATTTACCTAAAAAAAAAAAAAAGTGAAGGCGCATTGATGAATTCATTCCCTGTTGCCCTACCCGTCCCCGCGAGGGAAGGAGGCCCGAGCAAAGCCTGTTTTCTCAGGCAGGCCCTGCCACCCTCCTCGCTGTCACCTTCCGTTTTGTGCAGTGTGCACCCCTCAGCCTGGCCCGTTTCCCCACCTGCGGTGGGGGCTGAGGGTCCAGGTACCCGAGGCTCACGGGGGGTGGGGTGGGGCTGGGAGGTGAGGGGGACGCCAGCGTCCACTCAGGTTTGCCAAGCCGAACTGCCGCGTCCAGCCCAGCTTTCCCTAGAATTCCACGCTGGGATTCCCAGGTGGACGTCCTTATTCTTTGCCTCTCAGACCAGGCGTTTGGAGAGCGAAAGTGCAGGTTATTAAAACTGGCACCAGGGAAGCGGCTGTGGCTCAATCGATAGGGCTCCCGTTTACCATATGGGAGGCCCCGGGTTCGATTCTCGGGGCCTCCTGGTGAAGGCAAGCCAGCCCGTGCGGCACGGTGAGCTGACGCAGCAAGATGATGCAACAAAGGGAGACAAGTAGACACAGAAAAACACACAGCAAATGGACACAGCGAGCACAAGCAGCAAGGGGGGATAAATAAAATAAATAAATAAAATCTTAAAAAAAAAAATAAAATAAAAAAAATAAAAATAAAACTGGCACCAACCGGTTATGTCCCAGGCACAGCTAGTTATTAGACACTTGCGGTGTTGATCCAGCTGCAGATCATTTCCTTTCATTTTGCTTCTCCTTCCTTAGTTGTGAGTACAGCTAATGTTGTGAGACATTCCGGGGGAAAGGAGGGGGAATGTCAGGAGTTGAAAACCAAAACTCAGTCGTGATTACCTTACACATAAAATAGGCTCTTGGTTTATATACTTGGAAGAATAATCAATGTAGCTGAAATACTGCACGGCCATGATAGTGCAATGACATAGAAGACAACATGTGGCAGGACCCTTCACTTTGCTGGATCTGAGTGACAACAGGCTTGTCTGCGTTTACTGTGTTTTCCGGGGCGCATGCTTGACTTGGGCTGGGCTTGTGGCCTCAACGTCCTTCCCGCCCCTTGGGGAGTTAATAGATTTGACGTAAACATTCTGTGTAGTGGATTGGGCAAGTTCAGATCTTTCCTTGCCGAGTCTACAAATTCCAATTCCTAATCCTCTATTTCAGCCTTATTTCATTATGCTTCGCCCCGACTCCACATCTGCTAGTGTGCATTGCCTCCCCCCAAACCCAGACCTTAGGCCCGCCAGTCTTTTCCAGAGGAAATCCGACCTTTCTCTACTTTAATGAGTTTGGCAACTTTACGGAAGGTCTGAGGGGTTCTGTGGACACGCCCGTCCCACACCAAGGCCACCCGCCATCTTGGTGGCGCCAGTCTCTCTTTCCTTTTCCAGTCTGTTGACTTTCAAAGCTCTCCTGTGCCCCCCACCCCCCACATATTGCACAAACATTTGGAGAATCTAGTCCAGTCTCCTTGGGATTTCTCTCCCTCGCACCCTCACACGCACTCACAAACCTATGCGTGCACACACATTGCTCTAGCCTAAAGCCTTCCCCTCAATTCTGGTAAAAAAATTCCCTCCATCCCATTTCATGACTAAAAAGGTCCAGAATAGGCTGGGCCCAGAGACAGCTTTAACACACTTCAGGCTTTTGTGGAGATTCCCAGAGCGTTAGCATATGGGCCTGATACTGGCCACACATTGTGTGCTTGTGCATTCTTCGAAGGACCTCCTTCTTAGCTCTTATCAGCTTCGCAAAGGGATCTGTGGTCTTTGAAAATTAGAGCCACTGCTTTAGAATTTGATGCCTGATTTCATTTCAAAGCTCAAGGGTACTATGTTTCTATGATACAGGTGCCGTGTTGACCTTTTCCCAAATTTATCAGCCATGATTAGCACCATCTTTGGGTACATGAAAGGAATGAAAAAGGAAAGGAAAAAAGACAAAGATAGGGACTATCCCCACCGTGAGGCAACTGGGCAAGAACTGGAAGATTGGAGGAAGGTTAAGTAGTTGTATCAGTTTGGATGTTTCCAGCTACAAGCAGTAGAAATACTAACTGCAAATAGTTCCAGAAATAAAAATACCCAAGCTTGGGTGTCTCTGAGGCTGCTAACTCGACAGCTTAATGGCATTCCCAAAGGCCTGGTTCTTTCCCTCCTTCTGCTTCTCCATCATTAGCTTCGCTCCCACTCGTCCCAGGCTGGCGGTCACAGCTCCAGCTCCAGCACCGGAGTCAACGATGCCCAGGTTTGAAGCAGAGGCCTCTCCTCCTGTGCATCTCTTTTTGGTAAGTAAAAAAGTAGTTCTCAAAAGCGCCCCATAAACTTTCCTATCTCATCGGCCAGGCTGGCATCACATCCATCACAGGAGGAGCTGTGACTGTGCCACCAACACTGGTTTAGACTAACTAGGACCCAGCCCTGGGGGATGGAAGGTCTCAAGCCCCACAAATCCCATAACTGCCGTGGGGGAGGATGGAGACCAGAACAAAACTGGGGGTTTTGTGGGCTGAGCTACTGGAGGGTCAGCCTGTGTGTCCACCACAGTGGGACCAAATTAATTGATTTGTGAGTCGTGAAAGACCGAGGAAAAAGGCAGGGGCCAAAGAAGGCATCGTTTCCCTGAAGGGAGAGAAAAGAAGTAGGGGGGTAGATGGGTCTTTATGCCGTGGATGAGGCTCTTGGTCGCGGACACTCTGGTACCTCCTGAAAAGCCTCAGGCTGGGCGGGCGCCGAGTAGTACTGCCCAAGTGGCCACGAGGATCAGGCATCTCGAATGTGCTGTCTCCCCCCTGGGAGTTTCTGGTGAGATTGCCTCTGTAGGCTGAGATCGCAGCACTTCGGCAGTTTCAATTCCCTTTCCATTGACTTTCTCTAACACTGAGCGTGTCTTTCCCTGTCTCAGACTCTGTATCTTTGATTTTCCATTTCTTTCTCATGTCTTTAATTTTCATAAGGTCTGAGGAAATAATTTCTTCATCCTTCATGTCCTGTCCAGACCCTTCAAGAAGGGAAGCAGCTGCAGATTTCAGCACCTATAAACATGTCCGGTGCCACCAGGGCTGCCCTTTCAGCCCCATGTGCCCTGATGGAAATATCCTTTCTGCTAATGTATCCAACTAATCATGCAGACAGTGACTCTGGGATAACCAGCTCTTAGCAATTTCCAGCCTACAGTGTACAGTCATCTCTGTCTGCACCTCATCACTTAAATGCATTTTTAAAGCAAAGTGGTTTGAAAATAACTGTGTTGCTTTGTGTTTCCATAATGGCACCAGCATCTCTTCAAATCTAGAATCAAATGCGCAGTGGTGCTCGCACGGCATCCACTGGGAAAGATTTCCTGCAGCTGAAAGATTTTTGCACCTCCATTCCTTCATCCCTGTTTCTCTGAGAAGTAATTTAAATGGTCCTTTTCTGAGTTTCTAGTTCCTCGAGGTCAGCTGTGCACTGTGGAGATGAGGACCTTGGTGGCGATGGTTCCAGTTAAGAGAGCGTCTCTGGTGAGCTGAGCAGGGTGCAGTGTACAAATAATGCTCTGCTCCGCCCCAGCAGCTCTCGGTCTACCTGGAGGGTTTTGATCCGTAAGAAGGGGAGTTTTACTGGGTGATAGGGTGGAGGAGACAGGAGGCGTGAGGAGGTTTGCTATGGCATGTGTTCTCTGATCCACAATGCAGAGAGGGGTAGACACTGAAGCCGCTGCCTTAGGGCCTGGGGGCTCACTGGGGCAGTGGCCGTGGGGAGGGCTGGTCTGGGCCTGGGCAACTGTGGACGAGAGGGGTGGAAAACCCACGGCAGACGGGACCTTCTGGGTAAATTACCTCGGCTAAGGGCCTTTGATTAGATTGCGGGGCCCAGGGAGCGCCTGAAACCTCTCCCTGAAGTCCTTTATAAATGAGGAACAAAAAGCTGCAGACACAGAAAGAGGAACTTGGGAAAGGTCCGGTTGGGTGTTTCTGACTCGAGTGTCTCACGTGGTTTCCGTGGGACAGCAGAGGAATGCGGAGGCTGAGAGGAGCCACCTCACCCAGAAGCTGAAAGCAACGAAGCCCCAGGTGAAGGAGAGAGAGAAGCCGCCGCCCTGGCCCACAGCCGCAGCTCGGGGAAAAGGATGTCAAGTACGCCTTGATTCGGACACTGTCACGGCCTCAGAACTGAAAGCTTTTAACCTCGTAAATGCCCATGGTAAAAGCCGACCCATTTCTGGCGTGGAAACTGCACCTCCGGTGGCCCAAGAAGACAGCCCTATGGGGCTCCCAGAAACAGCAGGCTGCCCCGCAGGGCCGGCCGATGGGGCTTGTGCATCCTCCACCAGGTGGATGGCGTCGTCTTGGAGTCACAGGCTAGTGAGGGTTCGAGCTATTTAATTCAAATCGTTTATTCATGAAAATCCAGGAAAAGCAAGTAAACATTTCTTTCCTCAAATGATTTGCGATGACTTCAGCTCGCCACATCACTTCCCTCCCTAAAATAAACTTGGCCAGAATCCCCGTTCCAGCTCTCTAGTGCTGCGTAACAAATCACCCCACAGATTGGTGCCTTAAAAAACAACACTCATTTTAGAAGCTGCAGGATTTCTGTAGGCAAGGAACTTGGGAAAGGTCCGGTTGGGTGTTTCTGACTCGAGTGTCTCACGTGGTTTCCGTGGGACAGTGACTGGGCATGAAGGCTCAGGGCTGCGGCAGCAGGGGCTGGCGTGGCTTCCCTCTTCAAGTGGTGCCGGGCCTCTGTGCGGCCTCTCCGTGTGGACGCGCAGGGCCCAAGTCCTCAGGGTGAGGGCTGCAGGGAGGTGGCGTAGCCCGTGTCCCCTTTTGGGGCTCAGCCTCGGGAGCCACATGGCATCCCTTCCACCAGGGCCTACTGGCCAAAATAGCCACAAGGCCCTCCAGGGTCGAGGGGAGGGGGAGTAGGCTCTGCCCAGGTGGGGAGCCGGAGCTGTTGCATCCGCCTTCTGCAAGCACAGTCCCTGCCACCTTTGCCGAGTCGCTGTTCTGAGCCTTCCTCCAAGGCTGGCTCCTTCCATCGAGCCTGAACTGTGCTCGCCCCTTCTCTGATCCGCGTTCGGCCACCTTTTCCACCTGCTTTGATCTCCGCTCTCCCTCTGCGCCAGCGCCTCAGTCTCCCCCTGAACCCCGTTCAGTGTGCACCCCCTGAGATGAAAACCTCTCGGGCTAAAAAGGGACCCAACTAGCAGTTCTCTTGAGCAAACCCTCCGGAACACTGGCTGGGAGTGGGGCAGCTCTGGGGCGCCCCAGGTCTGTGATCCGAGCCTGGCCCGTGCACATGAGGTCCTCGGTTACCCTGGGGTGGGCAGAGGTGAGGGCAGGGGGAGGGCCAAGCCGGCAGGCCCGGAAGGACACTCCCAAATCGCGGGTAAGTGAATCATCAGCCCAGAAAGGGTAATTACAACAGGCTTAGACACAAAGCTTTTTTTTTTTTCAAACCAACAGAAAGGAGAACGTATTTAGAAGTCTGGAGAATGATCTGAAAAGAAGGGCCAAGGAGCTAATATTTGGAGGCTGGGCAGCAGGAAGAGGCCTCCAGGGGGCCATTCGTACCTGACTGCCAGGAAGGGCAGGTTCAAGCAAGGGAAGCCCGCCAGGAGGGCCTGCTCTCCTGAAGTCTGCCGCCTTCAGGGCACTTTGTCACCAGGCAGTGAAATGACAGAGCCCCACATCCATCCCTGGTGCATGCTGGTTTCTTTGCAGTAATTCTAGCCAGAGAAGGTCAGAGTCACGGGCCCAAGTGAATGCTGAGTCTGTGGCTATCCAGCTGTGTGACATCGGGCAAGTGACTTAACCTCTCTGAAGCTCTGACGCTCTCATGGAAACTGTAAGATGGCGATTGTTAAAGCCTACCTTTGTGTCGGGATAGGATGAGAGCAGGTGGGCAAAGTGTTTAGAAAGCCTTGGACGCAGTTGGTGCTTACTCCTGCCTGTTTTCTTTCCTCCCTCTCTCAACTATCCGCCGAGCATCTTTTCTTCCTTTTGCTGCCAGTCTAACCTTGTTTCTTTCGCCAGGTGTTCATTATTGCAAGCCCGGTGTCTAAAATCCAGCCACAGTTACAATAAAGGGTAAGTCATGTCACACAGTGTTGGGCGCTCTGGGGGAGTCACAAGGGAACACTGCTCTTCCACGGCTTCTTTCCGTGTTTGGACCTTCTAAGTGGATTTTTGTGCAAGGAACTTTTCCCCTGAATTTAAAAGCCACCCGCTCCCCAGAAGATCGGCCATGGGCAGGAGATGCCACCCAGCATCCTGGGACTGGTCTTCAGAGGCCGCCGTCAGGAGGAGACGCCCTTTCACTGGGACCCAGGACCTCAGACTTCTCAACACTGTTGCCATCACAGGTCGCGGAAGGAGACGATCAGGGCTTTGCCGCAGAGCTGGACCAGGGGGGCCCACGGAAGCTTTGCGAGGCCCACCGTAAGCTGTAAGGCCTCGTCCCAGCAGATCCCTGCATGCAGGTAACTGCAGGTGATCCAGTTCCTCTCCCGAGACGGAAACGTCCTGTCGCTTCCCTGCAGTTTTGCCCTCAGCAGTTCCGATCCTGTTCCTAAGTCTCTCTGTTTTTGGGAGGCCGCCCTTTTCCAGCTGATGTGCCCTTCTCCTCGGGAACCATGCAAACCGAGGCTACGTCTGCGTGCCGGCAGCTGCAACGCGGCATCGCATGGCTGGGGCGCGTCCCTGTCTGTCCTGCTAGGCCTTGAGTGCCTGCGAACGGGGCTCAAGTCTCGCTCCCCCCAAGCTCCAGATTCCCAGGGAGAGCTGGGCTCAGAGGGGGCTCTGGGACTGTCTGTGGAGCTGAGCCGACCCCGTGAAAGGCAGGCTTTTCAGATTCTTGCGACCCTGGTCTTACATAACAAACTAGGAACAAGCTTCACGTTTGAAGTGCAGTTAAGTCTCAGCTCTACGTTATGGAGTTGAAATTTTAACATTACAGCTCAGATATACTTTAAAGGGTTACTTAGATTGTTTTCATTAAATTATTCACCCTCCTTTGAATCCCCATTTCTTTCCACTTAAACTTGCTTTTAAAACTAACTGACAGGCAGAGTTTTTAAATATAACACAAAAAGCACTAACCCTGAGGGTAAAATACGATAAATTGAACTGCAAAATAATTAAAAACTTCTGATCATCAAAAGACACCCTTAAGAGTGTAAAAGGAAGTTACAGACTGAGAGAGGATATTTGTAATAAATATTTCCAACAGAAGATTCAAAATACCTAAAGAATTCCTACACATCGACAAACGAGACTGAGAGCTCAACAGATAAATAGCAAAAGACCTGAACTGGTGCCTCAAAAAGAAACTAGTCAAATGGCCAATAAACACACAAAATGCAGCTCAACACAAACCCACCATGCAATGCCGGCGTACACTGACCAGAACGGCTAAGAATTCAAAGGCTGACAATTCCAGGTGTCGATGAGGATGTGCAGCGGACTCTCCCGCAGCACTCTAGGGAGGTAAATTGGGACAGCCACTCTGGAAAACTGGTCAGTATCTTCTAAAGCCGAACACACGCCCACCCTGTGGTCCAGAAATTCTCCTCCTAGGTACAGCTTGAACCTAAGTGTGTGTTCACCAGAAGAAAAAATATGTACACGACTATTCACAATAGCTCTATTTGTAATTGTCCCAAACTGGAAACTGCCCTTTTAAATGCCTGTCAACGGCAGGATGGATAAATAAAATGTGGCACTTCCGCACCGTGAAATACTGTATGGCAATGAGGATGCGTGAACCGCGCCGGCACCCACAGAGCTCGCAAGCATGTTCCTGGGTGAAACGACCCGGACGGGAGAGAATACAAACGGTCTGAGTCAGCTCACAAAGTTCAGAAGCAGGCAGGAGGCATCGATGCTGTTGGAAGCTTCCACTGAGGCATCGTATGTGCAGACTGGGGGGCAGTGACTAGGAGGGGAATTCTGGCTGCTGGTAAGTTCGGATTCTTGATCTGAGCTGGGCTCCACTCGTGTTTTCTCATTACTGTGGAAATTCATTGAATTAGGCACTTTTGATTTGTGCGCTTTGCTGAGCCCTCAATAAAAACTTTACGCCCAAAACTCTATACAATGATATTTGTCAGGCAATTCACAGTTCCTTCTCCTTAATGAGGCGCTTTCTCTGCATGAGGGTGTCTTCATTGCCTTCCTCCTCTGAAAACGAGAGCAGCTGGAGGGGGTGTCCCCAGGCCCCAGTGGTCTTGGCTGAGGCGTAGCTCATCTGACCAGTCTTCAGGTATCGGCTATTCTCACTGCACCCACTGCCATGCTTGTTTCATGTCACTTGTGGTCTTTTCTCTTGACAGGGGCAATGCACTGTAATTGCTTCCAGAGAGTTCTGGCTTGGCCCCTGGGGTTGTGCAGTGTATAACCTGCACAACAGTCCACACCACCCCTGATGCCCATCTCAGCACCAAGGGGGTCCCAGGCATGCCCTCCCTCTGTCCCCTGGCTTGAGAGGGTCTACGTCACTTCTGCCCTCAGCTTTTGTCATGGCTGGGACCCCCTCCCCCTTCCCTGCCCCTCACAAAGATCTCTTTTGGACTGGACAGGCGATGAGTGAGGTTGGCAGTGGGAACCGGAGGGCTGTGGGCAGCCGGGCACAGCGCTGGCCTTGGGAGGAAGTCAAGGAGCAGAGAGCAGCAGGGACAGAAGTCAGCGAGGCAGGGAGCGAGGCAGGGAGCGAGGCAGGGCCAGTCTCAGCATTGCCTTCCCGGAGGCCTGTCACAGGCCCCACTTCCTGGGTTTTAATTGCTCAATCCTGCAAATTCCTCTCTCTGCCCACGGTGGTTTGGAAGCGGTTTCTGCCCACAGCAATCAAAATCCTGACTAATACCATGAGAGGTTTTCCCCCAAAGAAGAAGACTTCCTTCAAAGGTGAATTCAAACTCCTGACTCCAGGAAAGCAGAAAAACATGTTCGAGTTTTAAAGGGCAGTGCACGCGTCTTCACCCACCCCGCTTCCAAGTTTAGGACGGAGAGCAGAGCTAATGCTCCAGGAGCAGACGAGTCTGATGTCCTAACACCAGGAAACACTTTCCCGGGCCTGGAGACAGCCCCTCCGGCGTGAGGTTACCTTAGGGAAGATGAAGCCTTTCTGGGAACCCCACGGGCTGATGAGAGAATCAGCCACTTGTCAGGAAAGTGGGCGAGACTGTTTTGCTCGTGGGGGGCAGGAATGGTTTCAATATTTCCCCCTTAATTACAGCTCTAGTTTTGTTTTTTTTAAAAATAAACTTTATTTCAACTTCATAAAATAAAATAACAGACAAAGGGCAGGTCAATGGACTGTGGAAGCATCACCTTAAAAATCTGTTTGGACACATTTACCTTATTCAATCCGCAAAACAAACTCAACTGTTCCTCCAGTGTTCCAAAAGGCGAACAAGTGAGCACAGCTTGGTGAAACGACTGACCAAGGTCTCCCTGATAATGAAAAGAATGAAGAAAAAATGCTTGTCATCCTCACATCTCATAAAACTAAACCCCATGTTCTATATTTTTTACCTTTAGCATTGATTAGTACCTTCTTTGCCTTTGCTACAAGAATATTACAATATACTGTTAACTGTAGTCTATAAGTTACCTTAGTTGTATTTTAACCATGTTAACACCTGGTCGTAGAGGAACATTCTTATATTTATGTTATTCACCCCAGTCCTCATCTACCACTGTAATCGCTGTTATACAGTCCCTAGATTATCCTCTAGCTGTCTTGCAACTAACATTAACCTTCCTTTCAGCCAAATCACATTTATAAATCAGCAGCCTTCGTTATGCTCATTGTAATATGTTCCCATCAACTCCATCCATTACCACATATTTACAGTTGACCTTATTAAACACTGTACACACTCAGCATCAGCTCCCCTTCTCAACCCACATTCTGTCTCCTACTAACCTGTACTCTATAGTTTAACTCCATGAGTTTACTCATCTTATTTAGTCCATATCAGCGAGACCATACACCATTCCTCCTTTTGTATCTGGCTTATTTCACTCAATTCTGAAAAGGGGCTCTTTACCAGGCAGTACGGGGTGTGGAAAACTTGAGGGGTACGTGTCGATCGCCCCTTTATTTTCACAATCAAACAATGGAGCAAGTGACCTGACAATGGATTTTTGCACTGATTCCAGATATGAAAAAAGTCTGAGAGATGCCAATAGGGAGTTGGAATCCCATTTAAATGGCTGTTGAGATTCCTAGGCTTTCTGTGTCACACAGACCCCTTTGGGAATCTAATGACAGCTAAGGAGCATCTCCCTCAAACAATGGATGCTGCGTGGATATACAAAAAGCCCATGGTCTCCTTCTCGCCTTCCCTCTCCCTGTCCCCACCCTCTTTCTCACACACACTTGCCTAATCACACATTTTCAGGGGCTTTGTAGTATCTTTGAACCTGCCCTGGTTCTCTGGGACTCTGGGCTCCTTCTGTGAAGTCTGGGCCTGCCCAGGAAGTCCTGGCAATACGGTTGCTCATTTAGGGTTGTGGAAGCGGTGGGCTGGGTTGAGCCAGGCGGAGCTGACCATCCCAGCCTTTTGTGGGGTGGCTGCCTTTACACCCTAAAGATGTCAGGTAAGATCAGAGAGTAAAGCTGGCCCATAACATGCATTTGCTGTGTTGTCTGGGAATATTTGCTTCTGCTATAAAGACAAAGAAACAAGCCAGATGAACGGAACATGTAAGTGTGGTAATTAGATGTGTCACGAGGAAGGGCGTAGCACGTGGGGTTTAGGCAAAACTCACGTCCGCGGTAAGGACAGATACTGAGAAAGCAAGAAGTCAGTGAGACATGGGACGAGGCCTAGGATGTGTTAAATGTCGAGCTCTGCTGTCCAGTGTGGGGCCACCGGCCACATGTGCCTTTAAAAATTTAACTTTGAATAAAATCTGAAATTCCGTTCTTCGGTCACACCAGCTGCATTTCATCTTAAGGGCTGGCCCAGATAGAAAACGTTTCCTCCATCACAGAAATTCCCATTGGACTAACCCAAGACATTTAAAGGTAGGTAGAATAAATAGAAGAAGATGACGGGACAAACAGGAATGTTACTTCCATAGATAGAAATATCAAGCCGTGGCTGCATTACCTCTGGGCTGATGGCTCTGTCGCCCCTAAAATGGCTCCCCTTTGTTGACACCCATTCTGGTCCCATACATGTCCGGCCCGAGAAATGCGGCTGAAACTCAAGATGTTCTGCAAACCACCTGGCGAGCCACAGCGGCGTCCAGCTGTGCTTGTCCCCGCGTCCCTGAGACCCAGCGGCAGCGTGCTAGTGACGCTTGTCGACTTCTGCGTGCTGCGCCCCTTGTTTTAACCAACGCGAGTCCAACCAAGCACCCGCTGATGGGAAGGGGGCACAAGTCCTGCATTGCCCCGAAGTGGGCAGTGTGGGCTTTCGCCCGCTTGCCCCTATCCTAAGTGGGCTACCCCCTCCCTGTTCCCTCTCCCCTGGCTTCTCCCTGCATGTTTTAAATGGATTCACAAATTCCTGGATTTGAGCATCTTAATTTGATCTGAGAGCCTTTCTGTTCTGTAGCTGCTGAATTTCCCGTGCAGCACGAGCCCTAGGAGACATAAGGCAGGGGGAGAAAGGAAGCTGCAGCGAGGAAGAAACCTGGTGGTCCTGCAGAAAGAAGCAGGAAGGGGGCACAGGGAGCAGAGGCCGCTCTCCCTGTGGCACTGGCCTTCAGCCTTGGGCGCCAAGGGCCACAGGTTACTTGGCGTCTGATGCTGGCACTCAGCGTTGGCACCATGCGCACCCCACCCATCTGCCTGGCCACTAACGGGGAAGGACAGTGCCCTCCATCCGCGCCACTGTCTGTCCGGCAGGCACCCACCTGTCTTCCACTGATGGGTTGATAATCATTCACAAAACATAATTTAGGGAGCCCCGGCAACGCACAAGGCTTTGAGTTGGGGACTAGATTTGAAAATAACTTTTATTATCTTCCCAGTCGGGGTGACAATGGTATTAATAATTATCTAAATGCTAATGCTAATGTTTGATTATTGGGAATACGGATGTCAGGGGCCCCACGCAGAGGCAGGCGTTGGAGACGGACACACGCGCTCACGGTGGCGGAGATGAGCCCCACGTCCAGAGGACCCCACTCAGAGGGCACGGGGGACAGAGGCATCGCCGTCCCCATTCCAAACAGCCCTCTCGGCCTCTGGGTGTGTTTTCAGTCTTACAAGCTCATTTTTAAAAAGCAGCCGTAATAATAAGTACATGAATAACTTTGCATTCTACCCTATTCACTTGCATCACATTGTAAAAAATAAATTCTGCTATGATACAGTTATATTTTAAATAACTGTATAGTGCTTTGCTTATAAAGTGTTAATTTACCTGTGTAGGTTGTTGTCAGCTTTGCATGATGTTACAAAGCACTTTTTATGAGCCGCTTTATGCACAAAGCTTCAGTCGTATTTTAGATGGTTTCTCTATGAAGATTTCCCAGACCTGGGGTTATTGGGTGATGGGGAGCTCAGCACGGGATGAGTCCCACCCGATGGAAAGAAAGTCAAGTCTCTTTAGTGATGGAGCAAATGGAAACGTGCAGAGATGGGTGCAGAGCGCAGCAGGCAATCCAGCCCGTGATCCCTGTGTGTCGCCAAATTGCTTCCCAAAGTGCTTTCACAAGGTCATATTTCCACCAGTGCTAGCATAGTGCAGCCTCACGAGCATTAGATATCAGGATTTTAAAACGTTTTTGCTGACATGGCAGGTGATATTTATTGTTGATTTTGTTTGCATTTATATTTCCTTTTTAATAATGCAGTGGGACAATGCTTTGAATGTTGCCTACATTTATTCCTTTCTCTGTAACTCATTCTCCTCCTCCCTTATGCCCTGATGCCATTAATCCCAGGCCTGGGAGAGGTGGTATAACTCTTCAAAGAAGAGGAGGGAGGATAAGCTTGAATCAAAGACCTCATTTCTCTGCTTTGAGTTTGAAGTAGACTTAAAATCTCATGGCAACACAATAGTCTAGAGAGCTGGATTTTTCAGAGAGAGAAAGGGGTTTTCTTAAAACTCCATGGCTAAAATGTTCACACGTCAAAGAATCAAAGCTCAGGGAGTTGATCGTTAAGTGAATCCTAGAGGAGGGGAAAATGCATATATGAAAAAAGGGAAGTTTCCACCCCACAAGAAGGAGAAAGGTTCTTCTGAGACTTAGGGGGGAGCTGAGAAAGAGCAAGAAAAGGCAGGGCAGGCTCAGGCTGGGATGCGCTACTCTCCTCACCCACCCGGTGTAAGGAAGAGGACAAACACCAAGGCAGCAGTAAGGACTCCAGAAGCAGCAGGACTGGGGCCCCCACTTCCCTGGGTGAGGCTTGAGGGGTTTTCGAATCTCTCAGAGGAGCCCTTGGCTTAGCCTGACGCTGGGGCAGCCTGACACTGCACCCAACATTGCGCCCAAGCCTTAGCGTGGAGATGGCGAGGGAGGCGTCCCTGTGGGCTGGGCTGGGACAGCACTCCTGGTTCATGTTTGGGCCTGCGCCACGTGTGGAGGGGGTTCAGAAGTTCCTGTGTGCCACAGGGGTCCCAAGGAGTAGCTGGGGGTGCAAACGGGTGAGTCACCAGGGGTGTCACCTTGGCTGAAGGCAAAGGGATCTTGTAACAAAGGGCTGCGGGGTGGACTACCCAAACCAGGCATCAGATCGCTTTCGCATGCAGGCCTCAGGGGATCAAGAGCCTCAGAGAGAGCCAGGTGAAGACAAGGCAGCCTCCGACCTCACAGGCGACATACGTGTTGTGCCACAATGTCAAGGCCTGGAAATGAGCAAGCTTCCCTTGCATACAGCCGCCATCTTGGAATGAAGGTGGGAAAGGAGAACCTTTATAGTGCTTGAGAGACCCAGAAAGACTAACTATTTAAAAAGAGGACCAGAAGAGTCTGAGATACCATAATGCCTTTTTGTTTTTGCTTGCAGTGGAAATAGGTCCTCGAGAGCCGATTGGGATCTTATTTTTTTTTTTTTTTTAAAGATTTTATTTATTTATTCATTTATCCCCCCCCTGCTGCCTGTGCTCGCTGGGCCAGCCAACCACACCGCGCGGGCGGGCCTGCCCTCACCAGGAGGCCCCGGGAACCGAACCCGGGGCCTCCCATATGGTAAACGGGAGCCCTACTGATTGAGCCACAGCCGCCTCCCAATTGGGATCTTATTGACAGTTGCGCTTTGCACATCTCGGGAATTTCTACCCAGACTTCTATATTAACATACTTCATTTTTTTCCCAATGATAATGGTCACATGATTTCATTTTAGAAGACTTGAGGGGAAAAAACTATGAAAAAGAAAATAACATCCTGTCATCTCACCAAACAGTGTCTCTCTCTCTCTCTCTCTCTCTCTCTGTTATTGGGGTCATGTGCTTGTGCAGCTTGTTTGCTGACAAGATTCTTTAATGTCTAAGACACTTTTTTTTTGTGGAGAGCAATATCTACCATTCTGTGTACATTGTTTAATGGCTACTTTATTACCTTTAAATAATTAACAATTCCAAATATCCATAGTACCTCATGTGTATTGAATAAAAAACATAAGAAGTTAAATTAGATTTTCCCAAATGTTTAAACATTGATTGAAGTGTGATCAATTAAGCTTTCATAAACATTCAGTTATAAATAACCAGTACATTAGAGTCTCTCTTTTGCTTTAAATGCCTTAAAGTGGAGACAGAACATGCCCACCCTATGACAATGATATCCAAACTGGGCGGCATTTACCTAAAGCCAGTTATGAAAGTGCTAAGACGCTGGACTGGTACTGTGTCCTCATCAGCTCACTGCCCTTCTTGCATTCCCCTCCAGGGGCATGCACCTGACACTGTGAGTGTGGGTTCAAGGCAGTGATTCAGGAACTGCTCAGGTTCCTGGCTCTACCTGCTTAGATATCATCTCATTTTCTTAGTCCTCATCTACTCCAAAATGACACTTGCTCTAGATGTTTTTTACTTCGTAGCCCAGCCTGTTATAATCCCACTTTGCAATCTCCTGGGAGGAGATTTAGATAAAAATCTATCACACCAAAACTACAATTTCTCTTTCTCATTGACTATTTCAACCTATAACATTTCATGCCTATTTTCACTCAACACTATTTCATGAACATGCTGTGAACCATGAAATTTTCTGCAAAGCCATTTTTCTAATGGCTGCATAACATGCCTTTTTTCTTTAACCCACTGTTGGACATTTAGTTTATATCCACTGTGTTTCCCATTGAAGCCACCCCTGTCCTGAATTGCTTCCTCCCAAGTCTCAGTGTGCCTTCCTAGTTCCTTGGGTTAAACTCATGGACAGCAAACTCTTGGGTGAAAGGTTATGAAGCTATTTTTTACTTTAGATACCTAATGCCAACTTGCCTTCAGGGACAGCTGTGAGACTCATCACTCTGGTATGTCCCCATGAAAGATAGGAGAAGGCATAGCCTAGCTTCCTTAGACTCAGGGAAACCAAGACATGGCAGAACAAGTTCTCTGAGGGGATAGCTAGGACTGGAGGTTCTGGCTTAGAGATGTCCATGCCCACCCCACCCGCTCCCCAACTCCCCAGGTCACTGGGCATATATGGTAACAACTGCCAATCCAGAACAGACTGACAAGGCCAGGCACATGCAAGGGGAAAGAATATTTGGAATCAGGTCTAATCCAGAAAAGCTGGGACATATCACCATTAGCTCTTTAGACCTATGTTGTCCAATCATGGCAGTCACTAGCCTCATGTGGCTATTGAGCTGGTGTGACTGAGGAACAGAGTTTTTAATTTAATTTGAATTTTAATTAATCTCAGTTTAAAAACTGATATTTGATTCAGCTATTGGAAAACTTTTAAGTATGTTTGGAATAACTTGGGTTATTCTACTTTTCAATGATAAATTTTATGAAACTTAAATACAGATCAATATTCCCGATGAAAGTTTAGCATCCAAATTGAGATGTAAGTGTAGATACACCTAGATTTCTAAGACTTAGTATGAAAAAAATAATGAAAAGTATCTCATTGATAAAGTTTTTATATCGATTACATATGGTAATGATGGTATTTTGGATATATTGGCTTCAATAAAACATCTAATTAAAATTAATTTCATCTGCTTCTTTTTAAAAATTGTCTTTATCTTAGAATAGTTTTAGATATAGCAATGTTGAGAAGATACCATGGAGGGCTCCCTCATATCCCATACCCAGTCTGCTCTATTACTAACGTCTTACCATGAGTATGGCATCTTTGTCCCCGTAAATGAACCAACATTGACAGATTATTACTGCCTGAAGTCCATACTTCATTCGGCTTTCCTTACGTTTCATCTGATGTTCTTTTCTCTTCCAGGATCCGTCCAGGACACCACACTGCATTGAGTGGTCTCATCTCCTTAGGCTTTTCTGGACTGAGACAGTTTCTCAGATTTCCCTCATTGTCAATGAGTTTGACAGATTTGATGGGCACTGGTGAGGTTTCTAAAATGGCCCTCCATTGGGATTTGTCGTGCATTTTTCTCACCTTTAGACTGGGTCATTGGGTTTGGGGAGAAAGACCACTGGGGTACAGGGCCCTTCTCACCACATCCTGCCACGAGCACATCGGTCAACATGACTTATCACTGTTGATGCTACCATGAGCTCCCCTTGGCCACGCTGTGGTCTTTGGAAGTACATGACCACATCCAGCCTTAAGGAATGGGTGTTAGGCTTCACGTTCTTGAGGGTGGGGTATCTACATAAACCATTTGGAATTCTTCTGCAGGAGGAATTTGTCTCTTCTCCCCCATCTATTTATCCAATCATCTAGTTACATTAGTCTGGACTCATGGATATTTATTTTATTCTTTGAGTTATAATCACATACTACTTTACTTATTTTGGCTTTTTGTCCCTTTGATATACCCCACCATTGTGGGCTATTTCAAGCCTGATTTTTCTTTTCTTTTTTTAAAATGTGGCTACTAGAAAATTTAAACTTACATTTGTGGCGCACATTATATTTCTATTGGACATTGCTGATCTAGACTCATATGAAGGGATTTGGTATGTAGAAAATTCTTAACCCTAGGCCCAGCAAGAAGGTCTAAACCTTATATCGTCAAAAATCTTGCATTCACTTTTTCCTTTGGCTGCTGGGAAGCTCAGTGCCAATTTTGTGTCCCTTATCTGGAAACATTTTCATATACTAAGCTTCCTTCTGGATTTACTTACTATTGGTCTATGTTTCTCCATTGGCTTGACTCCCACAATTCATCATATTTATTCTTCTGTACCTGATTTTGTTAAGGCATCTTGAGTCCTCTGGACTGAGGCAGGTCTATAGGACAATGCTGATGCTCTGCCCAGACCCCCCAGATCCCCTTTCACTCTGTGTGCACACATTCCCATCATTGCCACTTCCCACAGCCGGCACCTGGGCCTCTTCTTTGGAGCCCAGCCTTTCGCTGCTGGGAGAGACACTGAGAATTTCCATCCTTCCGATGGGGTGTGAGAATGTGGAAGCCTCGGGTGCGCTGGGGTGGGTCTGAGGTGTCACTTACACCCCAGAGCCCCTTGTGGGAGAAGCTGAGGCCACCCTGGGTGGGACTGTGCTTGAGACAGGCGCCCTGGCTTTCCTGAGAGCACATTCTCCACAAATGACTTGCACACAACACCTCATCTCACTGTCTGCTTCTGGGGAACCTGACCTAAGACAGCTGGTGATACATTTTAAAATGTTAAAATAAATTTTAAAAAAGAGAGAGAGAGGCTCTGTGGGTGTCCTCAGGAACTTAGAGTTGGTTTTGAGAGCTTATTAGGCCAAAAATAAAGTCAGAATTATGTCCCTTGAAGTACCAGCCTGGAGTCAGAACTTTAACAGCAGGAAGGAAAACGGAAATGGAGCCCAGGCAAATCCTGGCTGGTCAGTTTACGTTTCCTGGGGTCACTGATGCCAGTTCCCAGGGAACTTCTGCAGGGGCTGGAAACGCCTCGGAGAAAAGAAAGCAGGCAAGGGGCAGGAGGCAGGGGCAGGGGGCAGGGGGCAGGGGGTGGGAGGCAGAAGGCAGGGGGCAGAAGGCAGGAGGCAGGGGACAGGGGGTGGGGGACAGGGGGCAGGGGGCAGGAAGCAGGGGGCAGGGGGC
>JAKSZT010054335.1:3047593-3060973 GCA_026826555.1 Tolypeutes matacus | reverse complement strand
CTGCGCCCCGCGCCGGGGCCCTGGCACCGCGCGGCTGGCGTGCGGGGCTCGGCGCTCGCCGCGAGCAGGAGTCCCCGGCTCGGCTCCGCCTCCCGCGGGCCCCGCCCCGCCCCGCCTCACCTCCCCCTCGCCTCCCCCTCGCCGGGGCTGGGAGACTCGCGGGAGGGCGGGGTTCCGCGCGCTGGGGCGGGTAACCGGGACGCAGTTGGCAGCGCAATCGCCTGGATGCTGGGCGGGGTGCGGGGGTGGGACTCCGCAACAGACACGTGCGCCCGACCAGGGTCCCGGGGCGCGGGGAGCCGCGAGCCCCTGGGTTGGGGGAAGCCTGCGGCGTGCGTCCTGGCGCTGCAGCGCTACGGCCCGAGTCCGGATCCCGAGGAGGAGGCGCCCTGGGCGAGTCGAGTCCTCCGAGACGCTCCCTTTGCCACGCCTGCGGGGAGCCTGCCATGTCGTCCCCCCTCGTTTTACAGAAGGGGAAACTGAGGCCGTAAGAGGGAAAAAGGCCCCCAAGGCCACCCCCACGACCCAGAACCTGAATTTGGGGCCACTAGCTCTTTCTGCCTCTCTGGGGTGTCTTTGAGCATCTCCAAGCTCGAGGACCCCGTTGGATCCTTCCAGCAAGCACAGCCTGAGGACAATTTCAAGCGCTTTCTGGAGGGTGGGGTGGAGCCGTGCGGCTGCTAGTGTCCCGACTTGGACTCCCAGGAAACCGGGTCCTCTGAGGCCCGGCCCGCGCCAGAGGGACAAGGGGGCGCGTTGTGAAAGATTTGCCTGGAGATTCTGTTAGGGGCCAATTCCTTCCTGTTGGGGTATTACAGTGAGTGCAGGGCTGTCAAGAATGAGGTGCCAGGATCAGATCTACATGAAAAGCACACTGTCCTAGTAATGTGGCCTCTTTCACTTGGGGAAAAAAAATTCATCGGCCCCTCTATCAGGGAAGGACCCTGCGATTTGAATCCCTCCTCCCCCAGGAGCACCAGGTATTTCACCTCCCGAGAGAGGAAAGAGCTGTCAATAAAATAGCCCTCTGGCCAAACCAGCTTGCCTTGGTGAGAGGTCTGCGAAGGACAGAGCTAAGTTGTTAGGCATCCCAGCTGATTGCATTTCTGGAAACTTTTGTCCATTGTTTTCTAACAATAAATAAAACCGGTTGAGGAAGTTGTAAAAGCCTCAAAATATAGGTTCCAAACTGCCCTGGCCCCTTTCCAGCTGGGCAAGTAATTTCTTCTGACTTGGCTTGGTTTCCCCATCAGTGATACCCGCCTTGCAGGGGTGATGTGATAATAAATGCATACAACCCAGTGTCTGTCTGTCTGTCTGTCGTCGTGCTTGCGTGGTGACTACTGGGATGTAGTTGCAGAGAGTCCATCCTAAGCTGGCTGTCGGAATGGCCCTCGGTTCCTACATAAAGGGTTAATTTCCCCTTGGAGAGGATGGGACTCTTCCTGCTCAAGCCTCCACAGCTTTCCTACCTGCCCGTGGCTTTCCTTCCTGTATGATCAGAGAGGACAATGTGAATTTTGGCATTTCGATTAAGAATTACTTCTCTTTTCAGCCTGACATGGTTGGAACAGAATCTGCTGCCTGATGTGGCTTAGCAGTTTGTTTAGTCTGAGCCGTGTGGCTGGGGGAAGGTGATCCCATGGGCTGAGAGAGCCTTGTCCTCAGGGACTGCGTTTGGAGCCAGGCCACTGTCCTCGACGGTAGGTGACACTCTCCAAGGTTTCGGCCAGAGGTGGGGGTTTCCTGAGCTTCCCCGGGAACTTCCCAGCCTGCCTTTGCAGCAGGAAAGGTGACAAAGAAAGAAGGAGAAGACAGGGTCTGCTCGGGGAGCCCCAGGGTCCATGAATGGTTGTGGACTGTGGAACTGGATCCCAGCAATTCCGATTCTGCTGACTCGACCACCTGGCCTCATTCGTGGGGATAGCTAGACAGCTCCTCTTCTCTCCAGATCCCTCGGCTATGTTTTTGGACAGTTGGAATTTGGGGAGAGAAGATAACGGGTAAGTCATTTTCTGTCTTATTTACTGGTGTGTTAGCAGGAAGAGTGCCTGGCACCGGGTCAATGTTTGCTGATTGAACGACTTTGTCTATTTATTAACAGTCCTGGTTAGCTACCGCTTACTTAGTGCTTTTCCTGTGCCACTTGCCACACATTATCTCTACTCTTCCCAGCAATCTGATGGAGGTGATGCCTATTTTAACCTGAGAAACTGAGGCCCCACAGCCACTACTGGCAAAGCCAGAATGTCAGGCCAGGCTCCCGATTCAGATGTTTGTGTCTTTAAAGGCAACAGCGGCTTCTCTTCTCAGGCGGCATGGTGGGGGGGTGGGCTCCAAAGTCTGTGTATAAGTTAAAGGAGTGTATGACACAATTCTACTTCATTTTGAGGAAATAAACTTTCGGTTGAGTTGCCTTTTTTTCCTTTGGAGGTCTCTGAGCTACATCTGCTCCCCAATGAGAGTTGGTTTTTTCATTTGTTTGCTTGTTAGTTTTTTACTTGTTTTTAGGAGGCACTGGGGATTGAACCTGGGACCTCGTACATGGGAAGCAGGCACTCAGCCACCTGAGATACATCCACTCCTCCGAGCTGCTTTTTAAAACATGTGTTATAAACATATAACAGCATTAGGCGAAGGTTGGAAAATGGGAGGAAACCATTCTAAAACCAGCTGCCTGATATCTTTACTTTTCTGCATCTTCGTCATGATTCTTTTCTTCATTTTTCATATTTTTGAAAGTTTGCAAGTATTACTTCTGCAAAAAAGTAAAAATCAGGATCTTATATGAAAGTCTGACCATGCTGAGAGGGTCTGCGCTCAGGCAAAGCATCCTGGGCTGAGGCTCCCAGGCTCCTCTCTGGTCCCCCTCCTCCCACCCTCTCCTCCCTCACGGGCTCTGTGCCCGGCATCCTCCTTCCTTGCTGTTCCTTGAACATCCTGAGCCTTTGCCCAGGCTCTTCCTTCTGCCTGGAACACTCTTCTTGCTCCCTTGCTTCCTTCCGGTCTCTGCCCAGATGTCACCTGCTCACAGAGGCCGCTCCTGACCACCCCCTACACAACAGCCCTGTCCCCGCCGTCCCCGCCTTCCCCTTACACGGTGTTCTGCGTCTTCCAGGTGTTTATCACCAGCTGGCGTACTGGATGTTTTCTTATTTGTTTGCCCTCTCTCTCCCTGTAGTCGAATATCTGCTCCCTGAAAGCAGAGACTTTATCTGTTTCATTGACTGAAACAGTACAAGGCATACAGGAGAGTCTTGATAAACAGTTGACAAAGGAGCGAGTGAACTCAGTCGATGGAGCTAACCCGGCAGGCAGGAGGTGGGCAGCAGCTTAGGGGGCTGAGGGTGGACGGACAGATGCCATCCCAGCCTGTGGGCCAGGGACTGCCCACTGGCCCTCACTTTCTCGGGTTGGCGGAGGAGCCCCGTTGGCCCGGCGGAGTTTGGCATGGACTGAGATGATGCCACAAACCCTGATGCCTGGCAGCACTGAGGAGCGGGAGCTGACACGGGCCAAGTTATAGGAAAAATTGTTCCAGATGAGCCCAGAGTTTCCTTATATCGGTTATAAGGAAAAAAGGCAAGTACGACTCCTTCCATCTCCCCATCTCCTGTGATTTTTGTAAAAGGAATGGAAGACTGGCACACACATCTCTGTTTTGTTCATAAATCAAGGACAGTTAGTTTTTCCACATGGACTGTATTGCTAGAAAACAATAATTGAGGACCTCAAAGAAAATTAGTCATGATGCACAGTAATTTCATTCTCTTCATTTCCTATATCCCTTACCGGTATTAGCTGGTTTTTCTTTATACTGTCTATTGAAGTAATAACTTAAAAAAATATATCTCTTTGGGTTATTTTAATTCCTTTCATCCAATAGCTTCAGGAGTGCCATGGGTACAATAATTCATCAGTCCTCTCCTATTATGTAGATGGAATTAAGAAATGATTACCACACTTTGAAGACTGAGAAACAAGCAAGAACCACAAAAGATCCATAGACATAGGACAGAAAAAAGAAGAGGTTAGAACTCAGTGGCTCAGCTATGTCAGTATCACTGGTGGAGGTGGAGGTATGTGTGTTGAGGGGCAGTTAGGGATGGGGGAAGAAGGCTTTTCACACCTGCCTCCCTGAGGAAGCCTGTTCCCCAGGTGGGAGGCTGAGATTGGCTGTGGGAGCAGCTCGACAGCTTGGCCTCTGCGACCAGGGCTGCTGTGGGGGTTGCCTGGCCCCTAAAGGCCTCTTGCCTTTCACTTCCACACAGCTTAGTGATCTCCCCACCCCCAGAGTCTCGGTCAGATGTCCAGGGTGTGGACGTTGACCCTTCTTGGCTGCTGTGGTCTGAGGGGAAATTTGCCTCCACAGAACTCTGGTAGGAATATAGACCTGTAGTTTATTTGCAGTTAATCATGGACCGCGGTTGCCAGCTTAAGTTGTTGCTTAGATTTAGTTCCGTCTGGTGCTTGAATTGTTTGCACGAGGATGCCCTGCCTGCATGGGGAGCGGGGGCTTTGCTTGGATTTCAGACATAGTGCTGGACGTCTGGTAAGACCTCACGAAGACTTTTTGAGGGAATAAGAAGCCTCTGCTGTTACGGAGCGAGAGAGAGCATCCAAGAGAACTAGGAGGAGGAGGAAAATGGGACCCATCTGGCACATGTGTGAAAGAATTTGAAGGGGCAGAAATGCCTGCTGAGCGTGCAGCTCTTCTGAGCTTGACCTGATGCTGGTACCTGCATGGCTGAAGCTGCCTCCTTGTCTCATTGCACCGAGCACATAAAACGCATCCTCATCACAGTCCCGCGTGAAAGAGATTGCCACAGTGTCAAAAATAGATACAGGGTTATGTTCGTAAACTGGTCTGTTCCTCTGGGCATATTAGATTGTATTAGATCCAGAGGTTTCACTTTTACTTGAGTAAATTATGATTAAGGCTTTGATTTAGCCTCATCAGTTGGATGTCACAAGGACCCTCAGAGAGACACAGGACAGGAGAGAGTTTGAGTTTTTTGAGGCCAGAGCCCCAGGAAGTAAACACACAGAGAAGAACACAGAGGACGTGAGACAGCTCATTAGACACGGCAGAGGCCCCAGGAAGAGAGATGAGCCTGATAGTCTACAGTTGACCTTGTGAAGAGACTTGAGCAGCTGAGCCTGGAAAGAGAGAGGGACGAACCTTATCCCAGCCTACAGCTGAGACTGGAAGTAGTTGGGACCATGGAACCTTAAAAGGAAGAAGGAAGGCCGAACCCTTGCAGACATCGCCCGCCATCTTGCTCCAACACTTGGCCAATGACTTTGGGTGAGAAAGTACCTTAGGGCCTGGTAACTGTAAGCTTCTCCCCCGAATAAATACCCTTTCTAAAAGCCAACAAAGTTCTGGTACTTTGCATCAGCACCCCTTTTGGCTCAGTTTAGGTAAACTGAGGCTCGAAGGGGTTAAGCCACTTTACACAGTCAGACAGTGGTGAAACCAAGACGCAAATCTTGTCTGACAACCTCGGTCTCAATCACAGCCCTGCTAAATGGCCTCCCCATCCCTGACCCCACCACCACCGACGACCCTGTGATTTGGAAGTTACTGTCCTGCTTTGCTGATGAGGAAACAGGGGCAGGGCATCTGGGCTGTGAAGGGGCCAGGTAGTCAGCTTCTCTTCAGCCCTCCTGCCCCGCACTCCGTGCAGCATCTACCCTGCACTGACTCCAACTCATAACTTCCACCACCAGTGAAATGCTTGAGGACGAAGCCTTCCTCGGCCTCTGCCTCTCTCAGTGCCCTGGATCATGGTTTCCCTGCGTACAATTGGGCTTCCTCCACCCGTAGCTTCTTGGGGGGGCCTGGGCTCTCCCCATCGCTTTGCCTCCAGAGCCAGCCACGGGACACGCCACAGGGCCTGCCACGGGGAGGCACAGAGCCGGTGCTTGGTGAGTGCTGGCCGGGACCTGGGATTCAGCAGGGACCACTCAGCCTGGCAGCCAGCCTGAAGCTCCCAATATACCTGGGAGCCTTTGGGTATGACATTGATGGATTTCAAAAGAATGTATTTACAATTACTTGGAGAGGTTTTGGAGAGAGAGAGAACCAGGAATATTGACTAAAGCACACTGTTAGGGGCAGCAGAGTGGTTTCTACGAAGCGCCTGCTGTTAAACACTTATTTCTAGGGTTAGTGTCTATCAGATGAACCTAACTGAATCGATTCTTTTTTTTTTTTGTAATTTAGTAGTGTGCATTTCTATTTCTTTGTGTGCTACTAAAGTAATTTCTTTGGAAAGACAACCCTCGAGACAAGTGATATTTTGTGATTCTTGTCCCTATCTTCCTATAAAAAATTAAAATGTCATTTAGCATTTATAATTGTAAATTCTGAGCATTTTAATATGGCAAACCTGGGAGACAGAGCCGGGTCATCCGAGCCAAGGCAATGAATGCTCCCCATTAGCCGTTAACAAGAGTCATAAATATTTACTTCAGGAGGTTTCTAAACCGCCCCAAAGGCTCCCTTCGAGTGAAATAATTGGCATTCCAGTTACTGAGGTAGCAAAGGGATGAGGGAAGCCAAAACCCATTTGGGGAGAGCCGGAAGCCTTGGGGTGCCTTTTAAGCCCAGCCCTGCCCTCTGGATTGCCTGACCCTCCACGAGCCGGGAGCCTGTGCTTTGCCCAGCCGTGCTCAGCCGTGCAGGGGGCCTGCCTGGCTGCCTTCGTGTTGGGGTCATCCTCTCTGTTCCCACTAAAGTTCCCAGATTGTGGGGTTGGAGAGACATGCCTAGAAGCTCGGCTTTTGGAGCTGGGAGGCCCTGGCTTTGATGTGCTACTGTCTCAGTTTTCCTGTCTGTGAAAAGGACCTGACACCTGCAGTATTGAGGCATAAAGGAGGTCGTCACAGAGCCGTCGGTCCAGTGCCTGCACAGCGCACTCTGAGTTCTGGAAAGGATGTATTTGTTGGGGGACATGGGCATATGATTCCTCCCTTCCCCTACACTGCTGGGAAATTGGTGTATTTTTACTTGCACGGTTTCATCATTCTATGTAGACAAATAGAGACAGTTCCCAGCTTAAAAGAAGCTAAAAATCCTGTTTACATGGAGCCATCCCTGGCAGTCAAGTAAACCTGAAACCCAGGGGTGGTGAGCGCTGAAAGGGCTCCCAGAGGCCGCCTAGTCCAAACTTCTCACTTTACAGATGGGGAGACTGAGGCCTGGAGAGGGGGGCAGCCCTTGCCACAGATCCCATCCTGCTCAGATGCAGAAGCAGAGCTGGACGCCAGCCCCCTCGGCCAGCTGGGCGCCTGACCCGGTGCCTAACTCCTTTGCAAGGCTTTCCAGCAGCACTTTAAAGACAAAGGAAGCACAAAGAGCCTTTCTAATCTACTTAGGGAAGAAGAGGAAAGTGCTGGGCTTTATAATCCCCCGAATCAGGGTGGAGGGTTGATTGCCCAAGAGCCTCTGCGCACCCCACAAGCCCACAAGCCCTCATTCTGACGCACTTAAGCCTTGTGCCTTCCAGCTCTGCCGAGGACCCGGGGAGGGACGTGGAAGCCCAGGCTGGACCAGGAAGTCCACGGGACAGGCAGGAACTCGGAGCCCGCAGTCCCCATGGGACCACCAGTGTCTCCACCGTGCTGTGCAGTGAAGACTCTGGTCGCAGGCGCCTTCTGGCTACAGACCCCAGAGGATTCTGGGCAGCGTGTGGGCCGGGCCTTCTTGCCTGCTGCACCCAGGTGCTGGGCCAGTGAGGCCAGGTGTGGAAGGGGGCCAGGTTGCCCGTGAGCTGTGTAGCCTTGGGCACAGCACTTACCACTCTGAGCCTTGGTTTTCTCAGCTGTACAATGGGATTATAGTGGCACACTTGTCATAGGTTTGTTGTGAAGATTCAATTGGTTAATATTTGTAAAGTACTGGTATATACTAAGTGTTCAACAAATGTTTGGTAAATAAACACATGAATAAATAAACTAGCCGTGTCCCTGGGGGCCAGTGGGAACTGGTCTAAAAGTTGTTGGTGACTTTTCAACTGACCCAGAAGTTGGTGACTTTTGCCTCTGGCCACCCGGATTTAGGGCCCTGCTCCCTGTTCCCCCTCCTTCTCTGGTAGATTGAGCCTGGATCGATGCCATATCCTTTCACGGGCTCGTGTCCCCTTCTCTCTTCCTGCCTGTTCCACCATTGCTTTGGTCCAATCCTGGGCCAGGCTCCCCGGTACGCGGCTGCTGTGTGCACCCTGGCAATTCTTTGCAGGTATGGGACTCCCTGTTGGCTGCCTGCTTGAAGCCATGTACCAGGACCACCCAGGGCCTGCTGTGCCCTGGCCTTGCCACCAGGCTGGCATTCTCGGGTGACAGGCTGCATCTTGACTGTCTGGGCTTGCTCGCCCATTGCACTTTGGAGATAGGGGCCACGAGCCTCTCTGCAGAAGAATCCAGGGCTGCCCTGGAGCTGTGCCCATGGTCCTAGCATGGGCTGGTTGTTGACCAAGAGATTAAGGGCACAGCTGGGAGGAATGAGGCTGCTTCTGAAGTCAAACACCTGTGCAAACCTTGAGAGGGCCCACTCGCAACTCACTTCCGAGTGATTGTAATGGGAAGAAGACATATTACCTGGGGCTTCCCACCCTGCCACCCCATTACCTACTCCTTCCTTGAATCTGCTCTCCTTTAGTCCCTTACTCATCAAGGATCCGGCATCTTGTTTTAAGCTCCAAAATGGCAAATCTTGGATTGACTCCGAGTGGTTGCCTGAGTGCTGCATTGAGGATGGTTTGGAGGCTGGATCTGGGCTCAGGGGGAAATGTTGTGATGGCCCCACAGTAGCTGCCAGGGTACAAAGGATGCAGCCAGGGTATACCCACCGTTTCATCTGCGCCACGTCCCTTCTGCATTTTCTCCCACGAAGGGCATCGCTTGCTCGTGGGTGTCCGCTGCTCACCGATTCCATGCGCTTCTGGTGAGGCTACCAACTAGAGCAGCTGCCCCCTGGTTTCAGTGGCAGGCATGTGACCCAGGCCTGGCTGATCATGGTAACCCCAAAAATAGCCATAGCGATTCGCCCAGGGAGCAAGCATGGGGCCCGAGGCAGCCAACCCCAGTGGGATCCAGTACATGACGCTGGAAGTGAGAAGGCTGCTCTTTCCTCTGGAATCACCAGCTGGGATGAAGTGGGACTGCTCTGTCTGCAGCTCTGTTCATCGACCCCCAGTCCCATGCATCCCCCCACCCCTTCCTCCTCTCCCTGCACACAGAAAGCCTGCTTTCAAAAGGAAGAAATCAGGCCAAGAGCACGAGCTGAGAGACACAGAAAGGCCCGGAGTGGCCATCTGAGCCTAGAGCCAGCTAGACCTGAAGACTGAGCCACGCTTGTACTTACCAGATGGGAGCTGGAGCAAACTGTCTCCCGTGAATCGGCTTGAACTGGGTCTCTGACATTTGCAACCCAATACATGCGACAACTGCCTGTCCATCCCGAGACCACTGCCCCTCTGGTTGTCACTCAACACAGCTTCAGGTCTTGAACAGGCTTTGGTTTTGACTGGGAAACCCCTCTGCACCTTCTTCTCATACTTCAGGGGCCCCAGAAGCCAGATCCGAGAGGTAGACCAGTCAGCCCAGCTGCCAGAGTATCTTCCTTGTGCAAGGGCATGCTGGAGGTGGCCGAGGGCTCACCCTGTCCCCACGGCCCTCTGCTGGGGTGAAGACACCTCAGACTCATGGTGGGCACTGGTGGAAGAGCCCCAGGGGAACTGGTTCCAGCCTCGGCCTGGTCGTTATCTGGGAAGGTTCTGATTTCGAGCATGTATGCCTCCTTCCCAGGCTCCGTGTCTCGTTGATGATGCTCTCTGCTCTGTATGAACCCACGGCCGAATTGGCGTCTGGGGCTGGCATTTCCTCCTCCGACGGGTTGTCTTTTGGCCTGGGAAGAGAGGAACAGCAGGGCTGTTCAGGGAGCTTGGGCCAGCCACCACGCCTCGGTGGGTTTTGTCAGGAGGGAGTGGTCAGGCAGCTGGAGACCCTACGCCTTGTCCTCAGCCACTCCGGCGCTCGTACTTTGCCAAGTGGAAGCAGGGCGTTGGGGAGCACAGGCCTGGAGGTGGGTGGCACACAACTTCCAGCGGACCCAGCAGGCTGCGCACGGGGCGGAGGCGGGAGTGGCATCAGCAGCTCCCCGCAGGCCTTGCGGTGGTGTGGACGGCAGCGCTCTTTAAAACGGATGTGGGTTGTGAAGCTGAAGGGAGGGGCTGAGGACACACTAATCTGAGCCTAGGAGAGTGTGTGGCTCTTCCCCCGAGCCGGCCATGGGGCTCGGCAAAGCCTGCTGGGGCGCTGGCAGGAGTCAGGGGTCGCTTATCTCCTTTCCCCAGACCTGGTCCCAGGACTTGAGGGCGGGCTCAGCTCCAGCAGGGGCTCTTGGTGGCCCTGCCTGAGGCTGGCAGCCTTCTCTGGCCCAGTGGGGCTGCCCCTTTCATTCGGGGCAGACCCAAGCCCAAAGTTGTCTCCCCGCCCCCTGGCTGCACCCCTCTTCCATGGCACCTTGGGGTTCTCTTGGCTGACAAGCCAGCTGAGCACTTCACACCTCATTGAAAAGTCACCACAATAATTACCAGATCATTAACAAGGGATTTTGGAAAGGCACTTCAAAGCATCGCTCCCAGAATCGCTGAGACAGGTGTAAAAGGAGGTCTGGGCAGAGAGCAGCCCGTTTACAGGGATGTCTGGGATTGAGAGGTAGGTGCTAATTAAACCGGGTTGAGCAGCAGCCGGGATCTGTGACCTTCTCATCCAGGTGTGGTAATAGCCCCTTGACGATGGTGCTTTAGACAAAACACAGATCCCTAAGCAATTAAGATCATTGCTCCTTGTCTACCTTAATGCCGAGTTTGCTCTAAATCCCGGGTCTTCCTTTAGAACACCTGTACCTGGTTGGCAAGGTTCCTATGGAAACCCTCAACACACGTTTCGTGATTAATTGTACTAGTTAAGGAGGTGATGCAACCGAAAATCAAATGCCTGAGTGGCTGAGGGTGGGGTGGGCAAGATAAACTTTCCTTCCATCAAAGATCCTACAGGAAGATAACAAATAGTTATGTCTCAAACAGGTGGGCTGTTAAAATGCTACCCATAAAAGAAAGCACTTTCTGGAACTTTAGTATTAGTTGTTACGTCATTCCACCTTGTTTTCAGAGGTGCTCTGCCTGCTGACGTCTGGGTAGCCGCAGACTCGAGCGTGGGTCTTTCACTAAGTCAAAGGTTTCATCCCTGGCTGCAAGTCAGAATCACCTGGGGAGCTCTCTACACCTGTAGCCACCAGGGACTAATCCAAGATACATAGGGTCAGAATCTCTGGAGATGGTGCCCTGGCATTCGCGAATAGGGATCAGGGTGACTTTGTGCAGTTTTTAGAGCGCTGGTGTTTGGGAGCTACAGGAAGCTGGAGATGCCTTCCATGAGGTTTTCTGCATATTCAGAACCACTTCAGAGCACAGCTTTGCCAGATGCCTTTCCTGGATGCCGGACAGAGGGCGAAAGCCCAGCTCAGGAGTGCTGGGGCTCATGGTGACCATCTGAGTGCCGTGCCGGCACCTGCCCGGTCCCTGTAGGCTGGTGAAGCCAGGTGTGGAGCAGCCAGGAGCTCAGGTGCTCGGTATTCGGGGTGTGGCAACCGCTCCCGAGGACGTCGTGCTGTCTGGGTGCAACTTGCTAAAATGTGACTGTGCCCACTTGTGCGGGAGAGCAAGCGTGCCCTGCCGGCCCGGATGTGGGGGGTCCAATCTGCGCCCCCGACTCCAGCTCTCTGCCTGAGCCCTGGGCAGCCGGCCACGCAGCCTGAGGCTGCCCGAGAGCCTTTCACTGCAGCCGCTGTGGGAAGGGGAGGTGCTGGGTGGTCTCGGAGCATTGTAGGTGATGGCAGTTATTGGGTGGCCCCGAAGGGATGAGAGCGCTGGGAGATGCTGGGTGGCCCCAGAGGGGGCCGAGGTTACGGGAAATGCTGGTAGGAGGCAGCGGAGGGAGGCAGGCACCATCAGCTAGACAGGAATCCACAACTTGGGAAATTTTCTGTAACTTGCACATCAACCTGGGACCCCAGGAGCTTCAATGTGCTGGTATCAACTGGTCCTTTTGTACTTTATTTAAGTCGCCTCAAAATCTGTCCCGTGTGTGGTGGGCAAGCCGATGCCCTCCCCAGTTTCTTGGCATCCTTGGGGCGCTCCCAGTTCCTTGGGCTGCCTCTAGCCCTGATTCCCGCTGGGGGTGCTGTTGTGTATTCCCGAAAGCTATCACCCCTCCCGACTCACCCCAGAGCCCCCCAGCTCTGGGGAGAGTGGACCCAGAGACCTCGCCAGGCACCTTTGCGCTCAGCCGGGTCGGGTCCTGGACACACACACGCTTCTCCTTGCAGCAGGGGCCAGGACCTCGTGCTGTCAAAGCAAAGCCTGCACCCCGTTCCCGGCCCGTGTCCCCTCCTCACCCCCCAGAGACCTCTGACACCACCCTCTGGGCGACACTGCAGTCCTGAGACCTCGGGCGAGAAAGGAAGAGTAGAAAGTCCACTGAGGGACGGGGAGGGAATAACCCGCTGCGGCTCGATGATACGGCGTCGCGTGCAAACCAGGTGGCCAGAGACTAGAGTCTGCGCGCAAAGGCCGGTGCCATGCAGCTTCCGGCGTCGTCCGCACAGGGCCACGTGATTCTGCCCCGGGTTGCATCTGCTTAGATGTGCCTCAGGAGCAGGCAAGGGGAACGAATTGGTAAAGGGCATTTCAAGGTGTGGGGGCCACGGGGGCAAGAGAGGGGCAAAGGCTTCTTAACCCCCAGCTGTACGTCAGGAAACTTGACATGTGGTTCTCTCAGCTCACGCGTAATTAGTGGCTGCTGTGGACCTGATGGTGGAGACGGTGATAAAATCGTATAGAGGAAGCCCTGGGGACCCCTCAGAGCCAAAAAAAACCCATGCCCTCTTGAGTCTCCTCTTTATCTTTTGAAATTTGAAATCCCCCCGTCCAAGGAGGCTGACCCAGATGTCCATCAAGCCCCTAGTTCATTACTTTTTTTTTTTAACTTTATTTTGTACATTTAATAATTGAAAACATAAACAATTAAAAACTAAAAAGTAAACACAGATGAATAAATATATACATTTCTCAATTAAATGTAATGGATACATGTAAATTTTTTTTTTTTTAATCAAACAATATATTACACAATATATTTGGCTCATAGTAACACATTCATATAGTATTTGTCCTTTTGTGTCTGCCTTGCTTCACTCAACATAATGTCCTCCAGGTTCATCCATGTTGCCATATGCTTTATGACTTCATTTCTTCTTACAGCTGCATAATATTCCATCGTGTGAATAGACCACAGTTTGTTTATCCATTC
>JAKSZT010054335.1:3018183-3046525 GCA_026826555.1 Tolypeutes matacus | reverse complement strand
GCTTGGTAGGTTTGTCAAAAAGCAGTTGACTGTATAGGTGAGGGTTTTTTTCTGGATTCTCAATTCTATTACACTGATCGATGCGTCTATCTTTATGCCAGTACCATGCTGTTTTGACCACTGTAGCTTTGTAATATGTTTCAAGGTCAGGCAGTGAAATTCCTCCCACATTGCTCTTCTTTTTTAGAATACTTTTGACTATCTGGGTGCACTTACCCTTCCAGGTGAATTTGGTAATTGTCTTCTCTAATTCTGTAAAGTAAGCTGTTGGGATTTTGATTGGTATTGCATTGAATCTATAAATCAGTTTGGGCAAGATTGACACCTTCACGATATTTATTCTTCCAATCCATGAACAAGGAATGTCTTTCCATTTGTTTAGGTCTTTTTAAATTTCTTTTAGCATTGTTTTGTAGTTTTCTGCATATAAGTCCTGTACTTCTTTGGTTAAATTAACTCCTAGGTATTTGAGTCTTTTTGTTGCTGTTGAAAATGGAATTTTCCCCCTGATTTCCTCCTCAGGTTCTTCAGTACTAGTGTACAAAAACATTACTGATTTTTGTGTGTTGATCTTATATCCTGCCACTTTGCTGAACTCATTTATTACTTCAAGTAGCTTTGTTGTGGATACTTCAGGATTTTCTAAATACAGGATCATGTCATCCGCAAACAGTGAGAGTTTTACTTCCTCTTTTCCTATTTGGACGCCTTTAATTTTTTTGTCTTGTCTAATTGCCCTCGCTAGAACTTCTAGTACAATGTTGAATAACAATGGTGACAGTGGGCATCCTTGTCTTGTTCTTGATCTTAGGGGGAAAGCTTTCAATCTTTCCCCATTGAGCATGATGTTGGCTGTGGGTTTTTCATATATGCCTTTTATCATTTTGAGGAATTTTCCTTTTATTCCTATCTTTTGAAGTATTTTTATCAAAAAAGGATGTTGGATTTTGTCAAATGACTTTTCTGCATCTATTAAGATGATCATGTATTTTTTTTCCTTCAATTTGTTAATGTGGTGTATTACATTGATTGATTTTCTTATGTTGAACAAGCCTTGCCTACCAGGAATAAATCCCACTTGGTCGTGATGTATAAGTCTTTTGATATGCTGTTGGATTCGATTTGCAAGTATTTTGTTGAGAATTTTTGCATCTATGTTCATTAGAGAGATTGGTCTGTAATTTTCTTTTCTTGTAGAATTTTTATTTGGCTTTGGTATTAGGGTGATGTTGGCTTCATAAAATGTGTTGGGTAATTTTCCTTCTGTTCAATTTTTTGGAAGAGTTTAAACAGAATTGGTGTTAATTCTTTTTGAAATGCTTGGTAGAATTCACCTATGAAGCCTGGACTTTCCTTTGCTGGGAGATTTTTGATGATGGATTCAATCTCCTTAAATGTGATTGGCTTGTTAAGTTCTTGTATTTCTTGTAGCGTCAGTGTAGGTTGGTTATGCGTTTCTAGAAGTTTATCCATTTCATCTAGGTTGTCTAGTTTGTTGGCATACGGTTTCTCATAATATCCTCTTATGATTCTTTTTATTTCTGTGAGGTCATTTGTAATTTCCCCCCTTTCATTTCTGATTGTATTTATTTGCATCTTCTCTCTTTTTTCTTTGTTAGTCTAGCGATGGGTTTGTCAATTTTATTGATCTTCTCAAAGAACCAGCTTTTGGTTTTGTTGATTTTCTCTATTGCTTTTCTGTTCTCATTTTCATTTATTTCTGATCTAATCTTTATTATTTCTTTCCTTCTTTTTGCTTTGGGATTGGTTTGCTGTTCTTTTTCTAGTTTCTCAAGTTCTTCAGTTAAATCTTTGAGTTTAGCTCTTTCTTGTTTCTTAATGTAGGCATTTAGGGCTATAAATTTCCCTCTCAAGACTGCCTTTGCTGTATCCCCTAAGTTTTGATATGTTGTATTCTCATTTTCATTTGTCTCAATATATTTACTGATTTCACTTGCAATTTCTTCTTTGACCCACTGAATATTTAGGAGTGTGTTATTCAGTCTCCACACATTTGCAAATTTCCTTTTTTCCTCTCTGTTATTGATTTCTAGTTTCATTCCATTATGATCTGAGAAGGTGCTTTGTATACTTTCAATCTTTTTATATTTATTGAGAGCTGCATTGTGACCTAACATGTGGTCTATCCTGGAGAAAGATCCATGGGCACTTGAGAAGAATGTATAACGTGCTGAGTTTGGATGCAGTGTTCTGTATATGTCTGTTAGGTCTAACTTGTTTATCATATTGTTCAAGTTCTCTGTTTCCTTGTTGATCTTCTGTCTAGTTGTTCTATCTAATGATGTGAGAGGGGTGTTGAAGTCTCTGATGATTATTGTAGAAATGTCTATTTCTCCCTTCAGTTTTGCCAGAGTTTGTCTCATATGTTTTGGGGCACCCTGGTTAGGTGTGTAGATATTTATGACTGTTACATCTTCCTGGAGGATCGTCCCTTTTATTAATATATAATGGCCTTCCGCATCTCTTATCACTTTTTTGCATTTGAAGTCTGTTTTGTCTGATATTAGTATAGCTACCCCTGCTCTTTTCTGTTTACTATTCGCATGGAGTATCTTTTTCCAACCTTTTACTCTCAGCCGGCTTGTATCCCTGGGTCTGAGGTGAGTTTCTTGTAAGCAGCATATGGATGGCTCATGTTTTTTTATCCATTCTGTCAGCCTGTATCTTTTGATTGGGGAATTTAATCCACTCACATTCAATGATATTACTGAAAATGCACTATTTATTTCCTCCATTTTATTCTTTGGTTTTCATATGTCATCTTATTTTTGTCTCTCTTTTTACTCTTTTGGTTATCCTTTCTGCTTTTCTTTCTTCTATACTCTCCTCCAAGCCTCTCTCTCCTGTCTTTTTCTTTCAGGTTCTAAGGCTTCCTTTAATATTTCCTGCGAAGGTGGATTCTGTTTTTGCAAACTCTCTTAGTTTCTGTTTGTTTGTGAATACTTTATATTCACCTTCATATTTGAAGGACAGTTTTGCTGGGTAAAGAATTCTCGGCTGGCAGTTTTTCTCTTTCAGTTTCCTAATTGTATCATACCACTGTCTTCTCGCCTCCATGGTTTCTGAAGAGAAATCTGCACAAAGTCTTACTGGACGTCCTTTGTACATGATCGTTTGCTTCTCTCTTGCTGCTCTGAGAATTTTCTCTTTATCTTTTACATTTGACATTCTGAATAATATGTGTCTTGGCGTAGGTCTTTTTGGATTTATTCTTATTGGGGTACGGTGTGCTTCTTGGACATGTAAGTTCATTTCTTTCGTGAGAGTTGGGAAATTTTCAGCTATTATTTCCTCAAATACTCTTTCTGCCCCTTTTCCTTTCTCTTCTCCTTCTGGGACTCCCATGACACGTATGTTCTTGTGTTTTGTGTTGTCATTTAACTCTCTGAGCCCCTGCTCAATTTTTTCCATTCTTTTCTCTCTCTGTTCTTTTCTCTTCAATTTTAGCTGCTCTGTCTTCAGTATCACTTATTCTTTCTTCTATCATTTCGAGTCTGCTGTTGTATGCTTCAAATGTATTTTTGACTTCACCTATTGTGTCTTTCATTCCCATGAATTCCGTTACTTTTCTGTTCAGTGTTTCAAATTCTTCTTTGCGTTCGCTGAATGACTTCTTGATATCATTGATCTCTTTAACTATATTCTCTTTCATGTCATTAATTTGATTTTGGAAATTTGTGCTCATCTCCCTGATTAGTTCTCTCAAATTCTGCATCTCTTCTGGGACTTTGCTGTATTCCTTCTCTTGGGCCATGTCTTCTATTTTCTTAGTATGGCTCATAATCTTTTGCTGGTGCTTAGGCATCTGGTTAGTTTGTATTTTACCTAGATGCTCTATCTCTTTCTCTTTTATGGGGTTTTAGTGGCAGGAGGCTGTGAGTTACCACCGCTCTTTGATTTTTGGCTCAACCTTGATTGTTAGGATTGTTCTGCTGGTTGCTCAAAACTGGGCACTGGACCCAGTAATTGGTTGTAGAGTCGTTTCCTAGGGCCTTGGGCAGGGAGGCTATAGAGGCCCGGAAAAGCCTCTCTTACTTATTAATTTTCCTATGTGCACTTCCTTGGTCTGCCAGGAGATGGCACTTGTTGGCAGCTCTCAATTCAATGCCTGGTCGGAGCGTATTTGTTGTGACACAGGCCAGATCAATGTGATAGAGCTTCCTGTCTGTGGGCTAAGAGCCCTGTGATTCAAACTTTCTGAGACAGTTCTCCAGACTTCTCTCGTAGTGCCCCCCTTTTCCCAGCTAGGAAATATTTCCGTCCCTTCTGAATCCTCAACAATCAGTCCCTGTTAGTAGAGGAGGAGATTGGGAGGTTTGTATATCTTTATCCCCTTGCAGGCTCCAAGGCAAACAATGGCGCAGCCCCACCTGGCCTAGAAGGGCTCTAGGGACAGGGCAGACCAAACCCGGGAGTCCAAAGCAGGGTCAGCCCCAGGCTCTCTCTCCCCTCTCCCGTGGTGTCCTCAACAATTAGTCCAGGCTAGAAGAGAGGGAGGTTGGGAGGGTGGGATTTCTCCAGTCCTTTCTGGGCTCCCAGGGCAAACCGCCGTGTGGAAGGGTCCGTGGGGCCTTGCAGCCCAAATTTCAGGTCCGAACCTGAGTCAGCCTAAGACTGTGTCCCTCTCTCTCCCCTTTCCGGAGTGGCAGATCCCCGAAGCCCCCTTTGTCTGTGGTCGCAGGCCCAGAGGCCCGAGGATTCTGAAGAGTGTGGGGGAGGGTGCCGGCAGCAGCAGAAGCTGCTACTTGCAACTCACGGTTCTGTTGCCGCGATTTCCCTCTTCTGTCCCTCTCTCCTCTGGGGGGTGTGCAGCCTTCACCTGCTGTCCTAAACCCTAGAAGATCTTTTTCGGGGCTGTTTCAGCTTGTCCTCTAGCTATTTTTCTGGAGAAGAGACTCCCGTGTCTTACTAGTCCGTCATCTTCCCGGAAGTCAATAGTTCATTACTTTTGATGCAATACAAAAGAAGGCCCCCTGCCCCAAACCCGCCCCTGTAAGATGGACAAACCCTCGTCCACTCGGGGCCCAGAGCTTGCACGGTTTCCACGCTGCTTCCCAGCTGCCGTTTAAAAAGAGAGCACCCCTGGCCAAGGGCTGGCGCCAGCCGCCCACATGGCACCCGCTCTGCTCCCGCAGCGAGAAGCAGAGGTGCTGGGTGCTGCCTGCCCGGGCCACGCTGCTGGCAGGTGAAGAAGCTGGGACTTGAACCCAGGTCTGCCCGATGCCAAATCCCACGACCAGCCCTGGGCCGCGCCTGTTGTGGAAAGCTTTGGGGTGAGGCCAGGGAGAATAGCACAGGTTTGCTGGGGGTCACTCAATCCCTTCTGGTAGAAGATGGACAGACCCAGAGCAGACACTGGGCAGCGAGGCTTCCCTCCCTCCAGCCCCCCACCCCCACCGGGGTTCTGGCAGTTCCTGAAAGGGTAATTTTGCAAAGGATGCTGAGAAGCTGATTGTGGCAATAAATTACCATGTTAAAAGGAATTATTTTTATGCTCTCTGTGTTCCGGGGCCCTGAAGAATGCAGCAAAGACAGGCTGAGTAGAATATTCTGTGTGGGCCAAGGGTGGAGGCGCTGAAGGAGTGTGTGTGAGTGTGTGAATGCCAGCATTTGTGAGTGTGAGGGTGTGTGTGGGAGTGGGCGTGCTGGTGGGAGCCGGCACCTCACCTGCCCTGCTCCCCCGTCCCTCTTGTGGCCATAGAAGAAGGAGAAAGAGTAAGAGGTCTTGGTGTTTCCCTCTGGTTGGTTATTTTCTGTGCGTTTTCCTTCCCTCCACCCCTCTTCCGAGGCGGTAGCAGGGACTTTGCGCTTCCGCTCCAAGGGCCTTTCTGTGGTTGGCTGGAGCAGAGTTACCTGAGGCTAGCCCTGCTTCTTGCTTGGCTCTTGAAGACGAGAGCTCGTGGTGGGCTGCTGCTGGAGGGAGGGTAAGAGGCAGGAAAGGGGCTGCTGCCTGGGCAGGGGGAAAGGTGGGATGGTGGGCAGGAAGGAGGTGAAGTTGACCCAAACTGGACAGGGCAGAGACCAGCAGGGGCTAGCCCAGTCCTGCATTTCCTCAGGGGAACAGGACTCAGGCCTTGGGGCAGCCATCGGGGAACACTGAAGACCACCATGATGGCTGGGAGATGAGAGACTGGCCCGTTTTCTGGGCATGGCCCAAGTTCTGGTTCGTGTGGGGCCTGGGGCAGGGCCTTCCCAGATGGCTGCGACGGCATTTCCCAGCAGTCTGGCCACGTGGGGCAGATATTTGATTTGACTTAAAGGCAATAACCCTCTGCGTTACTGCTGGCACGCTGTGTCCGTGTCTGCGGGGCGAGCTGAGGGCACAAGGGGCTCTCCAGCAGCGAGACCCACATCCTGCCCTCAACGGGGCCCTGCGCTTGGGACTGGGTGGGAGGAGCAGAGGACAAGAGGGGAGCCTGGGGGTATCAGGTGAGCGTGGCCTTCCTTGTGGGGCAGTTGCTGTCAGGCAGCATGGGGATCTCAGGAGATCCTGGCTCCCAGAGGAAGCAGACAAAGCCACGAGGACCACGGCTTGCCTCTCTGGGCAGCCTCACGGTGCTTCCAAGGCAGAGTCTCCGGGCAGGAGAGGGACTGTCAGGCATTGGGCACTGGCCGGGAGAGGAAGGTGGTCCCCTGTGTGGGGCCAAGCCAAGCCTTTTTGAGAGGGCGGGAGCAGCCTGCAGCAGACACCACCCCAGGCCCCTGCCGGAGTCCTTTCCTCAGCTTTCCTGGGGCAGGCGGGAGGCTGGGTGACCAGGGAGGGGGTCTTTACCTAGGAAGTCCTTGCTCGAGAAGAGAAGAACTGTCCAGCGGTGGAGGAGCTGACCCAGGATGGGTGCCGTGGGAGAGCCCAAGAGAGCAGCCTGCAGAGGACACAGCTCGAGGGGCCGGTGGGAGCGTGGAGGACCTCTTGGGAGCCCATGATTGGCCTGGACCCAAGAGACCCCTGATGGGGCTCTGAGGTCTTCTCCAGGGGAAAGGGAGATGTGCTGGATGGGCTCAGGCGAGCTAGAAGCAAAGCATCTCGCTTTTGGGGAACAAGTCACAGGGCACCTTGACTTACACAGCTGATGTGGTTTTTTTAAACATTCGGTTGGAGCAGACACATTCAGAACTGAACACATCGGGATAAAGAGAGTTTCCCGGAAGTCCCTTCTTGCCTCTTTCCTGTCCCTGCCTCCCCAGAGGAACCCTCTCCTGACTTGTAGCAACATAGATCAGCTTTGCCTCCTTTTGTGGACGATACCAAAGGGTTGTGTAATCTTCCTGGAGAAGGTTCTGGTGATAGGGAGCCCACGTTGGTGCTGTCCTGATGGATTAACCAAATGATGCCCATGCTACCGAGATCCGGGACAAGAGCCGCTTCTCCAGTCTCCCCGGCTGGCAGCCCAGGCCCCACTGGGCTGGACAGTCCTGGGGTGTGGGTGGAGGTGAGGAAGAGAGGGAGAGTTATAAATGAAGAGAACTGTGATCTTGGGGAAGGTGCTTAAAAACTGTAAGCCTCTGTTTATTTTATCCATAAAGTGGAGGACAGTAATAATTCCAAATGCACAACTTTTCTGGGAGTATTAAAGGAAATAAAGCATTTAAACCACTCAGTGTAGTATTGGACACATCTTAAATGCTCAAATGTCACCATCATCATCATCATCATCAATCATTAAAAGTTTCCATAGAGGGAGGTTTCATGACTTACATAATCCTTGGTTAAAATGTGCCCATTTGAGCTTAGCCAGAGAAGTAGCAAATGACATTACTTAATATACTTTGAGCCAGATAGACCTCTTTCTTCTGGAAATTTCTCCAGGACTACAAGGGGCCATGACCATGAAACTATGTTCTTGGGATGGATAGAACTTAAAGGTCTGAGAACCTTTTAGGTCCAGGTTTAAGGCTGTTTAACCTTAAACACAAGGGTGAAGGAAAAGGGAATATCAGGTGATTCCATGCTGGCCTGCTTAGGGTTCACAAATTGGAGGCAGAGGACAGTTTCTTAAGAAAAATAATAGTTCTCTTCTAATAATACAGCGAAATGTGATGAATTCAAGCCAGAATCCTGGATTTTGTAAAACTGAGAAGAAGAAAAACTTCCCCACAGCTGAAAATTTCAATAATGACATCTCCAGGCTCTCTATTTTCTTGGATTTTGATGAAATCAGGGCAAGTTGGATCAAGCATGGAGGTAGTTTAGTAGGAAACTCAAGGTCACCCATTCATATTCCACACCACAAGGTGAAAGGGAAATTTGAACCCATCCAAATCGCAGGAGTCCCACCCATGTGTACAGAGAGGGTGAGTTTGCCCCAGCAGTTGAAGAGGGTGGATGTTCCTACCCGATGTTCGGGGAGAGTTTTGCCACCGCAGGGTACAGAGAGAGTGGAGCACATTCCCCAAGGATTAGGGCGGTTAAGGTCAACACCCCATAGGTGTGAGAGGGGTGGACCTGTCCCCCATGGATTAGGGAAGGCCGGGTGGTCAACTCGTTGCTCTGAGAGGGTTGAGCCTGTATGCCAAAGGTTAGGGGGAAAGTTGTCTTCACCTCACTGTACTAGGGGGGCTAAGACTCTAACCCAAAGAGTGGGTAAGGTGTGGCAATCACCCCAACACTCTTGGAGGGTGAGGTCTGGAGCTTGGTCGACACCCAGATGTTTGATGAAGATGGAACCCAGAAAATGGCCGTTGGGCAAGCCTGTGGAAAGGGTGGGTCCCCATGTGGCCTCAAGGAGAAGAAACCTTCATCTTAAGAATGACTCTCAGACTTTGAAATTGAATGGAGGATGCCGTGCAGGTTTACTGAATTGTCGAGGACCCATGACTCATATTTAACCTTCCAATTTCTCATTATGGTAATGAAAATGTTTATCCTTTGTCCATTTGTGTATTGGAAGCAGATAAATGATTTTCTAAGTTTCAGAGGTCTACAGCTAGAAGGGACTTTGCCTCAAGATGATCTATATTTCTTTAAAATGATTATGATATGATTTTGTACTTGCATTGTTACTGATTTAATGTTTTTTGAATATTGTAATGTATTTTTGGAATTCAGAGGGTGGAGTGTAGCAGTTTGGCAGTTTGAAGTAATTATGAATTCCAAAAACAGATATTGGATTATGCTTGTAAACTGGTCTGTTAATCTGGGCATGATTAAGTTATGATTAGGGTGTTGACTGGGCCAAGTCAGTAGGGCATTGAGCCCCACCCCTTTGTGGGTGGGGGAATCAAATATAAAAGACAAGGCAAAGGACAGAGAGAGCAGTTTTGAGTTGGAGTTGTGATTCGGAGTCTTGAGCTGGAGCCCCGGGAAAAAGCATACAGAGAAGCTTGGTCGTGAGGAAAGAGAGAAGGCCCTGGGAAGAGAAGCAAGCCATTTGCCTGAGAGTCTACAGCTGGCCTTGTGGCACAAAGCAAGCCTGAGCCCAGAGAGAGAGGCAAGCCCAGGGAGGAGAGGAACCCAAGAAGCCTGAACCCTGGCAAACGTCGGCAGTTGTCTTGCTACAACACGTGGCCATGGACTTTGGTGAGGGAAGAAACTTATGCTTTATGGCCTGGTAACTGTAAGCTTCTACCCCAAATAAATACCCTTTATAAAGACTAACAGATTTCTGGTATTTTGCATCAGCACCCCTTTTGCTGACTAAGACAGCAGGCTTTGGGCTAGTGTCCAATATTAGCTGGATTATGTCCCCAAACAATATCCTTTGAGCCTGTCGTTTATATCAGAGCTTTTACATTCTACAAGAATATCTAATCGTTTCATTCGAGAGTCACAAGTACCTAGTGTGTGACATACAGGGTAGTATTGTCTCCACTTAACAGCCACATTGTTGAAGACACATTCATTTCACTCTTTCTACATTTTTTAAACTTTATTTCAAATTAAAAAAATAACAGACAAAAAGCAACTCAATAAGTTATGAAAGCATTAGTCCTAAAAAGTCCTTTTTCAGACACTTTTATCACATCTAATTCCAACAGCAAATCATTTGTTCCTCTAGTGTTCAGAAGTTGCACAGATGAACACAGATTAATCAAATGACATAGTTAAGTCTCCTTATTAATGAAAAAAAGGAAGAAAAGGGAAAAATGCTTAATCATATCTCATAAACCAAAGCCCCATTTTTTTACCTTTAGCATTAATATAATATCTTCTTTGCTTTTGCTAGAAAAATATTACTATATTGTTAACTATAGTCTATAAATTAAATTAGTTATATTTTTCCCAAGTATCTCCACATTCTTAACACCTTGTAGTGGAAGAACATCCCTGTGTTTATATTATTAACCACTGTCCTCATCTTCCACTAAATTAGTGTTATGCATTCCCTGTATTATCCTCCAACTGACATTCATCTCCCTCCACTACTCGTTTCAGCCACAGTCACACCCCTAAGTCAACAGTGTTTGTTACACTCATCACAACGTGCTATCATCAACCCCATCCATTACCATGTATTTACAATTGATGTTACTAAACATTCTACACACATCCAGCTTCAACTCCCCCTTCTCAACCCACATTTCGTGTCCCACCAACCTACACTTCATAGTCAACCCCATAAGTCTTATTGTATCTAGTTCATATTAGTGGGACCATACCATATTTGTCCTTCCGTATCTGGCTTATTTCACTCAACATAATGTCCTCGAGGTTCCTCCCTGTTGTCATGTGCGTCCCCGGTTGATTTCTTCTTACAGCTGAATACTATTCCATTCATCAGTTGACACACACTGAGGTTGTTTCCATCTTTTAGCAATTGTGAATAATGCCTCTAAAACATCAGTGTCTAAATATCTGTTCCTGTCCTCGCTTTCAGTTCTTCTGGATATAGTCATAGTAGCGGGATTGCTGGATCATTTCTTTCTACATTTTAAACAAAACTTCAAGTTTGAATTGGTATCTGTGACGGTTTGATGCTGGATGGACCCAGGAAATCATGTCCTTAGAGCTCTCCATGCCTGTGGGTGTGAACCTATTTCGGGTGCTACCTTCTGGTTAGATTACTTCAGCATGTATCCTAATTCTCTTACTTGAGTCCTTTATAAACAGCATAAACACGGAGAAAGAAAACCACAGGAGCTGTGTGACTGCAGACGAATCACTCGACTTCTCTGGGCCTCGGTTGACTCATTTATCAATTGGTGTGTGTGTGCGATCTCAAATACCTCCTTAGCTCTCAAATGCTGTATTATTTCTCTCTTCTAAAAGAGGAAGGGATGAGGGCCAGGGCAAACACACAAGTTCTCTTCAATAAGGTATATAAAAGGGGGGGACGTGCTGCCAGTCTCTGGCGTCTGCTGAAATGCTGTGGGCAGGCAGGAGTCACATGGCACCTTTCATGCGGCACCGAGTGACACGCTAATCGTATCTTTCTCCAGAATGCTCGGGATGAAGTGGTAAAGCATTGTCTGGGCTCCAAAGTCCAGGAACTACTGGTGGGCTGTTGCTTTTCGCAGACTGCCCTTAAGGAGGAAAAGCCTGCCTGGTGCGGCTGCGATGGCCTGCGTCCTGGCTGCCCGGGGCAGGCTCGGTTCTTTCCCATCTGAAGGAAAGGGCTTTGGCCCTGCAGACGCCGCGTGCTGGCCTTTACGCAGCGGGATCTGGCGTGTGGGTTGGCATGGGGCTTTTCGTTCATTGGAGGGCAGGAAAACTGGACTAGGTTTTAGCTCCGGGGTTGTGAAAGGCTGCGGGGGATTCGGGTCAAATGGGGAGTCACTGCGGTGGCGCTAACGGGGTTTGGCCAGGACTGCCGTCGGCGTGGAGGCCGCGCAGCCGTCGGCGATAACCTTGGGGCTGCGCAGCAGGTCCCCGTTCTCAGATCAACTCCTCCAGGTCGGGGACCCCGAATAGCAGAGGTGCACGTCTCTGGGGCCCGCGGGTGGGTGCCGTGGAAATGGCCCCTCACCCGAGGCCGAGCTTCTCGCCTTACCTCTGACCTTGGGAGAACAGGACAACGAGAAAGCGAAGGGGAGAGCGGGGCAGGCGGGCCGGGCGGACCCCGGGGGGCCCTGCAGGAAGGTGCTGGAGGGCCGGGGCCGTTTCCTAGGAAGCTGACAGCACGCTGGAGTTTCCACGGGCCTGGTACGTGAGGAAGCCGGCGCAGGCTGGCGCTCTGCTGGACGGAAGGACAGGCTGAAACGAAGCAGGTGCCGCGGCTCAGGCCTCCCGTTTCCACCGGGCCGGGGATTGGGGGGACGGGGGCGGCTCCTTCGGGAGCTAGTTTTCAGGGATGGGATTCCTGAATTCTGGCAATGCACGCAGGCCGCGGCCCCGAGGTGGGGTCCCTCTCCCCTGCCCTCGAACCCGGGAACCCGGGCAGGGCCGGTGGGAGTGGCGCCGGGCCGGCTCCAGGCTCGGCCGTCAGAGGCTGGCGCCGCGAGGGGGGCTGCGGGACAGAAGCCCCGCGAAGGGGCAGGCAGAGCCCCCTGGACCCGGGGCCCAGCCCGGCCCGTGTGGATGCGGCTGCCCCATCTGCACCCACAGGCGCGCAAAATGGAGATGGCCTGGCTTTGAGCTTCCACGCGTCCGGGGCCGGTTGTCGCGCAGCCTGGAAAACTGAACATTTACTGTGCATTCTTGACAGCTCTACTTAAGGGGGCTCCCTTTTACTCCTGTGTTCTAAAACAGATATTTAATCACAAATAGGATTTGAAAGTTTTGAAATTACCTTTTCTGCCTTTACTGCAATACTCGTGTAATTCTTTTTCTCCTTTAGTCCATTAATCTTTAATTTGCTCTAGGTACTTTTTGTAGTTTTCAGTGTAGGTCTTGCACATCTATCATTAAATTCATTCCTAAATAGATTATCCTTCCTGACGCTATTTTAAATGGTACTTTTTAAATTTAAAAATATTTTCAAATTGTGACAGTATATAAGAATAAAACTGATTTTTGTATAATGATCTTGTATTCTATGGATTTGCTAGATTCCTCACTTCTCTCTGGGCTCACCAACTCTGTTTTCTCCACAAGGCCAGCTGGGCACTATCAGGTGAATGGCTCTGTCTCTCTCCCTGGGCTTCTGCTGTAGGTAAGAGCCGTCTCTCTTCCTCTGTGTTCTCCTGTGTGTTCATTTCCTGGGCTCCTGCTCAAAACTCAGCATTAGAATTCCAACTCTGTCCTTTGCCATGTCTTTTCTCTGTGAGTCCCCACCCACCAAGGGGCATGGACTCAACACCCTACTGACGTGGCCCAGTCAAAGCCCTAATCATCATTTAATCACACCCAGAGGAACAGACCAGTTTACAAACATAATCCAATATCTATTTTTGGAATTCATCAATAATGCCAAACTGCTACAGGGAGTATTCCCTCCTCCTCTACTTTTTAAAAGAGTTTATGTAAGGTTAGTATTAGTCCTTCCTTATGTTTTTGATAGAACTCACCAGTGAGCCTGGAGTTTTCTTTGTGATAAGTTTTTTTTTAAATTACAAATTCAATTTCTCTTATATATACAGAGCTATTCAGATTTTGTTTCTTCTTATATCACTTTTTTCCTTCTCCAACTTTTGTTTGTTTGTTTTTTTATTTTTTTTTACCGGGAGGTCCCAGGGATCGAACCCGGGTCCCTCCATATGGGAGACGGACGCCCAATCAGTTGAGCCACATCCGACCCCTGACTTTTAAAAATTGGAAGAAAACAAACAAACTGGTCTGATTCTCAAAAGAAAAGCAATCATGGTGTGACAAGGGCTCCTCTAGCTGCCACGCTTAGCGCCTGTGAGAGGACGGTGTTGCGTGGGACCACATTTGTAGAGAAGACTTCAGTGCCGAAGATGGTGGAAAGAGACAGCAGGGATGAGATGAGTGGAGCAATTTTGGGGAGTTCTGGGGTACTAGAGAATAGGAGATGACATGAGATGTCACAGCGTTGCTGTGGCCTACGTTTGGATTCCCTTAAATCTTTTGAGAGGACACGGATTGAGATTCTTCTCTGTGCCAGGCTTCTTTAACTGTGACATCCCTCTGGCACCCCACTATGGAGGGTGGGGGTACAGAGAAGGAGGTGTGTTCACCATCCCATCGCTCTGTTTAAATTTATCGGAACTTCAGTAAAAGAACTTACATCCCGTTTTCCGGCTATTGCTGCATAACAAATTATCCCAAAACGTAGGGACATAAAACAAGTATTTATTATTATGCTCACAGGTTCTGTACGGTCAGGAATTTGAACAGGGGATAGTGAGGACATTTCGTTTCTGCTCCACACTGTCTAGAGCCCCAGCTGGAAGACCCGAAGCCTGGGGTGACTCAGTTCTGGGGACGAATTATCTGAAGGCTTGTGCACTCACGTGTCTGTTGGCTGGGACCCAAGCTGGGCTGTTGCCCAGAGTCCCTGCATGTGGCCTCTGCACATGGCCAGGGCTTCCTTGTAACATGGCAGCTGGGTTCCAAGGGCGAACATCCTGCGAGAGAAAGCCAGGCAGGGGCCTTTTAAACCCAGCCTCAGCAGTCACATTGTGCCACTGTGACCCCACTCTCTCCATCAAGGCAGTCTCAAAGGCCTTTCCAGGTCAAAGCGGGGGGAATTAGAGTCCACATCTTGATGGGGGAACGACAAAGTTCTGGAAGAGCATGTAGGCCATTTTTTGGTAAATAAAATCTGCCACACGCCTCCATCGTAGACCCCTAGGTTTGCTCTGGGAAAAATCAGTGACGTGCTAATTCCTTCCTAGTCACCCTGGGACGTGGGCAGTGGGGGTGGCAGTGGGGGTGGGGGCACAGCTCTCCCAACGCCCTGCTGATTGGTCTGTGGAATCATCATGGGTTGTCACAGCATGGAAGGGACCGTGTGCACTAGACTCATGCACAGGAGGGTATCAGCAGTGGGGCAGCTAGTAGGGATGGATGTGAATGGAATCCTATGTTGCCTCCGAGATCATGAGAAGCCTTCCAAACCTGCCATTCCAGTTTTTCCACGTCTCTTTCTGTCCTTGATCTTGGAACTGTAGGAATTTTTTACTCTTACCCAGAGCTATGCATATAGCTAAATGCTGTGGGATGATGATGAACAGGAGAGAAAGGAGTGTCAGTTTCTCCAAGAGGAAATGAGAGAGGCCTTGGGTCTGCATTCTCCGATGGAGGCGACGTGGGTCACCGCCCCAGGCAGGGTACAGCCCTCCCAGACTCGTGCCCGGGCCCATTTCTACCCGTTGTGCTGCTGGTGCAGAGGCAGGGTACCGCCCGCATCCCAGAAAGCCCCCAAGGCAGTGAGGACGAGGCTGCGGGAGCTCATATTCCATTCCAGAGCTAGTTCACGAGGGACCTTGAACCAGGAGTCAGCCAGCAGGAGGGAGTGAGGCACCCCATCCTTAAAGAAAGCAGCCAAAATGTTCTGGGCAGCCGTCCTCTGAACTGAAGGCAGCTCCAGGAAATTGGGAGGACTTCCAAGGGTGCCCATGTCCCTGGCTCCTGCGGTAGAGTCCTCTCAGCCGCCAGAGCCACGGCACACCCACAACTCCAACGGCCGTAGCTGACGGGACCAGGGGTGTCCATCTGACTCAAGCTGTGGAGTCATAGGTCCTCTCGGAGAGGGACTCCAAAGTGCATCTAAAAGATGCTGGCCAGTCCCTGCAGGCAGGCCCAGCCCTGGGCGGCCGCAGTGCACAGCTCTGGGGCATGGGGCTGTCACCCTTCCCATCCTCCTCCACCTCAGTGGCGCCCCCTGTGGGGCAGAGTCTACAGTGTGAGCAAGAGGCCTGGGGCTGAGCCCAGGGCAGCCCTCCTCCTGGCCATATTCCGTCTGTAGGGAGAAAAGACAGGAAAGGCACTCTGCGGTAGGTGCAGTGGGTGCCCAGAGCAAGCCCCCTTTACTGGGCCGGTGCGTTCAACCCCGACTGCTCTAAGTGTTGGCTGCCAACGGCTCACAGCTGCCTCCTTTCCCAGACGACTGCCCTCTCCCCGACCAAATCATGTGCCCCCAAATTCCCAGGTGCGATGTCTATCTGCTGCGTGGTTTGAGAATGTGCAATTCTGCCACAGAAAATAAGAAATGGGTGGAACTCAGAAGATGAGTTAAGCATAGGTAGTAACTTAAGTGTAGGTGGTAAGTTAACCTGTGAGGTACAACGGACGGAGGAAGGAAGTGGGGTGCGTGTGCATGAACATAAGAAAAAGCGGAGTGAAGAACAAATAGACATGAAATATGTACAATACAATTAATACACATGAAACTCCAACTGCTCACGACATGCTAAAGCACAAGAAGTGCTCAATCTCCACGTCCACCCACTGGTGATGCCCATTCTGGCCCCATACGCCCTCTGCCCGAGAAAAGCAGGTCGGCAGTTAATTGGTGGCAGCAGTGATAGCCAGACACACTTGCCTTGGGGTCTTTCCAACAGAGCAAGTATGCGTCATTTGGCTCTGGGCATCTACTGTCCATATATCCCCTCGCACGCCCCCTCGCATGCCCCCTTGCACAAATCTCAGCTCTCCTCCCTGTGATCACACTGTCAGCAAGGGAAGCTGTTATAGTAGAGAGTCAGGGAAGATGGGCCTGGGGTGACACAGGATTTGGGCAACATGGTCCTTCTTCCTACCCGTAAGTGGCAACTTAAGTGGGGTAAGTTCCCTCATCTTTCCTCTTTTCGTTGCATGTTTTAAGTTGATTGTCCAATTTGAGCATCTTAATTTGGTCTCTGAGCCTTTCTGGTTTGTGACATCTGGGGCAGTTTGCCTGGCAGTGTACTTGGAAGAATTTCCCACGTGACGTTCAGGTTCTGCTTTTAGGGAACCTAACCTCAAAGACCTGCCCAAAGAGAAGGAAGGACCAAGGGGCCCCAGAGATGAAGCACTTAAGAGCCTTCGGTTCACCTGTGCCTCCCACATTTCACTTCTAGAATTTCTCATGTATCGCAGTGACATTTCTGCTTTTGATTAAGTTAATCTGATTAGTTTTCTGTTACTTGTAATACAGGCAGCTTGCAAAAAAGTGACAACCCTGCAGCTCTATAACTGGCCTGAGGCCATGGTACCAGGAGCGGACAAGGCCAAGTGCTGAGCCGCAGCTCCCGGGAATGGAATACAACCCCTAATACTGTGTGTTATTGAGTGGGTGAGCCACAGGCCACCTGCTCCAGGATGACTGGGGGAATTTGTTAAAATGCAGATCCCTGGGCCCCATCTCACATATACCAAATCAGAGTCTCCATGGGAGGAGCCTGGGAATATGAATTTTAGCAAGCTCTCCAGGTAACTCCTCTGGCCATGGCCCAGTGCTTGACCTGGATGATGCTTCTGTTTGTAGCTTAATATAAGCAGGAATCACACTATTGCCAGTCAAGAGGTCTCACTCCAAGGCTCCTTGGAAGTGAATCTGATTCATTATAGAATTGCATAGATGCTACTAAAATTAACCTTTATTTATTCTCCTCTGCCCTATAGAAAGATGAAACCATTTTACTGTCAAGAGTAGCAGACATTAGTTATTCAACATCTATTGTGTTCCAGGTTCTACATGGTACTATATACATATTCCAGTTTAGCTCTCAAGTCCAACGATCAAGAACCCAGATGAAGAAGCTATTGTTCCTCCATTTTTCATCTGAGAAAAGGGAGGCTCAGAGAGGTGAAGTAGTTTGCTGAGGGCCACACAGTGAACAATGGGCAAGCAGCAGAACCCGGATGCAAGCCTTGGAATTATGGTTCCGACTCCCACATCTGAATAAACATTTTTTTCTCCAAGAACATCTCTCACAGTTTTTGGGGATCAGAAACTGGAGAGCCACTTGATCAGATGGGTCCCGTGACATTGCAGTCAGGTTGTCTTGGTTTGAGTCTTTTGTGGACCCCAAAAAATTATGTTCTTAAGCTAACCCATTCCTGTGCCTATTGTATGTGGGACCTTCTGGTTAGATTCAGGTAAAGGACCTTTTGATTAGATTGCTTCCATCAACGGCCTTTGCTTAGATTGCGGAACTCAGGTCCTAATCCTTTTACTGGAATCTTATGTAAACTGAGGCCTGAAGGCAGAGGCAAACCCAGAGAAAGAGAGCCGCCATTTTACCCTGCCATAGGAGAAAGGACTCCAGGACCGCCCGCTGCCCACAGGCTGAGAGAGAGAGAGGGTCCCAATGGCCAAGAGATGAGCCATATGCCTGACGGCCCACAGCTGGGCTTGGGGAGCAAGTGAACCTGGAGGAGAAGGCAGCGATTGGCCGCCATTTTGCCTTGCCCCGTGGCAGGAGTCCAGGTTTGCCAGCACCTGACCTTTGGTGACACGGCATCTCTCATGATGCCTTGATTTGGGCATTTCCACAGCTTTGGAAGTGTAAGATTTTACCCTAATAAACTCTGATTATGAAAGCCGACCCATTTCTAGTTATTTTGCAGTGGCAGCCCTTAGCAAACTAAAAACGCAAGTTTTTGGCCTGGATGCAGTCATCTGAAGGCTTGATCGTAGTCACTGGCATTGGCGATGGGTGGGAGGTCTCAGCTGCTCTGCACAGGATTGCCGGTGTCCCCACAACGTGGCGACTGGCTTTCCCCCGAGTGAGGGATCCAAGAGACGAAGGCAACTTCTGTGCCTAGCCTCAGGAGCCCCCCCTTCCATTCCTGCCATGTCCTGGTGACTTAGAACTGGAAAGGATTGCACAAGGGTGTGACTATCAGGAGGGCCTCACTGGACAGCTCTTTGGTGGCTGGCTACCATAGCACCAAACATTTGGACAGCGTTTCATTGTTTATAAAGGTTTCTCATATACGTTATCTCCCCAGGTATTCAGAAGACGCCTGTGACCTGGCCCCTGTTCAGCTCAGTATCTATTTGTGGAATGAATTAATGGGCAAGGCAGGCATCACTAGTCCCATCTTACAGAGGTGCAAACAGGGTGGAGGAGATTACGAGAGCCCAGCTCACGGTCAGCTCGTGACAGAGCTAAGTCTAAGCTCAGGTCTCACCACCACCCAACATTTATGTGCACCCTGGAAACAAAGCAAACTTGCAGCAAAATCCCCACAGCTTTGGTCCTGGGCATTCTAGCTGTATCCATTGTCTTTCCAGCCTGGACATGCTGGGCTCCTGCGTCCACGGCAGGAAAAGCCCTGGTTATTGACCTATTTTTATTCATTTGCTTGTGAACCACCAAGTGGGAGATCGTGCCATTAATGTTGCTCGGTGAGAGAGATCGAGAGATTCCAGGCCTACTCCCATCACTAGGGTTTTCCGTGACTAAGGTATTGATTTTAAACAAGAAGTAATGCAGAGGAAGAACACTGGGGAAAGTGGCCGTAGGATGTGGAGACAAGACGGAGAAGACGGCAGTTCTGTCTGCTCACGTGGCCGGCATTTTCCTTTCTCACTTAGAGTAGTGACAAATAGTTTTGTTTTTCTTTTTTTCCATTTGGGCAAAATGTACCTGCACAGTCCTTAGCTCAGGAAAAAACACATCTGACAGCCAAACAATCGGCTCAGCCTGTCTCTTTAGCAGCTGCTATTAATGGGTGTCAGATCAATACCGGTGCCCCCGCAGACTTCCCAGCGCAGACACCTCCTCGTGGCAGGCATGGACCGGCCGGAGCTGGGCCTGGGAGGCGGTAACCAAGCAACAGGCCCACTCACTGCGAAGGGCAAGGGCGAGGCCCGGAGGGGCCTGGAGCCTGATGGCAAGCAGAGGCTGGCACAGCGGCGCCTCCAGGCGGAGGAAGGAGAGGGCTCGGAGGCAGGGAGTGCAGAGGGCCAGGAGGGAGCACCGTGCTGGGCACGAGGAAGCCAGGCTCCCAGGCCAGGGGATTTCTGAATTCAGCAGTAACCAAATGACAAGGAAATAACCTGGATACGGAAGCCAGATCCCAGCCCGCGGAGGCTCTTCACATACACTTCCTTTTAAGGATGAAACCAATGGAAAAATCAATAAATAACTCAGGGGGACACTTAACAAAGCGGCCACTAAGCACACGAAGCAAGGCCACAATTTTAGTCACCAAGGAAACGCACATTAAAACAGAGAAAGTACCGTCTCCTGCCGCTACGGTGGGGTGGTGGAGATGGGGGACAGCGGCGGGGTGGGGGTGGGGGGGCGCAAAACGCCAGAACCTCGAAAGGAAATTGCTTGGCAGTTTCTCATAAAGTTGGACAGAGATACACCTACCCTAGGCTGCAGTGCTTCCGCTCTTATTTACCCAGAAGACATGAACACATATGCCCGGAAAATGATTTGTACATGAATGTTTCTAAGCGGTTTTATTCATAATAGCCCCAGGCTGAAAACCTCCCAAACATCCATCAGTAAGAGAACAGTCCAATAAATTACCCCGCGAATGAGATCGTCCAGCAATTTAAAGACTGACCTGACGGTAGGTGCGAGGACACGGATGATTTCACGGGCGTAGAGCTGAGGAGAAGGGGCCACATCCATTTCCACACGTCCCAGAACAGGTCGGATGAATCCGAGGTGGCAGAAATCAGACTGTGGTGGGGGGAAGTGGGAGGGAAAGTCACCGGGAGGCGCACAAGACTGTCGTCCCCCCCCCCCTTTTTTTTTTAATTCATTTATCCCCCCCTTGCTGCTTGTGCTCGCTGGGTCAGCCAACCACGCCATGCGGGCGGGCCTGCCCTCACCAGGAGGCCCCGGGAACCGAACCCGGGGCCTCCCATATGGTAAACGGGAGCCCCACTGATTGAGCCACAGCCGTTTCCCTATCGTCCCCCTTGATGAAAGCGTTCGAGACCTTGTTTTGGCTGGTGGGCCTAGGGATGGAGACAATCGTCAGGACCCATCAAGCTGAACACCTAAGGCCACCGTACTTGTCCATGTGCTCATTTCATCTCAATTAAAAAAAAAACCCATAGGCAAACTGGAGTCTCTAGGTCTGGGATGGCAGGCACAAGGCCCATTTACTGCTGCTGCGTTTCTGATTCCATGGAAGACTTTATGGACTGAGTGCGGCACTCGGTGCCCCTGAGCCTCCGTGATGGGGCTCTCCGCTCAGCCACTCTCAATCCGGGGCCCTGGCGGGGGCCGAGCTGCTTGTTACTGCTGCTGCGACCCACCCGCAACCCGTTTACGGTTTGGCGAGGTCTGGGGAGATTCAAGTTATCTATAAAAATACTAAAGCTTGAAAGTAATCCAAAGCCCACTCCCTAATAGAGTCCCTAATGCCATTTAAGTGCATTTTCCTCTGCAGAGTTGAACCTGCGAGTTTGGATCCGGTTTTCACTCTTGTAAGTTCTCCAAGTTGCTGAGTAGTTTTCATAACCCTTTCTTGTTAATGGCGGCATAGTTCTCTGAGCAGCTGCGCTGCCATTTGCTGACCCTCCCCCTGTGGCGGTGCGTGCCCCTCTCCCTCCTCATGTGTACGTTTGGGAAGCAGGGTTTCGGTTGTGGGCCGTTGTGAACCTTCACTGAGTACCTGCTCTGTGTCGACACCATGGCTAGCACTTTGCACACATTTATTTAATTTTCACAACCAATGATCTCCATTTTACAGATGGGGGAAACTGAGGCATAGAGACACGTCAGGTCACTCATTCTGGGTTATACCAACAGGAAGAGACAGCACTGGGACTGAACAAGATGCCCGCTGGCCTGGAGAAGCAAGCAGGAAGGGCTCTGCGCTCCATTCCGTAGAAGCCACATCCTTGGACCCCCACGCCACAGGGTCTCAGGATGGTGGCTTCAGGGAGCAGCTGCTTCTGCGGACCCACTGCTGCCAGCTGGAACAGCCCATGCCAATGAGGCTGACCCCACTTCACTGCTTCCGGCTGGCCCTCCTCAGCCTCCGGAACGAGAAATGACGATTCCGCAGGTCAGTTGATTAGTTCTCGGGATACATTCTGTGACGGTCCCAGGAGGCCCAGGGTTAATCCGGCCGTCCAGAAGCCTCCACCTTGGAGGCGGGTTTTGGGAACACCCTGTCCTCGCTGTCTTCCAGGCCACAGGCCTTGTGCCCAAGTCTGAGGGACAGAGCTCTGGAATGCTGATTGAGTATTGTGTAATTATTGGAGCAGATCCAGGCCTGCTTTTCTGAGCAAAGACTAGGGATTGCTTGAGTACCCCTTGGCCTATTCTCTAGCAGAGAAAGCACTGTGGGTTGTGGGGTGGCTTGCTCTGAGCCCCTCTTTCACTACCTCACATGCCCAATGTGAGATGCAATGGGTCAGCATATGGCAAGCAACAGAGCCAATAACTGATGGTTTCTTTCCCCTGCCCACATGAAAAGGCCCTACTCCTGCCAAGGAAACATGCCAGGCTCTCTCTTTTCAGCAACACCTCAACCTTTCCATCAACATGCTTGGTGAGTACAGCTTCTAAATGGCTTTTCTAATTAGCTTAAACGAGACCATCAAATCTTATCTTCCAGAAATCTATGTCATCACTTAGAAATGAAATGAGTCCCTCTTGATCACTTGACAAGGACATGTGGCCTTGGAGGCTTGGGGATGACCACTTCCACCCCACGTATGGCCATGTACAGGCGGGAAGTCGGCAAAGAGAGAAGAGCCGCGAAGTCCTGCAGAGGCCTGCGGGATGTGCGACCCAGGAAGGGCCGCTGGCGGACTCAGAGGGGTGCGAAGTCCTAAAACGGACACGACTTACCTTTGCTTATAGAAGTCAGAGCTTCAGTTTCCTGGGGCAGGGGTGGGGGTAGAACAGCAAGGGCCAGGGGTGATGGAAGCTCGGTGTCTAGTTTGGATGGTGTTATATGGGTGTATACATTTGCCAAAGCTCACCCACCTATACACTTAAAACCTGTGCATTTCATTTTACGTAAATTATACCTCAAAATTAATTTAAAAATTAAAGAGGAAAGAGCCACAGAGAGAGTTCTGGGCTCTAGCCCCATGTGAGACATTCCTCAGCATGGGAGAAGAGCAAATGTGTCTGTCCCCCAGCCTGAGCATTTTGTTAGACCCTCGGATCCTTTTGGCAACCCCACCCCACTTCCTGCTGAAGCCCATTTGAGTGGGTTTTTGCCATTTGCGCTTTGACTAAGGTGGAGTTTTACAGCCACTGGTCCTCGAGAGAAACCATCTGGGGGATGTAATGACCATTCATCCCTTGAGTTTGCGTAAGCTGTTCAGAAAGTGAAACTGCTCCTCCTCAAGTGCTTCCTTCCAGATCTTCTCCAGCCGTACAGAACGATGCCACATGGGTGTCCATGGGTGGACACTGAGTGATCCCTCCACAACCCCTTCCCCTCCTCCTGGAAACAGCACCGTTTACCTTGAGGAACCCCTAGGTCGTATCTTCAGTCAGCCTCGGAGGCTCCGTCGAGGGGGACTGAGCCTGCCCCCACTAACAAGGACATGTCCATAGAGCTCTGCACCTCACTCCAGGCCAGGGCGGGGCAGTCAGGGGGGACAAGGAGCTGCCTGTCCCCTGGGGTTGCTCAGCTGGGAGGGTATGACCCCCCTGAATTGAGCTGTGCTGGAAGCTCCAGATCAGCTCCTGGACTTCAAGAGCTGTGGAATCTAATGCACTTCTTCTTTTTGCTGAAAAGCAGAGTCTCTGCCACTTGTTAGAACAAAAATGATGAGAGAGAGGAAGAGAGATTCTTTTTCTTAAGGAGGTACTAGGAATTGAACCCAAGACTTTGTCCATGGGAAGCAGGCGCTCAACCACCCGAGCTACATCCACAACCTGAGAGAGAGTTTTAAAGCCACAAATGGCATCATAACATCCACACTGTTCAATCTCGTTTTATTTTTTCACCTGAATATCTTCGCGGATTTCTCTCCATCTCTGCCCGTCACCTTCTCTTTCTCGACGTTGTGCAGTAGTCCACTGTTGGGAAGCACTACAATTGATGTAACAGTTCCCAGTTAATGGTGACACCTTTTATTTTTGGTTTTCAACAATTTACCTAATTAGTATTGTCGTGGTTATTAGCGAAACACGCACCTGATCAAAACAAAATCGAGCCCCTAGGAAGGTCTAAGGGGAAGAGCTGTCTGCCATCGCCGCGCTCCCATGCCGTTTCATTCCTCAGCGGTAAGCTCCTAAGAGTTCCTGAATTCCCAGTCTTCCAGTGCTCTGGAAGAGACACGTGTCTCTTCATCCTTCCTCAGCCCCTGGTGGTAGAGGCTGAGTTGTTCAGTGACACTCACAGCACTTCCCTCCATTCTGTTCTGTAAAGACAATTTAGTCTTCCCTGTAAAGCAAGTGTGACTTGCCCCGTAATCTGTCAGTGGAAGAAATCTCATGTTCTTCACTGTTCCTAAATTACAGCAATTTTAGTTTATGTGTCTCACCTCTAAGGCAGCCAATTTTCGGCTGCTTCCCCACCCGGCCCTGGGGTTGTACCAGAGCCTCCAAGGCCTACAGAACTCACCGAAGAGGAAAAGGCCACGCGTCCTTCAGCCCAGCAGGGCTCCCTCCGTCCTCGCCGTCAGCTCTTCCCTGTGCCCAGGTGTGGGCAGGGCGTGGAGGGGCGCTCGTCTCCCTGGCTCCCCAGCTGAGGCTGCCACGGGGGGCTGTCGCGCCGCCCCTCACGGTGGCATTTTCCGAGGTGAATGGGGCACGAGGAGCACAGGCAGGCTGGATGCTTGCACGGTGCTGCGGTGAGGAGCACTGTACCCTGAGGCTCTCACGCTGGGGGGGGCCACTGTTCCTCCCACACCCTTCTCCACCTCTGCTGTGTCTGACCTTCCATTCCACGGCTGCAGACTCTGTCCTGCTTTGCCGTTCTCTCAGGCCCCTGCAACCTAACCCAGCGCCCACCCCAGGAAGGTACCCCAGTTCTTCAGAGGTTTTATTCAGGAGAGAGCCCTCATGGCCATAACTCCACTTACAGGAGGAAGAGAAAGGGGAGAGGAGCTAGAGGCCCCGGTAGCCCCACTGTTGCAAATGCAGTTCTTTAGCGAATGGTCCTGACGATAGCAAAGTTATATTTATTAATTCCAAGCTGGGAATTTCTCTGGGGCTCCCATGGGAATGGCTGTTTTTACCCGTAATATTTGAGACTATTGTTCGCTCTGTTCTATTTCCAAAATATTTTAAGATTTGTTCTTTCTCTAAACAATGACGAGCTTATTGATGTAAAAATTCCATTACTAAGACAGAGCCATTGTTGACGCTGAAAGTCTACGCTGGGGATGCGGAGATCAAACCTAAAATCTAGAACCCACAGTGTAGAAGGGGAACGCAGATGAATAAGTGAAGGAGAATGTTCTGACAGTTTGTAGAAGGTTCAATGAGTGCTCAAAGAAAGAGGCATCAGTTCTAGGTGGGGGGACAGGGAGGAATTCATAGAAGAGGGAGTTCCTGGAAGATGAGTACATGTTTTCTTTTCTTTTTTTTTAGGAGGTACCAAGGATTGAACCCGGAACCTCATACGTGTGAAGTGGACACTCAATCACTGAGCTACATCCACTCTTCGTTTCTGTCATATTTTCCATGTGAGCAAGAAAGTGAAGGACATTCTATCTCAGAGGAGAAGGAAGGAAATAGTAGGAATCAGGGAGGATATTGTGGGGTGGAAAAAATGCTTCCACCTCTCAGTCAACTCCTTTCATTTCAGGTTTTCATTCTGGGGTATACTACTCCTTCCTGAAGAACATCCTTAGAACTTTCTTTAGTGAGGATTTATTGCTGGTAAATTCTTTCAAAGTTTTCATTACTGGAGTATCTTTATCTCACTCATTCCAGAAATAGAGATGTACTGGATTTAATAATCTAGTTGACAGCTTTTTCTTTCAATGCTTTGGAAACATTATTCCACTCTCTTCTGACTTCCACGTTTGCTGCTGAGAAGGCAGATGTTTATCTAAAGGTGTTCCTTTGTGGATAATCTGTCTTTTCTTTCAGATGTCTTTTATGATGATCTTGTTGTCTTTGACAATCTATAGTTTAACTATGATATACCTGGGTATGACCTTCATATGATTTATCCTGTTTGGGCTTTTTTGAACTTTCTAAACATGAAGATTTCTATCTTTACCCAATTCTGCAGAATACTCAGCTATTATCTCTTTAAATATTGCTTCTATTTCCTCCCCCATTCTCTCTACTATCTGCTTTAGAATGCTAATTAAATCTATGTCAGATTTCTCACTCCATCCTCTGTTTTTCTTAACTAGAGTTTTTCATATTTTTGTCTGAACTGCATTATGTGTAATTTCTTCAGATCCGTATTTGAGTTCACTGATTCTCTCTTCACCTGTGTGTATTTTGCTTTTTGACTCTTTTATAGATATTTTAATTTTGTATTATTATATTCTTTATTTCCAGAAGTTTTGTTTGGTTCTTTTATAATATGTCTGCTCTTTTTTATAATCTTTGCTTCTTATTCACTTCTTTTTTATAGTCTTTGCTTCTAATTCACTTTTAAAAAAAAAAACAATTTGTTGAAGTATATCGTTCATACATGAACATACATAAACAATAAGTGTTCAGTAAACATTGTAAACTTACAAAACAAACATGCATAACATCATACAGGGCTCCCACATATCACCCCACCACAAATACTTTGTATTGTTATGAAACATTTGTTAAGAAATTATGAAAGCACATCGTCAAAGTATTACTACTAACTACAGTCCGTATCTTACTCCCCTATACTTTTTTTTTTTTAGAATTTATTATTTATTATTTACTTTTATCCATTTTTACCCCCCCACCTCCATTTTTGCTGTTTTTGTGTCCATTTGCTGGACAATACTCTGTGTCTGTTTCATGCCCACTTTTCTCATCCTTCTTCTCCTGTCTTCACTGGGATTTGATCCTTGGAACCTCTGATGTGAGAGAGAGGCATCCTACCACCTGTACTACCTTAGTTCCTGGTTTTTCGGCATGTCTCGTCTTGGCTCTCCCTGTGTCACTCTCCTGTTATGTCATCATCTTGCTGCATGGCTTGTGGGGCCTGAGAGCTCACTCATACATGGAGGCCTGACAGTCCACCCATGTGCGGGGCCTGGGGAGCTCACCCGCACATGGGTCCTCGTGGCCCACGCGCCTTCTATATTTTTCTCTTTTTTCTTTTTACTGGGAGGTCCTGGGGATCAAACCCAGGTCCCTCCATGTGGGAGACGGATGCCCAACCATTTGAGCCACATCCATCCCCCTGCTGTGTCTCTTAAGGTTAAGCAAGGATGCCTAGAGTTACAGTCATTTTCCATACAGGAAGGTCATATAATAAATCAGGCTTGGTTTATCACCAGCATTCTAAAAACCAGACTTAGGGAGAAAAACTAGGTCTTGGAACACACGCATGGTTTCTAATATAGCAAATGTTTAGCCTACCCTGATTATCACAAAATCAGGACAGTGAGAATATTCACAATTCTTATTCACTTTAAAATTCTTTCTGTTATTTACTTAATCATATTAAAATAGTATTTAATATTTGATCATTCCAACATCTAATCGTTGTGAGTAAAACTCTATTTTTCTGCCAGCTCTCACTCATGGTGGTTTGTTTATTTGGATATTTTCTATTATATATTGTGAGCTTATATATGATAAGACTTTCCCTGAAGTGTTTTTTTTTTTGTTGTTGTTGTTGTTGTTGTTTTTAATTTTAAAAAGAATTGATTGAAGTCTATCATTCATACATGAACCTGAAGGAGTTTTTTATAAGGCCTGTTGAAAGTACATGTTTATCTGTGTCAGAAGTTTTGGGTCCTACAGATCTGGATCCACTTTAAATTGAAAATTCTCAAGTTATGTTTTTTCTGTAGTTAATGTATGTTCAGGCCTCAGAGCTATATAAGGGATGGCTAGTGACCTTGAAATCTCAGAGGAAGTGTTATTTTCTTTTTCTCCTCCACCAGAATTGACTGGGCCACTTGCTCACAGTCAGCCTCTTCTAGGCAGGATTTCTTCGCCTTCACCTGTTTTTCCAGGGTGTATCCCTTTCTAAGTCCTGCATATATGCAAAGTTTTCCTGCTCTGGACTTATATTGCTGTTCAGGTCTGAGGCCTGTCCCTTGTCCCATCCTTAATGCACGTCCCAAGACCCCAGAATGCTTCTCTGTAAGGAAGGTCCAAGCCACTCTTCTCTGCAGACGATCTCAAGTTGGGAAGTTCTTTTTGGTGCTCATCTGCAAAAGCGGGTGTTCCTGCTGATTTTATGAGTCACAGGTAGTTCCCTTACTTTCTCGCAGACGATTTCATCGCTCTAAAGGGCCCTTTATAAAGGCCAGCAGATTTCTGGTATTTTGCATCAGCATCCCTTTGGCTGACTAATACAGGGACAGAGTAAAGAGGAGTCAGACAATTTAAAATGTTGAACGTCCTCTCTGTTGAATATAAAAGCTCTCCTTATTCATTAAACAGATCTCTGTCAAACAGATGTTACCACATACAAAAATAAATAAATAAAATAAAAATAAAGGGTGTTTATATATGTGAGTGAGTGTGTGTGTGCACATGCATATTT